>CM028377.1:137028369-137069312 GCA_013146195.2 Codonopsis lanceolata | reverse complement strand
TCCAGAACACAAAACCCAGAATAAACTCTCAATCGCGTCGCATTTCGACTATCGTCAGTTCACGACTTTTGACTTTAACAAGTCAACCACTATATGACATTTCTTAGGAGTGTTTTAGTCTTATTGTGATCTCTCATACACATTTAGACTCTCTCATAAACCAAGCGAGCAATCAACGAAGAGGAAATGCGAGCTTTGCATAATTCAAGCTAGCAGGAATCGGGATCTTACGGTACTACGCTGAGCCATCCTATCGACAAATGCTTCCCTCTCCCGGCTAGGCTAAAACCGAAAGAGCGGCCTAGGCAAAAATTAGGGCATAAAAAATAATATAAAAGAAAGGAGAAATAAGGGCTCGCTAGGTTGAAAACCGAAAGGCGGCCTAGGCAAAAATTAGAGCACAAAAAATGATAAAAATAATAATAATAATGAAAATATATATATATAATATGAAAAAATATATATATAACATAAAGGAGATAAAAGGAGAGGAAGGCATTATTCGAAGCCCTCGGCATACTACCTCAATTCTTCGGCACATCGAGGCTCGGTGACGGAAGAGAAAAACCACGACAAAGGCTCATACTAAAACACTAAAATATAATTACAGGTCTAGGTGCAACTTAGGAATACTTATTAAAACGTCTATATTATACATTATTTGCATTGTACATATCTATATCTGCCTATACCCCTTTTGTTTTCCCGAAACAATTCCTTTTCTTGCGACCCAGCCGGCGGTCTATCGATTACTGCGGTGCCACCGGCCAGGGCCCATACACTCCTTCCGCTAGGCGCGAAGCCCTAGACTCATCGGCATGAGAGCCACGGATGTGTCTCCCTCTTCATCATCGGCATCCCGTTCTCTGGCGGCCGTATTGCTCGGACAGCTCCATAATTTCGAGACCGGCACCCTGGTGGGGAGGAGGCAGGCTATCTCTTGTTCCCATGGGTTGTCACTGCGCTTGCCAAGCTCGGCCATGAGGCTCGTGACCACCGGTTCGGGCGGACCCAACCAGTCCGAGGAGGAGGAGCAAGCGCTTGTTCCCATGGGTTATCTTTGCAGCCAACATCACTCAATCTGCGGGATGTATTCTTTGAGACCAGCGTATCCGGTCGGGGCGTCCAGAGTATTAAGGCCATGTACCGTCGGATGCGCCTCGAGGCAGAGGAACCACCAACCTGGCGCTATCAATGTCCTCGCCTACTTCCATTAGGCGACATCAACTCCATTAGTTATATGGCGGCCCGGCAAATGTCTCGATCCATCTTGGGATGGCGCGAGCCCCTCAGCGGCTACCGTAACCACGCCAAATACGAGGGCGAAGCATATAATCGAATATGGGTATGCTCCGGTCTTGGCATCTACGAGCCACATGCCTGGATAGTGGGACGGGCGATCATCGGTAAGCTCCCTTCCCATGTATATAGGGCGGGGGAGGTGTCGGGATACTGCTCTCTTCAAATTGCCGCAAGATCGGTCAGGTTGGTAAAAGAAGTCGATAAAGGCCGACATGACTACTTGGGCTTTCATCGGAGTAGGAAGAGCCGGATCTCCCGGTGGATGACCCAGTTATGTCCATTGAGCCGGCGATAGAAGTGATCGGCCGTCAATCTCGAGAATAGTGCAGGAAAATACCGCGTATACCATAAAATGATGGATCATAAGGAGCTCCATGCGTACGGGAACTGAACGGAAGTGCTCTTCTAGCCACATGTGGATCGAGAATGGGGCTCTGGTAGAGAGCGGTTCATTTCAGTCCACGACACATCTACAAATCAGGGTAGACCAACTATCAAATATCTCCCTACCAAGCAAAGAAAGAGTCTTTGTCAATCTACACGGCTTGATAGTCATGCCGCATGTGCAGCAAGACTGCAGGAAGAACCATCGAGATTAAAAGATTCTCCATCAAAGAATCACGGGTAGCACTACGGGTAGAATGGAAAAGGTCTCGGATAGCCATGCGGGCCTTATACATGGCGGGTACACAATCCCAGCAGTAGGTGTCATCGGCATCGCACATAACTCCTCAAATGTAGGACACATCTCGTTCATGCCAAAATTAAACAAGTGATCCTCGGGAGACCAAAACACAGCTCCCTCAACATGTCCCAATTAATTATGACATTCCGCCGGGAGACGGAAGGCACGAACTTCGAAAGATGTTTCAAACCAATCCCTCTCGTCGGATCGCAAAGGGATCAAAATCCAGGCGTTCTGTAAATCTCAATTTCGAGCCGTAGGTAGAATAGGACTGACCATTTATAAGAGATCTGAAATGTTATTCTGGTGAGTAGAGCTATGGTAGGCAAGGCTGGTGAATTTAGAAGAAGGAGCAAGTGGTTGGTGAAAGAACCAAGCGATTTCCATCAAGAATTTATCTGAGAATTGAAAAGCAGACGGATTCGGTGCACGGTGCCCAAGCGGTGAAGAAAATAGTGGCGCATAGAAAACTATGGTGCCACCAAAAAGCTTCTTGGTGCGCACCATAGGTCCCTATGGCGGCACCGGGGAATATCCTTGTCTTAGTGAAATTTAAATGCGGTATCGGTTTGATGATCAGAGCACTCCATTTGTTCTGCGCGTCGTCGCGAAAAAAAAAGCGCGAAGAGCGGCTCGAGCACGGGCTCAACTGCCGAGGCACCAAGAAATAATAAATTCGGCCTTTTCCTCTTCCGATATCACGAAAAGCCGCTCTAATTCAAATGTGTATTCTTACAAATCCCTTTCTTTAAAATGCAGTGCCATTACATTTTAGATGTCAGGTATAGTTTTATTTTAACGTGAACTTATTTTTGCATGTGTAATATATTGCATCATATACATTATATTACATTATATCATAATGTTTGTACAGGTTTCTTTTATATAAAAAAATATATATAAATAAAAAAAAGAGGGGAAAGATACTAATATTCGCAGGAATCCAAAGCTAATGTGATCGGGACGGCGGCTTGGTTAAAACCACCACCCATGACCACAGGACCCGTTGTGCCACGGTTTTGAATCCCGACCTACGCTTGCGACCGCGGCTCGACCCAATATCATCATAAAGTAAATGCGTCATCTCGGCGTCTGGCCCCGTCTTTCGCCAGAGCCAATTTTGATACGACTTAGCGTCTTTGAAAAAGCCCGCAGCGGTTTCTTATAAGTAGACACGTTCACCTACAAAAAAAAAGAGTATAAAAAAATAATTTAAAAAAAAGAAGAAATGTGTTAGTCTAATATATATATATATATATATATATATATATATATATATATATATATATATATATAATGAATAAAAGAAAATAAAAAATAATAATAATAATAAGTGTGCATAAAAAAATGTGAATAAAAAATATATAGAAGAGAGACAATAAAGGTGGATGTGTCTACGAGCGAGCACTCTCAGCGACACGGCCTACGGGATCTCGACATCAAGAACATGCTACTAAGCCACCACTCATCTTGGAAAGTAGAGAAAATATCATCGGGCTCTGTAAACATCGGGTTCTCGTCGAGAAATGAAGAAGCGACCACGGCACAGCGAGAAGCATCAAATGCCGCGGGCAACAGGAGGAGGATCTGGCTCTAATCTTAGGAAATCATCATGCGCCATCCTTTGGATAGTATGTTGTGGGAATAATTTCAGGATAACCATACCTATTGGGTAGTCGGTGAGTCTATCACCCAGCGAGGAGGAGGCAGCACAAGAGCTACTTGAAAAAAGACTAATGACGGTTCACCGCTCGCCCATATCCACCATGATAGAAACCATCAATATTCGGCGGTGATGAACATAAATAAGTGATAGACTCTGGCCTCAAAAAGTGCCGAACCGGGGACTCGAGCTAATAATTAGCTCCGGCACTCTTTCATCATCACAACCATCGTCCTCGGCCAGATCCACCTGTTACTATCAACATCTTGGGGCGGTATGGAGGCTGGTAAACTTCCGAATGAGGCAGCCCGGCAATGTGAAAAATGAGAAGGCCGGACACGCAAAAATAAATAAATAAATAAAATATGTTTAAAAAAATGTGTATATGTTGTCAAAAAAAACATGTCTTTGAAAAAATGATACATTAAATAATAATAATAAAAGAAACGAGGAAAGGCATGTACCTCCCACGGCAGGCAAACCCATTCAGTCGGCGAGTCATTGGTTGCCTATCATCCAGAAGCTGATTCGGCCAAGCCGTCCCAGATCATATAAAGGGATCCGATCAAAGTCCGCCCGGACAAGCTAGGACAAAACTCTCGGGGTGGCCAGAGGAGTTGGCAAAAGCGTGTGCAAGAAACGCTCTTGCCACTCGAGTTACGGTAGCGTCATCATCGGCCGACATCCTTAGGCATTGTTGAGATGCCAAGCGAGCAGCTAATAAAAACTTCATCCGTCGATTTGAAGCGTGGCTCGAAACCCGGGAGGTCCACAACCTCCTCATGACGGAGAGTGAAATCGAGCCGAGGGTCTCCATCTTTGGTAGGAATTCAGTGATCATGAATTAGCGCCTCCCCGGTGAAGTGGAAAGTATGGGTGGTGTCCACAGGAGAAGTCACAGAGCACATCAAAGATGGTCGGAATGGCGGTGAAGTGGGTGAAGGAATGCATGAAGGACCCTCCACCAATAACTTCGCCGCCTCGGGTAACATGGCATAGATCTCAGCAACATTGGCACATGATACCCGCGCCCTCTGGAATTCCCTGCGAATCTAAAAAAAAAAGAGGAGAAAAGGTAAGTCCTCTATCCTTATTTTCTTTTCTGTACAGTCCTTTAAATAAGCAAAAATAAATAAATGATAAACATACTGCATGCCCTATACTTCATAATTTTTTTTAATAAAAAAAAAATTAGCATAAAGAAAAAACCTTGTTCATAATAAAAGAAAAATAAATAATTCTTTAAGTTAACACATATCATTTTCATACATGTACATAAATTTACATGTGAATAAACATTTATTAAACATCATTCTTTTACGTGAAAAAATATAGAAAAAAAAACAGAGGAATCTACATGATGTACATACATACTATATTCTTTTACATAATAAAAAAAACAAATTTTTATATGTAATTTATTTTGCATGTAAATAATTAATTTTGTATCTTAAACATCATAAAAATGCATATTAGGCTGCATTTACCATATGTATAATAAAGTATGAAAATATTCATGCATCATCTTATAGTTGTTCTGCATTACATCTGCATCAAGTAGAATAATTCATGCATCTATTATGTGCATTTCATTTGTCCAATAAGTTGTCATAGGGGTACGCTAAAAAGAAGATAAAGTGTCACCAATCATCAAAATAAATATTTTTGTGGCATCTACTATGTCCCTGCAGTAGTTGCATGCTTGAAAAATGAATCTAAGGGCAAGAAAAATATCTGTTTTGTCCTGTTTTTATCCGAAAATATGCCCGAAAATGCGTTGCGGAAAAATTTAAATTGTATTCCGAAAAGTTCGTTTCGCGATTCTATTGCATGCAAAAATATGTTTTAGTGTAAAACATGCATCATATAGCCTCATTTGCATTTAGAATATAAATCATGCATAGTAGGGTCAAATAGTGACCGCTAGTTCAAATCATGCATCGCAAAAATAAATCATATAAATTTCATACATTATCACTTAATTACATCATTTAGGCATAAATAGGATATACATATGCATTACTAATAAAGTCAGGAGTGCTCCAAAAGTTCCAAACAGTGCAGAAATTTAGCAGATCTGAAATATAGCCAGGAAAATCTCGAAAAAAGAAAGAATCTTACAGTGGTGGGAGGAAGATTGGACACGTGAGTGTTCCGATCTCGCAAAATGTTGCCCGATCATTATTAGATACCGGTAGTTGAGTTTATTCCGGACCAAGCGAGGAGGGTCTCTCCTCCTCTCGTCAATTCTCGGTGCATGGGTGCCTTCCCCTTCCTGGATCGTGAAGAAGATGTCATCTGCTAAGTTAAACACTGAAATTGGCGGAAGAAAATCGAAAAAAGGAGCGAAAATAAAGAAAATAAAAAAAAAATGGACAGCATCAACAATGGCGACGGAAGGAAAAGGAAATAAAGAAGAAAGGAAAGAAAGAGAAGCAGTAAGCTTCTCTCCCTCACTCCCGTCACGAATAAAGGGAGGAAAAGGGAAATTTTCCCTTTTCTCCCTCCAAAATTTGAAGCTGCGACACTTTGGTCCTCAGATTTCAAAGTTTCCAAAATGGTCCCTGAGCCTAACGAAGAGTTAACAAAGTTAATCTTGTTGACCAAAATTGACAACCATCCACCAGAGGACAAAGCAAATAATATCCCCAGCGGGTCAAAAAAAAAAAAAATAAAAGAAGAAAATAAAAAAGAAAGACAAGAAAAAAAAAAAGAAAAAAAAAGAACAAAAAAAAAGAACAAATTCCCGGCAAGAGAGTGGCGAAATGCTAAAGATCGAATCGTGGCGGCCACTACCATGAGGGTAAGTCAGTACGATATTCTTACCACGACTTTAGAATAATTTCCTTTTAAGGAAAGTTTGTTTTGTTTTTCAAATAAAAGAAAAACTCTTCTTCAGAATGAGTTTTGATTTCAAAAAAAAAAAAAGAGGAATATTCAAAAACAAAAAAAAAAAAAAAAAGAAGAATATTTCAAAAAAAAAAAAAAAGAGGAATATTTGAAAAAAAAAACAGAGAGAGCGAGAAAAAAGGAAAGGAAAAAGAATGTTTTCCACTTCACAAATTTTCGAAAATACTTGAAGAAAGTTTGCTTTGTCATGCTCGACGACGGATTTTTATCGGTCGAGTGCAGTTTTCTGGAAATTTGAAAGTTTTCTGGTTATGTTTGGAAACAAGGCATCGACCAGCCAAACACAACTTTGAAAATTCTTCTTAACATGTTTCAACGACAAGGTCTTAACCGGTTGAAATGTGGTTCCAGAAAAACATTCAAATCTTCATACCATATTTGGCAGCCGTTCTCGACTGTTGGATACGGATTTTTCGAAAAACACAAAAATATTTTTCTTGTTGTGTTCTCGATCGGGTTTGACCCGAAGAACATGACATCCTCACTTGGTTGTAGTTTAGGTTTTTGGCCTGAACTACGTTTGGTCTGATTTCCTTTAATAGGGAATACGTAGGCAACCTACATTAGTAGGTCCGACCATCAGAGCACTTAAAATTCATATCTGCTTAAAAACTACGATAACCTTTTATAATCGACTAAAAATGTCTAGGTTATGGAGTTTGGATAGCATGATAAACTGTGCATTATAACTGCTACCAATTGCATTCTCCCGTTTTTAAATGAACGAAATTGGAGAGTCTATTGTTTATCAACGATGTTCGTCTACTCAGTAAGCCTTGGGTTACCCGTAGACTCCATCGTTGAGGAGCTCTGTAGACACCCCAATTTCGTACCCCTGGTATGTGACTCTGACATAAGATATCAAGAACTGTCAAAACTTAACAAATGTCAAGTTACAGGAGTTAAAAATGCGAAAGGAAAAGCAGGATGCGCGAAACAGTGAACTGCAAGGGGTGAAAGTGTGAAAAACAAACTCAAATAATGAAGAGGGTGCCGCACCAAGGGGGCCATTGGCCGCACCATGCATTTTCCTGTAGCCTCTCTTAGTAAACAAAATGTACAAGTCTTAAAGCTCACGGTACAACTAATCAATGCAGCTTGAAGAAATCTGGAAATGCCAGCCGATTCCCTGCTTCTCAACTATAAATAGGAGACCCCGGCTCCTCATTTCAGCTGCTCAGTGTTCGCGATAAAAATCGCAATGAAGTTCTGTCTCTCTGTGTTCCTTCGAAATATTAGTACGAGAGGTGCGAGATAGGTGAGTGGAAGCCCCTAAAGTCTCCAAACCCCGTCCAAACTCCGCCAAAATAAATATCCATAGGTTATAAGTGATCCCTAACCTAGTTGTTAGGTATCCACCTCACTTCCCCGGCCCAAAAATCCCAAAGTAAGCCTTTACTCTGCCCGAATAACGAGCCGAAAAACCAGAAAACTAAGTCGTGGTTCCGCCCAACCAAAAAGGCCAAAACCTACCAAAATAAGATGTCACTCTGCCCGAGTTGACAAGCTAAAAGTCTCCAAAATAAGCAGTCACTCTGCACAAATCAAAACAACAACCACACAACAAACAACAAAAAAGACTCCCTCTCCCTGAAGGACAGAGCGAGCACTCCACCGCTCTAAAAGGTAAAGCCTTTAAGGGCGTTATTTATTTATTTACTTTTCTGTCTTTTATTTATTTTAAAATTGTTATTTAAATCCGGCACAATGTAGCCAATATAAGCCGTTATGCTGCCCAGATTAGAATAGGAGATACTATGTAAAAGAGCCGTTATAATGGCCAAATATTCTTAAATATGTCTGTAATTATTGTAAAGAAATGGTTGCGAGTCCGTAAATAATGTAGCCACGGATGTATTTGTTTTAATTTCCTGTCTTTCAATACTTTATTTATTTGCTAAATAAATATAACAATAAGCATACTTCAGCCAAAAACCACTTTTGAGACCGAAAGAGCGAGTTGGGTGCCTAGCACCTTCCCAACTCGTAACTTAGCCTCCGAACCCGTTTTCTTTTTCTCTGGTTTATTTTTCTTTTCTTTGGTTTTGCTTTATTTACCTTAAAATAAAGATGGCGACTCTAAAACTTTCAGATCCAGTGGGGCCTCGCAACACTCCTTCTTTGCACTTTTCCGTTCTCCCCTAAAAAAAGGAGAATGGGAATGGAAGGGTGATGTATTCTCATATCATGATATCCCTAAAAAAGGGATAACTTGATGCGGGAAACCTAAAGCTCCCATAGTGATCTGAAACGGGCCATAAGGTTATTTTTAATAAAAATCCATAGTGGGGGCGTCGCAATATCCTTTTTTGCACTTTTCTGTTTTCCCCTAAGAAAGGGAAAATGGGAATAAAAGGGTAATGCATTCCCATATCTTGGTATCCCCTAAAAAAGGGATAACTTGATGCGGGAAACCATAAGTTCCCATATTGGATACAAAATCCACTAAAGGCAATCGAGACAAATTCCAACGTGCTAACATAGACAGCACTCCTCTCGCAGTTTTGATTTCGTCTTCCCCTAAACAAGGGAGGGTGGAACGAGAGCAGTAGATGTCCCGCATCCGCGCGTGCAGCACCTATCCAGGCCAGTGGGCGCACCAGAACCTCACACCCACCCATTTCCCCTTTTCCTTCAGATTTTGGAGTTGGTTTCCTTCAATTTGTTCGATTAATTAATTTAGAAGCCTATTAAAATTTCAATACCACCCTTGGCTTGGGGACTACTCTTCATTATTTTAGGAAAACAATTAGAAGATTTTTGTAGGGATACAAGTTTGGAAGGCGAAGAAGATACACAAGGCAGGGGGAGAAAGAAGTAGCATATCCATTTCTTTTCGTTCACTTAGATTTCATCCAAATCTCCATTGTATTTCCTATTCTCTATTTTTCATATCATTAAGAAATATCTTTTTGGACTATTTGTGTGTGACTTCTCTAATATTATGAGCTACATATTTGTAGGTAGAATTGTGATGAATCTCTCATTTTGAAGCATGCTTTAATATTTTTTCCGATCTAAATATTACTTTAATTTTTGTTCGGGTTACTATTTTGTTGTGTTTAATGATTCTAATCACCTGTCGATAATTAGATGATTTTAAAATTGTTTGGATCCGCGAGAGCTACCATTACTTTTCAGGCCTAGTAATTTATTTGTTGGTATTTTGTAGTACTAGTCAAATGCACGCGTTGCACGACGTTGCACCGCGTGCAAGCCACGAACTTCAGATCCAAGCTCGCTCCAGCCTAGATCCAGGCCCGCCTTCCAGCCCCTTTGCCTCACATTATGACCCATAAGACCATGGGGGATCCGCGTCTTTTGCAAAGTGGGTTTCCCAATGGCTGTCGCACCCATTTCCCCTTTTCCTTCACATTTTGGAGCTGGTTTCCTTCAATTTGTTCGGTTAATTAATTAAGAAGCCTATTAAAATTTCAATACCACCCTTGGCTTGGGGACTACTCTTCCTTATTTTAGGAAAACAATTAGGATATTTTTGGAGGGAGACCAGTTTGGAAGGCGAAGAAGATACACAAGGCAGGAAGGGAGAAAGAGGTAGCATATCCATTTCTTTTCTTTCACTTAGATTTCATCCAAATCTCCATTGTATTTCATATTCTCTATTTTTGATATCATTAAGAAATATCATTTTGGACTATTTGTGTGTGATTTCTCTAATATTATGAGCTAAATATTTGTAGGTAGAATTGTAATGAATCTCTCATTTTGAAACATGCTTTAATATTTTTCCCGATCTCAATATTACTTTAATTTTTGTTAGGGTTACTATTTTATTGTGTTTAATGATTCTAATCACTTGTTGATAATTAGATGATTTTAAAATTGTTTGGATCCGCGAGAGCTACCATTTCTTTTAAGGCCTAGTAATTTAGTTGTTGGTATTTTGTAGTACTAGTCAAATGCACGCGCGTGTAAGCCACTAACTTCCGATCCAAGCTCGCTCCAGCCTAGATCCAGGCCTTCCTTCCAGCCCCCTTTGCCTCACACTATGACCCATAAGACCATGGGGGATCCGCGTCTTTTGCAAAGTGGGTTTCCCAATGGTTGTCGCACCCATTTCCCCTTTTCCTTCAGATTTTGGAGATGGTTTCCTTCAATTTGTTCGGTTAATTAATTTAGAAGCCTATTAAAATTTCAATACCACCCTTGGCTTGGGGACTACTCTTCCTTATTTTAGGAAAACAATTAGGATATTTTTGGAGGGAGACCAGTTTGGAAGGCGAAAAAGATACACAAGGCAGGAAGGGAGAAAGAGGTAGCATATCTGTTTCTTTTCTTTCACTTAGATTTCATCCAAATGTCCATTGTATTTCATATTCTCTATTTTTGATATCATTAAGAAATATCCATTTTGGACTATTTGTGTGTGATTTCTCTAATATTATGAGCTAAATATTTGTAGGTAGAATTGTGATGAATCTCTCATTTTGAAACAAGCTTTATAATTTTCCTGATCTCAATATTACTTTAATTTTTGTTAGGGTTACTATTTTGTTGTGTTTAATGATTCTAATCACTTGCCAATAATTAGATGATTTTAAAATTGTTTGGATCCGCGAGAGCTACCATTACTTTTCGGACCTAGTAATTTATTTGTTGGTATTTTGTATTACTAGTCAAATGCACGCGCGTTGCACGCACGTTGCGCCGCGTGCAAGGCATGAATTTCAGATCCAAGCTCCCTCCAGCCGAGATGTAGTCCCGCCTTCCAGCCCCCTTTGCCTCACACTTCGACCCATAAGACCATGGGGGATCCGCGTCTTTTGCAAAGTGGGTTTCCCAATGGCTGTCGCACCCATTTCCCCTTTTCCTTCAGATTTTGGAGCTGGTTTCCTTCAATTTTTTCGGTTAATTAATTTAGAAGCCTATTAAAATTTCAATACCACCCTTGGCTTGGGGACTACTCTTCCTTATTTTAGGAAAACAATTAGGATATTTTTGGAGGGAGACCAGTTTGGAAGGCGAAGAAGATACACAAGGCATGAAGGGAGAAAGAGGTAGCATATCCATTTCTTTTCTTTCACTTAGATTTCATCCAAATCTCCATTGTATTTCATATTCTCTATTTTTGATATCATTAAGAAATATCTTTTGGACTATTTGTGTGTGATTTCTCTAATATTATGAGCTAAATATTTGTAGGTAGAATGGTGATCAATCTCTCTTTTTGAAGCATGCTTTATTATTTTTCCCAATCTCAATATTACTTTAATTTTTGTTAGGGTTACTATTTTGTTGTGTTTAATGATTCTAATCACTTGCCGATAATTAAATGATTTTAAAATTGTTTGGATCCGCGAGAGCTACTATTACTTTTCGGACCTAGTAATTTAGTTGTTGGTATTTTGTAGTACTAGTCAAATGCACGCACTTTGCACCGCGTGCAAACCAATAGCTTTTCATCCAAGCTCGCTCCAGCCCAGATCCAGGCCCGCCTTCCAGCCCCCTTTGCCTCACACTATGACCCATAAGACCATGGGGGATCCGCGTCTTTTGCAAAGTGGGTTTCCCAATGGCTGTCGCACCCATTTCCCCTTTTCCTTCAGATTTTGGAGCTGGTTTCCTTCAATTTGTTCGGCTAATTAATTTAGAAGCCTAGTAAAATTTCAATACTACCCTTGGCTCGGGGACTACTCTTCCTTATTTTAGGAAAACAATTAGGAGATTTTTGGAGGGAGACCAGTTTGGAAAGCGAAGAAGATACACAAGGCAGGAAGGGAGAAAGAGGTAGCATATCCATTTCTTTTCTTTCACTTAGATTTCATCCAAATCTCCATTGTATTTCATATTCTCTATTTTTGATATCATTAAAAAATATCTTTTTGGACTATTTGTGTGTGATTTCTCTAATACTATGAGCTAAATATTTGTAGGTAGAATTGTGATGAATCTCTCATTTTGAAGCATGCTTTAATATTTTTTCCGATCTCAATATTACTTTAATTTTTGTTAGGGTTACTATTTTGTTGTGTTTAATGATTCTAATCACTTGCCGATAATTAGATGATTTTAAAATTGTTTGGATCCGCGAGAGCAACCATTACTTTTTGGACCTAGTAATTTATTTGTTGGTATTTTGTAATACTAGTCAAATGCACGTACGTTGCACCGCGTGCAAGCCACGAGCTTCAGATCCAAGCTTGCTTTAGCCTAGATCCAGGCCTGCCTTCCAGCCCCTTTGCCTCACACTATGACCCATAAGACCATGGGGGATCCGCGTCTTTTGCAAAGTGGGTTTCCCAATGGCTGTCGCACCCATTTCCCCTTTTCCTTCAAATTTTGGAGTTGGTTTCCTTCAATTTGTTCGGTTAATTAATTTAGAAGCCTATTAAAATTTCAATGCCACCCTTGGCTTGGGGACTACTCTTCATTATTTTAGGAAAACAATTAGGAGATTTTTGTAGGGAGACAAGTTTGGAAGGCGAAGAAGATACACAAGGCAGGAAGGGAGAAAGAGGTAGCATATCCATTTCTTTTCTTTCACTTAGATTTCATCCAAATGTCCATTTTATTTCCTATTCTCTATTTTTGATATCATTAAGAAATATCTTTTTGGACTATTTGTGTGTGATTTCTCTAATATTATGAGCTAAATATTTGTAGGTAGAATTGTGATGAATCTCTCATTTTGAAGCATGCTTTAATATTTTTCCCGATCTCAATATTACTTTAATTTTTATTAGGGTTACTATTTTGTTGTGTTTAATGATTCTAATCACTTCCCGATAATTAGATGATTTTAAAATTGTTTGGATCCGCGAGAGCTACCATTACTTTTCGGACCTAGTAATTTAGTTGTTGGTATTTTGTAGTACTAGTCAAAGGCACGCGCGTTGCACGCACGTTGCACCGCGTGCAAGCCAACAGCTTCAGATCCAAGCTCGCTCCAGCCCAGATCCAGGCCCACCTTCCAGCCCCCTTTGCCTCACACTATGACCCATAAGACCATGGGGGATCCGTGTCTTTTAGAAAGTGGGTTTCCCAATCGCTGTCGCACCCATTTCCCCTTTTCCTTCAGATTTTGGAGCTAGTTTCCTTCAATTTGTTCAGCTAATTAATTTAGAAGCCTATTAAAATTTCAATACCACCCTTGGCTTGGGGACTACTCTTCCTTATTTTAGGAAAACAATTAGGAGATTTTTCGAGGGAGACAAGTTTGGAAGGCGAAGAAGATACACAAGGCAGGAAGGGAGAAAGAGGTAGCATATCCATTTCTTTTCTTTCACTTAGATTTCATCCAAATCTGTGACGACCCAACCCGGACCCCAATGCGAGATCCCAAGTCGTGCCATCCAGATAAGCAAGAATACAAGCATGCACAAGTAGGATTATGAAATTCACATGGCGCAACATCGCATACAAATAACAACTCGGCTACACTTGGCCGGAAAATAACTTAAAATAAACAAGTCATCGGCGACGTTACTGCCGGAACCCAACAACTACTCCTACAATTATAACACATGCATAATAATATCCTCAACGGCCACAACATGCCTGAGACAACAACAACAATAATGTCATAAAAGAGTGTTAAGCGGAAGAAACTGTAGTGAACCAATACCATATAGACAAGCTCGACATATAAGTCGGCATACAAAAGATTATAAGTATCAAGTAATTAAGTTTATACTACAACAACAAAACCCAAAGACAAGTCTAAGTGACTTGCTTCCCAACGTCCTTGCCAAAACAAAAGTCTAACTACAAAAGTCCCAAAAGAGCAACCTTGAGCTCACAAGCAACCAAACGCGAGTATGGCGAATCTAGCGAGAACCGTCTCCTTGGCTCGGATCTAAGGAAAACAAAACAAACAAATAGGGTAAGTCATAAAGACTTAGTAAGTTACCAAAAATGTATGTTCATGTCATAGTATGGCATTTATCACAATTATGGTGTACATGATCATCATATAGCACTTAGCACATTATTCACGTGAGTGCGTAAAATAAATCATACAAGTAGGATATGATATAGTCACGGCCGCTACGTAGCTCCTGCAATAAACTTTGTTAACTGGTTCGTGCCATCGATGTTTTGTGAATTCATCGACTTGTATCGAGAACCTACTCGATTTAATTAGCAAGCCAATGCGGCACGTATTGATATGGCATAGGGGCTACTTCCCCACTGTGGCCCATAGTGGAGGCCTGTGTGAGGTCCCAGGTGCGGCGATCCATAGCGAGCACGAATCTCACAATTCGTGTAGGCGATGCATCGTCCCACCCTAACGTAATAAACAAACCAAGTAATGCCAGCTGGACTCAATGTGATGCACAAGTAGATATTTACTCGTCATAAACCAAATAAGGATCGAATTCGACAAGAGCGAACTCATCCGACCAAGTAGGTGTAGGTTATTAATCTCTACATAAATCACGTCAAGGCAATTAATTGCTCAAACCAATCATTCATAACAACTTGTTAGCAACATTTAGGCTAAACTTATATTTGAGTAAACCCAATCAAACGGTGTCCAAACTTCGTAGGGATTGAAATTAGTGTTCAACATGTTCAAATCTTCCCTAGAGTCGACTTCGTTGAGTCTTTACTATAAATTCCCAATTTTGGAGAAATTGAAGCTATGTGCTTCATAACCAAACCTAGGCCATTACTAAGTTCAACTAGGTTACAAATTCACCAAGGCATTGCAAGGTATTCCATATTCATCATAGGGTCCAATTTTGAGGATAAAACACATAACAACATATCAACATATCATGTAGGCTTAAATTAGGGCATTCTCATATAGCACTTCTTCAAGCAACACATAAAATAAGTATTTCTAACATGTTCATAATCTTAAATAAACAAGATGAAAGAGTATTACAATCTATACTAGACATAAAATCCTTCTATACATGCTCCTAACAAGTTCATACTTTCAAAACACAAGATGAAGGCATAAGAAGCATATATGTGTCCTCATTGACCTCATGCATCATAAGTTTTGTTTCCTTAGGGTCAATGAGAACTAAAACAAAGAAGAAGAGAAGTAACTTACATGTATTCTACATCCAAGAAAGCAAATGAGAAGATTAATCGGTTGGAAGTGATCTACTCTTCAAGCTCTTCACTTCTATGGAGGTGGCTTGAGCAATGGAAGGGAGGATCATGGAAGAACAAGTAGAGAGCTTCAAGAAGCCATGGGAGAAGCTTGAGGGAGATGAATCCCGTTTTTGGAGAGTGAGGGAGAGAAATGAGGTCTCAACATCAGATTTGTGGCTTAAGAATGGTCAAAATGTTAGTGGGACAAGTGTCACCTCATTGTGGTTGAATAAAATCTGATTTGATGGCTCTCTTTAATCCACTCTTAAAATATGTTACTAATGTTAGGACACAAGTAATGAGGGTTAGAGGAGGTTTAGGTGGGGTTTAGAAAGGGTTTTGGATAGGGGTTTAGGTGTAAAATTCAAGAAACATCGAAACAGAGCAGTCCAGGATTCGGGGGACCTTGCGGTCGCATGGTTCCCAAGGCATGCGACCGCATGCTCTCAGGATTCACAACTTGCAATTTTCTGGTTACCTTGAGGGGGCAAGGTCATTCCACCTTGCGACCGCAAGCTCGGCAGACCCAAAATGGCTCAAAATGCAACCTAAAAGACCTCCAAACACTTAGCCAAATCAATGGGGTTTCAAACCCCAACAAAAATGAGTCTAAAACTCAACACAAGCACCCTCAAACAACACCCGAACAATCCGAACGAAGGAGGGAAAGAAAGAGAACTAACAAGCAATTCAACCGGCGATTCAACAAGCATGCAAACACGATTCTAAATATGTTAAGAGCATCATGAATGACTTATAAATGATTCTAAAACATATATGGACTAAGTAAACATGCTCATGAACATCAAGAATGCATGAAGGCAAGCGCACAATGCTCATGCAAGAATCCGGGGTGTTACAAAATCTCCATTGTATTTCATATTCTCTATCTTTGATATCATTAAGAAATCTCTTTTTGGACTATTTGCGTGTGATTTCTCTAATATTATGAGCTAAATATTTGTAGGTAGAATGGTGATCAATCTCTCATTTTGAAGCATGCTTTATTATTTTTCTCAATCTCAATATTACTTTAATTTTTGTTAGGGTTACTATTTTGTTGTGTTTAATGATTCTAATCACTTGCCAATAATTAAATGATTTTAAAATTGTTTGGATCCGCAAGAGCTACTATTACTTTTCGGACCTAGTAATTTAATTGTTGATATTTTGTAGTACTAGTCAAAAGCACGCACGTTGCACACGCGTTGCACGCACTTTGCACCGCATGCAAGCCAATAGCTTTTGATCCAAGTTCGCTCCAACCCAGATCCAGGCCCGCCTTCCAGCCCCCTTTGCCTCACACTATGACCCATAAGACCATGGGGGATCCGTGTCTTTTGCAAAGTGGGTTTCCCAATGGCTGTCGCACCCATTTCCCCTTTTCCTTCAGATTTTGGAGCTGGTTTCGTCCTTTTTGACACTCTGGCCCCTGCATTTTACTGTTTTACGCATCTTGCTTTGTCTTTTGCATTTTTAAACCTTATAACTTGAAATTTGTTAAGTTTTAACAAGTCTTTATATCGCATGTCATGTTACATACCAGGGGTACGAAATTTGAGTGTCTACAGTTACGAAACTTTGAAACTTTAAGGACCTAATTATTACTAAAATTTCATGAGGGACTAATACTGAAACTTTCCTTCATATCACTTAAATTTATGGATGGCCTAACACTAACATGGTTGCCGTGATTGCATCAAGTGCGTCCACGTGTTGCTCATTCTCAGCCCAACACGAGACCTAGGTTGAATCCTACCCTTTGACCAAGTATTTTACCTTCACTCATCTCTTAATAATTGAAGTACTGCAAATATAATGTGTTTTATGGTCGTAAAAAAATTAAATTTCTAACTTTTACTCCTTTCGTTTCTAAATAATTGTCCTAGTTGATTCAGTGCACAGTTTAAGAAAAAAAATTGACTTGATTATTTATATTGGTTTAATGAGTAGTTTCCTTTAAAGTTCATGTATATGTGGCTCATAATTAAAGTAGGGTGAAAAAGTAAGGGTAAAATGGTAAAAGTAATGTTCTAAAAAGGTAAGTTTCAAACTGGACAATTATTTTGGGACAGACGAAAAAGGAAAGGAAGACGATAATTTAGGGACGGAGAGAGTATTATTCACTCCGTTTTGCGTAAAAAATTTCAATTTAAAAATTAATTTTTTTAAGAAAAATAATACTTTTAATAGAAAAATAATAATAAAATGATACTTTTATATCTTAATTTTTGAAAATGAACTCTTTAACTGAAATATCTTAAAATTTTGTAATGAACTATTTATTCGGAATAGAGAGAATAATAAACAATCAATTTATTACTTTTAAAAAATCAAAACATGAAGTGGGATACAATATTTTTATGCCTTAAGAATGTATATGCTCTTCTTCACTATATGTATATAAATAGTATAGGTCTCCTGTAAGACAGTCTTACGAATTTTAATTCATAAAATAGAGCCTCACTTTTGCACAGCTTAACTCATTAATACACGATAGATCAGATAAGGAGGATCTATGAATATCTCGGTCATTGAATCACAGCTTAAATACTCCCTGTGTTTTCAAATTATCGTCCTCGTTTTCTTTTTCGTCCGTTTTAAAATAATTGTTCTTTTTTAAAATTTTCTTTTTTAGGAAAATACTTTTACCACTTTATTCTTATTTTTTCTATCTACTTTAATTATAACCACGTGTTCAAAGCATTATAAAAAATCATATATTCCATCAATATTTATAATATAATAAATTATTTTTTTAAATGATATTTCGAATAAAAATGACAATAATTTAAAAACTAATGAATAAATAGATCGGGTACCCCACCATTCCGGTGCGAATCAAGGTTTGTGCAATCTTAGTTCTGGGCCTTCTGGCGTACGTAAAATAAAAGAGATAATTACAAGCCGGTACATTTTCTAAAACATTTTTTCAAATCAATCCATCAATTTTTTTGACATATCTTTTAGGTACATTTTTAGGATAAATGTACATCATTGCCCCCAAAAGCTTCATATTTATTATACCATTTGAACTAGTCCAAAACCTTCTTTCTGACTGAATGAAGAAAACATCAACACAATTATTGATTGACAAATTAACTAAACATTTGGATCGGATCGGATCAAGCTGCCTCTTCAATGGGAGCCCGCGCAGAAGAAACTCCAAGGCTTTTTTTACGATTGTTGATCGAGTTTTTCGATTTTACAGAACCCCGGTGGCGGTAGGATGTTTTGCGTTTCCGCAATACGCAAGAATCTCCATTGCATACGAATTGCCTTGACTCAGAAAAGCAACTCAAGAAGTTGAAAAGGGCCATTTCTAGATCTGGATCTCTTCCCCTCCCCTCCCCTCCCCTCTTTTTTTCTCTTTCTCTCTCTGTGTTTGTTTTGTCCAAAACCTTCTTTCAATTTCGCGAAGCAGTCACAAATCGTCCGAAATCCATGTGAAATTCCAAGAGCAGGATCCTGGATCCCTACCCACGAACAATGCGCAAAAACGATAAGAAGTAAATAATTTCTTCTTGAAAACAGAATTTCCAAGCCAAGAAGAGAACGAAGACCTAAGAGGTGCCGCCGAATTGAGCTATTAACTTTTCTCCTCTCTCTCCGATCCCCTTGGTCAACCAATCGTATTAAACCCGCCATGAAGAAGGGATGATCCGCCGCCGTATTGGGAGTTGAGGGTGCTGAATTGAAAGGGAAGCGAGAGTTTTTTTCTTTGCCGCATCATGGTGGCGGTGATGGAATTGGGGTTGATCGAATTGTTGTTGTTGTTATAGGTGTTGGGATGTTGAGATTGTTGAGGAGGTGGTGCCATCATGAGGGATTGCGAGTGTGGTGGCTGTGCCTGGTGGTGTTGCGGTGGTTGTGGCGGTTGTAGGGATTCTCGGGAATCCATTTGGGACACTCTCAGTGTGTGTGAGAGAGAGAGAGAGAGAGAGAGAGAGAGAGAGAGTTTAGACTTTAGTGAGAGAGGGGGTTTAGAGAGGGAGTGTTGGGAAAGAAAGAAAGAAATCATGGAAAGGCTGAGTTTTTGGCATCAGCAATAATGGTGGGCATCAGCATTTTGGCATCAGCAATCTGATGCCAAAACTTGACATCAGAGTTTTTGGCATCAGCAATAACGGTGGGCATCAGCAATAATGGTGGGCATCGCATTTTGGCAGTCAATCGATGCCAAAACTTGGCATCGAGTTTTTGGCATATAACTGGGCATTATCATACGATGCCAAGATTTGGCATCAGCATTTCACCTGATGCCAAGATTTGGCATCAGCATTTTTGGCATGCAAGGCTTGGCATCAGAGTTTTCATTAATGGCATTTTTGTCATTTGGCAAGCAATTTGTAGTTATATGAAATGTCCAAAAAATTGATGGTCTTAGATGAAAAGATGTTTTCAAAATTGTACCCACTTGAAATTCCCCCAAAATAAAAAGAAGGAAGAAACTATTTTTACTATATTTTTTGTTCATCTATTATATTTTTAATAATTGTATCAAATAAATATATATTTAGATAAAATTATCCTTTAAGTACTTACCCATTTAAGTTGATTAATCAAGTGACTTTTCTAATTAACTTTTAACATTATTTTTTAGTTCAAACATTTATGAACAATATAGTTATTCTATTATTATTTTTACTTTTTGTAATATCTTTATTAATTAATCTTATGACTAAAGTTATATTATATAATAAAAAAATATCGTTAGAACATTTTGTCTACTAAACTTTGAGTAAATATATGTTCATTGGTTATGAAAAAAAAATTAAAGTGAAATTTAAAGGATGTAATAGTAAAATAATCGAATAGTAAAATCATAATATGAAATAGTATCGTAATATTTAAATATTTTACCTACCTATATAATTGATTTGAAAATTTAATTTTTGAGTTGATTGAAATTAATATTCAGTTTAATATCTACCATAAAATTTGAATTAATATTTTAAAAAAATTAAACTAAATTAGACTATTAATTTTTTATAATAAAATATCCAATATAATCTAAAATTGTAGAAAATGTATTAATCATATTATTTTTATGATAATGTAATATGAAACGTGAGTGATTAGAAAAATTGAATTAAATATATTTATTACAAAAAAAAATACCTTATTTGTTGAGAATTAAAATGTTAAGAATATAAATAGAATAATTATGTTGTCAATTGATGTTTGATCAAAAAAATAAATATTAAAATATAATTTAAAAAATAACTTAATTAATTAACTTAAAAAAGATAATTTTATCTAAATATATATTTATTTAATATAATAACTAAGAATATAATAGATAAATAAAATTTACATTGAAAATAACCTTCCCTGAAAAGAATAATAAATATAACCAAACCTCATCAAACCAATTTCTTGACATTAATGTCGGTCACCCACCCACGCAGAGCCTCACAGCTACTACTCCCATACCCATTACCCACATCAAACCAATGTCTCTCAACCCCCATTTTGACAGGACAATCAATAAATTGGCCCATAGTTTAGGTTACTTTGACGAAGAATTCTATCTTTTGGCATGCATTTCCCAATACCTTTTCCTATATCCATTCCCTCTTCCGATTGTTTTGAAGCTTCCAATGCACCTTTGGCTCTTCTGAACACAAAGTATTTCTTCTTAAAAAGTAAGGTTTTAAAAATAATTTGGCGGTACACTGGTGCCTTGTATTTCTTCAGACCAATAAGTATTTCTTTCTAAAAAACAAGGTTCTAAAAATGGTTAAATGATACAATAATATTTTGTATTTAGGGGATTAGTAGGGTTGTAATTAGGGTCTAGAATTAAGGTATAATTATCATTTTTTTTTTGATAATTTATATCAAAGATTAAACACATTATCTACAAATTTAATTTTTTTATGTTTTTCATTTTATCAAACACTTATCTATATTTGTAAAATGAACAAAATATACAAACCTACCACTAATCTCAATTCTCAACAACTCCAAAACAATAAACCAGCCAAGTTTAAAACTAAAAAAAAAAATTACGCTACCTACCTGATGTCCCTACGACCTACAGTCTAACTTATCCTCTCTAATCGTTCCTCATTCTAAATTCTGAGTCCCGAGACAGCTCCCTTCTTTTTATTTCTTCTCTCTATGTGACGGACCGGCAACCCATTTTTTTTCTTCTCTCTCTCTCTCTCTCTCTCTGACAGACCAATTTTCCTTATCTTTTTCATCCTTCAATCTATTTCCTCCTAAATCTAACCCTTTAATCTATCCCCTCTCTCAGCCCACCGAATATCTACAAAATCAAACCCCTTGTCTTTCTACATCATTCTCTTCCTCACCATTACCACTCCCCTTTCCTTCTCCAGTTCGCCCCCCTTCCTTCTCCAGTCACCACACGCCACAAAATCAAAGCTATAAAAATAAATTAAGATCGACGGGGTTTGGCATAAGCGCCAACTAAAAAACTCACGGCGGTGGAGAGGTGCCTAGCGCCTAGGCGGGGAGTTTTAGAATACTGTTAAAAAGTCAAGGCCAAAATATACTTACCCAAAGGATCTTTCTAATCCTAAAGTGTATCTCAAC
Source organism: Codonopsis lanceolata (assembly GCA_013146195.2). Lineage (NCBI taxonomy): Eukaryota > Viridiplantae > Streptophyta > Magnoliopsida > Asterales > Campanulaceae > Codonopsis > Codonopsis lanceolata. The sequence continues at coordinate 137,047,119 of CM028377.1, read as the reverse complement.
CTAAGGTTTGTCTCATACTGACATTTAATGTTACCTTTTGTCACAATTTGCACCCTAGCCGTGACATCCATTAGAAAGATAACGAAAAATTACTTTTTAAACTTTATAATGGTAGAAATTATGCGACATAATTATTAATATTGATATAGGTAATATTTCGTATAATTTCTACCATTATAAAATTTAAAATGTAACTTTTCGTTATCTTTTCATTAGCTTTTCATTATCTTTCTAATGGATGTCACGGCTAGATTACAAACTGGGACAAAATGTAATATTGGATGTCACTATGAGACAAACTTTAGGTTGAGATGCACTTTGAGATTGGGTGGATACTTTGGGGGTAAGTATATTTTGGTCAAAAATCAATGATAACTTTATTAAAGTATTACTACACCAATTGATTAATGTTTGTTAGGTTTAAATAGTTTATTTAACCTCATTTTTCAAGGGTTTTATCTTTTGTTAAACTTTCTTTTTTTCTAAACTATTGTCATGTTTGATTTTTTGGATTAAACGTGTCCAAACTCATGGAAAGCAACAAATTCAATCAACTTTTATAGATCCGATTTTATATCTGATTTTTTTTTTTGTGATTTCATCGGATTTGATAAATTATACTAACAAATACCCACCATTTATAAATAAGCAAAAGATCTAAAAAAATATATGGAAAATTTTATAGATCCGATTTTATAATTTCAACAAAAAATTATATATATTAAAAAAATTCCATTTCATCATATCTGAATTATAATCACAAAAAAAACTCATCTAAATCACAAATGTACACAATTACTTATAATTTAATTTTGTCCACAAATTTTACGCCTTTTAGAAATATTTTAATTAATTTTGAAGTGCGTCTATTATTTAATTAGCATCCATCATTAAATCAAGAAAATATTACTACAAAATTTGAATAACGAACTTTTTTAAAATTTATAATTTTACTAACACAAAATGAATTTCTATTTAAGCATTTGTCTCAAATATTACTTTTTCTTTATTCTTTTAATTTTGTTTAATTTGAATATTACTTAATAATAATAATAATAATAATAATAATAATTATTATTATTATTATATATATATATATGTGTGTGTGTGTGTGTGTGCATTTAACGCACGAGTATGAAACTAATTACTTGGAAACGAGGGAGTAGTTAAGTATAAAAAAATACAATAAAATTCAAAACTTTGGTGTCTGGTTCTTGGATTAAGATGGTACTAACTACGTTAAGACAAGTAGTATCCAATTGATGAATTTGTTATCTCTTTAATTATTGGTCTTGAATCGTGATTGTTCATTCATTCATCATACTATCATTTTGAAAGAGCAAATCTTAATACATAACATATAAAATATTTAATACATTACTTTTGGCTATGAAAATACTATATAACAAAATTCAAACAAAAAAAAAACTAAACATCAACGTCGACGGCCACCACCTACCACCCATAACGTCCGCCCTACCACCACCGGTTACCAAGCCTCCGCCCAGCCCAAACGCCCACTGCCCAGACCCTCCTCCAGCCAACCCACACCTTCTGCCCAGCAACCAGACCCCCTCCCCAGCCCAGCCTACCCTCTGCTTACCCACCAGACCCTCCCAAGCCCAACCCACACCCTCTTCCCCAGTCACCCGCCCAGCCCAACCCACACCTCTTCCACTCCCCCACCCAGCCCAGTTTGCCCAACCTACACATCTTTGCCCCTCCCTCAGTCCACATCTTTGCCCCTCCCTCAGTCCCTATACCTTGTTTTTTTTTCTTTACATAAATAAAATTTCACAAGGGCAATTTAATCTATTTTTTTAAAAAAGTGTTATATTAAGTATTTTATAGGTGCTGTGTTAAATATTTATGTTTTGAAATTGAGGGTGTACTACTTAACGAATACCTTTAAATATTACTTTTTTGACATTGTATGACGAAAAATTAAACAAGAAAATCAAGCTAAAAAAAAAAAAAGAACCATATAAAGGCTGATAAATTTATATAATGATATCTGTTGAGATGGTAAACTCACATTAGTGAATATGAACATAGACCGCTAGGCCTGCACGAGTAGAAGAGTGCAACGTTATATTTATGGCTAGATCTCCTGTGAAATCATCTTACGGATCTTAATTCATTGCTCCTTAAAATGTAATATTTGTAATAAAATTGATGTTTAGTATACTTTATGCAAATGTAATTAACTTTTAAATTGTAAATTGTATAAATCAACTTTAGTGTGTTTGTTGTTTAGTAACAGTTTAAAATGTTGGACTTCCATCAACAAGTTTTGAATTTTGATTGTTTTATTATTTTTATGATAATGGAATATGAAACGTGAGTGATTAGAAAAATTGATTAAACATGTTTATTATGAAAAAAAATAAGTATCTTATTTGTTGATAATTAAAATGTTAAGAATATAAATATAATAATTATGTTATCAATTGATGTTTGATCAAAAAAATAAATGTTAAAAGATAATTAAAAAAATAAATTGAGTAGTCAATTTAAAATGATAATTTTATCTAAATATATATTTATTTAATATAATAATTAAAAATATAATAAATAAATAAAAATTACAGTGAAAATAACCTTCCCTGAAAAGAATAATAAATATAACCAAACCTCATCAAACCAATTTCTTGACTTTAATGTCGGTCACCGACCCACGCAGAGCCTCAGAACTACTACTCCCACACCCACATCAAACCAATGTCTGTCAACCCCCATTATGACAGGACAATCAATAAATTGGCCCATAGTTTGGGTTACTTTGACGAAGAATTCTATCTTTTGGCATGCATTTCCCAATAACACGTTTTCCTATATTCATTCCCTCCTCCTCTTCTTTTGAAGCTTCCAATGCACCTTTGGCTCTTCCGAACACAAAGTATTTCTTTATAAATTTGTTGATATATACTCATTTCAAACTTATATATAAGCAAAACTAATCGATTTTATATATAATAAGAAAGTAACTTAAATTAGTTAAATTGTCTTGATTTTATATAAAACAAAAGTATACTTACTAAAATACTCTTAAGTATCCCACTCAAAACTGATGACAATTAATACAATATTAACTCATTATAGCTCCTTTTATAATTAGTGACTCTTTGTATATAGGAATGTGCATACATATTGAAAAACAAAAGAATTAACAAGGAATATTTTTGATATCAAACTTCTTAAAAATTGTGAGTAGAATTTAATAATGTAATTTTTGTTTATATTTAAGTCCACTAAAATTTAATATTTTTAACTTCTATATAGGTCCGGAGGGATTAGGTATTAAATGAGGCACAATAGTGAGGTTGCCTTCCGGCTACCCCATAACACTAGTTAATTTTATTTATGCCACCGTGGGCTTGCTCTATCCTTGTCGCAATCTCATTCACGCCAGAAGGTTCTACCGACAAGTTGGGTTGACTTTCAGAGAGTTCACTCACGTAAACAGAAAACAAAACACACACACACACACCTAATCGGTGCCTTTTTATGCGCTTCTCCTTTAAAAAAATAGTTTTATTTTTTAATAAATTAAATTTGAAATAATATTTAATTACATTTAAACATATATTTTTTATAAGCTGATGCTACATAATTTGGTATTGAGTTATTTTTTGCAAATCGTTGGATATTTGAGCTTATGTAATACTCCCTCCGTCCCTAAATAATTGTCTTGTTTGACCCGGCGCACAGTTTAAGAAAAAGTAATTGACTTGATTATTTATATTGGTTTAGTATGTAGTTTCCATTAATATCCATATATATGTGGCCCATAATTAAAGTAGAGTGAAAAAATAAGAGTAAAGTGGTAAAAGTGATGTTCTAAAAAAGTAAGTTTCAAAGTGGACAATTATTTTGGTACGGACGAAAAAGGAAAGTAGGACGATAATTTAGGGACGGAGGGAGTATATACAAATCTATGAAAACCTGCCAAAACAGAGACACCTTAGAAGGAATGCAAGACAGGATCTCGCGAAACCCTTCCGACGTGAGAATAAGTCTTAAAGTTTTGTAGAAAGTAAAATGATAGAGTTTGGTGTATAAAGTGAGTGTACCTTTCAAATGAGGCATTATGAATTATATATAACCTTTTGAGAGTAAAATCCGAGCTGAGTGATCATTGTAGAGTCTGGATCTTCTATTCCAAAAGTGTATTACATCTTCTATTCCAATATCAGATTCACCAATAAAGTGTATTAACAAACTTAATTATATAAATAAAATCAATTACTGATTAACAAGTTAACGGTGGATCTGACATTGAAATAGAAGATGAAACACATTTTTGGAATAGATGATCCTGACTCATCATTGTGGAGAGATCTTATGCCGTTATGACCATAAATGCGGGTTGACCGTGTAACCAACGGAGTCATAACTAAAACCTCGAGCATGAGCGTTATCCGTTAGTCATGCTTATGACGACTATCTGTCTGTTTGGGCAGCCTTACTCTTTGATCGATCAAACTTGTATAAGGATTTTTGGTCTGAGGGGATTAACTATCTTCAACCAGGGCGATTCTGCTCGGATGACTCTTTTTTTGGTCTCTGTATTCCATGTGACTATTACGTGAAGGTTCATGTGCTTGGCTCGTGATCAGGATTTTGACCGAGGTCATCATAAATAAATTTTAGTTTTTAATTTTTAATAAAAATAAATATTTTTTATTAATTTTACCCAAATTTCATATAAATTAATTGTAAAAAGTCAATTCAAAACTGTTTTTCTAAAACAAAGAGTACCTAAAATCAAGTTCAAAACTAATTTTCAAAGCAGATAGTTGGCTAACCTCCTGTTTGGACAAAATAAGGTGGACAAAATGTTAAAGCCACCATATAAGAATTTAATTTTGTGTACAAACTGATGTGTCTTCTTATATATTAGTTTTTATGCCCGTGCCTATGGCACGGCACTAATATGACTTGATTGAAGTATAGAGAAGGCAATATGCAAATATTTCAATATATGTTTATGATTTTATTAGTGTCAGATCAATGTAAACTACACAATTAAAGAGAACAAAACCCAAAAATTAAAGAAAAAACACATTTTATCTTTGTAATTTAACTATTTCAGTTTTAAAAATTTAACTATTTCAGTTTTTTTTTTTAAAGGGCAAAGAAGCATAAAAAATAAGATTAAAAGGCATGCCGTCGTAATATACGTACAGATAAATAAAGAAAAGTAGAAAGTAGAAACAGACACTTTTATAGGGTATATATATATATATATATATATATATATATATATATATATATATATATATATATATATATATATATATATATATATAATCTTTTTTTAAACTGCAAACAACTGATTTTACGGAGGGATGGAGAGAGAGAGAGAGAGAGAAAAAAAAAAGAGTGAAAGAGAGTTATGGGAATGACAGTTAGAAGTTTTAGACCAAGTCCACTCCGTCCTTCAAAGTAAATAAATTCACACTTTAGGTTTTACTAAGGGAAGAAGAGATGGAGCAGGAGTAGGAGAAGTAATAGGAGGAAGAGAGAGAAAACGGTTGTGGATAAAAGTAAACGTGTAAAAAAAATGGTTATGGATAAAATTGAATCCTGGTCGGTGATTGTCTTTGTTAAAACTAAATCCTGACCGGTAAATAACTTTTGTAACCGCCCTGATCTGTTTTATATAATAGATGATTTTATTTGATAATTTATGGGCTCAACGACATAGTTAGTAATTTCCGGTTCATGTATATTACATTGAAAAAAAAAATGTACAAGTTTAATACATTTTTTTTTTCAAAGTTACAATGAAAAATTCAACGTAAAAATATGTAAACGAGAAAAATACTTCTATATGTTTGTATGAATATAATATGAATATGATTCAAATATACAAGACAAAAATATATCATATTTTATATAGATACTTTTTTTTCTTCATCTTAAATTTTAAATATCTTAATATTTTCGTTTTTTTGCACATGTAATTTTCATATTATTACTTATTTATCAAATAATATAACTATGTGTTAGTAATTAATTGAAAGCATAACTAAGCATATACACTCTCATGTGTGTATTCTAGAAATATAAGCATTATCAAAAAAATATTTCTTTAGACTTTATAATTAATATTTTTTATATTAGATAATCACTTCATTCCAGGTAAAGAGTTCACTATTTCAGTTTTGAATGCTTCACTTAAAGAGTCCACTTTCAAAAATTAAGGAATAAAAATGTCATTTTATTACTAATAAACTACTAAAAGTGACATTTTCTTTAAAAAAAAAATAATTTTCAAACGGAGACTCTTTACCCGAAACAAATGTAGTATTTTATTTGATCCATTTGTGAAAGATAAGTAACATAAATCAAAAATTGAAATAATAATATTATATCAAACCTTTGTATGTATAATGTATTAGTGTTTTAAATGTGAAGTACAGTATGATTAAAGTTTTTTACGTGTATTAAACGGTTCAACTCAAAAATACAATAATTTTTAATTAAGTTTGGTCCGAGTACGGGAAATGAGAGTATTGTTCAATTATTTGTACATATATTTATAATATGCGTACTATACACATATTTAATAACTACGCTCCAGTTAATAGTGAAATTATTATATATTTTAAATTAAATACATATTAAGCGACTCTATGACTACTCGTACCTTTCCTTAAATATTTGTTTCAATATTTTTTAGACAAGCTAATTATTCTTTAAATGAATAGTTGATGTAGATATTTTTATTTATTTATTTATTAAATAAATCAAAAAATATGTAATTCGCAGCAACAAAAAAGTACTACAAATTACGTATTTTATAATTTTTAGAAAAATATACATCAATTTTTTTTAAAAAAATCAATTTGATTTTAAAAAAGTTAAATAAGACAATAATTTAGTACTAATAAAAAGGATATTGGTTTCATATAAAGATAAAATTGAATATTTGTTTTTGGGCTGAGATAGTTTTTTTTTTTCAAACTTTGTTAGGAAATATGTAAGGATTAATTTTTGATCCAATGGCGGTGGAAAAATAATTCTACACAAACGGTCTTAGGTGACGGACATATGGCAAACCAAAATCTTTATTTTTGACACATGATTTTGATTTACCATGTGTCAATTACTCAAGGCCGCTTGTGTAGAGTTGTTTTTCCATAACCGATGGACCAAAATTTTACTCAATATGTAATGATAGACTTTGAGAGAGACTATAATTTATAAATGACGAAAACTTGTGTAAGACGGAGTTTCAAAAATCATAAAAAGGAGTCGGTTGAAGGGGACAATCCATCAAAGAAAACCGTGGGCTACCCATCAAGAAATGAGTCAAAATAAGAGAGAGAAATGAGCTAAATAAGTGACACATTTAAGACACAAAATTGATATTTTTAAAAGAAAAAAGTGATAATTTTCATTAAAAATGCAAAGTAACATTTCTAAAGTCAAAAGTAACACATTTTATGCTAAAAAGTGACACTTTTAATTCTAAAAGTAACACTCTTCATTTATAAACGTGAGGAGTGACGCTATAATTTTTAAAAGTTTAGGGGTTATATTGAGATTTATGAAACTTGACCCATTTAATTATTTTAAAACTTAAGATTCGTAAAATCATCTTACCAAAAACCTGCTCTTTATAAATAGTAAAGAGAACCATAAAATACTACTTCATCCGTTTAAAAGGAGTGTCCATCTTGAAAGAAAAATATGCCCCGAGTGATTTCTATTATGAAGTTAGTATATTCATACATGATATTTTGCATTCATTTACATGTACAATTAAAATGACCTAAAGTTAATTTTGTTAATTATTACAAAAAATATATAAAATAAAAATATATATTTTGCATTCGTGTAATTAAATACCTAAAGTTATTTTTGTTAATGATATACCAGGCCCAAACCCGGTCACGAGCAGAGCACGAGCTATCCTCACGTGCCAGTCACGAGCACAAACCTTATGAGGCCCACAGGCCTAGCGAGCAAAGTGATGGCAGTATCGAGCAGCGAACATAGCAACTCCCGTCCAAACCTGGCCGGGCATAGGCCTTGCCTGTCCGACCAAGGGCCATGCCCGGGACCTATGTCCGCTTTAATCCACCATCTATCACATAGGCGGACAGGGCTCTGCCCGTTCAGACCAATATCGAGCAGAAAACACCAGAGGCTTGTCTGCCAAGACACGGTCAAAGGTTACCATATGTGGGCAGGACACTTGCCTTATCTGTTCCTGATATCTCGCGGCCAACCGCATATCACGCCTAAAATATCTAGGGATTCTCTCCTTGTTGAACAAGATAACTAAGGAAACCGAATCCTGGCCGGATTCAACCACAAAAAGGCCTATAAATACTCATCCACAAGCCATAACAAGGTACACACATACTTACACTCACCCTCTTCTTTGAGCTTTGGTATTCTGTCTTGCACTCGATACTTACTCTCACGCCGGAGGGGTTTCGCAAGGCCCTGCCTTGCACTTCCACTCATGTTTTCTCTATTCTCAGCCAGGTTCAAGAAAGCAGATTCAAGCCCAGATATCCTACCCAAAGTACAGACGGCCCAAGCTGATGATTTTGCCACATCAGTTTAGTTCCGTTACCGGGAAACGGCACTTGACATCCCTTTTTTCTCGAAGTTCTCCGGTGCAAGTTTTCCAAATCCCCCGATTGCAATGGTGGTAAGGGCGAAGCACCACTTCTTGTGAGCAACAACCAGGTAGCCGATTAGGTGGGACCTCCCACCAAAGGCCCCCCAAGGGGTTCAGACAAGGAATCAGAAGATTGTCGCTTGGCAGGCAACTCATGGCAAGGACGTGCCATATGTGGAGGAGCAGCCGTCTCAACGTGCTAGCCAGAGCCGTGCCAGCCAACATGATGCCAGAGAAATTATCAATGAGCAGCGCAGTGCCCGCGATTTGGATCTCAGGACACAACTAAGTCGCCAGATAGAGAACGACCATGGTAGCCACGTGAATCTGCCTGGCCAAGCCCCCGAACAACATGCCGCCGTTCTCCAAGTCCAAGCGAACTACTATAGCAAGATGTACAGACTCAACCAGCAACTACTCGCCTTGGGCCATGCCCCGGTTCTGGTTGCTGATTTGGTATTGCCAGCCTCAGCGTCCCCGCGGCTGTTGGTGATGGCCATGCCTCACAACATCTGCCCGCTCCCAGCAAACGACTCCCATCTATCATTCACATACCTTCAGAGAAGGCTGGAGAGGTAAAGCGAGCAGACGACCAGGCGAAAAGCAGATATAGCCGCCAGAATTCCTCACACAGACATAGTCACGGACAAAATCATTATGCCCGCAGTGAAAGTCACAGTCGTCGCAGAGCTCGCGAGCACGCTGAGAGAGAGGCACACCGACCTAAGCATAGGCCGCGGGTTGACAGAGAGGCGGAAGTTTCCTGCGCACCGACTTTCTGCCCACCAGCCTCGCACAACCATCGGTCAGAACGTGTCCGTTCATCGGGTATCACTCTAGATGCTGAGAAACGTATGTCCGAGCGCATGGAGGCTATGAAACGTGATATGGCTAAGGCTAACTGCCCGGCTATGGTGTCACCAAGCCGCTGGAAGGTATCCCTTTCACCCCCGAGATCAAAAATGCACCACCCGCACAAGGAATCATATTCCCTCAATTCGAGAAATACTTTGGGAAGACGCGGGAAAGTGACTGGCTCAGATCATTCGAGGCACAGATTCGAATGGTAACGGATATAGAGGCTCTGAAAATACGAGCATTCGAGAGGGCTCTTCAGGGGAAAGCGCAGGCATGGCTGGGAAGGGTTCCCCGTGGATCCATCGGCAGTTGGGAAGTGTTACGGGAAAAATTCCTAGAAGAATTCGGCACTGCCGGACTAACGCCCAAGAACCGGTTCGATCTTGTAAAAGTAAAACAAGGTGAACATGAGTCATACGACAGCTATTTGAAGAGGTTCGAGGAGATGCTCGACCAAGTGACCGCTACCAGTGACCCGGAAATAACGTTCTGTTATCTAAACAACATGAGAGCAGGGCCACTGAAGACAATGTTAGCTATGAACCCGGGAGCCTCCAAAGCTGAGCTACTAGCAAGTTCTCACCTATTTTGCTCAACTGAGATTGCTAGAGCAGATAAGAATAAGAACAAGGACAAGGCCCAGATGACTGCCACGCCACCGACCAGACCGGAGGGCAAAGAACCGTCCGCGCAGAGACAGAAGGAGAACATCTACTCCCGGGCAAAGATTATTCAGGGAAGCGCAGTTTACCCCGCTAAACACTACGCGGGAAGACATCATGTTCCAAGTAGGAGATGCTCTGCCAGTTCCCTATCCTCTTGACCCCGAGCTCGCCCATACTAGGGACAACACGAAGTATTGCGACTACCATCACGGTACTGGACACACCACAGAGGAATGCTTAGTGTTGAAACGCGAAATACAAAAATTGATTAACGCGGGCAAATTGGACCGCTTCAAGAAAGATTAAGGCGAGGGGAACAACGCGAATAATAATAGGCAAGGAAGACCTCCAAGAGGAAGAGGTGGCCAGGCCCCTCAGATTCGAGGAGTGGTCAATGTGATTCAGGAAGAACTTCCATCCAACACTCAAATTGGGAAGCACATATACTCGCTCTCTAAAGCAATAAATTCTCCAGCTTACAGCGGGCAGGGGAGCCCAACATCTTCTTTACCCGCAGTGAGTTGGCAAGCACCCCTCTCGCCTCCGAGCAGCCGTTGGTTATCTCCTGCATGGTAAACGAATGGCAAGTCCATGAGTTCGCCGACATCGGAGCGCGTGAGATATCATGTATTATTCCTGCTTCAAAGAGTTAGAGTTAGCAGATGCCCAGCTCAAGCCTTATCTAGGAAAGCTGGAAGGGTTCACTAACCATCAAGTGGGCGTCAAAGGCACTATCGAGCTCGAGGTTTTTATGGGAGACGGGGCACAAACCCGAACAGAGATGATCAATTTCCTGGTGATCGATCTCAAGTCAGCATACAACTGCATCCTGGGCGCACTAGCCATGGCCAAATTTCAGATGGTGACTTCAATACCTCACCAGAAGGCAAAATTTTACACCGAGGATGGAGTGGGTATCCTGAACAGCAAACCCCGGGCAATATGGGAATATGTCCGAGACTTCCAAAAGAAAAAGCAAAAACTGATCGTGGACATTCCCGACCAGACAACATCATAAAAAGAGATGCCCGATGCTACGACAGCTCCTATCCCCCATAAACAACATTGAGGTCGGACAAACTTCTGAAGCAGAGGATCCCATGGAAACAGATGAGCCCGAACAGGCCCCATCCCCAGCACATTCCGGCGTAAGACTAAGCACCTAGAGCCATAAGATATCGAGATGGATACCCTGCAAGTGCGGGATGAACCCGATATTCAGCCTGAAGGCGAGCTGGAAGAAATAATCATCAATCCCGCCTATCCCGAGCAGAAAATCAAAATCAGGAAGTCCATGCCTCCCGAAGCCCGGGAAAGGCTGATCGAGCTGCTAAAAAATTGTCTGGATGTATTTGTCTGGACTGTCGAGGATATGCAAGGAATCAGCGAGGACGTTGCATGTCATGACTTAAATGTTGATCCAACCTTCCGACCTATCCAAAGAATGGCGTCCAAGACAAGATTCTGAGAAAGTGCAGCCATCCGGGCAGAAATTGAAAAGCTTCTAAAGGCAGATATCATCGAAGAAATCCAATACCCGACCTGGTTGGAAAACGTAGTGATGGTCAAGAAAGCCAACGACAAGTGGCGAATGTGTGTCGACTTCACGAGTCTCAACAAAGCATGCCCGAAAGACTGCTACCCGCTGCCCCGTATAGATATTCTGGTGGACTCCATAGCTGGTTTCGAAATGCTCAGCTTTCTGGACGCATACTCAGGATACCACCAGGTCAGGATGAACGAGCAAGATAAAGCGAAGACAGCCTTCCGGGCAGCGGGGGGCCTTTACTATTACAAGATGATGCCATTTGGGCTAAAGAACGTTGGGGCCACATATCAGCGCATGGTTAATAAGGTCTTCGGTTCGCAGCTCGGTAGGAATATGGAAGCATATATAGACGACATGGTCATCAAAACCAAGGGACGCGACCACACTCTTGATCTGGCAGAAACATTTGCCAATCTACGACGGCATAACATGAAGCTGAATCCGGGCAAGTGCGCTTTCGGGGTTCGAGCAGGAAAATTCCTCGGGTTCATGGTTAATCAGCGTGGGATAAAAGCAAACCCAGAGAAGATCCAGGCCCTACTCGACATGGAACAACCCTCCTGCATTAAACACAAACAACAGTTGAACGGTAGAATCATTGCCCTTGGCCGCTTCATCTCCCGGTCAGCGGAGAAGTGTCTCCCGTTCTTCAAAGTCCTGCGCAGCAACAAAGGATTCGAGTGGAATGCAGACTGCGCCAAAGCCGTAGAGCAGCTCAGGGAATATCTTGGCAAGCCACCCCTCCTTAGCAGCCCTGTGCCCTGTGAGCCTTTGTATGTATATCTAGCAGCCACAGACTAGGCTGTGGCCGCTGTCTTGGTTAGGGAAGAATTAGACATTCAAAAACTTGTGTACTATGTATCCAAAGCCCTCAGTCCTGTTGAGGGTCGTTATTTTAATGCAGAAAAGTTAGCTTATTCGCTTGTTGTAGCTGCCCAAAAATTAAGGGCTTATTTTTCTGCACATGTAATCATAGTATACACAGATGCACCACTGCGCAAGATTCTTCACAAGCCCGACTCGTCGGGCAGACTACTCAACTGAGCGATAGAGCTCACTGAATTCCACATAGACTACCTGCCCAGGCGAGCAATCAAGGCTCAGGCATTGGCCGATTTTCTGGTAGAAACAAGCTTCACTCAGTAAGAAGAGCCTGAAACCCAGCAGTCAACAGAGCCCGAGTAAGAGCAGCTGCCACAAACTCGACCTGCCTACTGTTGGGATTTATATGTTGATGGTGCAGCGAGCAAAGTCGGGAGCGGAGCTGGCATCCTTCTGATAGCTCCCGACCAAGTTACAAAATTCGAGCTAGCACTGCGATTTAAGTTCCCCGCCTCCAACAATGTTGTTGAGTACGAAGCAGTAATTGTCGGTCTCGAACTAGCAGCTGACATGGGAGTAGAAATGATCACGGTGTACTCGGATTCACAATTAGTCGTGAACCAAGTCCAGGGGGAATTTATGGTGCATCACCCCTCACTGGTCAGATACTGCGAACTTGTCAAAGGAATTTTGAAAATTTTCAAATTCTGGGAGATCGTCAGAATTGATCGTGCTGACAACATGCGGGCAGATTATTTATCCAAGATCGCTGAGGCAAATTTGGCATTACTGAATCCTTCAGTAATGATCGAGCACTTGGAAACTCCGGCTATTGATAGACCAGTGGTAATGGAGATTGAGCCAACGACCAGAAGTTGGATTGACGATTACAAGGACTACAGCGAGTAGGGGATCCTGCCCGCAGACAAAGTTAAGGCCACCACAGTCAGAAGCCAGGCCTGTCGTTACTCGGTAGTAGGGGGAATTCTGTACAAGCGATCTAAGGTCAGACCTATGCTTCGTTGTGTGCGCCCGGAGTTAACTGAAGGCGTTCTATATGAAGTGCACGAGGGAGAATGTGGCGGCCACCCGGGTACACGTGCTCTAGCAGAAAGGGTATTACGCGCAGGATACTACTGGATAACCCTCAGAAGGGATGCAGAGAAGTACGTTCGCGAATGTGACAAGTGCCAGAGGTACGCGAACATACCGAGACTTCCATCCACCACGCAAACTCCAATTGTTGCGGCCTGGCCCTTCGACATGTGGGGAATTGATCTGATCGACCCGTTCCCACTTGCACAAGGCAAATACAAATATGCAGTGGTCACCATTGACTACTTCACGAAATGGATAGAAGCCAAGCCTCTGGCCAAAATCACATAAGCAAATGTCATCAAGTTCATCCATGATCAAGTGTGGTGTAGATTTGGCCTTGCGCGAGCAATCATTTCAGACCACGGCACCCAGTTCTCGGACAAGTTCACGGCAGAGTGTACTCGCCTGGGCGTCAAGCATTGGCAGTCATTAGTAACCTACCCTCAAGGGAACGGACAAGCCGAAGCTGGAAACAAACAGGTCTTACATGCACTCAAGAGAAATTTAAAAGGGCGAGCAGGGAAATTGGCCGAGGAGCTACCATCGGCTTTATGGGCAGTCAGAACCACTGTACGCGGCCCAACAGGGGAAACCCCATTTGCTCTCACATACGGGTCGGAGGCAATGATTCCGGTTGAAATGGCTTTGCCTAGTTATCGAGTCTCCCATTACAGCGAGCAGAACAACCAGCTTGCGCGGGCAATAGACCTTGATCTCCTGGAAGAAAGAAGACTGGATGCTCGACTCAGAATGGTCAACTACAAGCAGCGAGCAAAAGCTCATCATGACAAAAAAGTCCGAGGCAGAGCTTTCATGATTGGGGACTGGGTACTCAAAAAGATCGAGGTAACCGGCCAGCGAGCAGAATGGGGAAAGCTATCACCTAACTGGGAATGACCTTTCCAGGTTACTGGTATAATTAGAGAGGGCACTTACACACTCCGGACTCGGGAAGGAAAAGACCTGAAGCATCCATGGCACGCTGATCATTTGAAAAAAATATTATCCTTAAGTTGATCTTCAGTGCATGAACGGGCAGGACCCTCAGCCCTATTGAGGGTCACCAATGTTATTTAATAAAGGCAAGTCTTCTATAATGTGTTCAGTCAGATTTTATTGGCATCTATCGATTGTTTACGTTATGTTCAACAAAGCTGCTTGCTTGACAAGCGACCAGGGCCAAGCCCGGTCAACACTCAAACACCCGAGTACTAGTGAACTTAATTTCTCCGTGGGTGAGATGCGGCCCTGCCCGATTCACGTACTTAGGATGCCCGCCCCGCGGTAGGGGCCACGCCCATCGGATAGCGGCTAGCTACCTCGGGTTCCTATAGTGACCGAGCAACACTGCTAGTCGTATATCTCTACACCCAGTGGATATACTGACAACCGTTTCAAGTTGCCCACATCGAACAAAGGCCGTGCCCGGTTGTTAGTCGCCGAGCTGGGTCATGCTGTAGACACCCCAATTTCGTACCCCTGATATGTGACTGACATAAAATATCAAGAACTGTTAAAACTTAACAAATGTCAAGTTGCAGGAGTCAAAAATGCGAAAGAAAAAGCAGGATGCGCGAAACAGTGAACTGCAGGGGGGGAAAGTGGCAAAATTCCAAACTTCAAAGGCAGCTTGGTGCCGCCAATAAAGTGCTTGGTGCTGCACCAAGCATAGGCTTGGCCGCACCAAGCCTTTCTTCCATGCTCTCTTACGATCAAATGGGTACAACTCCCAAAGGACAACGTACAAGCGGCTGATGCACGGAGAACAAACGCAGAAATTCCCACCGCGTCCTCAGCTTCAACTATAAATAGAGACCCCCGGCCTCGCATTTCACTTGTTCAGTTTACGCGAAATTTTAATCGCAGCGAAGCTCTGCTTCTGCGATCTTTCGATACAGTTAGTACGAGAGGTGCGAGATAGGTGAGTGGAAGCCCCTATAATCTCCAAACCCCGTCCAAACTCTGCCAAATCAAAAACCCATAGGTTATAAGTGATCCCTAGCCTAGTTGTTAGGTATCCACCTCAAAACCCCAGTCCAAAAATCCCAAAGTAAGCCGTTACTCTGCCCAAGTAACGAGCTGAAAAGTCAATAAATTAAGTCTAGGTTCCGCCCAACCAAAAAGGCCAAACCTACCCAAATAAAGCTGTCACTCTGCCCGAGTTGATAAGCCCACACTTCAAAATCAACACAACAACACACACACAACAACAACAACAACAAAAGACTCCCTCTCCCGAGGAGGACAGAGCGAGCACACCACCGCTCTAAAAGGTAAAACCTTTAAGAGCGTTGTTTTTTATTATTTTACATTTTCTGTCTTTTCTTATTTATTTTCAAAAATTGTTATTTAAATCCGGCGCAATGTAGCCAATATAAGCCGTTGTGCTGCCCGGATTAGATTAGGAAATATTATGTAAAAGAGCCGTTATGATAGCCAAATATTCTTAAATGTGTTTGTAATTATTGGAAGGAGGCGGCTGCGAGTCCGTAAATAATGTAGCCACGAATGTATCAGTTTAATTTTCCCTTGTCAAAATAAGACCTTATTTATTTGCTAGATTAATATAACAATGAGCATACTTCACCAAAAAACGCTTTGAGATCGAAGGGCGAGTTGGGTGCCTAGCACCTTCCCAACTCGTAACTTAGCCCCCGAACCCGCTTTCTAAAATCTCGGTTTTTTTTGGTTTTCCTTTATTTTTGCCTTAAAATAAAGGTGGCGACTCTAAAACTTTCGGATCCGGGGGGCCTCGCAATATTCCCTCTTTGCACTTTCTGTTCTCCCTAAAAAGGGAGATCTGGAATGGAGGGGTGATGTATTCCCATATCCTGGTATCCCCTAAACAAGGGATAACTTGATGCGGGAAACCCATAGCTCCCATAGCGATCTGATTGGGCCATAAGGCTATTTTAATAAATCCATAAGTGGGGGCGTCGCAATATCTTTTCTTGCACTTTTCTATTTTCCCCTGAAAGATAAAAGGGGAGAATGAGAATGGAAAGGTAATGCATTCCCATATCCCGTTATCCCGAAATAAGGGATAACGACATGAGGAAACCTTTAGTTCCCATTTTGGATACAAAATCCACTCAAGGCAACCGAGGCACATTCCAACGTGCTAACATAGACGGCACTCTCTCGCACTTTGATTTCGCCTTTCCCCTAAACAAGGGAGGGTGGAACGAGAGCGCGTGGTGTCCCGCATCCGCACGCACGCCGCACTCCTATCCAAGGGCGCGCGGGTCGCATGTCGCACTGAACCTCACAAGGGCGACTCATTGGGAGTTGTTTTATTTTAAATAAAATGGAGGGCTAGACTCATAAAATAAAACTTTTTGTTTTTATTTGTTTCTCGCTGCAAATTTCATGATGCTCGTTATATTAATTTACGCATTTCAATAAAGTGTTCCCATTACGGCCGTGGCTATATTTGTGGATATGATCCTCCATCCGGGCAAATAGCCTCTGCTCCGATACATGTTACGACATGTTCGAGAAGTATAAAAAAAATCAAAAAATATATACATAAAAAAAAATTCGAAAAAATCAAGAAAAAAAAATATATATATATTATATATATATTGCAATAAATTCAGGCAAAGACAACAAAAGAGTCAGCTTTACTTCCGGCTCCATTTTCTTTCATTTATTTCTTTCAGTTCATTTTTCTTTTTCACTTTATTCTGTATATTCGTACATATCTGCATTCATGCTGTCATTTTATTTTGGGGACATATGACAAAATTTGTAATTAATAGGGATAGATAGTTTCCCCGCTTTTCTTTCTATTTCTTAAAATGGTGTGCTTGCTTGCTTGCGCTCAAACATAAAAAGCCGAGAAAATCCACTTATAACAAAGAAGACAAGCCAAAATCTGCTTTTATTTTACGTCTGCTATATCCGTAAATAAATAAAGATTTTATCGTTTTTAGATACCGCTACACGTGCACGCATGTAAATATATTCCGAATCGTTACCCTACACCATGGCCAGCCTACCCCCTCCATAAGCCAACGTTAGAATGCATATAGTTTTTCAGGACACTTCATAGACCGACCGGTTTTTGCATCTCCGAATTATGGGTCAGCCCCTGTCAAAAAAAAAATCAAATCAAAAAAAAATCAGAAAAAAATCAAATCAGAAAAAAAATATACATGTCAAAAAAAAATGCGCAAGTTCGAAAAAATAAATAAATATAATAAGTGCGCACAAAAAAAAAAGTATCAATATAAGTAATAAATAGGGGCTGACTTATAATTCTCAAATACTCGACCTAGACCATTTCGGATGGTGGATCCCGAAAGAGTATAGGCCCTTCACTTTGGGACCGACCACCTGAGCCTCGGGAGTCGAAGGCGAGGTGAATACGTTGGTCCTATACTGCGGAAAAAGAATCCACTATTCCAGAAAAGTCCCGAGACTGCTGTCAAAATAAAAGTGGTGCTTATCCAGGCCAATTGTAGGAACATGAAAATAATAATAATAAAATATTAATAAAAGGCACGCTGTACCTCTGCCCAGATAGCTCTCCACAGCCTTTCCGATACCTACCAAACCCCATTTTCCTCGAGACCTGGCCCGAATTTGAAAGGCAGAGACAAGACGGCCTGCTGATTCTCGAAGATAGTGTAAATCGATCGAGGTATCGCTTCAGACGTACTGTATGTAACGGGCCAGCGTACGCATCCGAACAAGATGGCAAGAAAGTGAACAAATACCCATGGGTACGTGTTCTGGGGTCTGTGGATATGCTCCGATCTCAATGCAAAAGCTGGCTAGATCGTAATTTGTGCACGTGGATCTAATAATGAGCCAAATGGCTAGTCCGGCATGTAGTCTAAATCCAGTGGTGAGGTGAACTTTTCCCCTACTATTCCCTCAAGCATCCACATCTCGTGCCTCCTAACCCAACTCCCCAAACACCAACCCACCAAATACTACCACTATCCCAAATCCCAATCCTCCACCAAGTCCCTATTACCCAAATATCTACCCTACCCGCCTTTATCCACAATATATTTCCTCCAAACACCTTTAACCCAAATGACCTCCCTTTTCCTATGACTAACCCACTCCTAAATAGCCCACACATGGACCCAAAAAGCTTTAAC
>CM028377.1:136996889-137028269 GCA_013146195.2 Codonopsis lanceolata | reverse complement strand
ATAAAGTAGGAAGCGAGCTCGACAAGCGAACTTCGTTTAAGACAACTGCATGTTATTCACGACATGTTCACGATTAATCATATGGATTACAAAAGGAGCTCGATTGAGTCTCAGAGTATAAGTGTCAAGCATGCCTTTCAATTCTATTCAAGTTCCAAAAGCTAGTAATCTAGTCCAATGGATTTCCAAAGTGTTAAAGGATCTCACCACGATCCTAGTAAGGTCCAATTGTTCCTTAATTTGACTCCGTTGAGTCTTCGCTACAATTATTCCCAAATAGAATACTAATGCTATATGCATTTATATCCCTTCTCCATGTTCACAGCTCACATATTTCTAGGTCTTTATTTCATTGAGAAACCCTAGTTCAACAAGTTCACCATTCCACCTATTAGTGAAATATAAGTTCAATACATGTACACTAATCAACTTTCAATAGGTCATTAAGACATTCAAGAATAAATCATGCTTTGAGCCAAGATATGAAATATGCTTCATAAGTCATATAATGATAAAACCACAAGGTAATCAAAAGTAATATATACTTCAAGTCAAAAATGGAAAATATGCTTATTAAGTCATATTCAATAAATAAGTAAGAATACCAAATCACAATTTATATAATTCTCAAGGTTTACCTAGATTGTCTAGGCTCCAAATAACAAGATTATATCATTAGAGTCTTTCTCTTTAGGATAGTATTTCATCCCAAAATCTCAAATCCATTAAGGTTTATGTAATAGTCATAAACCACTATTGCCACATTCAAGTCCTTGAAGCCATACGCTAACTTAGGTTGCAATACTATGAGACCTCGTTGAGGTTTTCTAAGTTAAAGTACCAAGTAGTACACTCACATGATAAGACCCATGGGTTGTAGTCTAGGTTCTAAAGATGTCCGTGCAATACTATTTCGCAAGGTCAAGGCAATACTAGCATGCTTTGGATAACAACTTGATTATCTTTGCAACTCTACGAGTAGACTCTATATATAGAGTACTAGATCATAACCCATCAAAATTCGTTATTTAGAGATTCTCTAATTCACCATCTAGGATTCCCGAGATGATCCCAAGATTCCCAATCAAGCCCTTAAACAAGTTAGGGTGCATTCACACATACAAGGCGACTCTAGTGAGTCGGAGTTCTCACATCAATAACCACAAATCCATAGGATCCAAAACATGGGTAGGTCAAGTTCCTACAAGTCTTACAATCCTTTTTTTTAAAACCCTTTTTATAAATCAATTAGGACCACAATACCAAGCCAAACATGACCTTAGTCTATCGATGACCCAAATTCAACAATTTGAAACCCTAGCATAGAACTTTCTCTACGGCTTTCAATTGCAATTACTTCCTTCACGAGAGTTGTTCCTAAACTCATTTGGGACATTATTCATGCTTTACTCAAGTCCAAATTATTGACTTATAGGGCAGCCCCAATAAATTCAGATTTCACACCTAAAAATGACAATTTCTCAACATTTTGCAAATGTGATTGATTCCTTCACAAGAACTACTCCTAGGAAAATTTAGAACAACATTCATGCTTGAAATTAACCCAAATTAGTAAGTTAACATGGCAGCCCCAAATTTTCAGATTTCTATCTTGTTGAAATGAAGATTTCTACTTCACAAAAAGTCTTCCTAAGCATGTGTACAACAACTATTATAAAGGGAGTATGCCCTAATATTGAACCTAGAAATTTTCTGGGTTTGAAAACGTACCTTAAGCCTTAGATTAATGGATGCATGAAGAAATAAATCAATGATAAACGTAGTGGAGAGCAAGAGCTTCGAAAGGGCGGTCTCGGAAGTCCGATCGGGTCACCGGAGCTCCGGCAATCGTTCAATGAAGGTGGAGTGTTCTTGAGTCTCCTCTTTCTCTTCAAACCCAGCAAGAACTCATGGTCCATGAAGAAGAAATGGCTGAATGGTTGGTGATCTCACAATTGATGTAAACCAATTCTCAATCCAAGTGAAGGAGTTATTAGGATTCCCATTGGTTGATTAATGTGGGTCTTTGATTAACAACTCATCTAAAGGCTGAAATGGGTCTAAGGTGAGTCAAGATAAGTGAATTGGGTCAGTCAAGGTCGGACTTGGGTCAAGGAAGCAAGGGGGAATGGCTGCAACCACAAAAATCCCGAAATCTGGAAAACAGATTTTTCATTTGCGAAGTTATTGGACAGTTAATCTTGTAAAATCTACCATAAATCACTCATAACTCCGATTGAGGTAATTTTTGATTTTTATGAAACCAGACTCTTTAAACTAAAATTTAGCATTTTAAATTTCTCAATTCGGACTTTTATTCATCAAAATAAAGTCCCTCCAAGTTCATGTTAACATTCTGAATTCTCAAAATAGAACACAGACACAGCCATAATACGTGGCCTATTTGAGGCACTTAAACACATTGGAAAATTATGAAAATTTACAGGGATTAACTTAACATATGTAGGTAACACCCACTAAAATTTAAGCCAATTATCTTTAGTAGATTAGTACCAGAATTTTCCCGAAGTTTGCCAAAGAACAGGACTGAATCTTTGAAGTTATAAGTTGGTCATCTTATTTCCAATTAACAAGTCCACGAACAAGGATGGTTAAACATGAAAGAACTAGTAACCTTGGTATAGAATTCAACCCACATGAACCACAAGTAATCATGGACAAGTCTCTAAGGCAAAGGAATGCATTCATGCATCCTAATTTCCAAATGTTCAAATACAAGCAAGAAGGGTCTCAACCTCAAAGTTAAACTTCCAATGGTTTAAGTAATGACCAAGAAACATGTAGAAATCATACCAAGACTCTTTGGTGTCGTTTAGTAGCCAGGATTAAGGTCAGGTAGGATTAATAAGCCGAGTTGCCTGATGTTTGGTACGCAATAGGTGGTCGGGACTAATAGCACGAGTTATCCAGATAAAGTCATTATCCCCTCACTATTAATACCAAGGGAGAGGGTGGTATTATTATCGCCCTCACTAAAAAAAAATTGGAATAACATTTGTAATCTCAAAACTACCCCCAATATATAAGTGAGGATTAATAGCGAGGGTACTAATAATACTGAGATTAATAATTGTGACACCCCGCTCCTTCGTTAGCTCGGTTTGCGTGCTATACTTGCACTTCTTCCTTTGTTGACTGTATGATTGGTTTGCGAGAGGGTCTAGATGTGTATGAGAGACCATATTAAGACCAAAACATTATTAAGAGACTCCATATAGTTGTTGACTTGCTAAAGTCACAAGTCGTGACTCGACGATAGTCGGAATGCGACGCGATTGAGGGTTTGCTTGCGTTTTGTGTTCGTGACCTCGGTTTGGCCCTAGACCTTTATAAGATGGTTTATTAACATGTTTAGATGCATTAGACTTCAAGTTGGAGGTGTTCCTTAAGTCTATCGATGATTTGGAAGCTTTGGAGGTAGCGTTCGTCTCTATCGCGTAGTTCGGGGATCGAGCCGTGTAATCGTCTCTCCTTTGGAATTCTTATTTCCCTAGTTGTTATTCAATTTTCTTGAAGTATTTAAGCTTCTTAATTAGCCCTTAGACTTGCCTTAAAAGTCTCCTTTCATTGCTCGTTCAATTGCGAGTTCATTCGTCGTTCCGGTTGCACGTTGTTGCACCTCTTCCCGGTTTCGCTCCGAGTTGTTTCGGGAGTTGTTCGGGTGTGTTTCCGACTTGTTTTGAGTTGGGTTAGACCTTAGAATGGTTGCCCATAAGTTTGGGACCATTTAGGACATGTTTAGACCTAGTTCAAGGGCTAGGGAGGCGGCCGCATCGAATTTTGAGCACTAGCCCGCCTCAGGCGAGAGCATTTCAAAATCAGCCCAAGGCTCGAGAATCCCGCGCCCGCCTCAACATCAGGTTACTCCTACGGCTTTGCTGTTGATGTTTTTTGTTGAACGATTTATACACCCAAACCCCTATCCAAACCTTTTCTAAACCCCACCTAAACCTCCCTAACCCTCCTTACTTATACCCTAACATCTCTAACAAGTTTTAAGTGTGATTAAGTGAGTGCATTAGTTGGATTATTAGGCCCAAATCAGATTTTTAAGACACCACATTGTGGTACACTTGTCCCACTCAGATTTCAGCCAAATATAAGCCACAATCTGATTGTTTGACCCTCATTTCTCTCCTCCCTTCTCCAAAAAACGGGATTAGCTTCCTCCATGGTTCCTCCTTGAGTTCTTGAAGGTTTCTTCTTGGTTTCCATAGCTCCCTTCCTCCATTGTTGAAGCCAAGCCATAGGATTGAAGAGCTTGTTGAGAGGAGCATTTCCAACCGATTAATCTTTTCATTTACTTTCTTGGGTGTAAAATACTTGTAAGTTACTTCTTCTTCTTTTGATTTTGTACTCATTGATCCTAAGGAAAACAAACTCTATGCTATTTGAGGTCAATGAGTACACATACTTGCTTTGTGTGATTTTAACTTGTGATTTGAGCATGTGAACTTGTTAAAAGCATAGGTAGGATGACTTCTATGATTATTGAAGTATATTGTTACTCTTCATCTTATGTTTCTAGGATTGTGAGCATGCTAGAAATCATGTTTACATTCTATTTG
Organism: Codonopsis lanceolata; assembly: GCA_013146195.2. Taxonomy (NCBI): domain Eukaryota; kingdom Viridiplantae; phylum Streptophyta; class Magnoliopsida; order Asterales; family Campanulaceae; genus Codonopsis; species Codonopsis lanceolata. The sequence goes on along the minus strand of CM028377.1, from coordinate 137,023,680 downwards.
AGTTTATTATGAAGGTATGCCTAAGTTTGGGGCCTTGGATGAGTGATCTCACTAGATAATATGAGTATGACCATTTAATTGAGATTATGTGAATTATAAGATGGGTATATGATTATGTTGGGTTTTATGAATTTTAGGGCTTGATAATCAAGCCCGAATTATTGGAGGAATTGTTGTTAATTAAAGTGGGTATTAATGTGTAGGATGATTTGGATGATGTTGTGTGTTGGGAGAAATGGGTTATCCCTTTGTTAAGGATTTTATGAATTTTGGGGCTTGGGAATCAAGCCCGAATTATTTTGGACTTTGTCATAAATTGAAGAGGATGATAATGTTGGGATTTATGGAATGTGTAAATAATGAAACTTAATAGTAAGACTCAACGGAGTCATTTTAAGTTCAATAACATGCTAATAACCGTTGGGATGAATTCCTACGATGTTCGGGTTTTGGTAGGTCATGATGGTGAGCACCCGAGCATCTCGATTGGTGTCCAATTGAGACACATATATTATAGAGATTTATTAGGGGATTATTTAGAGCGTGCTCGGGAGAGCACGGTACATTAAAGGCCAACCTATGGTCTCGAGTATGGTTGAAAGATAATTATTGAGTTAGTTCTCACTTTTGGGGAAAATTGATCGGTTACACATGAACGTACTTGTGGGTTATGACTACGGTGTAGTCTTTGGTTTGATTTTAGTAGAGGTCCATTATAGACCTCATAATATGATTCTCGGTGGGTTTATACTATTCTTGATTTAATTGGTGACTTGAGATCCTTTTAAGATTAATTGGTTGTGAGCAATGTATTTGCCTTGACTTGATTTATGGTAGAGAATAATAACCTATTTGGTCGGATGAGTTCGCTCTTGTCGAATTCATTCCTTATTTGTTTATATTGAGTAAATACATACTTGAGCATTTGGTCGGACGGGTTCGCTCTTGTCGAATCTGATCCTTATTTGGTCTTTACGAGTAAACATCTACTTGTGCATTGCATTAAGTCCAGCTGGCACTATTTGGTTTGATTTTTATGTCAGGGTGGGACGATACATCGCCTATACGAATCGTCAGATTCGTATTCGCTATGGATCGCCGTGCACTGGACCTCACACCCCTCCATTGTAGGCCGCAATGGGGAAGTAGCCCCTTTGCCGTAACAATACGTGCGACACAGGCTGCTATCAGCCGGCGGAGTTCGGTATATCGATGCGAAGACACGAGCATCGTAGTCACAATACCGTATAACAGTGTTTTTCTTGCAGGAGCTACGTAGCGGCCGGGCCCATAACATATCCTATTGTGATGTTTAATACTCGCACTTATGTGAATAACGTGCTAAGTGCAAATTTGTGATCATTGAGGGTTGGACCCATGTTGTGATCATTTGAGGGTTGGACCCATGGTTTTATTATTAAGGACTAGGCCCATGTTCTGGTTGTACATGATTTATTGTTGGTATACTATTAAGATGCCTTGATTTTGTACATGCTAATGCATTATGCCATGCCACGTCATGCTATGCCATACAATTGCATTTAGTAACTTACTGGGTCATTATGACTCATTTCGTGTGTTTGTTTTCCTTAGTTTGTGCAGTGAGCTCGTTAGTGCGCGTTGCAGCTTCAGGTGCTTGTTGGATAACAGGTGGTCTTCCGGGCAATAGCTTGGGGTTATTAGTATTATTGTGTTTATTATCTTGTGAGATACGGCTGTAAAGTTATGTAAACTTTACTTGGGTAGTAATGTTAGTATTTTATTATCGTTCATTTTGGGAGCCGACTTGTATGGTCGAGCTATTGTAGTTAATTAGAAGTTATTCCGTTGTCTTCCCGAGCAAGGTTTTAGCTCGCATGTTCTAGTATTGTGTTATGGTTATTTCTATCTCCGTCAACTTTAGTCGTGAGATTTTGGTTTAGTTGTCTAGTATTTAATCTCTTATTGATTGGTCCCTCCGGCATGTTGTAGCCGTTGAGTGGTTGTTTACCAGGTTGGTATTTGTTGATTCGCCGGCCTTTGGTTGCCGATGGTTTGTTGCCCGTGCGCAATGTTGCGTCACGCGAGTCGTAGATTTGTCGAGAGATAGTTGTCTCTCAGCCTTGTATTCCTTGGTTTAGAATTATAGGCTTTGGTCCCACTTATGATTCGCTTCCGCAGGTGTTGATTTTTATTATTCCGTATCGCCGTTATGGCTTTACATTCCTGTTTAGAGTTTGTTGGTTCAACTCTTGACTCGTACCACTACGCTTAGCGGGTGCTTGTCCGTCTTTTAGCTTGTCTTGACGGCACGACCTTGGGATTTCGCATTGGAGTCCGGGTCGGGCTGTTACACTAATACTGCTTATCCTTGTCCGATTACAAAACAAGCCCTTTAAGACTTAGTTAAGAGTTAAGGAAGCTAAGGCGATACACAAAGCTACCACGAAAATGCATACAGAGTATAAGAATCTTATAAGACAACCAATACTCCACTAAAAGAACTAGAACCAAGATAAATATGTTAGGTTTATTTCTAGTATGTTAAGCAACAATAATGATCATGGTAAGTAACCAAGGTTTGGGTTCTCATACTAACAAAAAGCCAACAAGAACGTTATGGCCATTTGACACGTAAAACAAGGAAGTCAAACACACAAAGGTCCAGGGTCTTACAGAACAAGCACACAAGAGCTCGACCAAGACAACCGAACAGTGCTCCCGACATCAGCTTTGTGCTGGTTTGATTTCTGGCGTGAAACTCCTATTCTACCCTTATTTAACCCTTGCCCCTTCACTCATTTGAGGGTATATGAATCCTTAAACACCCTTATAACCCCTAACACTACCCTCTCTCTTCATTAGTGACCGTCTTCAGCCAAGAACGGAGAAGAGAGAGTGTGTGCGATGGAGTGTGCGACTAGTGCGTGTTCCGGCGATTCCCGGAGTTCCAGCCATCCGTTTGACGAGTCGAGACCACCGTCGCGAAGCCCTTGCTGAGTAGATCATTTCCCTTGGGTTTTTTTTCCCTCTTCCTAGTCGTTTGTGGCTCGATAAAGGTACGTTACCGAAACCCTAGTTCCTCTCTCTAACTCAATGTTGATGTTAGGTTGCTAGAGGCTTGTTCCTTGTGATTTCTCGTTGTAATACATGTCAAAATGAGATGTTATTGGTGGATATAAATCTATGATAGTTAGGGTTTGAACCCAAACGAATATGATTGGGTATATCGGAATAGTTATGGTTTAAGATTGATTGTGGTTGGGTTTAGAAACCCGGATAAATTGGGAATTCCGAAATTATGCCTTGACCTAGAGTTTGAGACTTTGTAATTTGACTCAAATGGAATCATCAAATTATAGAAATTGTTATTCGAGTCTTAGGATAAATTCCTATGACTACTTGTACCCGTGGAATCTAAATCATGAAATCTTGAGGTTTGGTCAGGTAAGACCGACTTGGTGTTAAGGTTGATTTGTGTCTTAGGACTCTAACGGAGGACCTTTAGTGATATTAAGTACCAGATTATCGCTAGTCTTTGGATTGGTTTTGTGTGGGTCACAAATGCATGACTTGAACGAAAGACCTTTGGATTGGTTCGATTATGAATTAGAACTGTTGGTATTTGTCGGACTTCAAACGAAGTCCCGAAACTTGTAAGGATGTGATCTATGCTTGTATGAAACCTAAGGAATCATGATTGTTGTTATTGATTGCCGACTTTCTAAAGTCTCCTTGTGAATGTTTTGGGAAGACCAAGATAACGAAATTGAGGACCATTCTATGAGATGATTGAATTAGGACTTTCCTTAGTACACCACATGTGCAGTCTACTTGTATAAGTCGCTAGGATGACTAAGTTGTTATCTAAGACTAACCAGTACGGTTGACCTTACGAATGATCGTCACTCTAGTGTTTACCTAAGTATTGGACTACTATAGACCTTTGGGTTATAGAATGAAGTATTATTCTCGGAAGACTTTATTACCTATAAGTAAATGGCTTTATGATCCTAGACCAACTATATGATGGATGGATGGTTGAGTTATAACTTAACTTGGTTTCACGTGTAAACACGGAATACTATGTATATTTGATATTATGGCTAAAAACATGATTTCCTACCTTGTCATGGATTGATTCTTTTACGTGTTTCTATAATATGAATTATAAGCATATTGAATGAACTTGCCTTCATGCTTGATCTGTTCTTCTGTTAATGATTTATTCTGAACTTGGATTCTACTATTAAGTGGAATTATGAATTGGAATTGATCTAAGCTTGACTTGATAATGATCAACTTAGGCTTCCCTTATATACTTAACTTAGTGACTTTGCACTATGGTTCCTAAATGGAACAAGAAACTAGTCATGCTTCAAGCGAGAACATAGAAAAGAGTCTTGGAACACATATAGTGTTCCCACTCTATTTGGTAGAAATTAGAAATGACTCAACGGAGTCGACGTTAGTGAGCTATTGAACAATACCGACTCAATGATCAATCCCTACGACGTATTACATGCATTCCACTAGAAAACTAGTTCTAGACTCTCGAATTGGATTGACTATCATGCTTGTACTTACATGTCAAAATAAATGCATGTTTGACATATTGAGTTCGCTCTTGTTGAGCTCAATCTTGCTTGGTTATTGATGAGAATTATCTCCTTGTCTTGAACGAGGTCGCTCTTGTCGGGCTCGTTCTATACTTGATTATTTGTTGAGTAAACACTACTTGGCATTTGCATAAGTCCAGCTGGCATACTTGTCTTGTCTCGATGGTAACGATGCATCGTCGTCACGAATTGTGAGATTTGTGGTAGTGATGGGTCGCCAGCCCATCATCTCGCACACACCCTCCACTGCCGGCCACAGTGGGGAAGAGCTCTCTCTGGCCAACCAATAGGCGCCCATTGAGTGTCTACATGTATCCCGAGCATCTCTCGGAAGATCGATGTATCTCACACCCATCGATTCATGCACGTTCTCGAAGGTGTTTCCCTTACAGGAACTATGTAGCGGCCCGGCTCTTCAAATATCCTTACACTGTGTGAATTATTTTCTAACACTTATGTGCAATAATGTGCATCTTGAATATATGATCTCTATGCTCATATATACTCGTCCTTGATTGCTTGACATTCTTGATGAGCTTATACATCTTCACCTAATGATTCTACGAGAGACTTGATACGTGTATACATGTAAATATTCATACTTTTACTTAATTATTCTATAAGATACCTGGGATGTTTCATGTTAAGACATACGTCCCTAACTATACGATTATTCTTGTCACTTGCCCCCTGACTTACTTGATTGTTTGTGACAGGGGATTCACCCTAGTTCATCTTGGTAGTATGGTAAAGGCACGGTTCTGTACAGTACAACTTGACTTCTGGGTCTTTGTCGTCGTAACCCGATTTCATTTCTACTTATGATAATGTTACGATTATTTTATATTGTTTAGTAGTAGCGTACTGGGTCATTATGACTCATCCCGTAATTTGTTTTCTAGTTGCAGTTTCAGTAGTTGTGTTGAGGCCGAGTAGATCGTGACTGTAGCACATCACGGTTGACCGATAGATCGAGATTTGATTGTGTAGTTAGTGATTCTAGTAGCCGACTTCCCCGAGCAGTAGATAGTGGTTTTCTACTCCCTTTAGCATTGTCTCTTGTTCGTGTACCTTGCTATTCTTGTGAGACCGATATCTTGTAAAGTTATTTAGACTTTACGGTCGGGTAGATACTTGGGTTTCTGTATTAGTTCGTTTTTGGGCCGACGTGTTGTGTTTGCCTTGTTCGTGGTTTCCATATCTATTTCAGTTGTCTCCCGAGCACGCAGTAGCCTTGGGGATTTTCTTTATTCTAGTTGTTATTGCTGTTGGTTAACCCAGGTATGCTTTAGCCGTGAGTAATTGTTATTTGAGGTTTGTTCGTTGTTGGAACGCCGGCCTGGAGTGCCGATGGTTTGTTCAGTGTCTGTAATGTTGCGGCACGCGAGTTTTGTTTTCCCCTTGGGGAGAATATTGTCTCTCTTGGTTTCATGACTTTGTTCTCGAGCTTAACAGCTTGGGACTTCTTCTCCCTACCGCTTCCGCAAATTCGTTTTTCGTAACCCGTATTTTAGTACGGCTTCTCTAGCTTTATTTGAACTCGTTAGCTCAATTGTTCGACTCACACTACTGTTTTGCAAGTGCTTGTCCTCTTCTTGCCTTGTCTTGGCGGCACGACCTTGGGATTCCGTTCCAGAATCCGGGTCGGGTCGTCACAGCACATAAGTGTTAAGAAATAATTCACATAGTATAAGGATATTTGAAGAGCCGGGCCGCTGCGTAGTTCCTGCAAGGCAAACACATTTGGGAACGTTCAAGTATCGATGGGTGTGAAAAATACATGGATCTTCCGAGGAGATGCCCAGGATAGACACTCAATGGGTGCGTATTGGTTGGCCAAGGAGAGCTACTTCCCCACTGTGGCCGTAGTGGAGGCGTGTGTGCGAGAGTAAGTATGCCAGCTGGACTCATGCAAATGCCAAGTAATGTTTACTCAACAAATAATCAAGTATAGAACGAGCCCAACAAGAGCGACCTCGTTCAAGACAAGTAGATAATTCTCATCAATAATCAAGCAAGTTTGAGCTCGACAAGAGCGAACTCAATATGTCAAGTAGGCATTTATTATGACATGTAAGTACAAGCATGATAGTCAATCCAATTCAAGAGTCTAGAACTAGTTTTCTAGTGGAACGCATGTAATAACGTCGTAGGGATTGATCATTGAGCCGATATTGTTTAATAGCTCACTAATGTCGACTCCGTTGAGTCATTTCTATAAATCCAACCTAGTAGAGTTAAAACACTAGTTGTATTTCAAACTCTTTTCTAAGTTATCGAATCGATTAGATTAGGTCATTAATCCAAATAATAACCATAGCTAAGAATAATCACAAGTTCCCAAATCATGGAACCCCAGAATCACGTTTTCCAAATAATGGTCGAAAGTCTAAGACCCAAGAACAATAATTATCTCTAACGTAGCATAGAACACTTTTAATTCTAGGCTTAGTGTCCAAACAAAGCAACTAAGTTCTTACCCAAATATTTCCAGAAATTTGTACTCTCTAAAGCACCTCAATATCATGGTAGAAGTCAAGGAGAGCATGATTTAGACATGGAAGAAATGGAAGAAAGAGGGGGTATCATGTTATATCTAGCATGGACCTAAGGAAATCGATAGCTTACTTCAAGCCAAGCAAAAGACGGAAGAAAGAAACTAATCGGTGACAATCGATCTACTCAACGGCGGCTTTGTAACGACTGTCTCGGAATCGCAAGCGGGTCTTGAAATCACTTGGAAGCCAAACCCTCACGCACTATCTCACCGAGAATCTCACACACAACTCTCTCCAGGAAAATGAAGAAGAAGAGAAGAAATGAATCGTAAAGAGAAAGTCTAAAGCTGAAGTAGATGAAATCAGCTCAATTAAGAGTTAGTGGAATACACTTGTCACAAGATGAGTGATGGAAAGAGGTTTAACAATCTTTCCTAGGCTTATATTAGACTAATAAGGTTCTAATACAAATGATCAAGGTCACTAATGAAAGAGATTTAGTAAGGGTAGAAGTGTAATCAACCAAGAATGCAGAAAATTCCCGTCATGCTGGAACCAATACTGTTCGGCTAGGGTGGCCGAACCTTCACCATGTTGTTCAGTTCATAGGGCCGAAAAATACCCTGGTTGTTCGGGTGGCAGAGTAGAACAATTCCTCAGGCCAAACGTTGGGTCAAACAGGTCCAGAATTGAACGTATAACGCACGTAGGGCAAACACAACTCAAAGAAGCAATAGAATGAGTACTAAGGGTCCTTTTAACAATGATAAAAGACTCTCATGATCTTAGCTAAGTCCCAAAAGATCAAAGCCCGAGCAAGAACAAACCAAACTAGAGCATGCAAGGCAATAAGAGTTCGATACGACAGTTACGACTTGATCAAGGAATACATTCAAGTCAAACATGTTAGGGATACTACTATCATGTTAAATACACATTCTAATCATGTTAAACAAGTATAGAAGACAAGTTATACAAGTAGGTTTCGGGTTCTCACAAGCTTGCTGGGCCGTCCATGTAGTTGCTGCGACGAACTCAAAGCTGGATCCAGTGAAGAGAAAGTTGGGGTTAGAAAAATCGAAGAGCTCCTGGTTCAATGGAGTCTGGGGAAGAAGCCGGCTGCTGGGTGTGAAAAAGAAGTTGGACTTTAAGACATTTATTATTGTTGTTTCTAATTTTCTTAAAAATACCTCAGCTTGTAGATTTGTCAAATAAGTCCTTATCAGTTTAATAGTCCACGTAGGCAGCCACTCCCATCACAAAACTAATGAGTTTTGGACGAAAAGTTTTATTTGGAAAAAAAAAACTTTGGTTGAGGTTTTTCATGCAAAAAAAACACATAGTTCAAAATGAACAAGCTAAAATAGATCATGGGTTTTAATGCAATTAACCCATATATATAATTGATTAAAAGTGAAAGATTGATCTTTGGCTAACTATAAACAATGCCATATTACATTGCTCAGAGAAGGGCCATATATTCACTTGAGGCTGATGAGTTCATATTTATATATACTAGTTTTTTACCTGTGTGTTGAAAGCATATATATGTATCTTTTGTAATTAAATTATATTCAATCAAAGTAAAAATAAATTAAAAACAAAATTAAAAGCTATATACAGATGATTCTCAACTGCTAAAATTGAGTGGATTTAGGATGAACTTCATTATTTATAAATATTTGGATGTTTAATGCAACTTGTAATATAAGTACAGTAAAAAAATGAGATGTTTATGTTTTATATGTTCAAATACTTGTATTGTATTGATTACATCTTGTCATATTCCAACTAATTGCACATTCCAAGGCGGGGACAACTTTTCATATTTTAAAAAAAGAGAGCATATTTTCAAGGCAAGGATAACTATTTATTGTATAAAGATTACTTTCCATATTTAGCAAGAAGATTTAGGAGGGAAATTGCTATATTGGGCTGTGTTAAAATCACATATTTTTCCAAATGTTTTATTTCCAATTTATATGAATTTCATATTTATGTTGCCCAAAGAGTTGCATTTATTGTGATTTGTTTTGTGCTGAAGGTACTTGGGCATGGATTCAAGCCTTAAAGGATCGATTCATAGCAAATTGAGAGGATTCATAACAATTCATGAAGTTTGAAGTCACTTGACCAAGGTCTGTTAGCCTTCCGTTAAGTATTTAAAAGGATTGCATTGAAAGGGGAAACGTCTAATGCCTGACGAAGACCAACGGAAGGGCCTCAAAGCATATTTATGTAAATGGAGAGTCGTGGGAGCACGGAAACTCCCGTGCACACATTCAAATTTCCCTAGTTTTTTCTTGAATAAGGGCTATAGTGCTCTTCCTTGAAACTCAAAGGACACCGACGCAATTCATGGATCTCCCTTCATTTAATTGTTGTCTGTCCCTTGAGCTGCCATTTCGCCCTCCCCCTTTGCTGGTAACCCATGTGCAAGCCAGGAGCTTCAGATCCAAGCTCGCTTCAGCCCAGATCCAGGCCCGCCTTCAAGCCCCATTTACCTCACACTATGACCCATAAGACCATGGGGGATCAGTGTCTTTTGCAAAGTGGGTTTCCCAATGGCTATCGCACCCATTTCCCCTTTTCCATCAGATTTTGGAGCTGGTTTCCTTCAATTTGTTCGGTTAATTAATTTAGAATCCTATTAAAATTTCAATACCACCCATGGCTTGGGGACTACTCTTCCTAATTTTAGGAAAACAATTAGGAGATTTTTGGAGGGAGACAAGTTTGGAAGGCGAAGAAGATACACAAGGCAGGAAGGGAGAAAGAGGTAGCATATCCATTTCTTTTCTTTCACTTAGATTTCATCCAAATCTCCATTGTATTTCATATTCTCTATTTTTGATATCATTAAGAAATATCTTTTTGGACTATTTGTGTGTGATTTCTCTAATATTATGAGCTAAATATTTGTAGGTAGAATGGTGATCAATCTCTCATTTTGAAGCATGCTTTATTACTTTTCCCAATCTCAATATTACTTTAATTTTTGTTAGGGTTACTATTTTGTTGTGTTTAATGATTATAATCACTTGCCGATAATTAAATGATTTTAAAATTGTTTGGATCCGCGAGAACTACTATTACTTTTCGGACCTAGTAATTTAGTTGTTGGTATTTTGTAGTACTACGCGTTGCACGCACTTTGCACCACGTGCAAGCCAATAGCTTTTGATCCAAGCTCGCTTCAGCCCTGATCCAAGCCCACCTTCCAGCCCCCTTTGCCTCACACTATGACCCATAAGACCATGGGGGATCCGCATCTTTTGCAAAGTGGGTTTCCCAATGGCTGTCGCACCCATTTCCCCTTTTCCTGCATATTTAGGAGCTGGTTTCCTTCAATTTGTTCGGCTAATTAATTTAGAAGCCTAGTAAAATTTCAATACTACCCTTGGCTCGGGGACTACTCTTCCTTATTTTAGGAAAACAATTAGGATATTTTTGGAGGGAGACCAGTTTGGAAGGCGAAGAAGATACACAAGGCAGGAAGGGAGAAAGAGGTAGCATATCCATTTCTTTTCTTTCACTTAGATTTCATCCAAATCTCCATTGTATTTCATATTCTCTATTTTTTATATCATTAAGAAATATCTTTTTGGACTATTTGTGTTTGATTTCTCTAATATTATGAGCTAAATATGAGCTAAATATTTGTAGGTAGGTGTAACAACGTGCAACCGAAACGACGAATGAACTCGCAATTGAATGAGCAATGAAAGAAGACTTTAAGGAAAGTCTAAGGGCTTAATAAAGAAGCTTGAATACTTCTAGAAAGTTGAATAATGACTAGGGAAATAAGAACTCCAAAGGAGAGACGATTACGCGACTCGATCCCCGAACCACGCGATAAAGACGAGCACTATCTCCAAAGCTTCCAAATCATCGATAGACTTAAGGAACACCTCCAACTTGAAGTATAATACATCTAAACATGTTAATCAATCATCTTGTAGAGGTCTAGGACCAAACCGAGGTCACGAACGCAAAACGCAAGGAAACCCTCAATCGCGTCGCATTCCGACGATCGTCGAGTCACGACTTGTGACTTTAGCAAGTCAACAACTATATGGCCTCTCTTAATAATGTTTTGGTCTTAATGTGGTCTCTTGTACACATCTAGAAAATCTCACTAACCAATTATACATCCCACAAAATAAGAATTACGAGTATGGCACGCAAACCGAGCTAACGAAGGAGCGGGGTGCCACATTCTCTCCACCTTAAAAAGAATTCGTCCCGAATTCTAAACTATAACACAACCCCAACGATAGGTCCGCACTCAACCACAATACATCGAGACAATGATTACGGTGTCTTTTAGTCCTGGGTGAACACTCGAGTTCAAAACCACCAACCTGGACTCGAATCTCCGAGTCTACTATCACATAATACACGAGGGTCGAACTATAATAATCCAAATTCAAAAGTCTACAAACTCTCAATAGACTCAACGACCTCAAGCACTTAAGATCGAAAATAACGTGATTCATACTTGAGCCGCAAATACACATACAAACACACTATGCCAATCATGTAGGCAAAACCCCAAACTTTAACATGAAAAACACATTCAAGGACACTACAGTGTCCAACTATCGAAACTATTTGTTTCGGGGCTCAACACGAAATTCAAGCACAAGAGGTTCTAAGTTAAAAGAAATATAATTGCCTATGGAGCAATTCGCAAACAAATCAAAGATAATCAAATCGGCATTTCAAACCATGCAAATCACACTCGCGATTTCCCATCGCGGGTAAGAACACATAAGAGCACATTAATGAAATGTTTTGAAAATTCATTCCATTTCTGTCAATTCCATTTGATAACGGGTATAGTCAATTTCTAACTTAATTCTTACCAATCCTAGTCCAACGACGAATACCTTTTGGTCACCAATTCAGGGTACCTACTGAATTAGCTTCAAAAGTTTCCGTCGCAAGGATGCGAAGGTTTATGAATAAAAAGTTTTAAGCATCCTTCAAATAGTCCCCTATACTAATGAAATGAATGAATAGGAGATAATAATTATGAAATGAGAATTTAATATTTTAAAAATGTAAATGCATCAAATAGGTGTTTCCTACAACTAATGCACATAACTGAATAAAATCAAACCAAGTAACAAGGTCTATTACCTTGGCAAACAACAATCATAGCTATCACAAAACTCGTGTACCTAGTACACTCAACCAAGATAACTTCCTAGAAATCACAGGGAACCGACATGTCTAATGATACTCGTAACGTCTATACTCCGCAAAACTATCCTTTCTTAAGCTCTAGACTAAGTCTACGACCAATGCATACACTAAGCATCCTAACACTACGTTAACGTCTCAATAGTCACGGTGAGGCGTCATACACTCTCGTGCAACCGTGATTATCTTCTAAATTGCAATCTTTAACCTTCTCACAAGTCGAGTGTATATCCCACTCGAATAATAACCACTAACAATAATATAGTAGCATATTATTCATTATATTAAACATATCCTTATAGAATACACAAGTATCATTCCAAACCAATAAGTATCATCATACAATTCATGCTTCATATATATACATATATATATATATATTCATACATATACATACTATGGCCTTTCCATATAACCACACAAAACCGCAACTCTATATATAGCATAGTCTTATACATATATAGACTAAACAAGAACCCACACACCACGTGCGATTACCTACTGGTAATTCACAAAACAAACCATATCATATATCGATCTCACATTGGGGTATTACTGTGACGCCCCGCTCCTTCGTTATCTCGGTTTGCGTGCTATACTTGCACTTCTTCTTTTGTCGACTGTATGTTTGGTTTGCAAGAGGGTCTAGATATGTTTGAGAGACCACATTAAGACCGAAACATTATTAATAGACTCCATATAGTTGTTGACTTGCTAAAGTCGCAAGTCGTGACTCGACGATAGTCGGAATGCGACGCGATTGAGGGTTTGCTTGCGTTTTGGGTTCGTGACCTCGGTTTGGGTCCTAGACCTTTATAAGATGGTTTATTAACGTGTTTAGATGTATTAGACTTCAAGTTGGAGGTGTTCCCTAAGTCTATCGATGATTTGGAAGTTTATAAACCTTCTTGCTTTGTTTCGCCCTTAGCGATTTCCTTCGTTGCTTGTATTCTTTGTGTTTTCAACTTGTGAGAGGTTCATTTGAGTTATAGACCAAGTGTATTAGTAATTATCATTCTTGTACGATCATTGTTCATAGACTTGTTACCTTTGGTTATGAGATGACCAATTTATTCCTTCACAGACCAGTCATGTTTTGGGCAAACTTCGGGAAACTTCTGGTACTAATCCACTAAATACAATTTTCTAAAATTTTAGTATGTTTTACCTTCATACGTTAGGATACTCTCTGTAAAATTTGGTAATTTTCCAAGGTGTCTAAGTACCTTAATTAGGTCTTGACTTACGGCTGTGCCAGAATTCAGTTTTCAGAAAAACAACTTCTGTACTTGATTTTGTTGTAACCATATCTTGATGAATATAAGTCCAAATGGAGTAATTTAAAATTCTAAAATATAATTTAATGAGTCTAGTTTCATAAAAATCAAAAATCACCTCATTTGGAGTTGTGAACGATTTATGGTCGATTTTACAAGATTGACTGTCCAGCCTCAGCTTCCCAGGCGCCCGCCTCAATATTGTGAGGCGCCCGCCTCAAGTTCTGGGAGCAAATTGCAAATTTGGAGATGGGTCAGAGTCCCAGGCGCCCGCCTCAATAATGCGAGGCGCCCGCCTCAACATAAAATGTCACTTACGGGATTTTTTGCCCTGTTTTGTGTTTGGACGAATTATACCCATCCTACCCTCATTAAACCCCCTCTAAACCCTTCCTAACCACCCATACTTAACCCAAATCATGTCCTAACATTAGTTGGAAGTTAATTAAGGTTAGATTAGTGATTGATTAGTCCTAATCTCTACTAATTGTACTTGAGAAATGTCCTTTGTGCCCTCCTTATTTTGGGGGTATAAATACCCAAACCCTTTTGAGAAATCAGAAAATCTCTTCATTCTTCCTCCTCCACAATACGTATTAGAGAGAGAGAGTCTCCATGGGAGATTTCAAGCCCTAGCTTCTTCTCTCTTCGATCCAAGACGATCCACCCACCCGATTGCCTTCAAACTTCGGAATCTTGAAGCCCTCGACGAGTAGAACAACTTCACCGATCGGATTTGTGTTCTCTTGAGTTTTCACTCAAGATAGGTAAGTTACTCTCTTTTGATTTTGGTTCATTGGCCCTAAGGAAAACAACTTGTATGCTATTTGTGGGCAATGAGCACTTGATATGCTTTGTATGTGTTATTTTGGGGATTATTGGAAGTATAACTTGTAGGAGCATTTGTAGAGTGATTTCTATGATTATTGAGGTATTTGATTACTCCTCATCTTGTGTTTCTAGGCTTATGAGCATGCTAGAAATCATGTCCATATGTTATTTGGGTTCATTGTGGAAACATGCCTACTTTGTGTATTTTTGGAGGTATGAACTTGTCAATGCCATGTGTAGGATGATTTGTAGGATTTATGTTAGGTTTGTTATGAATTTGAGGGCTTGAGAATCAAGCCCGAACTATTGGAGAATTATTGTTAATTGAAGTGAGTGTCATTGTTGAGATTGATGAAATGTATAAGAAATGAAACTTAGTATTTAGACTCAACGGAGTCGAAATAAGTTCAATAAAGTGTTAATGAACTCGGGTTGAAGTCCTACGACGTTTGGGATTCGTTTGATTATGTTTATGTTGAGTTCTTGGATTTTTAGGCTTGGGAAGCAAGCCCGGATTATTTTCGGGAGAATTATTATGATCGTGAATGATGTGTTAAATTTGGGATTTATGAAATACATATCTAATGAAATGTGATATTAAGACTCAAGGAGTCGCTTTAGGTTCAACAAGATGTTAGTGAGCCCTATGTTGAAATCCTACGATGTTCGGGTTTGGTTGGTCTTGATTGTGAGCACCCGAACATCTCGAATTGTGTCCCATTTGTGACTCCCATGATATAGAAGCTTATTGGGGATTTATTTAGAGCGTGCTCGTTAGAGCACGGAGCATTAGAGACCAACCTATGATCTCGTATGCCCTTAAGAAGTGATTATTTGAATGAGTTCCCTCTTAGGAACTTGGTCGCTGCACATGATAGCACTTAGGGGTTTTGACTACCAGTTAGTTTGGTACCCTCGAGATTGGTTTGAGAAGTCGATTAATTATGACAATTGGGACTATGGTTGAGTCCGGTGTGCTTTTGAGTGAAACCAAATGCTAAGCCTTGTTTGTGGTTGTTCTTAGACTAAATTATAGTCTTTGATTTAATCTTGAGTAGAGGACTATAGTAGACCTCACATTGTGATTTATTGAGCTATAAGCTATTCTTGAATTGGTGATGACTTGAGGATTATGAATACCTCAATATGTGATTTTTGAACTAAACTTACAAGTTAGTTGAACATGTTAAGTGTGTACAATTATGTGCATTGTTTATTGGGTTTTGTAGAGCATTATGACCTACTTGAATTGATAAGTTCTTTTATGATGGACTTGGTCCTTATTGGTTTATCCAAGTAAATATCTACTTGAGCATCTTGATTTGAGTCCAGCTGGCGTCTTGGTCGTTTTGTCGGCAATGGGACGATTCATAGCCTTTGGAAACATTCGCTATGAATCGCCGCATTGGTACCCTTTATCCCCACTATGTGGCCAATAGTGGGATGTGGTCTCTTATTAGCGCCCCCTAGCCTGATATTGAGCTCCCATTTCTCATCCCAGGGTTGGATGAATGTAACGAGGTACTCATTAAGAAAACTGATGAGTTGTGATCATTCGAGGATTGAATCCCAGACTATGATCATTTGAGGGTTGGACCCATGGTTTGAATATTGAAGGGCTACCTGCATCTTGGTTTTACGTGCTTAGGTATAAGCACTTATATGAAAGAAAACGTGCTATGTGGTTTATGAAGTTTATGTTATATGATGACTTAATACAAGTTTGTTGTTGGTATGCTATTAAGATACCATGATTTTATATATGCTTGTGCATTATGCCATGCCACGACATGCTATGCCATACATTTGCATTTAGTAACTTACTGGGTCATTATGACTCATTTCGTGTGTTTGTTTTCCTTAGTTTTTGCAGTGATCCCGTTAGTACGCGTGGCGGCTTCGGATAGTGATTCCTAGAAGGTGGTCTTCCGGGCTTTAAGCTTGGATTTATTATCATTATTGTTGTTATGTATTTGTGAGACACGAATGTAAAGTTATGTAGACTTTACTTGGGTAGATTGTGTTAGTATTTTGTTATCGTATTATTTTGGGAGCCGACTCGCTTGGTCGAGCTGTTGTATCTTTTAGAAGTTATTCCCTTGTTATTTCGAGCATGCTTTAGCTCACTCTTTCTAGTATTGTTGGTATTGTCATCTCCGACGACGTTAGTCGTGAGACTTGGGTTTAGTTGTTAGAATTTGAATATCTTGTTCTTTTAGTTGATTTATTCCTCCGGCATGTTATAGCCGTTGAGTTGTTGTTTATCAGGTTGGGTTCTTGTTGCTTCGCCGGCCTTAGGTTGCCGATGGTTTGTTGTACGTGCGCAATGTTGCGTCACGCGAGTCGTAGATTTGTCGAGAGATAGTCGTCTCTCAGCCTTGTATTCCTTAGTTTATAATTATAGGCTTTGGTCTCACTTATGATTTGCTTCCGCAGATTTTAGTTTTTGGTTATTCGGTTTTGCCGTTATGGCTTTTCATTCCTGTTTAGTGTTTGTTGGTTCAACTCTGGACTCGCACTACTACGCTTAGCGGGTGCTTGTCCGTCTTTTAGCTTGTCTTGACGGCACGACCTTGGGATTCCGCATTGGAGTTCGGGTCGGGCTGTCACAATTACCCCGATCAAACAAATAACCAATAATACTCAATACACCATGTAATGTATGTATGAATGCATATGAGCTACCGATTAAAACGTGTACTCATAATAACGGTAATAGTAGTCACTCTATAATTTACATATATATATATATATATATATATATATATATATATATATATATATATATATATATATATATATATAAAAAAAAGAATATACCTTCCTATTTCGGATAGGTCTCAAAACTCCGCAATGGCGTTGCCCGCCACGCGCGCACGACCTCAAACTCTAGGCCGACCATCACCATCTCTCTTAGAGCCACTAGATTGTTGACTAGTATTCCTGCATTTATTAACTCCTCATCCTCGGGCAATCTTACTTGAACATGATCACCGCCATAAGCAAAACACTTTCCTGATTTACCCCAGCACCTATTCTCGGCGTGTCCTGTCCTCATACAAAAATTGCATATTAACTCATCACCTCGCCGTCTCCGACTAGAGGTAGAAACATCACTCCGATTACCAGAACGTACATTTTCGTGACTATCCGTCTGAGGTGCTGCCTGCCCTCTAATCCCATCATTGCCCATAATAGTCCTCGAGGTTCTCTTCTGAGCATACTCCTCGATGTCCAACTCCATCGCATACGCACGGTCCACAGCGCCTCGGTAATCCGTAAGCTGTAACGGAACGAGTTGCCTACGATATTTCATCCTTAGGCCCTTCACAAACCGCTGGGTCTTCCTAGCCTCATCCAGTACCAAGTAACCACAATAGCGAGCCAACTCTGTGAACTTCGCTGAATACTGAGCCACCGTCATAGCTCCTTGTTCTAGCGCCATGAATTCCATCTCTCTTCTTTCTCGAACCACTGCCGGGATAAACTGTGCCATAAACTCCATCGTGAAGTTTTCCCACACTTGAGGCACTCCATGGTGTCTCCAACTATCTCGTAACACATGCCACCAATGGTCAGCCGCACCGCTCAACTTAAACACTGCTAGGGTCACCATCTCTTCTGACGTACAACCCATAACTGCAAAGATCTTCTTCATGCTTTCTAACCAAAGTTCTGCTTTAGAAGCATCGGGTCCTCCATTGAAGTCCTCAAGTTTCAACTTCAAGAATCTCGCAAGAATGGTAGAATCATCTTCCAATCCAAACATTTGTTGAGGAGTCACACGCGGATCATTAACATTCTCCCCTCTCTCATTGCCACGAGCTGTACCCAAACGGGGTCTACTAGAACTAGCTCCACGCCAAGTTCCTGACATAATACACCTACAAAGAACACTCAGCGTTAATAACTCAACAATAAACCCAACCCAAACTAGGCCAAGGAACCTATCCTGGTGAAATAGCTAACCTATAGCTCTGATACCAACTGTGGCAGCCCGACCTGGACTCCAATGCGGAATCCCAAGGTCGTGCCACCAAGACAATCTAAAAGACGGACAAGCACCTGCTAAGCATAATGGTGCGAGTCAAGAGTTGAGTCATCAAGCTCAAAACAGGAATGTAAGGCCATAACGGTGATACGGAATAATAAAAATCAACACCTGCGGAAGCGACTCATAAGGGGGACCAAAGCCTATAATTAAAAACCAAGGAATACAAGGCTGAGAGATAACTATCTCTCGACAAATCTACGACGCGCGTGACGCAACATTGCGCACGGGCAACAAACCATCGGCAAACCTAAGGCCGGCGAATCAACAAAATACCAACCTGATGAACAACCACTCAACTGCTACAACATGCCGGAGGGACAAATCAACTAGACGAATAAGATATTTAAATACTAACAACTAAAACCAAGTCTCTCGACTAATGTCGTCGGAGATGACAATACCAACAATACTAGAATGAGTGAGCTAAAGCATGCTCGAAATAACAAAGGGAACAACTCTTAAGAGATACAACAGCTCGACCAAACAAGTCGGCTCCCAAAATAATCCGATAATAAAATACTAACATAATCTACCCAAGTAAAGTCTACATAACTTTACATTCGTGTCTATTGGTCCCAAAATAGGCTCAATCTAGGCTAGAAGGGGGGGGGTTGAATAGCCTAGATATGTTTTTATTAAAACTTTTTCTTTTATTAATACTTCTTAAGGATTTATGAAATGTTTGAGTAGAAGAGTTTAGGCAGCGGAAACAAATCAGATTCTGAGATTATCAAGAGTCTTTGTTAAGAAGGCATCTGAACAGTTAAACACAAGCAGTTAAAGTGAGAGATAAGAAGAGTTTGAACTGCACACAGGAATTTGAAGTGGTTCGTACTGTGAATAGTACTACATCCACTACCAAAGTGGTTAGCTTTGGATTTTAAAAGTGCACTTGTTTATCCACTAGGTTTATGATTTAGATCTCTAATGGATCGTGTACAAAATTAGTTTTTAACCAAGTGTATAAAGGTGAGAGAGACAATCAATAAATAATTGTTCTCCACACGTGCAGAATTAAAGAACAGTTTAAAGACAAACAGAATGAAGCTGAGAAAGAATTTAAGATGGTAGATCTGCAGCTTCAGAAAGTTTGGTGAAGTGTTAGCCCTTGTCCTTTGATCTCTTGAATGCTTGAGTGATGAAGATGAAGTTTGAGAGTTAATGCGCAAGAGTTGTTTCTTCAGATCTTCAAAGCTTGAATATATACCAGGAAGAGATCTATTGACCGTTGGTTTAAAATCAGAGATAATTCAGTCCAACGTTCCTTTGCATTGAATGCAATTCGGCGCTTTGGGGGAAGAAACAGCCACAGTCATCAGAGATGCAGTGTGCAGAGAAGACATTACTAAACAGAGTAATGTTTCAGAATGCAGGCTTTGCAGCTTGGAAAGTCTTCTTAGCCAAAACGGGTAATGTCTTCAGTCTTCAGATTTCAGGATTCAGTCTGGACAGTTGTCATCATGCAGAGTTGACTTCTTGAAAAATAATCTGGTGAAGACATAATGACTAGATATTTTCGAAAATATCTAAACAGGTGTACACGTGTCATTGTTTCTTGATTTTGGCCAATTTTGATTTTCCGCTATTTGAGCAGACTTCAAAGTCTGCTGGTCCTTCAAGGGCTGCTGTAGAAGCTTGCAGTTGGGCGCCTAAGAACTAACACTTAGAAACTATTCTAAACAAAGTGATTCTAAGACAGTTGCCACACTAATCTAAGACGCTGCAGACCTTTTAGCCTACTGTATAATAGAATCAGAAGATGACTCAACCAAATCTAATCATAGGAATCAACAATCTCCTCCTATTTGGTTGATGTCATCATCTCAGCTACGAGCAGACTTTGAATCATGCACAGAGATAATAGTATGTCTTAAAGAAATTTTTATTAAGAGCAGACATACCTCTCAGAGCAGAAGTCTTAGTAGTGAGATAGCTAGACCAAGTACTTACAGGATAAAAACATTAAGACAAAGTACTTAAGAACAGCAAGGTTTAAATCTATAAGTATGCATGCGGGATATAAAGATTTAAACGCGAAGTTTAAATTGAGCAGATATATCAGAAAGAAGCAATTTAAACTTTGAAAGAAACTTGAGACATCTGTGATTAAACAAAAGTCGCTTAAGCAGAAGTTTTGGCAAAAACAAAGCATGGTTTAACAACGTAATCGTAACAAAATACCACGAATCAAAATAGATTGGGTTGAGTGCGTCTTCGTTCTAAGTAGTCTCCAACCCGCATTCGGATTACGTCATTCGGGCGTTTCTGAGTCGGTTACGTTCTCAATCGGGGCTTGATTCAAGAAGTGAGTAGCTCTCTCCTCACGATGGCACCAACCCTACTTGTTCAGCCGGCTCGGCATCGGCTTCTTCGACGAGGCGAAGATTGGTGAAATCGACAACCTCCTCGTCGACTAAGAATCGCCTAGCCATCCTGTTTTGAGCTCATTGAGCAGACCCACGAATCTTGATTTGTTGAGAGTGCGACAAAGATCCGTCAGAGCGGCTTGTTGATCTTGAACTAGGAACACATGAGTTGTGAAGGCTGGCGAGATGTCGTTCACTAGTTGATCAACAATCTTCCTATGTCAAAGATAGTGGCATGAGTAGCATTGAGGCCGTAGTTGAGCACATCAATCTGCTGTGCCATAGAAGAAATTGTCTGTTGGTGAGCTAGCGGTCGTTGTTTGCTCGAAGAAGCTCGAGAATGGCGAGGATCGATGAGCGGTGGTAGGTAGAGAAGGGTTAAGGTTAATGGAGATATGGTGGTGGAAGGTTGTGGAGCGGGGTTTGGAGAAAGAGGAAGATGAAGCAGGTGATTAGCGTAAGTAGAAGGTGGAGGAGAAGAGGGTTTGGAATCAACCTCAATGTCGGTGGCTAAGGCTGGCGTGAGAGAAGTGAAGCGAGGAGGAAGAGGATGCTTCTAAGAGGTAAGAAGGGAAGGGATAGTCGGGTAGAAGAATGAAGTTAGGAGGGAAGGAGAAGGATAGAGAAGTCGATATGGAGGAGAAGTCAAAGAGAAAAGAGTGAGTGGCAGAGGAGATGGAGGGAAAGAGAATTTGGTAGAGATCAGAAGAGATGGAGATGGGGGTAAGATACTGAGAGATAGGGGGGAAGATTTCGGGTAGAAATGCGGTTTGGTAAAGAAGAGTAGAGATGTGAGGGGCAAGAGGAGAGAAGTGGTCAGGCATAGAGAAGGAAGGAGAGGAGGTAGATGGAGCAGAGTTTGAAACAACGGGTATAATGGCTAAGGAGGTGTTTGGAAGAATGGTGGAGATGGGTTCAGGTGAATGGGGTGGAGAAGGGATAGAGTCTTGTGGGGGAGAGGGTGATAGAGCCACAGACTTCTTACGAAGTCTGCGTTTCTTTGGCTTGGGAGCAGGGGAAGAATGCTCCTCCTCAACAAGCGAGGGGTTGAAGAGGAGCAGGGAGAAGAAGGAGTGGCAAAGAAGCTCCTCCCCAGCCGAGGCATTGAAGAAGTGAGTGGAGGGAGGAAGAAGATATGGGAGATGAAGGTGGGATAAATGGAATGAAAGGTTCAGAAGGCTCGGAGCGTTTTGACTTACGCTTGCGAGGACGGAGAAGGGCCATCGGGATCGATAGTCTCTTGGAGGCGGAGCAGATCAACGTGACTTTTCTTGCGTCTAGCAGAGGTCAGCGGATTAAGCGGCGTCGAAGAAGAAGTTTTTCTCTTCTTGGGAACCGGCTCCTCAGTAGTAGAAGAAATCCTTTTCTTCTGTTTGTGAGTTGTGGAGGGAGCGAGGCAGCAGTCTTGGAAGAGCAGCCTTCAGTAGCAGCCTCCTTGGATAGCTTCTTGGCTAGCTGCTTTGCCATGAGGGAGTCCACAGTAGTCTCAGGATTGATTTTAATGATCTTGAGTGGAGGGGGCTTCAAGGCATGGACAATGAGCAGAGGAGGAAGCCCTTGCTGAGCTCTCTTTTCATTGCGGAGCTTGTGAGTGTTAATAATGAAAGTGCTGCTGAATTGGATGGATAGCTTGATTTTCTTCATCTCAAAAGCGAAGAGGCGTATGGGCGAGTGTTGGCCCGAATGAGGCAGTTAAGAAGGCGAACAAAGGGCCGCCTGGCAGAAGACTTGTGGGCAACAAGCAGCGGCATCCGCACAAAGCATGTCAAATAATATTTGTGCCAGTTGAGTCTTTTGTTCAAGATGGACAGCAGAGGTGTATTCGGTATTCGGATGTCATGGCGTCATGGGTGCCATTCTTGAAGATCATACTTTTGTCAAGCAGATGGTGAGAAAGTAGGCATCATCTTCAAGCAGACTCTCTTGACTTGCGGCTTCCCTTGGAGTCTTCTCGCCACGCATATAGGACCATGCAGTAGCCTTTTCAGCATCAGTGAGTGAAGTAGGGCCGTCGAATTCCACGCCAATAATTTTGGCGATTCTGGAAGCAGTGATAGTGACGGTGACTGTTCGAACAACAGCGGTGATGGAAGATTTCGAGTCATTTAGAACGGCTTTCTGGAAAAATTCTTCCACCAGTAAGTAGCTGAAGTCAACATCACCTAGCATAAACAACGGCAGAATCCCAGACTGGTTCAGGTCATCTACAATTTTGACCCCGGCGGCATAGGCACGAACAGAAGGTTCGTCAATACACATCCCCGGATGATACATAGTTGGGGGCAATTTTGGAATGTCAGAGTCGATGTTAGAGGTTTGTGTAGGAATGGCAGAAGCTGTAGAAGTACCAGCCTAAGAAATTACAGAACAAGAAATTAGGGCAAGAACTTAAGATTTAAAAAAATGAGCAAGGCGAAGCATTAAGCCCTAAAAGTGTCTGGACAACTCATGGAATGCTATATGCAGGCAAAATATAACTCAAAATACTGAAATCGACAGTTCAAGAACATTTAAGAGAGGATATTATCAGAAATGAACAGCAAGAATTTGAAGATTTAACATTTATGAAGCTTACAGTTACATGAACAGTCAATAATGGCGTAATTATAGATGAGATAGCATACTTAACTCGTACTGAGATTACGAAGTTAGGGTTCGAGATTTCTTACCATTTTCGAAGATTTGCAGAAGAAGAAGAAGTAAATGACGTGAATCTGCAGAATTAACTATCGAACAGGGCGAAGGAAGCAGAAAATTTTTAGAGAGAAGAAACCTTAGAGAGAGAGAGAATAGAAAGAGACAGTTTTGGTAAAAAGAGCTTTTTGGCGGTTGAGGGTTTATAAAGGGGCGTGCCATCAGTCATAGAGACTTGTGAAACGTCATTAAGTCTGACACCTTTAGGTGACAAGACTTAATGAATGACGGCCTTTAGGAAAGTCTAAAGTGCCTTTTCAAATATTCACTCAACCAATTTCGAAACTAGTCCCTCAAAAATTTGCATAAGCCTCCCTCTCAAAATGATAGTTTAAAAGACGTATTTTATCTTTCAGTGACTTTAGAAATTCTTGATTTAAAAATAAGTCTGCTCAAAATAATTTTGCAAGTCTGCTTAAAATATATTTTCAAGTCTGCTTAAAATAAATTTTCAAGTCTGCTTAAAATAAATTTTCAAGAAACATTATATTGGAAATGTTACATATTATAATGAAAAATTAATTTTAGATAAAATTTAAGCAGTCGGGTCAAGCATACCAAGCTCTCCCCTTAGATAAGCAAACCTGTCTGCTTCTAGAGCTTTGGTGAAGATGTCTGCTAGTTGATGGTCAGTTGAAATATACTTCATACTGATGTTTCTCTTTTCTACATTGTCCCTTAGAAAGTGATATCGAACATCGATATGCTTTGTCTTGGAGTGCATCACGGGATTGTAGGTGATAGAGATTGCTGAGGTGTTATCACACATGATTGGGCAGTCTGCTACTTTGATGTCGTAGTCTACTAAGCTATTTGTTTGATCCAAAGCGGTTGACGACTACCAGCGGCTATGTACTACTTGATGGTGGAATTTGAGACGGATGCTTGTTTCTTGCTAGCCCAAGAGACGAGTCTGTCTCCTAGAAATTGACAAGTTCCACTAGTGCTTTTTCTGTCAATTTGGCAGCCAGCATAGTCTGCGTCTGAATATCCAACCAAGTTGAAAGATGATTCTCTAGGATACCAGATACCTAAGTTGGTGGTATCGATCGTGTTGATGATTCTTTTGGCTGCAAGAAGATGTGACTCACGAGTGTCGCTTGAAATCTAGCACACACAACGGCATACACTATGTCGGGTCTGCTGGCGGTGAGGTAGAGCAGAGATCCAATTATCCCCCTATAGTGGGTGATATCAACTTTCTTTCCTTGTAAGTCCTTTGTAAGTTTGCATCTAGCAGCCATTGGAGTATCAAATGTGTTTGCTGTTTCCAATCCAAATTTTTTGACAAGATCTTTAGCATACTTGGATTGGCTGATGAATATTCCTTTGTTGGACTGTTGAATTTGAAGACCCAAGAAGAATGTGAGTTCTCCCATCATACTCATTTGAAACTTGCCTGTCATAAGCGTTTCAAATCGCTTACACAGCTTCTCATTTGTGGATCCGAAAATGATATCATCAACATAAATCTGTACCAGCAGAGAATGCCCTTTGTGCTTGAGAATAAAGAGAGTGGTGTCGATCTTTCCTCGCTCGAATCCTTGTTCAACCAAGAATTTAGAGAGGGTTTCATACCAGGCTCGAGGGGCTTGCTTAAGACCATAGAGAGCCTTCTTAAGCTTGTAAACATGAGTTTCTTTTCCTTTTTCTATAAAGCCTGGAGGTTGAGCAACGTAGACTGTTTCTTGAAGATCACCATTAAGAAAAGCGCTCTTGACATCCATTTGGTACAGCACAAAGTCCTTGTATGTAGCATAGGCTAAGAAGATTCTGATGGCTTCCAACCTTGCTACAGGAGCGAATGTTTCATCATAATCGATTCCTTCTTCTTGGCGATATCCTTGTGCAACAAGTCTTGCTTTGTTCCTCACTATGTTTCCATCCTCGTCCTTCTTGTTTCTGAACACCCATTTTGTGCCAATGACAGTATGATCAGCAGGCTTTGGAACTAGCTTCCATACTTGACATCGTTCAAATTGTTGAAGTTCTTCTTGCATGGCTTCCAGCCAACTTGGATCTTGAAGAGCTTCTTCGATCCTTCTTCGCTTTTCTTACGAGACAAATGCGGCCTGAGAACATACATTCATTTTGGAAGGCGAAGAAGATACACAAGGTAGGAAGGGAGAAAGAGTTAGCATATCCATTTCTTTTCTTTCACTTAGATTTCATCCAAATCTCCATTTTATATCATATTCTCTCTTTTTGATATCATTAAGAAATATCTTTTTGGACTATTTGTGTGTGATTTCTCTAATATTATGAGCTAAATATTTGTAGGTAGAATTTTGATGAATCTCTCATTTAGAAGCATGCTTTAATATTTTTCCCGATCTCTATATTACTTTAATTTGTGTTAGGGTTACTATTTTGCTATGTTTAATGATTCTAATCACTTGCCGATAATAAGATGATTTTAAAATTGTTTGGATCCACGAGAGCAACCATTACTTTTTGGACCTAGTAATTTATTTGATGGTATTTTGTAATACTAGTCAAATGCAGCGTGTTGCGTACGTTGCAGCTTGCAAGCCAGTTGAATCCAAGCTCGCTCATCTAAATCCGGAGCCCGCCTTCCAGCCCCCTTTGCCTCACACTATGACCCATAAGACCATGGGGGATCTGCGTCTTTTGCAAAGTGGGTTTCCCAATGGCTGTCGCACCCATTTGCCCTTTTCCTTAAGATTTTGGAGCTGGTTTCCTTCAATTTGTTCGGCTCCTTCAATTTGTTCGGTTAATTAATTTAGAAGCCTATTAAAATATCAACACCACTCTTGGCTTGGGGACTACTCTTCCTTATTTTAGGAAAACAATTAGGATATTTTTGGAGGGAGACGGTTTGGAGCCGAAGAAGATACACAAAGCGAGGAAGGGAGAAAGAGGTAGCATATCCATTTCTTTTCTTTCACTTAGATTTCATCAAATCTCCATTGTATTTCATATTCTCTATTTTTTTATATCATTAAGAAATATCTTTTTATTGGACTATTTGTGTGTGATTTCTCTCTAATATTATGAAGCGAAATGTTTGTAGGTAGAATTGTGATGAATCTCTCATTTTTGAAAAGCCATGCTTTTTAATATTTCTCCCGATCTCAATATTACTTTAATTTTATTCACGGTTACTATTTTATTTGTGTTTAAGCCAAATTCTAATCGCTAGCAGATAATTATATGATTTTTAAAATTGTTATTGGATCATGCGAAAGATGCAATATCCCATATACTTACGGAACCTAGTAATTTATTTGCTTGGCTATTTTTT
>CM028377.1:136970948-136996789 GCA_013146195.2 Codonopsis lanceolata | reverse complement strand
TGAAGCTTGAGAGAGTTAATGCGCAAGAGTTGTTCTTCGCATCTTCAACACTTGAATATATACCAGGAAGAGACCTTTTGACCGTTGGTTTAAAATCAGAGATAATTCAGTCCAACGTTCCTTTGCATTGAATGCAATTCGGCGCTTTGGGGAAAGAAACAGCCACAGTCATCAGAGATGCAGTGTGCAGAGAAGACATTACTAAACAGAGTAATGTTTCAGAATGCAGGCTTTGCAGCTTGGAAAGTCTTCTTAGCCAAAACGGGTAATGTCTTCAGTCTTCAGATTTCAGGATACAGTCTGGACAGTTGTCATCATGCAGAGTTGACTTCTTGAAAAATAATCTGGTGAAGACATGATGACTAGATATTTTCAAAAATATCTAAATAGATGTACACGTGTCATTGTTTCTTGATTTTGGCCAAATTTGATTTTCCGCTATTTGAGCAGACTTCAAAGTCTGCTGGTCCTTCAAGGGCTGCTGTAGAAGCTTGCTGTTGGGCGCCTAAGAACTAACACTTAGAAACTATTCTAAATAAAATGACTCTAAGACAGTTGCCACACTAATCGGTACGCAGACCTTTTAGCCTACTGTACAATAGAATCAGAAGATGACTCAACCAAATCTAATCATAGGAATCAACAATCTCCTCCTATTTGGTTGATGTCATCATCTCAGCTACGAGCAGACTTTGAATCATGCACTGAGATAATAGTATGTCTTAAGGAAATTTTATTAAGAGCAGACATACTCTCAGTGCGTAAGTCTTGGGTAGAGATAATACTAAGTACTTTACTGGATAAAAACATTAAGACAAAGTACTTAAGAAGAGCAAGGTTTAAATCTATAAGTATGCATGCGAGATATAAAGATTTAAACACGAAGTTTAAATTGAGCGCATATATCGTAAGGAAGCAATTTGAACTTTGAAAGAAACTTCGAGACATCTGATTAAACAAGTCGCTTAAACAGGTTTGACAAAACAAAGACAGCTTTAACAACAAGTAAATAACAAAATACCAATGTAATCAAAATAGGTCAATTGTTTCGTTTCTAAGTAGCTCCAACCCAGATTTGGATTATGTCATTCTCGACGTTTCTGAGTATGCTCGCTTTCTCAATCGTGGCTTGATTCAAGAAGCAGTAGCTCTCCTCCCCCGATGGCACCAACCCTACTGCTCAAAGAAATAGCCAGCCACTGAAAATTTCTTCTCGACGAGGCGAAGATTGGTGAAGTCAAGAACCTCCCTTCTCGACTAAGAATCGCCTCTAGCCATCCCCTCGGGTTGAGCTCATGAACGCCACTGATGTCGATGAAACAAGAAGCAAAGATCCCGATCGAGCAGCCTTTGTCTGATCTTGAACTAGAACCCGTGAGCGTGAAGGCCCGAGCAAGTGTCGTTCACTAGCTGATCAACAATCTTGCCTATGTCAAAGATGGTGGTAATGAAGTAAAGATTGAGGCCGTGAAGCCAGCACATCACCGGCTGTGCTACAAGAAACCGCCTGCTGAAATGAGCTAGTGGGTCGTTGTTGCTCGGCTAAGCTCTGCACGGCGTGATCGCCAGCAGCAGAGGTAGAGAAGGGTTAAGGTTAATCAAATATGGCCGGGTCAAGGTCGTGGAGGGAGTGGTTCGGAGAAGAGGAAGACGAAGGTGGCTTGAAGAGAAGAGGGTTTGAATCAACCTCAATGTCGCTGCTAAGCCGCCGACGTAGAAGTGAGAAGCGTAAGAAGAAGAGGATACTTCTAAGAGGGAAGAAGGAAGGGATAGTGCAGAAGAATGAAGCTGGAGAAATGGAATACAAGGATGCAAGGTCCGATATGTAGGAGAAGTCAAAGAGAAAGAGTGCGAGCTGGCAGAGAGATGGAGGAAAAAGAATTTGGTAGAGATCAAGAGATGTAGATAGGAGTAAGGTATCGAGAAATAGGGAAAGATTTCGGCGGCAGAAGGCGATTTGATACGTAAGAAAGAGATATGCGAGAGCAAGCAGACAGGTTGTCGCATGTAGGAAGGAAGGAGTAGGAGGTAGATGGAGCAGAGTTTGAAAGAACGGTATAATGGCAAAAGTGGTGTCCGGAAGAATGGTGGAGATGGGTTCGTGTGAATGGGGTGGAGAAGGGGATGAGTCTTGAGGTGGAGAGGTGATAGCCAGCTGCATTCTCATGGGTTCGCTTTGGCTTCGTGGCCTGGGAGTGGGAAGAATGCCTCCTCAACAAATGCCAGGGGTCAAGAGGAATAGGTGGAAGAAGAGTGATATCGTTCTCCTTCCCACCAGCAGCAGGGCAGAATGAAGTGAGTGGAGGGGAGGAAGAAGATATTGGAGAGAAGGGGGATGAAGGGAATGAATGGTTCTAAGGCTCCTACATGCTTGGTTTTTCGTCATGGGGACGGCTGAGAAAATGCAGCCTCTTCGTCTGTTCAGCAAATTCGAAATGACCATTGTAGTAGGAGCGATGGAAGCCAGCAATTTCTTTTTTCTTTCTAGATGGAGACCAAACAGATGAGCAAAGAGTAAGCTGAGCCGAAGCAAGGCTTTTCCTTTTTTTTGGGGACCTCCTCCGCAGCCAGATGAGGTTCTTTTTCTTTAAAGTGGGGGAGAGCGGAGCGCTAGCCAAGAAAGAAATCAGCCTTTCAAACAGCTAGCCTTTCTTTAGAGAGCTTGTCACCGCTCACCGCTTGGCCATGAATGAATCCATCAAGTTGTTCTCGTGATTGATCCCGATGATTTTGAGAGAGGGGATTCTGAGCATGGATAATGACTAAAGGCGAAGACCCCGCCGATTCTCTTCTCATTCTTCAAATTTTTGATAATTGATGATGAAGGTGTTGGTAAACCGATCGATTTCTCGAACCTTCTTCTTCTCAAAGTTGAACATACGAGTGTGAAGTTTCAGTGTTTGATCGAAGAAAGAGTGATAAGTTCGATTTAAAGGCCGCTTCTCGCTTCAATGGGCCGAAGCCTTTACCGCTTCCACAAAGATCACACAAAGCAGCCTCAAAGAGGATCTCGAGCCCGCTTGAGTCTCGATAAGTTGAGAATGACAAGCAGAGGTGTACTCTAGCCGGCCTGAGGTCATTATATCGCGGTGCCGTTTTTGAAGATTAGACTCTCAAACAAGTGGTCGATGAAGTAGACATCATCCTCAAACAAAGTCCGCCTTCATCTTCGCAGCTAGCTTGGTGTGTTCTCACCACGCATATATGACAAGCATATATGGGTCTTTTCAGTGGTCTTTTCAAGTCCGAGAAATTTTCAAGGACCATCGAACTCCACGCCAATAATCTTGGCGATTCTCGAGGCAAGTGATAGTGATGGTACGCCTCCGACCACAAATGTGATGGATAACCTTGAATCATTGACTGTAGCCTTCTGATAGAATTCTTCAGCCAGCAGATAACTGAAGTCTCCATCCTCCAACATGAAGGGGCAATGCACGTGACCGTTCAGTCGTTTACTATCTTGACCCAAAGAAGATAAGCACGAACGTTCATGTAATACACATCCCCTGATGATACATAGTGGGGGCAATTTTGGAATGTCGAGTCGATGTTCGAGGTTTGTGTAGGAACCGAAGCTGAAGAAGTACCAGCCTAAGAAATCACAGAACAAGAAATTAGGGCAAGAACTTAAGATTTCAAAAATGAGCAAGGCGAAGCATTAAGCCCTAAAAGAATCTGGACAACTCATGGAATGCTATATATGGTCAAAATATAACTCAAAATGCTGAAATCGACAGTTCAAGAACATTTATAAGAGGGTATTATCGAAATGAACAAAGAAAGAATTTGAAGATCTAACAGCTATGAAGCTACTAACATGAACAAATAATAATGGCGTAACTATAGATGAGATAGCATACTTAACTCGCATCGAGATTAGAAGTTGTGGTTCTAAATTTCTTACCATTTTCGAAGATTTGCGTAAGAAGAAGAAGTAAATGACGCGAATCCGTTAATCAACTATCGAACAGGGCGAAGGAAGCAGAAAATTTTTAGAAAGAAGAAACTTTAGAGAGAGAGAGAGAATAGAAAGAGACAATTTTGGTAAAAAGAACTTTTTGGCGGTTGAGGGTTTATAAAGGGGCGTGCCATCAGTCATAGAGACTTGTGAAACGTCATTAAGTCTGACGCCTTGAGATGACAAGACTTAATGAATGACGGCTTTTAGGAAAAAGAAAAGTGCCTTTTCAGATATTCACTCAACCAATTTCGAAATTAGTCCCTCAAGAATTTGCATAAGCCTCCCTCTCAAAGTTATAGTTTAAAAGACATATATTTCTTATAGTGACTTTAGAAATTCTCAATTTAAAATATTTGAAAGTAATAAGTCTGCTCAAAATAAATTTATGCTTAAAATAAATTTTCAAGTCTGCTTAAAATTAAGAAGCATTATTTTGAAAATGTTACATATTATAATCAAAAATTAATTTTAGATAAAATTTAAGCAGTCGGGTCAAGCATACCAAGCTCTCCCCTTAGATAAGCAAACCTGTCTGCTTCTAGAGCTCAGTGAAGATGGCTCGCTTAGTTGATGGTCGCTTGAATTATACCATGCTAATGTTTCTTTTCTACATTGTCCCTTAGAAAGTGATATCGAACATCGATATGCTTTGTCTTGGAATGCATCACTGATTGTATGTGATAGAGATTGCCGAGGTGTTATCACACATGATTAAGCGCCTGCTACTTTGATGTCGTAGTCTACTAACGGCCGTTTTTGATCCAAAGCGCTTGACTACCAAATAGCCTATGTACGCTCAAAGGTGGAATTTGAGACTGATGTTTGTTTCTTGCTAGCCCAAGAGATCAGTTCTGCCTCCTAGAAATTGACAAGTTCCACTAGTGCTTTTTCTCGTTAATTTGGCGTACCAAAGATAGTCTGGCCTCGAGTATCCAACCAAGTTGAAAGATGATTCTCTTGGATACCAAATACCTAAGTTGGTGGTATCCGACACGTATTTGATGATTCTTTGGCCGCAAGAAGATGTGACTCACGAGGGTCCGCTGAAATCTAGCACACACCCCAACAAAGATACACTATGCTCGGGTCCGGCGGTGAGGTAGAGTAGAGAACCAATTATCCCCTATAGTGGGTGATATCAACTTTCTTTCCTTGTAAGTCTTTTGTAAGTTTGCATCTAGCGTACCATTGGAATATCAAATGTGTTTGTCGCTTCCAATCCAAATTTCTTGACAAGATCTTTAGCATACTTGGATTGGTCGATGAATATTCTTTGTTGGTGAACTCAAAGCCATTGTCGATCGAACGCCACCGATTTCATCGAAGTTTTTGCGCTTGCAATCTTCCTCGAATAGTGCCGTAAGAAGATCGTATGTGTGATCTTTAGAAGACATCATCTCTGCCCAAGTGTATCTTGTATAGTCATCCACTACTACTAGAGTATATCCGAAACCACCATAACTAATAGTAGTGATCGGTCCGAAGAGATCCATGTGCAGCTTGTAGAGGTCTTGTCGTTGAGAGTCCTGGTTTGCTTTTGAATGACGCGTTTTGAGAGCTTTCCCCGCATGGCATGCTTTGCACCTAACGATCATGTTCGGCGAAACCTTTGGCAATCCTTTAACTAGACCTTCTTTGGATAGCTTGGCTAGATATTTGAAGTTCAAATGATCGAAGTCTTTTATGCCACGCCTTCTTGTCTTGAAAGCAGTAGTTTGCCACAAGACATAGATTAGTAGCCTTACCGTAGGCATTCAAATCTATTACATAGACATTCCCTTGTCTATGACCAAGAACTACGGCTGAGCAAGAGATCGGATCCTTGATATCACATCTGCTTGAGGAGAATTGACATATAAGCCCTTTGTCACAAAATTGAGAAATACTCAGAGATTGTGTTTCAAGCCTTCTACTAGAGAGACTTTTCCGATGGAGAGATTTCTCGAATGATGGATCCATAGCCAATTGTTCTTCCTTTAGCATTGTCTCCGAAGATGACCGGAGGGCCTTCGCTTAAATATTAGAGAGAAGGTGATTCTCCGCCATGTGTCTTGAAAGCGACCGCTATCTAGATACCACACATCTTTCTTTTCTAAATTTGAGATAGCCATGAAGCACACCTGAGATGTAGAGGTAAGAGAATCATGGTCCCCTTTTATTTTCCTTTATGGGTCCAAATGGTTAGCGTATTTTTGGAATCCATACTTGCCTGATTTTTGGAATAGGGGATCCAAAGAAGCTTCATCATGGATTTCAAGACATTCATGGACCAGTGGCCAAGACACTTACAAAATGTACAAAGATGATGAAAATTACGTAAGTCTACATGATTATGCCGATGTTTGAAGGTTTTTGAACACTTTTCTTAACAAAGAAATTTTGGGTTAGCAGCCTTGTTAACAAAGCAGGCTTAAAGGTTTCGTATGAGGCTTTTTAAGTCTGTATATAGCAGTCTTTACTTTAGCAAAAGAATGTTTGCTGGTAGTAGACTTTGATGCCTCATGCATTTTTCCCTTAAGCTTGGTGTCAACATTCTGCGTAGCATTGGCACCATCTGTAGTACTGTTGATGAATCTGATAGGTTTGAGCGTACTTTTCATAGGCCCCGAAACAACAGCCTTTGCTTTCACGTAAGTGGTAGGTCGCGTTGTAAGTCCGCACCTCCTTTAATGATTTATCTCCGCAGATGATTGCTTTGCTTTCAAAGCTTCACTGCTGTTAATTTGAACCTTAGGGTATTTATAAGGAGTAGCAAGATAACCAATTCCTTCTTTACCCTTGTTAGGCTTTCGATATTGTGCGGAATATTACTATTCACCGTGAAATGTTCATTTTCTTGTTCGAGGGTTGCGCTAGAGATTTCATTAGAGAATCCTAGCCCGTATTTATCTGTTGAGGGCTTTTGATCTCCAAGAATTTGATCAAAGATCGCCGTTGAGTTATTCCATGAGTTAATGGTTTTTTGCAATTCTTCTTTCTCAGCAGATAACTCTTTGGCATGATCAATAAGACAAGCAACCTTTTCATTGAGAAACTTGTTCTCTTCTTTTAACTTGATACTTTCCTGCTGAATTCCATGGAGAGTTTTTAACTCGGTTTCAAAGATGGATTTCTCGATTCAGACTTCTCATGACTTTTAGCTAACTTAACATGGCCTTCCTAAATTCATTGAATTCCTCTAGCATATCTTGAGCATCCTTGAGGATTTCTTCTTTTGAAGGCTCTTCTAAGATTGTTCTATGTTAGCTTGAAAGGGAGAGTACTTAACTTCACCTGCCTCGAGTCATAGGTGGGAGGTGACTCTAGAGCAACAAGACAAATGTGTGCTTGCTCAGGTGAGTCATCACTATCATCCTCGCCGATCGGTTTCAAACCAAGTGGCTACATGGTTTTCTTCTAAGTCCTCAGCCAGAAGACCTCTATGTTTGGAAAATGATTTAGAAGGTCTCCTTTTATAGGCTTCATATTTAGGCTTAGGACATTTAGAAGCAAAGTGACCAGGTTTCCTGCAATTGTAGCAAACTAACTCATTATTGTGTGAGTTTTCAGCCAGCCTTTTCCGAAAGTCCGCCGGTTTGCTTCTTTCTTTTTGTTAAATTTTGAGAACTTTTGAAACTTCTTAACGAACATAGCAAATTGCTCGTCAGAGAGAATTTCATTCTCGTTTGAAGAAGAAGTAGATGGTTTGCTTTCTTGAACAGGAATTTCCTGGGAGATAGCAGAAAAGGAAGGAAGTTTAAAATGTTTGTCCTGTTCTTGAGCTTGAAGTAATTCTTGCTCATAGACATTAAACTCGCATACAAGCTTCGAGATGCATGGAGTTCAAGTCTTTGGACTCTTTATTGCGATGGTTTTTACATGCCACAAACTTCCTAAAGAAGCTAGAAATCTCATATTTACTTCTTTAACACTATATTCTTTTCCTAAAGAGTAACAACTATTTACTACCTCACAAAATCTGTCGTAGGCTTGCCGTAGAGTCTCCTTAGGATCTTTTCTGAATGAGTCGAACTGTTGAATATAGTTGTATTTTCTGTTG
Organism: Codonopsis lanceolata; assembly: GCA_013146195.2. NCBI lineage: Eukaryota > Viridiplantae > Streptophyta > Magnoliopsida > Asterales > Campanulaceae > Codonopsis > Codonopsis lanceolata. Next base: position 136,988,786 of record CM028377.1, on the reverse strand, counting down.
TCCCTTGTGGGTAGATCTCCTTCAAGATATTCCACCAAGGCTTCCCACATTTCCTTGGCAGTTTTGCATCTGATGATTTGTTGGTATGTGCTTGTGTCGACAGAGCTGGATATAATATGAATAGCCTTGCTGTCGAGTTCAACAAGCCTCATTTCTTCGTCTGTCCATTCATTCATAGATTTAGGTATCTCCGGAGGACCACTGGCTACTTCAGCAAGTAGGTTGGGCTTCATTGGGATATATGGACCTGTCAGAACACATTGCCACAACCGATTGTCAATAGAATTCATATATCTCATAACCTTATCTTTCCAAACTTCGAAATGGCCTTCGCCCAATATATGGGACGTGGGCGGTATTTGAAGTAGGCAAAGATATAGTGAGCCATAGGATCTATTCTCAAGAGGTTAATCTTGGAAAAATGATTTTTCAAAGAATTAAGCTCTGATACCAATTGTTGGTCCCAAAATAGGCTCAATCTAGGCTAGAAGGGGGGGGGGTTGAATAGCCTAGTTATGTTTTTGTTAAACTTTTTCTTTTAAGAACACTTCTTAAGGATTTATGAAAGGTTTGAATAGAAGTGCTTAGGCAGCGGAAACAAATCAGATTCTGAGATTATCAAGAGTGCTGTTAAGGCAGCGCAGAATCTGGAACAGTTAAACACAATCAATTAAAGTGAGAGATAAGAAGAGTTTGAATCTGCACACAGGGATTTGAAGTGGTTCGTACTGTGAATAGTACTACATCCACTACCAAAGTGGTTAGCTTTGGATTTTAAAATGTGCACTTGTTTATCCACTAGGTTTATGATTTAGATCTCTAATGGATCGTGTACAAAATTAGTTTTTAACCAAGTGTATAAAGGTGAGAGAGACAATCAATGAATAATTGTTCTCCACACGTGCAGAATTTAAGAACAGTTTAAGACAAACAGAATGAAGCTGAGAAGGAATTTAAGATGGCAGATCTGCAGCTTCAGAAAGTTTGGTGAAGTGTTAGCCCTTGTCCTTTGATCTCTTGAATGCTTGAGTGATGAAGATGAAGCTTGAGAGTTAATGCACCAGAGTTGTTTCTTCAAAACTTCAACACTTGAATATATACCAGGAAGAGACCTTTTGACCGTTGGTTTAAAATCAGAGATAATTCAGTCCAACGTTCCTTTGCATTGAATGTAATTCGGCGCTTTGGGGAAAGAAACAGCCACAGTCATCAGAGATGCAGTGTGCGAGAAGACATTGCTAAACGAGTAATGTTTGAGAATGCGAGCTTTGCGGCTTGGAAAGTCTTCTTAGCCAAAACGGGTAATGTCTTCGATCTTGATTTCAGATACTGACAGCTTGTCATCATGCAGAGTTGACTTCTTGAAAAATAATCTGGTGAAGACATGATGACTAGATATTTTCAAAAATATCTAAATAGATGTACACGTGTCATTGATTCTTGATTTTGGCCAAATTTGATTTTCCGCTATTTGAGCAGACTCCAAAGTCTCTTTGGTCCTTCAAGGGTCTTGTAGAAGCTTCTTTGTTGGCGCCTAAGAACTAACACTTAGAAACTATTCTAAATAAAATGACTCTAAGACAGCTTGCCACACTAATCGAGCAGACCTTTTAGCCTCTTGTACAATAGAATCGAAGATGACTCAACCAAATCTAATCATAGGAATCAACAACAGCCCCCTTCTTCTTCATCTTTTTTTCTTCTTCTCTCTTCTATCTATCTAGTAGACCGGCAACTTTTTTTTTCTTCTCTCTCTCTCTCTCTCCGGCAGATAGACTCTCCTCATTTTTTCATCCTCCTAGATTTAACCCTTTAATCTATCCACTCTCTCATCTAACTGAATATCCATAAAATCAAACCCCTTTTCTTTCAAACTCTCTCTCTGCCTCACCATTACCACTCCATCTTTCTTCTCCGGTCACCGCATGCCATAAAATCAAAGCTACAAAAATAAATTAAGGTCAGCAAAGTTTGGCGTAGGCGCCGACTTGATCGATTAGGCGGCGACTAAGAAAGTCGCGGCAGTAGAGAGGGGCCTAGTGCCTATGCGGGGCCTAAGCGAAGCTAGGCGGGGAGTTTTAGAACACTGGTGACTGGTGAGAAAGAGAAAGTGTATTATACAAATCCTATGAGAGAGTGTGTGAGAGCACCCATCACAATCAATCGTATTCAAATGCATTGGTTCCCACTCACTATTTTCTTTTGTGTGCCGATTCCCAAATTTGGGCAGCAGTTTTTTACATTACGAAGCACAAATACATTACGATGCCAATTTTTTGCATTGCAACGCCCAAATTTGGGCATTGACTTTTGATCGACGCCTAATTTTTTTTACCGATGCCTAAAAAAATTTACCAACACCCAAATTGGGATAGTGATTTTGTATGTGTGTCTTTCCTTCATTAAGGATATAAGACTTTAGTAATTAAAAACAAATATATAAGACTTTTATGATTATAATATCATGATAAGAGATCGACTCGATTATTACTCTTAGTAAAATGAATGATTTAGACGTTGGGTCAATAAAATGGATCATTTGGCTGTAGGTCCCATAAGGAACAATAAGTAGGATAAAGAGCTTGGATACTCTAAGTAATGGCTCAAATAGACCCACCGCAAACTCACTCAAAATTAATTATATTGGTGCCTTCTAATAATAGATGATCACTTATAATACCCACAAACCATACAACTAACTAATGTAGGCTGCCAATATTATGACTTACTCTTTCCCTCCTAGGTAAAGTTTACTATTTTATTTATAATTAGTGATGCATTTATGTGTTGCACATATTGGATATATGTATAAAATTATATACTAAATTAAAGTTGAATAATATGTAATTAGTTTTTTTAATATGAACAAAATAAAAAAAAGAGTAAAATTAAATATACAAAATTCTACAAATTTGAAAAAAAATAATATAAATTTTAGAATACCTTTTATATACAATAATTTGCGTTCAGCATGTACGACTATTGCATCTAAACTAACTCTATACAAAGCTACATACAACTGATGATAACCAAAAACATGTTTTCAAATAGAGTCTTATATTAGACAATGACTTACCATGATTTTTATTCATAAACATTACGTAAGACATAATCAACAAAAAATATTTTATCTGGAATTTGAAAGAAATTTTATGATCAAATAGTATCAGTGACATTCTTGGAATCAAAAGAGTACCACTATAATTGCCCTTTAAAAGAACTCAGCCTTCTAAAACATGATTTCTCAGCCTTATAACAATTAATCTCGTATCATTGTATAACTCAAGTGAATAGACTATGTTATGAAACAACATTATTTGAGTTCCAACCTTCAAATTTAACTCACAGTTTGAGATTTTAGAATATGTAATTCACTTGAAATATTCACGAGTATGTATCGTTCAAATTTAACTCACAGTTTGAGATTTCATAATATGTATTGTTCATTGATGTGATGTAATTAAAAAATATTGCATCTTAATTTTTATATGACTATTTAATTGAAACCACAAAAAAAACATGTATATATTTCAACAACATAACTTATATATTACATTTTAATTTAATTACATAAAGAATTAGCAAAAAAAAAAGAGAAAATATCTCTCTAACTTGATTATGACATAAAGTTCTCAATATTCTTACTTATTTGTAATGGACCTGTGGGTCCCAATGGGCACAATAATAAGCTAGAAGGGGGGTTGAATAGCTTATTAAACACTTAAAACTTTTAAGTAAATTCTTTGAAGGATACTTGCAATCTATCAAAGAGAATGAAATAGCGGAAGACCTTCAAGATAGTTGTTCCAGGTCTGCCGATAAGGACTACCGGTAGACCTTTTACAAGTTACTTAAGTTCTGCTGTAAATGGATAAAGATAATCAAAGTAATGACCAAATCAAATGACAGACAAACAGATAAGAAATAACACAAGTATTTTGGGATGGTTCACACTATAAAGAGTGCTACGTCCACCACCAAGGCAGTCAACCTTGGATTTAAATAGTGCACTATGTTTTTCACTAGATTAATTACAAAGAATATCCCTAATGAATCGTGTACAAAATATTGACTTGTGTTTGGGGTCTATGGAATTAAATATCTGTAAATACAAGATATTTAATTCGTGTAGAAGTATAGTAAATCTATATATATATATATATATATATATATATTTAAAGTTGGTGAGGAGCACTATGGTTGTGCCACCTCACCCACTTTAAATAAAACTTGATTCTTATGCATCCATATTTGACTATTTATATTTCATCAATTATCTAATAACAATATCTATTAACAATTATTATGATAATGGGTATTAAGTTATAGCTATATATAATAATAGAGATATTTTTCTAAGGACTTTTCACAATAAACAATAGCTAGGAACTTGAACTAATACGGAAAGGAGTCGAAAGGACTATGGTCTCTCACCTTCTCGCCTCCTCTCTATTATAGTTTTGTTTTACTGATTTCTTTGAAAGGGTTTCTATATCCTTCATGCCCCTCTCTCTCACAAGCTCTAATAGACGTGGATGGAAGTGCCCCAAATTATGACGATAAAGAAAGGAAATCTGAGCGGAACAGAGGGAGGTCAATTCACACATGTTAAACAGGTAATTTGGTTCTGGTTTTCTTGATTTTTGGTGTCCTTTGGATCCAATTTCGGTATGTAGTTGTAGATACGAAACTAAAAGATTTCTAGGAATTATCTGTGCATCTTTTGAACATATTTCTCGATTATACTCATGATTGAATATTTGGTGGAATTTCATTTTAGAAGGAACCAACCGTCAAAGGCACCAACAAAATCATTATTCTGTGTCGGTCAATTTCATCTATCCGTTGTGATTTCCCGTCCATAATTTCCATCAAATTTTGAATTCGCCGTTATTTGCCTCTTTCAGCCGGGGATTGCGTGTTGATGCGGCCTTCCGAATCCTCGAAGCCATCGTACATGGCCAAAGTAGAGAAGATCGAGTTGGACAGCAGATGTGGAAACGTTAAGGTTCACGTCAGGTGGTATTACCGGCTTTGAAGAGTCAATCGGCCGCCAATTTCACGGTTCCAAGGAGGTTTTCCTCTCCGATCACCAAGACATTCAAAGCACCGACACAATTGAAGGCAAGTGTACGGTCCACGCCTTCAAGAGCTATACCAAGCTTGATGCCGTTGGCAACGCGATTTTTTCTCGTTTTCGAGTATAATTCTTCTATTGGAGCCTTCAACCCCGATAGAGTTCTTGTGTATGTTCACATTTTTTGTGTTTCTGTTAAAGAAGATGAATATGACCAAATTATCGGTTTATCACTTCTATCATTTCCCAAGAGATTGAAGCTTATTTGTATTAGTGAGTGATTAATTAAGGTCCCATTCATCTCTGTTGATTATATCATTTTCCATTTTGAACAATAGATCCACTAATAGTAAGATGCATGACAATCATCTATTTTTTGTTACAGCTTTTTAAATTGCAATTGCAGGCATGGCTTGGTTTAATGGACCATGCTGCGGAGGAAATTGATGCTTCTCAAATTAGATACAATTGTCAAGCACAACATAGTACTTGACATGGAAAGCAGAAAAAGGTACTTTTCCCAGCATCTTCCAATATGATCGAGCAGCTCTATCTCGCCAAATGGAAATGCAAAGAGTCTTTAGATAGAGGAGGGGGGAGAAAAAATAATAATTTGGTTCTCATTGTGTTATTATTGTAACAATAAAATGACAATCAATTTCATTTATTTGAGTATTGAATATGTAACCTTTAAAAAGCAATCATTCAAATTTAACTTGCAAACTTATGTAACCGAATTATTCATTTACTTTTTTATTTGAATAATGATAATAATAAATTGAACATAATCATTACTTTCTTAATTGACCGACTTTAAACTTCATTTTACCGATTTGTAAGTTATTTTATAATTAAATTTATTATTAAATAACATTGAAATACCGTTTCATGTTTCAATTAATACATTTATATTATATAATATATCTTATAAAATAAATATGTACCATATTTAATAAATTTAATGAGAAAAAAAAAGTAAAAACTACCCGTGCAGAGCATGGGTTATACACTAGTGAATATAAACAACAAGAAGTTAAAAACAATAAGTGTTGATGAGCAACTTCTTGTTGTTGACGAGGACTTCTAGATCTTGTTGAGGATCTCTTGATTGCACTGAGCTGTAAGACTTGGAGTTATGAAGTTTCAAAGCAATCATTTAAGTGTTCGATTGATTCTCTACAGTTCTTTTGTTCCAGTCTTCAATGGCAGTATTTTATAGCAGGTGCACTTCAAAAGATCCGTTGGAGAAGACGAATACTTCAACAACTCTTTTCAATAATGCATTAAATGCATGGGGCTGTCAGTCAAGGATTTTCGTCTTCACAGATATCTAGGGCAGGGAATGATTTCTGAGATCTTCAAAAAGGTGGGCGATTTAGGTGTCAGATCTGAGAGTTGTTGCAGAAAGTAGGAGACAGTCTGCTTTTCCTGCTTTTCCTGCTTTCACTGTTCAGGACGAAAAGTCTTCCTGCTTTTCGGAAAGTTGCTTTCGGCGGCTTGATATGTCAGGGAATGTCTTGGATTAATTCAAATAATGATTAGGATAAATTTGAATTAATCCAATGAGTCATTGCTGGATAGGACACGTCATAGAAGATTAGATGGACACGAGGTCTACCGTTTGTGGGCTTTAAGCAGGTCTTCCGATAAAGCTTGTGGAGAGGTCTTCCGCTGAACCTGTGAAATCCTATAAAAACTATACTTGGCAAAGTTCTATACACAGTTGCCACGCTAATCGATACGCAGCCCGATTAGCCACTGAAGTATAAAACTAATGTAATGTACTGAACAGATATAAATCTAACAAAATAATCAACAATCTCCTCCTATTTATATCTGGTCATCATTACTACAAATGAGGGCTAAAAACAGACTATATGATAGATAATAGCATGTCTGAGAGATTTATATAAAATGTAGCAGAAGACATGCCTTTATCAGACAGAAGAGCACCTCAATTGTAAGGAACTAATCTAAGTGCATACAAAGAGTAAGAAAATCATAGAACAGCACATAGATTAGCAGCAGTTCAAATAAATTTAAACTGATTGTTTAAATTCTAAACAGATATGAAAAAGTAAAGTAACAAGAATTTAAACAAGACAATTTTGAAAAAACATATATTCTTCTGTATTTATAAACAAGATGTTTACAGATTACAGAGTTTTCAAAATATAAGATAGATACAAAGGTAAGGGAAGAAAAGATACAGAACTACCAAGGTCTTTTCCCTTTGCCTTTGTCTGCAACCTCTTTTTCCCTTCGTTCTCGCTCTAGCTCTTCCATTCTTCGTTCGTATTCGTCATCATCCGCATCGGTAGGAGGTGCCGTGGAGCGAGCGGTAGTCGATTCTTCACGAAGACGGCTGTTCTCTTCCATCAGCATTCTGTTGATTGATCTCATTTGCTTCTCCTCCGTGATGGCCAGATCACGATCACGATTTGCATTCATAACATCGTGAGCAGAATCTCGAGCAATGCGGTTGAGTTCGAGAACAGGAGGGCGACCGTTGCCGAGATGGAGAGTGATGGCATGGAAAAGCTCATAGAAAAGGGAGGAGCAGATACGGACACACTCATCTCGTTGAGCTTCAACGTTGATCTTGACATCTATGAAGTCGTGTCGTATCTGTCCAAAGCGAGTCCAGACATCCTCTTGGAATTGTCGAAGAAGAGCGGCAGTTCGGTCATTGGCCTTGGAAGCGGCAGTGGCTATTTCGGCGGTAGCGGTAGTGATGCTGGTAAGCGCGCCTAGCCGTTCATATATGGCGTCCAGCCGGGACAAAATTTCATCATTGGCTGGCTGATGAGAAGTAGTTGCCTGGCCAATATGAATGGTGCCGGCAGAGGTAGAGTCGGCAGGCCGTATGGGCTGTTGGAGTGGAGGAGTGATGGAGTCGGAAGAGGACGAGTCTTGGGTTGGTATGGTGTTGGTGGAGGAAGATATGGTAATGGGTGGAGGGGGAGGAGGGGTTGGAGGGGAATCAATCTCAATGTCAGTGTCAGAATTGTCACTGATATGAGATGATTCGGGTAAGGGGTCGGTAGAAAACCAGAAATAAGGGGCAGGGTAGAAGAGGGATTTTGGTTTTCTAAGGGAAGATTGAGGAGGTTGATGGGTAGGGATAAATAGGTATGCTACTGACGATAGTTCGAAAAGGAACTTGGCGGCAGCAGAGTCTATTGGCTGTGGGGGAGGGATTTGAGGTGGCTGTGGTGTGGTTGATGAAGTTGGTTGGGATTGGGGAGGTGAGGACGGGGTAGATGGGTCAGGTGAGTAGTTAAAAGGGGAAGGTGGAGGAGGAGTGGGGGTTCTGGCTGGCTCCTCCTGAGTTTGAGGCTCCTCCTGAGGGATAGGCTCCTCCGGAGGTGGTGAATTCCTCTGAGTAGATGACTCAGGAGGAATGGGTTGTTGGGTGGGTGTGTCGGTAGAGGGTTGGCTAGAGGTAGTGGAAGTTGGTTGTGGTGTGGTTGATGGTTGGGCGTCGGTAGTGGCTTGGCTGGCGGTAGTTGGTTGGCTGGCGGTAGAGGTCTTGGTACCGGTAGTTCTCCTTTTCTTCCTCAGCGGTTGAATAGGAGGCTCAGCGGCTTAATCGGTAGTGGTAGGAGGGTCTGTCGGTGGCTGGTCTTCAGAGGTTTTACGAAGTCTCCTTCGTTTTGGTTTGGGAGTGGGTGCAGGAGATGGTGAGGTTGATTGACTGGTTTGGGTAGGTGGCTGTGAGGAAGTGGTTTGATGAGTTTGAGAGGTTGGCTGGGCTTGTGAAGTTTGGGCTTGGGTAGAGAAAGGGGTTGGTCTGGCTGTAGGCTGGTTCTTTTGGCCTTCCTTCATCTCTCTCCTAACCCATTTGGCCTGCTCCTCTTCAGTTGGAGTGGCCTCTACCGGCCTTGTCTGTTTTGCTTTTCCCTTGGCAGCCATCTTGGTTCGAAGCAGCTGCTCTGCCTCATCAGCCAAGTCTTTGGCCTTTTGATGGAGGGACGCGGCCACTTGATCGTCAAATGTGGCAGAGGCCTTCTTGAAGGTTCTGCTGGCAGCGTCATGTGCTTCCATGTTGAAGCGTGTAACCAAGATAGGTGCAGGCTTGGCCACTTTGTCTATGGAGATGGGCGGTAGACCCTTTTGCAGTCTTCGCTTGTTCTCATATTCTGAGTATTTGCTGAAGAACGAAGCGGTAAGCTGCTTCTCCTTGGCCACTGCAATCAGTTCATCTTCCTTTAAGGAAGAGTTGACATTAGCATCATCCCTTATAAGGACATTGATCAGTCTAACGAAGGGGCGCTTGCAAGTGGGGTTGTTCTTGGCTTTCTCCACCCACTGTTTTAATTCATTGAAGATGATGGCCCCCCAGTTGAGACGGAGTTGAAGAAATACGGCACTTGTCAAGTTAATTTGTTGGGCCGTAAACATATCGTGAGCTCCACTCTTGAATAGAAGCCCCTTGTCAATGAGGTGGCTTGAGCAGTATACATCCACAGGGAAGAGATTTCGAAGCATTTTCCCTTGCGGTTCTCTATAGGTATCTACTCCCCTCATTGCTTCCCGTGCATGTACGTACCTCAAAGAATGGTTGCGCAAGAGGTCCACCATAATGCACGCCGATGATGGTGGAAATTGATTTAGCGGAAATGAAGATGGGACGGCCTCGAATCCACCCTCGTAGAGCGTTCTTGTTCATGAGCTCCATTCTCTGATAGAATTCTTCTGCCAGAAAGATGCTGTAATTTTTGTCGTTGAGGCAGAAGAGGGGTAGAATACCAGAGGCGTTCATATCCTCGCAAGCTTTGACGCCGGCAGCTATAGTGCTAATTGACTGAAGGTCAATGCACATTCTGAATGCGCCGGGTCCAGAGCGACGATGATGTCATGAGAGGCGGGAAAGGTTGGATAGCCCGGAAGGTTGACATCCGTACTGGGAGGAATGTCGGTTTCTGGGTTCAATTTCTTTCCGTTGTCTCGCTTAGATTTTGAAGTTTTTGCCTGAAAGAAATGCAAATAAAAATTAGGGCTTTTCACCTCAACATCTAAACAAGTAGGAATTTCAAGGTTTTCTGAAATAATTAGAATTTTTGAAACGAAAACTTGAAACCCTAGAATGTTTAGAGTATCCACACCCGAGAAAAGTATAACAGAAGTTTTCATAAGAATAAACATTGAATATACATAAACGACTGTTAGTATTCAAGGTTTGTAAGAACAACAATGGCGAATACTGTAGAAACTCGAAAATGACCGTTTGAATTCCAAAATAATTTTTAGGTTATGAAATGAAATGCAGAACAGTACGTAGTAAGTTTCAAGTAGAGAAGAGAGGAACGTACCATTGTCGTTGATGAGAAGAAGAAACAAGAAGAATTTGGGATTGCAGAAAGCAGTTACACAGAGAGAGAGAGAGTATGAATAGAGAGAGAAATATTTTTGTCAAAGGGGTTCCGTAAAGTTTGGCAAAAGGCGGTTCAAGGTCTATTTAAAGGCGAGAAAATTTGAGAAAGCGGGAACTTAAGATATTTTCTTAAGTACCAAATTTTATCCTTGACCCCCCTTTTTGCTTTAGAAACCTCTTTAAAAAATAGACTAAGTAGTAATACTAACCTTGAAGTCTTCCGGTAAAGAGAGACTTACGTCTTCCGATTAGTGTAAAACTAGGTCTACCGGTATGAAAGAAACATTAACAAATGACTTTGAAATTAAGCAGTAGGATCAATCATACCAAGATTTCTCCTTAAATAAGCAAACCTGGTGGCATCCAGTGGTTTTGTGAGAATGTCAGCCAATTGATGCTCAGTTGGAACGTATTCCAAGCTGATGTTACCTTTCTCCACATGATCTTTGAGGAAGTGATAACGAATATCAATGTGCTTTGTCTTGGAGTGCATTACTGGATTTTTGGAGACTGAGATTGCTGATGTGTTGTCACACATGATTGGACAATTTGCAGTCTTGATGTTGTAGTCCACTAGTTGTTGCTTCATCCATAGGAGTTGAGAGCAACAGCTGCTTGCAGCAATGTATTCAGCTTCTGTGGTTGAGTTTGCAACTGATCCTTGTTTCTTGCAAGACCATGAGACAAGTCTATTTCCAAGGAATTGACAAGTCCCACTGGTGCTTTTTCTGCTCACTTTGCAGGCTGCATAATCTGCATCTGAGTATCCAACTAGATCGAAATTGTTGTTTTTGGAATACCATATGCCTAGATTTGTTGTTTTCGAAACATATCTGATGATACGTTTGGCAGCAAGCAAATGTGACTCTTTTGGATCTGCCTGAAATCTTGCACAAACACAAACAAAGAAACATAATGTCGTCTACTAGGCAGAAGGTAAAGAAGTGAACCTATGATTCCCCGGTACTTGGTGATGTTCTCTTTCTTTCCCTTCTCATCTTTGTCAAGATGGCAGTCGGTAGACATTGGAGTTTCAAATCCCTTAGTTGAATCAAGACCGAACTTCTTGATTAGTTCCTTCCTTTGCGTATTTGGTTTGGTGATGAAGATTCCGTCTAAGAAGTCCGTTGTATCCGTAGTCCTAGAAAGTAGGTAAGTTCACCCATCATGCTCATCTCGAACTTGCTTTGCATCGCCTTCTCGAATCTTTTACACAAAGCTTTGGTTAGTTGATCCAAAGATGATATCGCCCACATAGATTTGTACCAGAAGAGAATGGCCTTTGTGCTTGAGGATGAATAAAGTGGTGTCTATCCTTCCTCTTACGAATCCTTGTTTTATTAAGAACTTGGATAGAGTTTCATACCAAGCTCTAGGAGCTTGCTTCAGGCCGTAGAGAGCTTTCTTGAGTCAGACGTGATCCAGCTTTGTTCGAAATTGACAAATCCTCGAGGCTGCTTCCACGTATACGATTTCTTGAAGATCACCATTCGTAAATGCACTCTTTACATCCATCCGATACACTTTGAAGTCCATGAACGATGCATAGGCTAGAAAGATTCGATTGCCTCTAGTCTAGCAACAGAGCAAAAGTTTCATCAAAGTCAATTCCTTCTTCCTCGCGGTAGCCTGTGCAACCGCCTAGCTTTGTTTCGGTGACATTTCCATCTTCATCTCTTTTGTTTCTCGAAACCCATTTAGTGCCGATGACGGATGATCGATCGGCCTTTGAACTAAGCTCCACACCTTACATCTTTCAAACCGGTTCAGCTCTTCTTGCATAGCTTCAATCCAGCTTATGATCTTCGATAGCTTCATCAATCTTCTTTGGCTCGAAGTTCGATACAAATGCATAAGCAAACATAGGTTTCTTCTCGAACTTTATTTCTTGTACGAACTCTCGTGTTGAGATCACCAATGATTTGAGAAATGGGATGATCTCTTGCTTCAATAACGGTTGGAGGAAGATCACTTCGGTGTGGGTTCTTCCGTCCAATCTGAGTAGGTTGAGAAGGAGATTCACCAAAATCTGGTTCAAGAGATAGATCTTCAAAACCTTCATTTTCTCGTGAACAAGAAGGATGAGTGATCCAGAAGGTGCTTGGGGTAATACGTAAGAGATGGGTTCGTGGTCAACGTAAGAGTTGTAATCGGTACCCAGAGTTCTTGCTCACCGTGAGGGTTATCGGTACTTGAGGGGTCCGCAGCTGTCGCTTTCGATGAGAAGTGGAAATAGATGTTGTATTTGTACTGCCTCATCATTATCGTAATCATTAGCAACGCTTCGGAGCCTTTCTAGGCTCTAACAAGTCATATTCATCAAAAGAAACATGCACGTATTCTAAAATTTTTAAATTAGTTTTACCGAAAATGCGAAATGCTTTTGAATGTTTGGAATACCCCTAAAAATTCCTTCGTCTAATTTTGCATCAAATTTTCCTCTATATTCTTTTCCGTTATAAAGAATAAAACATTTACAACCCAAAGATTTTAAGAAATCCATGTTGGGGGATCTTCCTCTCCATATTTCATATGGAGTTTTGTTATGAAACTTGTTTACTGTGGATCTGCTCGGGTAAAGCATGCAAGGTTGACGCCGCCTGTAAATACTTCGAAGTTTAGCTTCTCGCCAAAGATTGTTCTTGCCGCTTCAATCGTGTTCTGTTCTTCCGCTCGCCTACACCGCTTTTGTTGAGGAGTACCGGCAGAGAAGTTGTGGCCGATCCCGTGGTCATCGCAAAGATTTTCTACACCATTGTTCTTGAATTCAAGCCATTGTCCGATCTTATGTCGCTAATGTCTTCAAGCTTTTGAGTTTGAAGTCTTCGAAAAGAGTGACAAGATCATACGTTTCATCTTTAGATGTCATAGTTTCAATCCAAGTGAATCTAGAGTAGTCGTCAACTACTACAAGTGTATACTTGTCTCCAGAGATACTGGCTGTTGTGATTGGTCCAAAGAGATCCATATGGAGAAGTTGAAGAGGTCTGTTTGTTGACAAAAAGACTTTCTTTGAAGGAAGACTTGGAGATTTTCCTAGTTGACAAGCTTTACAACTGTCATGGTCGGCAGACACCGTAGGTAGACCTTTGACAAGCCCATTTTTGGAGAGCTTGGAGCTTGGAGGTGCTTGAAGTTGAGGTGATCGAGACGCTTGTGCCATAGCCACCGTTGTCACGAACGTTGTTAGCTACTAGGCAAAGGCTTGAAAATCTCCCTAGAAGATTTAAGTCAACGACATAGACATTTCCTTGTCTATTGCCGGTCAAGATTGTAGAGCAGATTCACCGCTTTGATGAGGCACCGTTGGAGTTGAATTGGCATAAAAGACCTTTGTCGCACTGGGATATGCTCAACAAATTGTGCTTTAGGCCACTCACTAGAGAAACTTTGTTGATGGAGAGACTTCCTCTAGTGATTGAGCCATATCCAATTGTTTTTCCTCTTGCATTGTCTCCGAAAATAACAGTGGGTCATTTTGCTTCAGCTATATCTGTAAGAAGACTGCTTCTGCCTCATGTGTCTTGAGCAACCACCGCCTAGGTACCGATGTCTTTGTTTTCTCGATTCTATAGCCATGAAGCATTCCCCGAAAAGAATTAAAGTAAACAGGTACCCTTTATTTTCTTTCTGGGTACTAAGGATTAGCAACCTTTGGAACCCATACTGCTGACCTTGAGAGAACTAGGTCTCTCGATCTTGGGTGAACCTTAGCAGCATTCTCGAGGTCCGATGGCCTAGGCAATTGCAAGAATGACATAAATGGAAATTCCACGAGAACCGTTAGTGTCTTCAACCGAAGAGTGCTTGTGATCATTCCTTTCTTGACATCCATTCTTGGTTCAAATTTTGCTTGTTGATGGTAGACTTAATTGGTTTCTTTCGAATCTTCCTAGGTAAGGTTACCAATGCACTTTAGCTTTAGCTTTTCTCGTTGATTACCTTTTCAGAGGATTTGGTAGAATACCTTTTAAGTTTACCTTCAACAGTAAAGGAGCCTTGTCTTCATAGACAAACTTGATAGTTACCTGCAGAGGTTTAGTAGGTCTACCGTCAGCCAGACTTTGCCTTAGCATAGTTGTTGCCTGCAGACTTCACTTTCTCTACCGTTACCTTTTTCGTGTTTCTCATTTGAGTCACTATTTTGGCTTTACCTTTCTAAACTTTGGGGTAAACGTAAGGAACACTTGAATAACCAAGGCCTTGTTTCCCTATATTTCCGAAATGTCCTGTTTAGAGAAAGATATATCATTAGCGCCTCTGAGGATTCACCTTTTCTATGACTCAAGAGATTGTCTGAAGAGGCACATCCGAATATCCTATGCCGCTTTATCATTACTAGATTTTTGGCTTGAGGATTTCTTCGAATGCATCCTTGAGCTGTTCCAGAGTCAATTGTCTTTGCAAGACAATTTTCTCCTAGGTCAAGTCCTTTGATGTGCTCAGATAGACAATCAATTTTGTCACAAAGGAATTTGTTTTCTTCCTTCGCTTGATACTATCTTGTTGACATTGCCTATTGAGGAGTTTGAATCTCACCGCCATCGAGATTTATCACCGTAAGTTTTCACGCTTCTGCCGCTTTAACATAGGCTACTCGAAGGAATTAAATTCTTCAAGCATATCTTGATTATCCTTGAGAAGTTCTTCCATCGAAGCTGCCACCGTTGGTTTCACTTTTATCCAAGGGACTAGGTGAAACTCGACTTCATTTTCAGTCATAGGTAGGACCTGAATCATGAGCTATTACATATGTTAGCTTGCTCACAATCATCTTCCTCCTCTAATCGCCTCAAACCATGTAGCAACTTGTTTGTCTTCTATGTCTTCACCAACATACCCTTTTGTTTTTGAAATTTTCTAAAGAGGGTTTTCAGATGCTTCAAATTTGGCTTAGGACATTTTGAGGCAAATGACCGTGTTTTCTACTGCTATAACACACAAGCTCTTCCTTAGATGAGCTTTCACCATTCTTCCTAAAAGGTTGTTGGTGTGTGTTCTTCCTTCCATATTTTGCAATTTTTGAAAACGTTTTACAAACATGGCAAATTGTTCATCCGATAAAAAATCATTTTCACAGAAGAAGTGGAAGGTTTGTTTTCAACAGATTTCTTCTGGACCATGGTCGGCAAGGACACGCTCAACTGCTTGTCTTGCTCTAGAGCTTGATTAACTTCAAGTTCATAAACCTTCAAACTTGTGAGACTACGAAGAGTCATCTCGCTTAAGTTCTTGGATTCTTTCATAGTCGTGGTCTTAACATGCCATAAGCTACCTAGAGAGCCTAGAAACCTCATGTTCATTTCCTTTTGTCATACGCTTTTACCAAGAGAAAAGCAACTATTTATTACCTCACTGCGATCGTATGCTTGTCTCAAGGTTTTTAGGATCCTTTTGAAAGAATCAAACCGCTGGATGTATGTATATTTCTCTGTTATCTGTCTTGGTCTCCTTCCAAGTATTCCACAAGAGCTTCCCACATCTCTTTGCAGCTTGTACATCGAATCACTTGTCGGTATGTGCTTGTGTTCAGAGAGTCGGTGATTATGTTGATTGCTTTGTCGCCAAGTTCTACTCGCCTTCTATCATCCTCTCGTCCATTCGATTCTTCTTTGTACTTCTCGCAGATTCCCAAAGTGATGGAGGCTAGAAGATTTGGCTTCATTGGTACATGTTGACCTGCAGCAACACATTTCCATAACTGTTGTCAATAGAGTTCATAAATCTCATTACTTTATCCTTCCATACATCAAAATGTCCTTCGTCCAATATTGGGACGTGGTTAGCATTAGATGTAGGCAAAGATGTAGTGTGTTTGTGCCATTTTATCGTATCTCTCAA
This sequence comes from Codonopsis lanceolata, assembly GCA_013146195.2. Classification (NCBI taxonomy): domain Eukaryota; kingdom Viridiplantae; phylum Streptophyta; class Magnoliopsida; order Asterales; family Campanulaceae; genus Codonopsis; species Codonopsis lanceolata. Next base: position 136,972,491 of record CM028377.1, on the reverse strand, counting down.
GAGTTTAATCTTGAAAAACTTGTTTTCAAAGAGTAAGGCTCGATACCAATTGTGGGTCCCAATGGGCACAATAATAAGCTAGAAGGGGGTTGAATAGCTTATTAAACACTTAAAACTTTTAAGTAAATTCTTTGAAGGATACTTGCAATCTATCGAAGAGAATGAAGTAGCGGAAGACTTTCAAGATAGTTGTTCCAGTTCGCCGATAAGGACTACCTGTAGACCTTTTACAAGTTACTTAAGTTCTCACAGAAATGGATAAAGATAATCAAAGTAATGACCAAATCAAATGACGTACAAATGTATAAGAAATAACACAAGTATTTTGGGATAGTTCACACTATAAAGAGTGTGCCCACCACCAAGGCAAATAACCTTGGATTTAAATAGTGCACTATGTTTTTCACTAGATTAATTACAAAGAATATCTCTAATGGATCGTACAAAATATTGACTTGTGTTTGTCTATGGAATTAAATATCCGTAAATACAAGATATTTAATTCGTAGAAGTATAGTAAATGAATATAAACAACAAGAAGTTAAAAACAATAAGTGTTGATGAGCAACTTCTTGTTGTTGACGAGGACTTCTAGATCTTGCTGAGATCTTGATTGACCGAGCCGTAAGACTGGAGTTATGAAGTTTCAAAGCAATCCTTTAAGTGTTCGATTGATTCTCTACGCTTTGTTCCAGCTTCAATGGCATTTATAGCAGTGCACTTCAAAAGATCCGTTGGAGAAGACGAATACTTCAACAGCTTTTTTCAATAATGCATTAAATGCATGGGGCTGCACCAAGGATTTTCATCTTCACGTATATCTAGAGCGTGAATGATTTTCGAGATCTTCAAAAGGTGGGCGATTTAGGTGTCGATTCGAGAGTTGTTGCGCAAAGTGGACGCCTACTTTTCCCTCGCCATCATCAGACGAAAAGTCTTCCTACTTTTCTGAAAGTTGCTTTCTGGCTTGATATGTCGGAATCGTCTTGATTAATTCAAATAATGATTAGGATAAATTTGAATTAATCCAATGAGTCATTGCCGGATAGACACGCCATAGAAGATTAGATGGACACGAGGTCACCGCTTGTGGGCTTTAAGCAGTGTCTTCCGATAAAGCCAGGAGAGGTCTTCCGCCGAACCTCGAAGTCCTATAAAAACTATACTTGGCAAAGTTCTATACACAGCTGTCACGCTAATACGTGAGTCCGATTAGCCACCGAAGTATAAAACTAATGTAATGTAATCGAATGTAGATATAAATCTAACAAAATAATCAACAGGACCATCATAAAATGTATTTTTTTTGTTTAGTTTATTGAGTTTTGTCTTCTTTTTAGTTGTGTAGTGTGCATTCATCCGATATTTACAAAATCTCAAGCATATATCAATTTATTTGCATATATATTATCCGCTTCATACATTGAATAAGTTTAATACTGATACTGTGACATAGGCACGGATACAAAATCTAGTGATAATTTAAACTAAAACGACTCTAACTAAAAACAAACAAAGTCATGCCAATGAGTATTTTTATTTG
>CM028377.1:136914506-136970848 GCA_013146195.2 Codonopsis lanceolata | reverse complement strand
GAAAACTTTAGTGATCTCGCGATAGTGTTAAATAATGAACTAACTTTGTGAGGAACTTGAGTTTGTAGTTTCGGCTCCCCTTCCGATGAATTCAATTCTAAAGTCTACCCCCAAATTGAGCATATTAAAATATCTCCCTTAACTTTTTGCTTATTGAGGGATTGTTTAAATAAAATAGGTTACCATTTTGTCTCCCCAAGCTGGAAGTGTTCAAGTATACGGGGCCGAGCCTCGAAATTTTCTCAACTCTCAACATCATATACACCGCTTTCTGCTTGCATCCGGAGGAGTCCCTCTCAAGAGCACAACACCATTCTTGATGTACAACTTCTTAATGTTCGGGAGTTTCTTCAGAGATTTTCATGCTATGGTGAATCGATGATTCTTGTACAAGTGTCTTGAGGTATGTTAAGATTTTTCATTTGTGTCCATTGTCTTATTCATGGTACATATTTTTATCCTATAAATATTGTTCGTAGTCGGTGATTGATATGAATGTCTACTGGACACGCACATACATGACTATGCCTAACTTGTGTTCACATATGTAATTTTTATGTGAATGCTCGCTTGTATAGGAGAAACAAATCTTGTTTCTTTTCTTCCTTAGTAGATTTCTACTTTATGCATTTAAAAGTTGTTTAAGTCAATAAGATGCAAAAATTGTACCAACACAACATATACAGTATAAATATGGTTTCATCACAAATATGGCTAGGATATCAACGAGCAAATCTTTTTGGGATTAGGATTGATAAATTGCTAACAAATTAGGAGTATGTTAATCTTAATTAGTGAATGTAGAGAATTTATGATACTTATAGAACCAATTCGGAGCTACACTAAATCTTCATTCCATGACTTTGTAACAAGATCCGTCTAAACTTTGACAAGAGACTTACAATGTACCAAAACTTTTAATTAACAGTCCATAACCCAATATATTAACAAATTATATATTACAGTTACAAAGTATTACCTCAACACGCAATTATAACAGATAACAGGACAATATATATAGAGAAATTGTAAGTAGTATCCTCGGCTCAAGAAAGCCTAACTCGAATATGTCTAGGGCTTATAATGTCTAGGCTCAGATCCCCAGCAATGCTATAAACAAAGTATATCAATCTATCCAAACAAAGAGTTCTCAAAACCGATAAGGACAAGAATATGATCCAATGATTTCCAACCACCTGGACCGCCTAAAATTTCTAACACCCAAACACAGTACTTCCCACTCACGTAACTCTCGCACGTAATATCTCAAGCTCACAAACACATAGAGTGTTTCCCAAAAGTCGACCGAAGCGTAAAAACGGATGGGGCAGAGAGAGATATCACGTAAGAACGATGTATCGGTGTACCTTGAAGGAGGAGCAGACAGAGTATATAGCAACCAAAGCGCGGCAATCAACATGAAGAATCAACCTAAGGAAGGAGGAATCGTCGTCAGCAGACAGAGAAAGAAGGGAAAGACCGGTAATTTTGGGGTTAAATGAAGACCCCCAAAATACAACCATCCAAACAAATTGGTGCAAGAAATGAGTGGAAGTGGGCAATTTGGGCCTGGGGTTGCTAGGCTAGAAGTGGGCTGCCCAATTTGGGGCCAAGCCTTAACTTACAAATGAAGGATAATGTTTGTGAACATGACATATATAAGGGCATGTATATGCCGCATAGATAGTGCAAGCGAAGACATATTTTGTGATACAAAATGGAGACGAGGCGACAACGATACAATTTGGGGTGGAGGGTCTCGAGGTCTTGGAGTTATTAGACAAAATAATGCGTGGCTATTTTGGGTCGTGAGAGGTCTTGTATTACGTGGGATCGTATCAATCCTTGTAGCTCTTATCCTAGGAAGGGTGAGTACATTGAAAACTCTTTATTATAATTTCTCAACGTTTATAGTGAAGTTGTTGCTTGCCTTGGAGTGGATTAAACCACGTAAAATTCTGTGTTCCCTTTTTTGTTTTATTGCGTTATATTTTCTATTATCTTGCCATTATTTGTCCAAATACTAGGTGCTATTATTTTCGACTGATTCGCTTCCGTATTGAAGATAGAAACTTGGAATTATTAATCCAAGAATTTCCCCATTTTTATAACAAACTGGTATCAAAGCTTTGGGCTAGTCGAAATTTTAAGATCAATAGATTGAAGTTTTTTTTTAAGATGGCGGACGTTGGAAATTCAACGCAATTCCAATTGGAGAAATATAAAGGAAGTAATAACTTTAGCTTGAGGCAAGTTAAAGTTAGGGATGTGTTGATCCAGGTAGATTAAGAGATTGTTTTGGAAGGAAAAGAAGCAAAACCCGATGATATGAAAGATGAGGTATGGAAGAGAATTGATTGAAAGACGGCTAGCACTATCCAGCGATGTTGTGCGGATAATGTTCTCTACAATGTTATCTCTGAAAAATCTATGAAGGCATTATGGGAGAAGTTGAAGAGTATCTACATAAGGAAATCAATGTCAAACCGGTTGTACCTAAAGAAGGAGCTATTCAATTTCACGACAGACGAATGTACGAATATTCATGATCACTTGAATGCTTTTAAAAAGATACTTTGAGTTGGCAAATATTGATGTTAAAATTGAGGATGAAGATCAAAGTTTACTTTTGTTGAAGTTGTTGCCACCATCTTACAAGTATTTAGTTACTACTATTATGCATGAAAAAGGCGCGCTTTAGTTACTACTATTATGCATGAAAAAGACGCGCTTACTTTGGGTGAGGTACAAACTTCATTATTAACAGATGATTCTATGAACAAAGGGTTCTAAAAATAATAACATTGATGCATTGTATGTGGGAAGAAAAATTAAACATGTTGGTGATTTGTATGATTAAGGTTCAAGTAGTGATAAGAAGAATATGAAGACTTCCAAGCAAAAGATTAGGAGTATGCTAATCCTAATTAGTGAAGGATAATGTTTGTGAACATGACATATATAAGGGCATGTATATGGCACATAGATAGTGCAAACAAAAGACATATTTTGTGATACAAAGTAGAGACGAACGACAACAATACAATTGGTGGTCGAGGGTCTCGAGGTCTTGGCGTTGTTAGACAAAATAGTGTGTCGCTATTTTGGGTTATGAGAGGTGTGGTACATACTATGTGGGATCGTATCAATCCTTGTAACCCTTCTCCTAGGTAGGTTGAGTATATTGAAAACTCTCTATTGTAATTCATCATCGTTTATTGTAAAGTTGTTGCTTGCCTTGGAGTGGATTAAACCACGTAAAATCCTTTGTTTCTTTTTTTGCTTTATTCCGTTATATTTTTTATTATCTTGCCATTATTCGTCCAAATAATTGGTGCTATTATTTTCGACCGATTCACTTCCGCATTAAAGATAAAAACTTGTAATTTTTAATCCAATAATTTCCCCATTTTTATAACATGTATAAATATGGTTTCATCACAAATCTGGCTGGGATATGGATCCATTTAGGATCCAAAAATAATAAAAATAAAAATGTCGCACTCCTTTTTGTTTAAGTATATCATACACTTTATGATCTCTCTAACTTGTTTCATTTTGTTTCCTCTGTGTCTTCTTATTTGACCAATATAAATCATTGCTGAATGATAGACAAGTGCCTCCACCAGTAGATAATCCAATTTTTTTCAAAGTGACAACAAAGTGTAGAGGAATGAATCATACAGATCTTTTACAAAGAGTGCTTGGTGTATCGTCTTGCATTAAGACTTTGTGTGTTGATCTTGAAACAAGTTCCATCCTCATGAAGGTAAGACTATCATATTTTACTTTTCTGTTACAGTAAACTAGTTACTGTTTACTCAAGAATGTCATTAATGTATCATTGTCCTTTTATTTCCTTCTGATTTCCAGAGAACTGATTATCCTTGCTAGTTTTCAATGTTAATTTGAAGACTTATTTATATGAATTACTTTGGTTTTCAGTTGCAGGATTTTACTCGTGAGTTGATTTTCCTTTAATGAGTGAGTTAAAAGAAGACCTTACAGAGATAAGGATGAAAACTTCTAATGTTTCTCCAAACTCAGAAATTATGTTCTCGTGGAAGTTCATGGGGTTGGAGGAGGTCGGACATTATTAATTAGAATCGATTTTTTTTTGTATTTGAGAGTTCATTTTTTTATCGAACATTTTGTTTTTGGGAACTGAGTTTTCCTAGTGATATCATTATGTCTTGAATTTCATCATTTTGCAACTCATTTGGATCTTTGAATATCAGATAGCATCATAGTTGTAACTGGTTTTTGTGAACTACACATTGAAGTTACTCCCACTATAAAGACACTTGAGTTGAGGATGAGTTTAGCATTTGTGTCTATTAATTTGGATTATTGCTGCTGCTTTTTTCCACTGATACAACATGGTTGTCGCATTGTTTATGTTTCTTTTAGGTATGCCATTTACCTTGCTTCGTTTTGCAGAAAGAGTGGCGGCTTCTCAATCAAAATTTATTGGTTCTTCCTCATTCCATTTTCCCTACTGATATAAACAGCTTCCTGAACGGGCAAGTCCTACGCACATAGTATGGTTCTTCGGTACTCCTAGTTATATATGTAGACTTTATTAGTCGTATTTGTTTATATGGTAGTTTATATGGGTATATATGTATTTTATAATCATTGTAATTGATTAGGAAACTCTAAACTTGGAGGAGAGGTTAGGTTAGGTTAGGTGACTTGTATATATGTTACCCTAAGCCTATACTACTATAAAAGGTGCCTTCAGCGATGAAATTATCAGCGACGGAAATATTTCGTCGATAAATAGCGATGAAAAATGAGCATCAGTGACGGAATTTATGTATTTATCAGCGACGGAATTTTCGTCGCTAAAGGTAACCTTCAGCGATGGAATATTCCGTCGTTAAATGTTTTTCAGAATTTAATTTAATTTTAATATCAACAACAGAGAATTCCGTCGCTAAAGGTCACCTTTAGCGACAGAAATTTTGTTGCTAAATGTCACCTTTTGCGACAGAAATTCCGTTGTTGATATTAAAATTAAATTAAATTCTGAAAACATTTAACGATTGAATATTCCGTCGCTGAAGGTCACCTTTAGTGACGGAAATTCCGTCGCTGATATTAAAATTAAATTAAATTCTGAAAACATTTAACAACGGAATATTCTGTCGCTGAAGATCACCTTTAGCGACAGAAATTTTGTCGCTGATATTATTAAAATTAAATTAAATTTTGAAAAAATTTAACGACGGAATATCCTGTCGCTGAAGGTGACCTTTAGCGACAGAAAGTCTGTCGCTGAAATTAAATTTAAATTAAATTCTTGTATTTATTAAAAAAATGTTTCTTTTGGTAAAATCCATTTGTGTGTGTGTGTGTGTATATATATATATATATATATATAGGAAATATTATAATCATTTTAATTAATGATATTTTATTATTAAAATAATTTTTGAAATATTAATTTAATAATATAATATCATTCATTAAAATGATTAACATCAATATAATTACAAAAATAAAAATATTCACATTAATTTATATATTTAAGAAAATAATAACAAAATTATATAAATAGAGTAAATTTGAATTTGCAAGTGGACATATTATGTTGCGTGTCTCTAACACATTCCTTGATATGAATCATATATTGAATTATTATTTTTACTCAACTTTTTATAGACATTAGTAATTTTTCTAGCTTTACCATATATCATAGAGTTTTTCGAGCTGAGTTGAACCAAACCGGATAAAATTGTATTAATTGAACCAAATTACGAATATTGTATTTATATTGGAATGTTCATTGGTAGATTTTTAACTGTTTCAAAATGTTTCAATGTATAGCACGTTTGAAACGCTAGTCCCATTTATAAATTTAGATAATATTCCCCCCGTTCCAAAATTACTATCATGTTTACCTAACACACGGATGAAGAAAAAACAAGGAGACATCCCCTTGTATAAGGTTGTAACCAATTAAGTCTCCTATATTTTTTAACTGAAAAAAGCACTTTAGGGGGGGGGATAGATGACTATGCCATTATAACGAGATAGAGGCGCGTTAAGGGGCAATTTGTGCATTGTGATGATCAATTTGTTCATGACAATGCATCAATTTGAATCGCGAAGCACAATATAGATTTGCGATGCAGCAAATCCCGATGCAGAAATTACATTCCTGACACACAAATTGGATTCCCGATGCAGAATTGGACTATCGATGCACAAATTGGATTCTCGATGTAGAAAATTCCAATGCACAACCGTGAAACTGAACTGTGAAATTGCACAAGTCGAATTGTCGTGGTTTTGTTCAATTTAGTTCAAACTCGATCTAGATCTGAGCAGTTGAGATCGATTTGATATTTTACGAACATAGGGGTGGGCAAATAGATTCTGGTTACATTTGTATCTCGACCCGATCAGCTACAAGCCTACAACCCAATCGGATCACATATTTTTTCAAAATTTCGTTTAGCGAGTTACCCTAACTTAAAAATTTGTTCATTAAGGGTATCGTAGTCTTTTCACCTAAAAAGTGTATTTGATGTGTAGCTTTTTAAAAAACCTATGTGTGTATGGTTCACGTGACGATATCAATGTGATAGGGCCGGCTCGCAAAATGCCCATCGGGCCTAGCTTAACGTCGGGTCGTGTCGGGCCAAAGAAATGTCGGGTCTCATAAAACTCAAGCCCAACCCATATCAACCTCGGGCATCTAGGTATGACCGAAGCAATGCCTATTGATTCAATCTCTCACACACATAACATTAACAAGAAATATTAGTGTTTGGAGATCTACATGCCTGCTAAATAGTGGGTTGTGGGTTAGCCAGGCCCGCCAACCCACAGCAAAGCTCACCGGACCAAACATAGAAGTCGGTAGAGCCGGCAAAAAAGGCCCAGCCGAATGGGTCGGCAGCCCATCCAACATTTTGATGGGCTGGGCTTCACATATTGACGATCCAAAAAACAACGGGTCGACCCATTTTGACGGGCCGGGCTTCACAACTGTGAAATTGAACTGTCAAACTGCACAAGTCGAATTGTCGTGGTTAGCGGATCACATATTTTTTTCAAAATTTCATTTAGCGGGTTACCCTAACTTGAACCTCAATCAATTTGTTCATGATAATGCATCAATTTGAATCGCGATACACAATATTGGGGGACTATGCAGCAAACCCAATCACACAATTGCTAGGCCTGGGTAAAAGTGATAAATTCAATTGTTGTAATTGGAATCCCAATTTATTTAAAGATGGACCATGACTTTTCCTACTAAAAATTCATGTTTTTTTGGGTTAAAGACGGGTTAAGACATGTCGACCCATTTTAACCCAACACATTTCAACCTGTTTGATATTTATGTTCTGACGGGTTTGAATTGTAGTTGTTGTTGAGATGTCCCAACAGTTTAAATATTCTCAAAATTTGATAACATTTTTTTCCATAACTAACCATTAAAATTAATAATATGTATTTAATATTAATTAATATATTTATAAAACATAAAAATTTTAAGAAACATTAGTAATTAATACTTTACGTTCAAAATAAATTATTATTAACTAGTTTGAAAGACAATATAAATTGAAAGTACTTTTTTCGGCCTGGATAAATGTTCACACTTCTATTTTAAGATATCCCAACTAATGTCTCAACTTGCTATTTGAATTACCATCAATTTAAAATAACATTAAAACAAAAGAACGAAAAAAAAACCCTAGGTATAAATACAAGTTATAGATCTGAATCTATCTTATCTTAGAGAATCTCCAATGTGATAAATTCTATACAACTTCTTAGCTGGGTCTCACTGCCACATATACATTTTTATCTTCTTACCCACTTAAGAATATATATTCCCATTTTATAATCTTCTTACACATCTTCTTACACAAAAAATATTAAATTTAACACCATCTCACATAAAATAGAAAACCCCTCACCCCCCACACCCCACAAGTGGCGTACCGCCGCTTTCTTCATCTCTCTCTTTCAGCCCCCCTCCCCCCAAACCAGCCGCCCCCTCCCCTCACATTCAAACATGCTCCATTCCCCAAGGTCAACTTGTAACAGCCCGACCCGGACTCCAATGCGAAATCCCAAGGTCGTGCCGTCAAGACAAGCTAAAGACGGACAAGCACCTGCTAAGCGTAATGGTACGAGTCCAAAAGATGAGCCATCAAGCTCAAAACAGTAAGGTAAAGCCATAACGGCAATACGGAACAACCAAAAAACTAAAATCTAAAACCTGCGGAAGCAAATCATAAGTGGGACCAAAGCCTATAATTCTAAACCAAGGAATACAAGGCTGAGAGACAACTATCTCTCGACAAATCTACGACTCGCGTGACGCAACATTGCGCACGGGCAACAACCATCGGCAACCAAAGGTCGGCGAATCAACAAATACTGTAAGACCCCGATTCCCGGTTAGCTTGAATTGCGTGCAATGCTCGCACTTCTTCCCTTGTTGATCGCTTATTTGATTTCTGAGAGAGTCTAGATGTGTATGAGAGATCACATTAAGACCAAAATACTTTTAAGAGATGTCATTTAGTTGTTAACTTGCTAAAGTCACAAGTCGTAACTCGACGATTATCATTGAGAGTTTACTCGGGTTTTTTGTGTTCCTGACCTCGATTTGGTCCTAGATCTTTACATGATGATTAAATAACATGTTTAAATATGTTAGACTTCTATATGGATGCATATATGTAAGTATTAGATATCATTCATAATATCCTTAACATGATTTAAATCTTGTTTGAATGTTTGTCGAATCGACGGTTTGATTGCTACTTTACTTCTTGTCGTTCTTCTTCTTTGTACGACTTTTTCGGTTGGTATTATTTTAACCCTAGATGACTAGGGGACCTTGGGGAATTAACTTAGAATTATTTTTAAGTGGTCGTGTAAACGTTTACACACGCTCGAGTTTGATTTTCGGAAATTCGCGTATTTTCGAAGGCCACGATAGGTCTGTAGTATTTTGGCCATAACTTTGTGTACGAAACTCGGAATTTGGATCCGTTTGAAGTGTTAGAAACTAGAATCATAGATATTTATAAACATACCTTTTGTGTAATTTTAGGACGTGTATTTCGGTACAGGAATATTTTGTAAAATGACCCAAATTCTGGTCTACTATAGTTGACCACTCATTGTGTGTTAGACTTTCTATTTGGCCAACTTAACCCTACCCAAACCCAACCTAACCCACCCTAGTTCGTCCTACCCATCCTCTCTTGCATGCTTGACAAGTTTTGAGAGATTTAAGTGCATGCAAGACACTTGGCAAGGAAAGAACACCAACATGAACAAACATGCATTTGACACCTTCTCCCACCCCACTTCAACCAAAGTTTGACCAAATGCCTCCACTTAGCCATCCTATTCAGCCATCTTCTCCAAAAAAACGTGGCTTATCATATCTCTAAGGTTGGAGAGGTTTTCTTGAAGGTTCATAGGTGATCAACAATGGTGGCCAAGTCTTGAGGAAGCCATTGCCAAAACCCAACCATAGAAGAGGAGAGGAGGTCAAGGAGATCACATACCCACCTTTGCATGGACGTTTTGTACATCTTGTAGGAATGATTTAAGGTGAGTTACAACATCTCTTCTTATTTATTTTAGCCTCATTGACCCTAGGGAAAACAATCTTGCTATATAAGGTCAATGAGAGCACATAGGACTTTGTAGAGATGCCATGTTCTAGTATGTGCTATATGATGAATTTTCGGTTGTATAAACAGATTATAAACATATTATAAACAATGATTATGATGTCATTTAGGTATAGTAATGTATGATAAATCATTCTACCTTGTTGTTTAAGTGTTGGGATCATATTTGATGAAATAGTTAGGCTTGTAGAGATGCTATGTTCTCGTATATGCTAAATGTTACATTTTTGGTTGTATGATCAGATAATAAAAAGATTATAAACCATGTTTATGATGTTATTTAAGTGTGATAATGTATGATAAATCATTCCATCTTGTTGTTTAAGCATTGGGAGCATGTTTGATGAAATAATTAGGCTTGTAGAGATGCTATGTTCTCGTATATGCTATGTTCTCGTATATGCTAAATGTTGCATTTTCGGTTGTATGATCAGATTATAAACAGATTATAAACCATGTTTATGATGTTATTTAAGTGTGATAATGTATGATAAATCATTCCATCTTGTTGTTTAAGCATTGGGAGCATGTTTGATGAAATAGTTAGGCTTGTAGAGATGCTATGTTCTCGTATATGCTAAATGTTACATTTTTGGTTGTATGATCAGATTATAAACAGATTATAAACCATGTTTATGATGTTATTTAAGTGTGATAATGTATGATAAATCATTCCATCTTGTTGTTTAAGCATTGGGAGCATGTTTGATGAAATAGTTAGGCTTGTAGAGATGCTATGTTCTCGTATATGCTAAATGTTGCATTTTTGGCTGTATGATCAGATTATAAACAGATTATAAACAATGTTTATGATGTTATTTAAGTGTGATAATGTATGATAAATCATTCCATCTTGTTGTTTAAGCATTGGGAGCATGTTTGATGAAATAGTTAGGCTTGTAGAGATGCTATGTTCTCGTATATGCTAAATGTTGCATTTTCGGTTGTATGATCAGATTATAAACAGATTATAAACTATGTTTATGATGTTATTTAAGTGTGATAATGTATGATAAAACATTCCATCTTGTTGTTTAAGCATTGGGAGCATGTTTGATGAAATAGTTAGGCTTGTAGAGATGCTATGTTCTCGTATATGCTAAATGTTACATTTTTGGTTGTATGATCAGATTATAAACAGATTATAAACAATGTTTATGATGTTATTTAAGTGTGATAATGTATGATAAATCATTCCATCTTGTTGTTTAAGCATTGGGAGCATGTTTGATGAAATAGTTAGGCTTGTAGAGATGCTATGTTCTCGTATATGCTAAATGTTGCATTTTTTGCTGTATGATCATATTATAAACAGATTATAAACCATGTTTATGATGTTATTTAAGTGTGATAATGTATGATAAATCATTCCATCTTGTTGTTTAAGCATTGGGAGCATGTTTGATGAAATAGTTAGGCTTGTAGAGATGTTATGTTCTCGTATATGCTAAATGTTGCATTTTCGGTTGTATGATCAGATTATAAACAGATTATAAACCATGTTTATGATGTTATTTATGTGTGGTAATGTATGATAAATCACCCTACTTTGTTGTTTAAGCATTGGGAGCATGTTTGATGAAATAGTTAGGCTTGTAGAGATGCTATGTTCTCGTATATGCTAAATGTTGCATTTTCGGTTGTATGATCAGATTATAAACAGATTATAAACCATGTTTATGATGTTATTTATGTGTGGTAATGTATGATAAATCACCCTATCTTGTTGTTTAAGTGTTGGGAGCATGTTTGATGAAATTGTTAAGCTTGTAGAGATGCCATGTTTCACTATATGCTAGATGATGAAATTTTGGTTGGATGAACATATTGTAAAGTATGACTATGATGATATTCATGTGTAGAGGTAGATGATGAATTATTCTATCTTGTTTGTTTAAGTGTTGGGAGCATATTTGATAAAATGGTTAGGCTCATATTTGATGAAATGGCAAGAATGAATATATATGCCTAGTTTGTGACATTGATTCTATGTTTCATACTTAATTGTTTGATTGGAGTTTTATTGGTTTAATACCCTTAGTAATCAGATTGTAAAGTATGTTTATGATGATATTCAAGGGTAGAGATATATGATAAATCATTCTATCTTATTTGTTTAAGTGTTGGAAGCATGTTTGATGACTTGTGAATGAATATATATGCCTAACTTGTGACTTTGATTCTATGTTGCATACTTAAATGTTTGATTTGGGGTCTTATGGGTTTAATGACCTTAGTAACCTATTTATTCATGTTAGTATGGACATAGGAGAGTATTGAGGCCAACGGCTTCTATACCCTAATTTTTGAAAGATTGATTATGACTCAACGGAGTTGACCATTGGATTAGTATTACATTAAGGAGTAATATGCCTAAGTCCTACGAATTTTGGGGTAGTATTAATGGAGGTTAAGCCTCCAAGCATTTTAAAGTGTATGAAGAACACTTGATGATTAGAGCCTTGATTTTATCTCTAATGTGATTATGTGCTAGTTGTGAAGTAAAAGCATGACTAGATGATTGTAGAGTACATGCCTACTTATTTGAGCATATGATAATGTATTACGTGTTCTTGAAGTTTGAGTCCAGCTGGAGTCAGTTTGTTGAGTCTTTGGGGCGGGACGATGCATCATCTTCACGAATTGTGAGATTCATGATTTTGATGGATCGCCGCGCCGCGCCGGATTGCACACACCCTCTATCGATGGCCACGGTAGGGAAGTAGTTGATCTCAGTTGGAGTATGGAAACATGACTTTGATAACTATCGGAACTCGAGCGGGGAAATGTCTCGGGGACATCGATATCCACGAAAGGGATATCGAGGACACATAAAGGTTTTGCACGTGTTTTTGCAGGAGCGACACGGCGGAAAAAAAAAGGGTAACGGTATCACATCCCTTTTGTATGAATTGACTCACGAGTGCTATATGTGAATAATGTGCTACGTGAAGATGATATGATATGAAATGATGGTTGAACGATTTAATGAAATGTTATACTTGTTGATAACATGATATTCGAAATTGTTAAGTATGAATGCCTTAACATGATTATTTATGAAGTGTGTATTATGCCAATAGCATAAATTATTATTGTTGAGCATGATGCCATGAGAGGAAGTTATGTTAGTAACTTGCTAAGTCTTTATGACTTACTCCTATTTGTTTCGATTGTTTTCCCTAGATCCGAACCGAGCGAGTGGATCGAAGTGAGTATCGTTTGGCATTGGAGGAGATTTGACAACGTTGCTACCTTGTAATATTGGTACCAAGACTTGATGTGTTGATTATTAGTACTTAATCTTTTGAGAGCCGACATGTGTTAGTCGTGCCTTGTGTATTTATGATGATCATGCTTTAGTTGTTTTAACCATGTATTGGTTTGTTTATTATGTTTGTTATCCGACATGTTTTTAGCCATTAAGCATGTTAGACTAGAGTTGTAGACTTAGTTTAAATGTTGGGTTCCGGCCGTAACGTCGCCGATGACTTGGTATATAATTGCTATAAAGTGTTATACGTGCCTATTGTTGCATCGCATGATTTTATTTTTGGACCAAGAGATTCATTATCTCTAAGGTTGTGTTAGTTTGAGCTTGTTAGCTCGGGCGCCACTGTTTAATTATATTACGCTTCCGCATGTGTTAAAGTTTTTGGCGTACCGCCGTTATGGCCTTACCCATTATTTGCTATTTGTTTTTGTTATGTGCCTCTTTGGAAGCGGCACGACCTTGGGGTCTCGTCTTGGGATCCGGGTCGGGTCGTCACAAATACCAACCTGATAAACAACCACTCAACGGCTACAACATGCCGGAGGGACAATTCAACTAAACGAATAAGATATTAAAATACTAGCAACTAAACCCAAGTCTCTCGACTAAGTCGTCGGAGATGACAATAACAACAACACTAAGATACGCGAGCTAAAACCTTGCTCGGGAAGACAACAAAATAAACTTCTAAATAAATACAATAGCTCGACCAAACAAGTCGGCTCCCAAAATAAACGATAATAAAATACTAACATAACTACCCGAGTAAAGTTTACATAACTTTACATCAGTGTCTCACAGGATGATTAATACAATAATAATAATAATATTAACTCCAAGCTATTGCCCGGAAGACCACCAGCTATCCAACAAGCACCCGAAGCTGCAACGCGCACTAACGAGCTTACTGCAAAAACTAAGGAAAACAAACACACGAAATGAGTCATAATGACCCAGTAAGTTACTAAATGCAATTGTATGGTATAGCATTGCGTGGCATGGCATAATGCATTAGCATGTACAAAATCATGGCATCTTAATAGTATACCAACAATAATCAGGTACAACCAGAATATGAGCCTAGTCCTAAATAATAAAACCATGGGTCTAACCCTCAAATGATCACAAATTTGCACTTAGCACGTTATTCACATAAGTGCGAGTATTAAACATCACAATAGGATATGTTATGGGTCCGGCCGCTACGTAGCTCCTGCAAGAAAAACACTGTTACCCAAAATCGTGACTACGATGCTCGTGTCTTCGCATCGATATATCGAACTCCGCCGGCTGATAGCAGCCTGGACCGCACGTATTGTTACGGCAAAGGGGCTACTTCCCCATTGCGGCCTACAATGGAGGGGTGTGTGAGGTCCCAGGTACGGCGATCCATAGCGAATCGAATCGGCGATTCGTATAGGCGATATGTCGTCCCACCACGACATAAAAATCAAACCAAATAGTGTCAGCTGGACTTAATGTAATGCACAAGTAGATGTTTACTCGTCAAGACCAAATAAGGATCGGATTCGACAAGAGCGAACCCGTCCGACCAAATGCTCAAGTATGTATTTACTCAATATAAACAAATAAGGAATGAATTCGACAAGAGCGAACTCATCCGACCAAATAGGTTATTATTCTTTACCATAAATCAAGTCAAGGCAATTACATTGCTCACATCCAAATAATCTTAAAAGATCTCAAGTCACCAATTAAATCAAGAATAGTATAAACCCACCAAGAATCATATTATGAGGTCTATAATGGACCTCTATTTGAAATCAAACCAAAGACTACACCGTAGTCATAACCCACAAATACGTTCATGCACAAAACAAACCATATCATATATCAATCTCACATTGGGGTATTATTCCCGATCGAGCAAATAACCAATATTACACAATACACCATGTAATGTATGTATGAATGCACATGAGCTACCGATTTAATCGCATACTCATAATAACGATAATAGTAACGACGATATAATATATACATATATACAAGAATGTACCTTCCTATTTCAGATAGGTCTCAAAACTCCGCGATGGCCAACCACCACGCGTGCACTGCCTCAAACTCTAGGCTGACCGTCACCATCTCTCTTGGAGCCACTGGATTGTTGACTAGTACTCCCAGACTTACTAACTCTCCTCCTCGGGCAATCTTTACGAACATGATCACCGCGACAAACAAAGCATTTTCCTGTTGTACCCCAGCACCTATCCTCGGTGTGTCCTGTCCTCTTACAAAAGTTACATGTCAACTCGTCACCTCGTCTTCTCTGAGTAGAAGTAGTAACACCACTCCGGCCACCCAAACGCACCTTTCCTTGACTAACTGTTTGAGGTGCCGACTGTCCTCTCTTAACGTCATTGCTTCTATTAGTCTTCGATATTTTCTTTTGAGCGTACTCCTCGATGTCCAACTCCATCGCATGTGCACGATCCATAGCTCCTTGGTAATCCGTAAGCTGTAATGGAAGAAGCTGCCTACGATATTTCGTCCTCAGGCCTTTCACAAACCTCTCGGTCTTCCTAGCCTCATCCGGTACCAAGTAACCACAATGGCAGGCCAGCTCTGCAAACTTTGTTGAATACTGAGCCACGGTCATATCTCCTTGTTCTAACACTAGGAATTCCATCTCTCTTCTTTCTCGAATTACTTCCGGACTAAACCGTACCATAAACTCCTTGACAAAGTTTTCCCACACTCGAGGCACTCCATGCTGTCTCCAATGATCTCGTAATTCAAACCACCAATGCTCAGCCGCACCATCCAATCTAAACACCGCTAAGGTCACCATCTCCTCTGATGTACAACCCAAAACTGCAAAGATCTTCTCCATGCTTTCTAGCCAATGTTTCGCCTTAATAGGTTCTGGCTCTCCATCAAAACTTTCCGGTTTAAACTTCAAGAACCTTGCAAGAATAGTAGAATCGTCTTTCAATCCAAACATCTGTTGAGGAGTCACACGCGGATCGTTAACATTCTCCCCTCTCTCGTCGCAACGAGTTGTATCCGAACCGCATCTGCTAGAACTAGCCCCACGCCAAGTTTCTAACATAATACGCCTACAAAGAACACTCAGCGTTAATAACTCAATAATAAACCCAACCCAACTAGGTCAAGGAACCTATCCTGGCGAAATAGCTAACCTATAGCTCTGATACCAAGTGTAACAGCCCGACCTGGACTCCAATGCGAAATCCCAAGGTCGTGCCGTCAAGACAAGCTAAAAGACGGACAAGCACCCGCAAAGCGTAATGGTGCGAGTCAAGAGTTGAACTAACTAGCTCAAGACAGGAATGTAAAGCCATAACGGCAAAACCGAATAACCAAAAACTAAAATCTGCGGAAGCAAATCATAAGTGGAACCCAAGCTCATAATTATAAACCAAGGAATACAAGGCTGAGAGACAACTATCTCTCGACAAATCTACGACTCGCGTGACGCAACATTGCGCACGGGCAACAACCATCGGCAACCAAAGGCCGGCGAATCAACAAATACCAACCTGATAAACAACCACTCAACGGCTACAACATGCCGGAGGGACAATTCAACTAAACGAATAAGATATTAAAATACTAGCAACTAAACCCAAGTCTCTCGACTAAGTCGTCGGAGATGACAATAACAACAACACTAAGATACGCGAGCTAAAACCTTGCTCGGGAAGACAACGAAATAAACTTCTAAATAAATACAATAGCTCGACCAAACAAGTCGGCTCCCAAAATAAACGATAATAAAATACTAACATAACTACCCGAGTAAAGTTTACATAACTTTACATCCGTGTCTCACAGGATGATAAATACAATAATAATAATAATATTAACTCCAAGCTATTGCCCGGAAGACCACCTGCTATCCAACAAGCACCCGAAGCTGCAACCGCACTAACGAGCTTACTGCACAAACTAAGGAAAACAAACACACGAAATGAGTCATAATGACCCAGTAAGTTACTAAATGCAATTGTATGGCATAGCATGGCGTGGCATGGCATAATGCATTAACATGTACAAAATCATGGCATCTTAATAGTATACAACCAATAATCAGGTACAACCAGAATATGGGCCTAGTCCTAAATAATAAAACCATGGGTCTAACCCTCAAATGATCACAAATTTGCACTTAGCACGTTATTCACATAAGTGCGAGTATTAAACATCACAATAGGATATGTTATGGGTCCGGCCGCTACGTAGCTCCTGCAAGAAAAACACTGTTACCCAAAATCGTGACTACGATGCTCGTGTCTTCGCATCGATATACCGAACTCCGCCGGCTGATAGCAGCCTGGACCGCACGTATTGTTACGGCAAAGGGGCTACTTCCCCATTGCGGCCTACAATGGAGGGGTGTGTGAGGTCCCAGGTACGGCGATCCATAGCGAATACGAATCTGACGATTCGTATAGGCGATGTATCGTCCCACCCTGACATAAAAATCAAACCAAATAGTGCCAGCTGGACTTAATGCAATGCACAAGTAGATGTTTACTCGTCAAGACCAAATAAGGATCGGATTCGACAAGAGCGAACCCGTCCGACCAAATGCTCAAGTATGTATTTACTCAATATAAACAAATAAGGAATGAATTCGACAAGAGCGAACTCATCCGACCAAATAGGTTATTATTCTTTACCATAAATCAAGTCAAGGCAATTACATTGCTCACAGCCAAATAATCTTAAAAGATCTCAAGTCACCAATTAAATCAAGAATAGTATAAACCCACCAAGAATCATATTATGAGGTCTATAATGGACCTCTATTTGAAATCAAACCAAAGACTACACCGTAGTCATAACCCACAAATACGTTCATGCACAACCGATCATTTCCCAAAAGTGAGAACTCACTCAATAATTATTTTTCAACCATACTCGAGACCATAGGTTGGCCTTTAATGTACCGTGCTCTCCCGAGCACGCTTCCAAATAAATCCCCTAATAATTCTCTATAATATAAGTGTCTCAATTGGACACCAATCGAGATGCTCGGGTGCTCACCATCATGACCTACCAAAACCCGAACATCGTAGGAATTCATCCCAACGGTTATTAGCATGTTATTGAACTTAAAATGACTCCGTTGAGTCTTACTATTAAGTTTCATTATTTACATATTCCATAAATCCCAACATTATCATCTTCTTCAATTTATGACAAATTCCAAAATAATTCGGGCTTGATTCCCAAGCCCCAAAATTCATAAAATCCTTAACAAAGGGATAACCCATTTCTCCCAACACACAACATCATCCAAATCATCCTACACATTAATACCCACTTTAATTAACAACAATTCCTCCAATAATTCGGGCTTGATTCTCAAGCCCTAAAATTCATAAAACTCAACATAAATCATATACCCATGTTATAAATCACATAATTTCAATTAAATGGATATCTAGTGAAATCACACATCCAAAGTCCCAAACTTAGGCATACTTTCATAATAAACCCAAATAAAATGTAAACATGATTTCTAGCATGCTCACAATCCTAGAAACACAAGATGAGGAGTAACAATATACTTCAACAATCATGGAAGTCATCCTACATATGCTTTTAACAAGTTCACATGCTCAAATCACAAGTTAAAAATCACACAAAGCAAGTATGTGTACTCATTGACCTCAAATAGCATAGAGTTTGTTTTCCTTAGGATCAATGAGTACAAAATCAAAGAGAGAAGAGGTAACTTACTTGTATACTACACCCAAGAAAGCAAATGAGAAAACTAATCGGTTGAAAGTGATCTACTCTTCAAGTTCTACACTTTTAATGAAGGTGGCTTGAGCAAATGAGTGATGGATCATGGAGGATGAAGAAGGTAGCTTCAAGAACTCAAGAGAACTCCATGGGAGAGGCTAACCACGTTTTTGGAGAGTGTAGGAGAAGAATGAGGGTCAAACTCATCAGATGTGGCTTATATTGGTTGAAAATCTGAGTGGGACAAGTGTCACAACCATGTGGTCCCTTAAAAATTTGATTTGGGTTTAATAATCCAACTAATGCACTCACTTAATCACACCTAAAACTTGTTAGAGATGTTAGGGTATAAGTAAGGAGGGTTAGGGAGGTTTAAGTGGGGTTTAGAAAAGGTTTGGATAGGGGTTTGGGTGTAAAAATCGCATAAAAAGAAAACAGGGAAAAATCCCGAAGGTGGTACCTGATGTTGAGGCGGGCGCCTCACTAAAGTCCAGGCGGGCGCCTGGGATTCTGAGCCTTGGGTTGATTTTGCAATGCTCTCAGCTCTTGAGGCGGGCTAGTGCTCAAAATTCGATGCGAGCGCCTCGTTAAGCCCTTGAACTTGGTCTAAACATGTCCTAAATGGTCCCAAACTTATGGGCAACCATTCTAAGGTCTAACCCAACTCAAAACAAGTCGGAAACACACCCGAACAACTCCCGAAACAACTCGGAGCGAAACCGGGAAGAGGTGCAACAACGTGCAACCGGAACGACGAATGAACTAGCAATTGAACGAGCAATGAAAGGAGACTTTTAAGGCAAGTCTAAGGGCTAATGAAGAAGCTTAAATACTTCTAGGAAGTTGAATAACAACTAGGGAAATAAGAGTCCCAAAGGAGAGACGATTACGCGACTCAATCCCCGAACTACGCGATAGAGACGAACGCTATCTCCAAAGCTTCCAAATCATCGATAGACTTAAGGAACACCTCCAACTTGAAGTCTAATACATCTAAACATGTTAATCAATCATCATATAAAGGTCTAGGACCAAACCGAGGTCACGAACACAAAACGCAAGCAAACCCTCAATCGCGTCGCATTCCGACTATCGTCGAGTCACGACTTGTGACTTTAGCAAGTCAACAACTATATGGCATCTCTTAATAGTGTTTTGGTCTTAATGTGGTCTCTCATACACATCTAGACCCTCTCGCAAACCAAACATACAGTCAACAAAGGAAGAAGTGCAAGTATAGCACGCAAACCGAGCTAACGAAGGAGCGGGGTGTTACACTCTCTCCACCTTAAAAAGAATTCGTCCCGAATTCTAAATCATGATACAAACCAACATTAGGTCCACACTCAACCACAATACATCGAGACAATGATTACTGTGTCTCTTAATCCCGAGTTAACACTCGATCTCAAAACCACCAACCTTGACTCGAATCTCCGAGTCCACCACCACAATATACACGAGGGTCGAACTATAATAATCCAAATTCAAAAGTCTACGAAATCTCAATAGACTCAACGACATCAAACACCTTCGATTGGAAACAATATGACTCATACTTGAGTCACGAATACACATACGAACAACACTAGGCCAATCATGTAAAAACACATTCAAGGACACTTTAAACATTCAACTACCGAAACTATTTGTCTCGGGGCACATAAAGAAATTCAAGCACAAGAGATTCTAAGTTACAAGAATTAATAATTGCCTATGGAGCAATTCGCAAACAAATCAAAGATAATCAAATCGGCATTTCAAACCATGTAAATCATACTCGCGATTTTCCTATCGCGGGTAATAACACATAAGAGCACATTAATGAAATGTTTTGAAAATTCATTCCATTTCAGTCCATTCCATTTGGTAACGGGTATAGTCAATTTCTAACTTAATTCTTACCAATCCTAGTCCAACGACGAATTCCTTTTGCTCACCAATTCAGGGTACCTACTGAATTAGCTTCAAAAGTTTCCGTCGTAAGGATGCGAAGGTTCATGAATAAAAAGTTTTAAGCATCCTTCAAACAAATCCCTATACTAATGAAATGAATGAACATGAGATAATAATTATGAAATGAGAATTTAGTATACTACAATGTAAATGCATCAAGTAGGTGTTTCCTACAACTAATGCACGTAATCGAATAAAAATCAAGCCAAGTAACAAGGTCTATTACCTTGGCAAACAACAATCATAGCTATCATAAAACTTCGTGTACCTAGTACACTGAATCAAAGTTCACCGATACTCGTAACGTCTATACTCCGCAAGACTATCCTTTCTTAAGCTCTAGACCAAGTCTACAACCAATGCATATACTAAGCATCCTAACACAACGTTAACGTCTCAATACTCGCGGTGAAGCGTCAATCTCTCCCGTGCAGCCGAAATCAACTGATAAATCGCAGCACTTTAACCTTCTCACAAGTCGAGTGTATATCCTACTCGCATAATAACCCTTAACAACAATATAGTATTATATTACTCATTACATAAAACATATCTTTATAGAATATACAAACGGCATACCAGACCGATAAGTATCATCATACAATTCATGCTTCATTTATATATTCATATATATACATATACATACATATACATACTATGGCCTTTATATACAACCACACAAAACCACAACTCTATATATAGCATAGTCTTATATATATATATAGACTAAACAAGAATCCATACACCACGTGCGATTACCTACCGGTAATCCACAAAACAAACCATATCATATATCGATCTCACATTGGGGTATTATTCCCGATCGAGCAAATAACCAATATTACACAATACACCATATAATGTATGTATGAATGCACATGAGCTACCGATTTAATCGCATACTCATAATAACGATAATAGTAACGACGATATAATATATACATATATACAAGAATGTACCTTCCTATTTCGGATAGGTTTCAAAACTCCGCGATGGCCAACCGCCACGCGCGCACTGCCTCAAACTCTAGGCTGACCGTCACCATCTCTCTTGGAGCCACTAGATTGTTGACTAGTACTCCCAGACCGACTAACTCTCATCCTCGGGCAATCTTCTGAACATGATCGCCGCCACAAACAAAGCATTTTCTGTTGTACCCGGCACCTATCCTCGGTGTGTCCTGTCCTCTTACAAAAGTTACATGTCAACTCGTCACCTCGTCTTCTCCGAGTAGAAGTAGTAACACCACTCCGGCCACCCGAACGCACCTTTCCTTGACTAACTGTTTGAGGTGCCGACTGTCCTCTCTTAACGTCATTGCTTCTATTAGTCTTCGATATTTTCTTTTGAGCGTACTCCTCGATGTCCAACTCCATCGCATGTGCACGATCCACAGCTCCTTGGTAATCCGTAAGCTGTAATGGAATAAGCTGCCTACGATATTTCGTCCTCAGGCCTTTCACAAACCTCTCGGTCTTCCTAGCCTCATCCGGTACCAAGTAACCACAATAGCGAGCCAGCTCTGCAAACTTTGTTGAATACTGAGCCACGGTCATATCTCCTTGTTCTAACACTAGGAATTCCATCTCTCTTCTTTCTCGAATTACTGCCGGACTAAACCGTACCATAAACTCCTTGACAAAGTTCTCCCACACTCGAGGCACTCCATGCCGTCTCCAACGATCTCGTAATTCAAACCACCAATGCTCGGCCGCACCATCCAATCTAAACACCGCTAAGGTCACCATCTCCTCCGATGTACAACCCAAAACTACAAAGATCTTCTCCATGCTTTCTAGCCAATGTTTCACCTTAGTAGTATCCGGCTTTCCATCAAAACTTTCCGGTTTCAACTTCAAGAACCTTGCAAGAACAGTAGAATCGTCTTTCAATCCAAACATCTGTTGAGGAGTCACACGCGGATCATTAACATTCTCTCCTCTCTCGTCGCCACGAGTTGTATCGAACCATCTACTACTAGAACTAGCTCCACGCCAAGTTCGACATAATACGCCTACAAAGAACACTCGGCGTTAATAACTCAACAATAAACCCAACCCAACTAGGCCAAGGAACCTATCCTGGCGAAATAGCTAACCTATAGCTCTGATACCAAGTGTAACGGCCGACCCGGACTCAATGCGAAATCCCAAGGTCGTGCCATCAAGACAAGCTAAAAGACGGACAAGCACCGCTAAGCATAATGGTGCGAGTCAAGAGTTGAGCCATCAAGCTCAAAGCAGGAATGTAAAGCCATAACGGCAAAACGAATAACCAAAAACTCAACACTGCTGCGAAGCAAATCATAAGTGGAACCCAAAGCCTATAATTATAAACCAAGGAATACAAGGCTGAGAGAGACAACTATCTCTCGACAAATCTACGACTCGCGTGGCGCAACATTGCTTGCAGCACGGGCAACAAACCATCGGCAACCAAAGGCCGGCGAATCAACAAATACCAACGATAAACAACCACTCAACGGCTACAACATGCCGGAGGGAACAAATCAACTAAAGAATAAGATATTAAAATACTAACAACTAAACCAAAATCTCTCGACTAAAGTTGGCGGAGATAGACAATAACAACAATACAATACTAGAACATGCGAGCTAAAACCTTGCTCGGGAAGACAACGGAATAAACTTCTAAATAAATACAATAGCTCGACCAAACAAGTCGGCTCCCAAAATAAACGATAATAAAATACTAACATAACTACCCAAGTAAAGTTTACATAACTTTACATCCGTATCTCACAAGATGAATAAATACAATAATAATAATAATATTAACTCCAAGCTATTGCGGGAAGACCACGCTATCCAACAAGCACCGAAGCGCAGCGCACTAACGAGCTTCTTGCAAAACTAAGGAAAACAAACACACGAAATGAGTCATAATGACCCAGTAAGTTACTAAATGCAATTGTATGGCATAGCATGGCGTGGCATGGCATAATGCACAAGCATGTACAAAATCATGGCATCTTAATAGTATACCAACAATAAATCATGTACAACCAGAATATGGGCCTAGTCCTAAATAATAAAACCATGGGTCTAACCCTCAAATGATCACAACATGGGTCCAACCCTCAATGATCACAAATTTGCACTTAGCACGTTATTCACATAAGTGCGAGTATTAAACATCACAATAGGATATGTTATGGGCCGGCCGCTACGTAGCTCCTGCAAGAAAAACACTGTTACCCAAAATCGTGACTACGATGCTCGTGTCTTCGCATCGATATACCGAACTCCGCCGGCTGATAGCAGCCTGGACCGCACGTATTGTTACGGCAAAGGGGCTACTTCCCCATTGCGGCCTACAATGGAGGGGTGTGTGAGGTCCAGTCGGCGATCCATAGCGAATACGAATCTGACGATTCGTATAGGCGATGTATCGTCCCACCCTGACATAAAAATCAAACCAAATAGTGCCAGCTGGACTTAATGCAATGCACAAGTAGATGTTTACTCGTAAAGACCAAATAAGGATCGGATTCGACAAGAGCGAACCCGTCCGACCAAATGCTCAAGTATGTATTTACTCAATATAAACAAATAAGGAATGAATTCGACAAGAGCGAACTCATCCGACCAAATAGGTTATTATTCTCTACCATAAATCAAGTCAAGGCAAATACATTGCTCACAGCCAATTAATCTTAAAAGATCTCAAGTCACCAATTAAATCAAGAATAGTATAAACCCACCAAGAATCATATTATGAGGTCTATAATGGACCTCTACTTGAAATCAAACCAAAGACTACACCGTAGTCATAACCCACAAGTACGTTCATGTGCAACCGATCAATTTTCCCAAAAGTGAGAACTAACTCAATAATTATTTTTCAACCATACTCGAGACCATAGGTTGGCCTTTAATGTACCGTGCTCTCCCGAGCACGCTTCCAAATAAATCCCCTAATAAATCTCTATAATATAAGTGTCTCAATTGGACACCAATCGAGATGCTCGGGTGCTCACCATCATGACCTACCAAAACCCGAACATCGTAGGAATTCATCCCAACGGTTATTAGCATGTTATTGAACTTAAAATGACTCGTTGAGTCTTACTATTAAGTTTCATTATTTACATATTCCATAAATCCCAACATTATCATCCTCTTCAATTTATGACAAATTCCAAAATAATTCGGGCTTGATTCCCAAGCCCCAAAATTCATAAAATCCTTAACAAAGGGATAACCCATTTCTCCCAACACACAACATCATCCAAATCATCCTACACATTAATACCCACTTTAATTAACAACAATTCCTCAATAATTCGGGCTTGATTATCAAGCCTAAAATTCATAAAACTCAACATAAATCATATACCCATCTTATAAATCACATAATTTCAATTAAATGGTCATATCTAGTGAGATCACACATCCAAAGTCCCAAACTTAGGCATACTTTCATAATAAACCCAAATAAAATGTAAACATGATTTCTAGCATGCTCACAATCCTAGAAACACAAGATGAAGAGTAACAATATACTTCAACAATCATAGAAGTCATCCTACATATGCTTTTAACAAGTTCACATGCTCAAATCACAAGTTAAAAATCACACAAAGCAAGTATGTGTACTCATTGACCTCAAATAGCATAGAGTTTGTTTTCCTTAGGATCAATGAGTACAAAATCAAAGAGAGAAGAGGTAACTTACTTGTATACTACACCCAAGAAAGCAAATGAGAAAACTAATCAGTTGAAAGTGATCTACTCTTCAAGTTCTACACTTTTAATGAAGGTGGCTTGAGCAAATGAGTGATGGATCATGGAGGATGAAGAAGGTAGCTTCAAGAAGTCAAGAGAACTCCATGGGAGAGGCTAACCACGTTTTTGGAGAGTGTAGGAGAAGAATGAGGGTCAAACTCATCAGATGTGGCTTATATTGGTTGAAAATCTGAGTGGTACAAGTGTCACAACCATGTGGTCCCTTAAAAATCTGATTTGGGCTTAATAATCCAACTAATGCACTCACTTAATCACACCTAAAACTTGTTAGAGATGTTAGGGTATAAGTAAGGAGGGTTAGGGAGGTTTAAGTGGGGTTTAGAAAAGGTTTGGATAGGGGTTTGGGTGTAAAAATCGTACAACAGCAAAACAGGGGAAAAATCCCGAAGGTGGTACCTGATGTTGAGGCGGGCGCCTCACTAAATTCCAGGCGGGCGCCTGGGATTCTGAGCCTTGGGTTGATTTTGCAATGCTCTCAGCTCTTGAGGCGGACTAGTGCTCAAAATTCGATGCGAGCGCCTCGTTAAGCCCTTGAACTTGGTCTAAACATGTCCTAAATGGTCCCAAACTTATGGGCAACCATTCTAAGGTCTAACCCAACTAAAAACAAGTCGGAAACACACCCGAACAACTCCCGAAACAACTCGGAGCGAAATCGAGAAGAGGTGCAACAACGTGCAACCGGAACGACGAATGAACTAGCAATTGAACGAGCAATGAAAGGAGACTTTTAAGGCAAGTCTAAGGGCTAATGAAGAAGCTTAAATACTTCTAGGAAGTTGAACAACAACTAGGGAAATAAGAGTCCCAAAGGAGAGACGATTACGCGACTCAATCCCCGAACTACGCGATAGAGACGAACGCTATCTCCAAAGCTTCCAAATCATCGATAGACTTAAGGAACACCTCCAACTTGAAGTCTAATACATCTAAACATGTTAATCAATCATCATATAAAGGTCTAGGACCAAACTGAGGTCACGAACACAAAACGCAAGCAAACCCTCAATCGCGTCGCATTCCGACTATCGTCGAGTCACGACTTGTGACTTTAGCAAGTCAACAACTATATGGAATCTCTTATTAGTGTTTTGGTCTTAATGTGGTCTCTCATACACATCTAGACCCTCTCACAAACCAAACATACAGTCAACAAAGGAAGAAGGGCAAGTATAGCACGCAAACCGAGCTAACGAAGGAGCGGGGTGTTACACAACTTCCTATTTAGGAAGTAAAATCCCTCTCTCTCTCTTTCTCTCCTAGGTGGATAAAACTCTCTCCTAAGTGGCCACCCCACGCACTTCTCAATGCAATAAGAAGTTGTAGTTTCCTACATTGGTGATGCTCTTATATCTCTAAACAGTGATCTACTCTCTCTCTCTCTCTCCCTCTCTCAAAATTCAATCGACGTCACTCTCTATCTCTCGACATCGCCGCCTCCCCTCCTACTGCTCGCCGCAACTAGAGCTTGAGCCGATTACGACTACCTCATCAAGCTCCTCCTCATCTTCGACAGCGGCAAGTGAGAGAGAGACTTACCGTGAGGAAGGGTTGTGTGCAGCGAGCCAAGAAGAAGAAGAAGCTTTTACTGCTCTCCACTGATGTGCGCAAAATGCAACTCGGACAAGAATACTCGGCCGTATCAAGTAATAAAGTGTACCTAAGTACGAGTTATCGATCCCACAGGGAATGCACTAAATTCTCACTTCAACTAAATACCAAAATTAGGCTAACTAATTATATTTGAGCGAAAAGAAAATGAATTAAAATCTAAAAATATAAACAACCTAGAAAGTAATTAAATCTACACTACTGCGGAGATGGTTTGGCAACAACAAATCAAGATAAAAATATAGAAGTGCATTATTTCTAGTCTAGTCGGTGTTTAATTTAATCCTCTTTCTGTTTTTCTCTAACTCAAGTCTTGGTAGTCGGGCGTACTATAATATTCGCTATGGGCTCTCGCAACGTATAGCAAATCTAGCTACAACTCCTAGCTACGGGCTCTCGCTTCTTATAACATAGGAGAAAATAGTCGCATGTAAAACCAAGCACCCGATGACTATCTACGCACGATCTCCTCTCGGTCTCACGTAACGCAAACAATTGTTGTGATTTTCAGAATTAATAGGATGGCCTCTCGCATCTTATCCTACAATTCTAGTGATCATCTAATGGTTCGCTACGCCATTAAAAGCATGAAGAACACACAATAATAACCAAGTGCATGGGTAATACTTCGCAAAAAAAAAAAAAAAACTCTCTATATTTTTCTACAAGTCATGTTGGTAGCCGAGGCAACTAAAATTGGTTAACTACGGGCTCTCGCATCTTATAATCAACTAGAGATGTTAAATTAGGTTGGCCCTAACTCTATAGGGTCAGCCCTACATGGTTGTGTCCCTATAGGGCCACGAGTTAAACGGGCCGCTCAAATCGCAACCCTAGCCCTATAGGGTACGGTTTAATAGGGTCAGCCCTATTAACACATGATGTCTTATTTAAATCAAAAATTCGAAATTAAGTAACAAACATATTGACGGACAAGTGATAACGATTAACAATAAGAATTAAAAACATGAAATCGAGTTTTCTTTTGAGAAACTATCTTCTTCAAAATCATTATCCATTTATCCTCTTCATCTACAATAATAAAATAACATAAAATAAATGTTGGTAAGAAGTTAATATAATCAAATATTTTAATCAAATAGTAAAATATAATACTAAGGTCAAACGGTTTAGCACGAAATTTAAACTGGTTGGATTTTCCCAACCTTAACCCTTTCCGATTCCCGATTAGCAGGGTCAGCCATGTGGTTCTCGACCCTTTTAACATAACTAATTATGTATCCAAAAATCTCATTTTGACCAATTTTGGAAACTTATATGTCTTAAAATTGTAGTTACGACTAAGGCTGGCAAAAGTCCAGTTTTTCCCGACCCGTCCCGACGCCCGACCCGATCCCGTTCCGACATTTCCCGATCCCGATTTTGTCGGGATTTTTCCCATCCTAACATATTTCGGGACGGTATTCAGGATAATTATCAATCCCGTCGGGATTCCCAACCCGTCCCGACTATCAATCCCGTCGGGATTCCCGAATTCTGACCCGTCCCGACTAATTTTTATTATTATTATTATTTATTATTTATTATTTATTATTTATTATTTATTATTTATTATTTATTATTTATTATTTATTATTTATTATTTATTATTTATTATTTATTATTTATTATTTATTATTTATTATTTATTATTTATTATTTATTATTTATTATTTATTATTTATTATTTACTATTTATTATTTATTATTTATTATTTATTATTTATTATTTATTATTTATTATTTATTATTTATTATTTAT
The DNA here is from genome assembly GCA_013146195.2 of Codonopsis lanceolata. Classification (NCBI taxonomy): domain Eukaryota; kingdom Viridiplantae; phylum Streptophyta; class Magnoliopsida; order Asterales; family Campanulaceae; genus Codonopsis; species Codonopsis lanceolata. The sequence goes on along the minus strand of CM028377.1, from coordinate 136,942,056 downwards.
TATTTATTATTTATTATTTATTATTTATTATTTATTATTTATTATTTATTATTTATTATTTATTATTTATTATTTATTATTTATTATTTATTATTTATTATTTATTATTTATTATTTATTATTTATTATTTATTATTTATTATTTATTATTTATTATTTATTATTTATTATTTATTATTTATTATTTATTATTTATTATTTTCTTATTTTATTATTTATTTTTTTATTATTTTATTTTTTTTATAAATATTGTGAGTGTTAAACAATGTCTATTTTTTGTTTGTTAAAATTACTTAATGATATTTGTTAAATTTATTTTCGCAATTAATATTGTGGTTTTTTTGTCTATCACGTTTCTGCACTTAGTGTAGCTCTTTTCCTACGAGTGAGGGATGCATTTTGTTCATAATGACATATTCAACAATATTCACCCTTAAGTAAATATTCAAGCATACTTTGTAAATATACAGTTTGAAATCGTAATTATGATGGAGGCATTTTAAAAATATTTTAGTATCAGAAAATATTGTTCATAAATATTATAGTCGGGATTACGGAATTTTTATATCCCGAACTGTCGGGATCCCGATTCGTCGGGTCCCGACACTTATCGGGAACGGGATCAGAATGAAGGGTATCGGGACGGGTCCCTTCCCGATTCCACCTCTAGTTACGACCATGTTTGGGTTTGGCTTTCATCAAATACACATACATCATCACAAAGCTAAGGCCTAACAGGGGATAGACATTATTGGTTTTCCAAATGAAATGATAATATATATTACACATTTGAATATTTGACAAATAAGTTAGGATGGTTGGGGGGTTTAAGCTACCATCTTTAAGTTCTTATCCTCCAGAGAGGTTGTGGGTTTGAATCCCTCTTCAAACATTTTAAACCCTCATTTTAGCCAAAGCAAATCTTCCAGCCCGCGGGCCAGCCCTAGAACCCGTCAGCCCAACCCAATTCGCCTGTGAACCTATAGGGTCAGCCCGTTTATTAAACGGGTTGGATTTTTCCAACCCTAACCCTTTCATGTTTCCAGTTGATAGGGTCGACCCTACGGTTCCCGGCCCTTTTAACATCTCTAGCCCTAACCTCCCCGACCTCACGAATGGCTAAGGTGGTTCGATCGCGTGTGAAATCTAGTCTCATAATGGCTATCGGTGTGTGTCACAAAACACTAACTATTAAATTGATTGGTCTGAAATATAAAGGTAGCTCTCGCGGATCCTAAATATTTCTAAAATCATTTAATTATTAGTTAAATAATTAGAAGCATTAAGTTCACAAAAATAATAACCAACATGATTGTGTACTAAATAAAGAGATAAATTAAATTAAAACACTACATTGGACATAGAAAAATAATTGGATTCCATAAATAATTGAGCACAAACCAATTCAACATTTACAAAATTAATCAACCGAAGAAAATACAACAATATCTCAAAAGATAGGTTGAAAGAATTAAACCAAGTGTTGCTCGAATCCGGGGTTGAAATCTTTTGGAAATACGTCTTTGACTCTTGACTTGAAGCTCCAAACCTTCAATGGTGATCAAGCATCGGAGGAATTGGTGAATTTTTTTGGTGAAATGGGGCTGGTGCCCCATTTTGGGAACAAAGTCCCGAAATAGGGACTTGTATTTTGAAAATGAGGAAGGCTGGAAGTATTAAAAGTGAAGCAGCAAAGGGGAAACAAGGTTGAGGGGCAAAATAGGGAGAAAAAAGAATATTTTGGGGCTTAATTGGAAAGAAAAGATGAGGCTGGGTCGCGCTAGGGTCAGGGTCAACCAAGAAGAGACACGTGGGTCAAACCCGAATGAAATGGGTTGGGGCTGTGAGAGGGAGCGGGCGGGATGGTGGGCTGGTGGAGCAAGTTGGGCGTGGGTTGGACTGGGTCCATGAAGGGAGACGCGGGTCAGGCCTTGTGGAGGGAGCGGCAGATGGCGACAAGTGGCACCAACGGGAAGGCGACAACGCGGAGGGACTTTACTGAAATTGCTCCGGTGCCCCTGATGTTCTGTTTGTTGGCGCCGCCTTCCAGCCTTCTCCAGAATTCACAAATTGGTCCTCTGTTAGCCCCATTTGCCTCCGTTAGCCTCTATTAAGCCTAATTTGCCTTGAACTCCTTAACGGACTTTGTCCAAATAATTTCTAATTCAACTTTTAAGCCCGGAATTGTCTCGAACTTCATGTTAAATACCATATAAAAGCTCGATTATGCATGAAAACCTACATTAAGCACAAAAACACAAATAATAATATTTCCAAAGCATAATTAACACAAAAATAGCACAAAATAAAAGAAAATTCCTGGGAAAATTTGTGGAAATCTTGCGCTCATCATCCACCTCATCGCCGCCACCCTCGCCACCGACCAACGGGACCACCAAGTCTCTCTCACTCTATCCCCCTCTCTCACTTCTGGTCTCTCACTTCGTCCAAACAGGTGAGTTCCTCTCCAATATAAATATTTTTTTCAGTTTTTATTTTTAATTGGAGTATTGATATGATATAATTAGGATATTACTGCCTTAATTATCTATTGTTGTTTACTTCAAAGCTTGTTTAATTAGGATATTCCTGCCTTAATTTTGGTAATTCAGTTTTTTGACAATATGTTCACCATAGTTCTAGATTACAAATTTGATAGGAAAATCACATTTCAAGACTAACAGAACTGTTTCTACCAACTAATATCTGCAACCTAGTGTATAAATACCTCTAGGACTACTTCTATCCGTGTTTTGTTGTATTTGTTGGCACTTAATCTTATTGCAGCTGTTTCTTTAGAACGATAGCAGAATCATGTTGATGATAGTAGACAAATGAAATCATAGCAACTTGTGTCACATGGTAGAGTTGCAATGGAAACTCAAAGATCTATCCTGTTTGGTTATATTTGCCAACTGTTGCAGAGGAGAAGTTTGAGATGGATAGTGAATTAGTGATAGCTTGATGTCTGTTTTCCAGTTTATCTGCTCCTAATTTCCTTGTTTTTCTTCCCTTAAAGCTTAAGTACCTGTTATGGGTAGATTCCAAGTGTTAGCCATGGTTGTTGCAAAGTCCAAATCATAGTCATAACTTGCTGATATAAAGGCTGCTATTGTGTGTGTAACTCGTAACCATAAACATTTAAAGGGGTTGAATCTCTCCCGGCTTGATGACTACTTCCTCTAATCACATGATCCAAAAAACTAGCTAAAGAAAAGAAAATTCACAGCTGAAATGTACTAATTACCATGATTTGGTTGTCATTTGTCTTGTGCTTCTCTGTTTTATATCCGTGTGCTTGTTATTTTTTTCTTCCATTAAATGATTTATAAGTTTGTTGTAGATTCTTTGCAACTTTTACTTATGAAGCTTGTGATAATTTTAGTTATGATGAAAATAAGGTTTTCAATTTTAGAAGGTTGGCTTTATGCTATGTAGCTGAGCTAGAAGGATAATGACTTGATCACTTCTCTGCTAGATATAGACGTTTATGTCGGGACATGAGTAAAATATTTAGTATAAATAAAATAAAATTAATGGTCGAGGCTACAAGCCTACATGCGATGCATACGCAATAATTTGTTAAAAAAAATTCCTCCATTTAATCTCGAATGCTTTAAGCATGGTAGTTGTTCTCAGTTATTATTCTTCTTTTACTTATTATTCTTTTTAACTTTTAATTATTATTCTCTTTCTATGATTTTTGTGTGTAGGAGGATTCAGCACAACCTAAACACCTCCAACCAATCCTCCATTTCCAGGTTTTTTTTTTTTTGTATTTTTAACTCAGATTTGTATGAGTGACACAATCTGTATTTTTTTTTTTTTACCTCTTTTTAATTTTTTTTTTTATAATTTGTTGAATAGTTATACTTGATCATTTGGTTTTGTTGAGAATCTATGCATAATAACTTATCAACAAAGCATGATTATGTCTTCAAGTTTACCTTGTCAATTTCCAGAATTGCTAGAACAATTCCAAAAATCCTACCATACATTAATCTATATCATATAATACATTAATCTGTTGGCTATAATTAAACCATATCACTAACCTTAAACCTAAACTATAACACTAACCTTAAACCTAAACCATAAACGTAAACCTAAACACTAAATAGTAACTTAACCTTAATCCCTAAACCTAAACCTAAACCTAAATCATAAACCTAAATGTAAACCATAACACTAAACCTAAACCATAACCAAAACTCTAAACACTAACTTGACCTTAATCCCTAAACCATAAACCCAAACCTAAACCATAACATTAACCTTAAACATAAACCATAACACTAAACCTAAACCATAACACTAACCTTAAACCTAAACCATAACTCTAAACACTAACTTAACCTTAATCCCTAAACCTAAACCTAAACCTAAACCGAAACCTAAACCTAAACCATAAACCATAAACCACAAACCTTAAAGGCTTAAACCTAAATCGTAACACTAACCTTAAACCTAAACCTAAACCATAACACTAACCTTAAACCTAAACCACAACTCTAAACCTAAACACTAAGCACTAACTTAACCTTAATCCCTAAACCTAAACCTAAACCTAAACCATAAACCTTAAACCTAAATCGTAACACTAACCTTAAACCTAAACCATAACACTAACCTTAAACCTAAACCACAACGCTAAACCTAAACACTAACTTAACCTTAATCCCTAAACATAAACCTAAACCTAAACCATAAACCATAACACTAAACCTAACAAGATAACTGTATATACGTTGGGGGTGTTAGTGTAAATGGTAAGAAATAAAGGGGTGTTAGTGTAAATTTAGCGTATTAATGCTTAAACATCGATTTATGTATGTTTGTTAGCTGGGTAGCCATGTTGATGCTATGAAATCCATGGTTTTAGTTTAATTAACTTTGAAACCAAACAAGATAACTGTATGTACGTTGGGGGTGTTAGTTTAAATGGTAAGAAATAAAGGAAGCATTAGTGTAAATTTAGTGTATTAATGCTTAAACATCGATTTATGTACGTTTGTTAGATGGGTAGCCATGTTGATGCTATGAAATCCATGGTTTTAGTTTAATTAACTTTGAAACCAAACAAGATAAATGTATGCACGTTGGGGATGTTAGTTTAAATGGTAATTAAGAAATAAAGGAAGTGTTAGTGTAAATTTAGTGTATTAATGCTTAAACATCGATTTGTGTACGTTTGTTAGCTGGGTAGCCATGTTGATGCTATGAAATCCATAGTTTTAGTTTAATTAACTTTGAAACCAAACAAGATAATTGTATGTACATTGGGGGTGTTAGTTTAAATGGTAATTAAGAAATAAAGGAAGTGTTAGTGTAAATTTAGTGTATTAAAGCTTAAACATCGATTTATGTACATTTGTTAGCTGGGTAGCCATGTTGATGCTATAAAATCCATGGTTTTAGTTTAATTAACTTTGAAACCAAACAAGATAATTGTATGTACGTTGAGGGTGTTAGTTTAAATGGTAATTAAGAAATAAAGAAAGTGTTAGTGTAAATTTAGTGTATTAATGCTTAAACATTGATTTATGTACGTTTGTTAGCTGGGTAGCCATGTTGATGCTATGAAATCCATGGTTTTAGTTTAATTGACTTCGAAACCAAGCAGGGTGTGTTCGTGTAAATGCTATGAAATTATATTATTTGGTTTAACTAAAGTAATTATAATGATTATAGGAAAGGAAATATGGCGACGTTAGTTTTCTTGATGTGTTTGTTAGTACACATATTAGGCCTGGTACCTCCGTCGATGACCCTCCGCAGTGGGTTGATGATAGATCAGCATATACATTTGTAAGTAAACTTTAATTGAAAGACTTTCTTTTGAATATGTAAATTTATTTATGTATATTGTGTATATGATAATATTTGTTTGTTTTATTGATAGTCTGGATATAAGACAACAGTATTGGAGGAAGATGTTGATCCTACCCAGCCCATTCCATTTAATCCTCAGGTTTGGAAAGAAATCACCCTTGAAGGATAGAAGAAGAGGGAGATAGAGTGTTCGGAATAGGGGACCATGGGCTGTAATGCTCATCGTCGGCACATCGCTCGTATGTTATTAGGCCCGACGCTCAGCAGATTTCGAGGATAGAGACTTTGGAAGCACGTTTAGCTGAGGAGCAACATTTGGCTACGGAATACTAGGAACAAACAGAGTGACGATTTGCAGAAATGATGGCGATGATGCAAAGCATGGCACAACAGATGCACGGGTCTTCGAACACTCCCTCTAGTAGTTCCGGGTCCCCTTTTCATCCCATAAATCTCTTCCAAGATCAGCCCCTCCTCCCCCACTTTGATTATTGGTACTGCTTGAAGCTCAAACATTGATATTTGGTATTGTTTGATTTTGTATATATATATTTGGTACTTTGTTGTAATAACATTTAGAGTTTGAGGTTTTTAAATTGGTTTTATAGTATTGTTTATTTCATATCTTCAGTTTCGTATTAATTGTTATATTATCAGGTACAACAAATTATAATAATAGTATTTTTATGTATTTTTTTTAATTTTTTCCATTATTGGCGACAAAATTTCCGTCGCTGTTATTAAATTTTAATTAACTTTTAAAAACCTTTAGCGACGGAATTTCCGTTGCTGATATTAAATTTTAATTAACTTTTAAAAACCATTTGCGACAGAATTTTCTGTCGCTAAAGGTTGACCTTCAGCGACGGAAAATTCCGTCGCTGAAATTCAACCTTTAGCGACCGAAATTCCGTCGCTGAAATTAACCATTAGCATCGGAAATGGTTCAGCCGCTCTTCTTCCCTTCTGTCTATTATTCTTGTCTTTTATATTTCTTGTTTCGTACATGGTATCAGAGCCATGGAAGGCTTAACCGTCTCAACCGATTCTGTCACTCTGCCTACCGAAGCTTTCAAGCTCTCAAACAAATAAACCCTACTCTCTACCCGTCTTCTATAATCCCAATGCCATTATGGGGAAAACCTATCTCACCAAAGATAACTATGTAAACTGGAGTGGCCTTTTCAAAACAATGTTTAGTTCCGTCGCTGAAATTCAACCTTTAGCGACGGAAAGTTCCGTCGCTGAAATTAACCTTTAGCGTCGAAAATGGGTCAGCCGTTCTTCTTCTCCTTCTGTCTATTATTCTTGTCTTCTATATTTCTTGCTTCATACATGGTATCAGAGCCATGGAAGGCTTAACCGTCTCAACCGATTCTGTGATCACTCTGCCTACCGAAGCTTCAAGCTCTCAAACAAATAAACCCTACTCTCTACCCGTCTTCTATAATCCCAATGCCATTATGGGGCAAACCTATCTCACCAAAGATAACTATGTAAACTGGAGTGGCCTTTTCAAAACAATGTTGAGTACCCATAGACTCTTGTTTCTCATTGATTCTTCACCTCCGTCGGAGAAGCTTCCCGATGGTACCAAAAATCCTCTTCATGAGTTGTGGACATCGGCAACAGATCTGGTTTATGGTTGGATTAAGGGCACGGTTACACCTGCTATTCTACCGTACCTTAATTCAAGCAACCGACACCTAAGGCATGGGAGGTACTACGATGAGTCAATATAGAGTTGTATACTTTTTCCTTATACATAAACATAATCTATGGAGATATCTGAAAATGTCAAAATGCTTATCATGGATTTCAGAAGTTTTATGATCCATAGGGCTCTAGTACTAAATCGCATGTTTTTGTAAAGTTATAATAACTTTTTTCATTTGTCACCTTGAAAATATACTATGAACAGATAAACAGCCGATGGAGATACATCAAAAGGAAATAATGTTACAACTGTTGAATTGAACCACTTTAAAGACAAAGCATGAGCAAACTCAATTTTATAATGCATTAACTACAAAAACAAGATGAAGAAGACCAGCCTTCAAATAGAATCAAAGATAAAAAATGGGTGTATACCAAATATGTAAAAGATTTTGCCAAACAAGTTTTCTTAAAATCTCTAGTTCTACGACGAAAACCCTATACATATGTGCAAATCAAGACCCTACAAACTCTATTTCTTGTTTCATTATATTGGAATGCCAACAACAAATAACGAAATAATTGGAATATATGAGATCTGTTGTGTTTGAGTTTTATATTTCTGATACATGTAAAAAATTAATTTTATTGTTGGCGTGGATGTACAAATAGATAAAAATTTCCAACATGTCTTAGTAATTGGTCTCATTAATCAAACTCACTTGCATTTTCATAAATTTAACATCATACCACGTATATCCACCTAGTTAATTCTTGCCTACACCTACATTCACGGCGACACGTCGGTTAATTTTTTTAACAGAAAATTGACCGTTGTGGTTTATTTTCTACCTTACAAATAGTTTTTTTTTTTTTGTCATTTTGAGAATTAAATGTCATACTAGGTTTTGTCTTTGTTTTTGTTTTTGTTTTTACTCACTAAGCAAGACTATGTTAGGGTGAAAATAATCGTGGGTAATTTTCTCCCTCCTATTGTTGTGTCTGTGCATTTAGGACACATGTTGTTTTTGTCTTTCTAGGTATTGCTAGGTGAAGAGATAGACAATAGAGATGAATCAAATGCATAATGTTTCTATTGCTTGAGAGTCAATGTGTAGCAGATGTTTACATAGGTAGTTACACATGTTGTAACACCCCGCTCCTTCGTTAGCTCGGTTTGCGTGCTATACTTGCACTTCTTCCTTTGTCGACTGTATGTTTGGTTTGCGAGAGGGTCTAGATATGTTTGAGATACCATATTAAGACCAAAACATTATTAAGAGACTCCATATAGTTGTTGACTTGCTAAAGTCACAAGTTGTGACTCGACGATAGTCGGAATGCGACGCGATTGAGGGTTTGCTTGCGTTTTGGGTTCGTGACCTCGGTTTGGGTCCTAGACCTCTATAAGATGGTTTATTAACATGTTTAGATGTATTAGACTTCAAGTTGGAGGTGTTCCTTAAGTCTATCGATGATTTGAAAGTTTTGGAGATAGCGTTCGTCTCTATCGCGTAGTTCGGGGATCGAGTCGCGTAATCGTCTCTCCTTTGGGATTCTTATTTCCCTAGTTGTTATTCAACTTTCTAGAAGTATTTAAGCTTCTTCATTAGCCCTTAGACTTGCCTTAAAAGTCTCCTTTCATTGCTTTCGTTCGATTGCGAGTTCATTCGTCGTTCAGGTTGCGTTGTTGCACCCCTTCCCGGTTTCGCTCCGAGTTGTTTCGGGTGTGTTTCGGCTTGTTTTGAGTTGGGTTAGACCTTAGAATGGTTGCCCATAAGTTGGGACCATTTAGGACATGTTTAGACCAAGTTTTGAGGACATAAAGAAGGTCTAGAGGCCCAGGCGCCCGCTTGGCCATAGTGAGGCGCCCGCCTCAAGTTCTGAGAGCGTTGCAAAATGAATTTATCTTGGACAGAGCCAGGCGCCCGCTGGATATGTTGGCGCCCGCCTCAACATCGAATTACTACGGGATTTTTCCCTGTTTTGTGTTTGGGCCAATTATACCTATCCTACCCTCATTAAACCCCCTCTAAACCCTTCCTAACCTCCCATACTTAACCCAAATCATGTCCTAACATTAGTTGGAAGTTAATTAAGGTTAGATTAGTGATTGATTAATCCTAATCTCTACTAATTGTGCAAGGGAAATGTCTATTGTGCCCTCCTTATTTTGGGGTATAAATACCCAAACCCTTTTGAGAAATCAGAAAATATCTTCATTCTTCCTCCTCCACAATACGTATTAGAGAGAGAGAGAGTCTCCATGGGAGATTTCAAGCCCTAGCTTCTTTTCTCTTCGATCCAAGACGATCCATCCGTCCGATTGCCTTCAAACTTCGGAATCTTGAAGCCCTCGACGAGTAGAACAAGTTCACCGTTTGGATTTTGATTCTCTTGAGTTTTCACTCAAGCTAGGTAAGTTACTTCCTTTTGATTTTGGTTCATTGGACCTAAGGAAAACAACCTATATGCTATTTGTGGGCAATGAACACTTGATATGCTTTGTATGTGTTATTTTGGGGATTTTTGGAAGTATAAACTTGTAGGAGCATTTGTAGAGTGGCTTCTATGATTGTTGAGGTATATGATTACTCTTCATCTTGTGTTTCTAGGCTTATGAGCATGCTAGAAATCATGTCCATATGTTATTTGGGTCCATTGTGGAAATATGCCTATTTTGTGTATTTTTGGAGGTATGAACTTGTCAATGCCATGTGTAGGATGATTTGAATGATGTTGTGAGTTGGGAGAAATATGTTATCTCTTTGTTAAGATTTTTATGAATTTAGGGCTTGGGAATTAAGCCCGGATTATTTTGGGAGAATTGCTATAACTTTGATTGATGTGTTAGTTTTGGGATTTATGAAATACGTATCTAATGAAGTGCGATATTAAGACTCAATGGAGTCGTTATAGGTTCAATAAAATGTTGGAAAGCCTTAGGTTGAAATCCTACGATGTTCCGGTTTGGTTGGTTTTGATTGTGAGTACCAGTATCTCGGTGTGTCCCATTTGTGACACCCATGATATAGAAGCTTATTGGGGATTTATTTAGAGCGTGCTCGTTAGGGCACGGAGCATTATAGACAAACCTATGATCTCATATGCCTTTAGGAAATGATTAATTGAATGAGTTCCCTCTTAGGGAATTTGGTCGCGTGCACATGATAGCACTTTCGGGGTTTTGACTACGAGTTAGTTTTGGTACCCTCGAGATTGGTTTGAGAAGTCGATTATTTATGACAATTGGGACTATGGTTGAGTCCGGTGTGCTTTTGAGTGAAACCAAATGCTAAGCCTTGTTTGTGGTTGTTCTTAGACTAAATAATAGTCTTTGATTTAATCTTGAGTAGAGGACTATAGTAGACCTCACGTTGTGATTTATTGAGCTATAAGCTATTCTTGAATTGGTGATGACTTGAGGATTATAAATACCTCAATATGTGGTTTTTGAACTAAACTTACAAGTTAGTTGAACATGTTAAGTGTGTACAATTATGTGCATTGTTTATTGGGTTTTGTAGAGCATTATGACCTACTTGAATTGATAAGTTCTTTTATGATGGACTTGGTCCTTATTGGTTTATGCAAGTAAATATCTACTTGAGCATCTTGATTTGAGTCCAGCTGGCGTCTTGGTCGTTTTGTCGGCAATGGGACGATTCATAGCCTTTGGAAACATTCGCTATGAATCGCCGCATTGGTACCCTTTCTCCTCGCTATTTGGCCGATAGTGGGATATGGTCTCGTATTAGCGCCCCCTAGCCTGATATTGAGCTCCCATTTCTCATCCCAGGGTTGGATGAAGGTAACGAGGTACTCATTAAGAAAGCGATGAGTTGTGATCATTTGAGGATTGAAGCCAGTTATGATCATTTGAGGTTGGACCCGTGGTTTGAATATTGAGGGCTTGGCCCAGATCCTGGTTTTACGTGCTTATGTATAAGCACTTATATGAAAGATAACATGCTATGTGGTTTATTAAGTTTATGTTATATGATGACTTAATACAAGTTTATTGTTGGTATACTAATATGATACCATGATTTTATATATGCTTGTGCATTATGCCATGCCACGACATGATATGCCATACTATTGCATTTAGTAACTTCTTGGGTCATTATGACTCACTCGTGTGTTTGTTTTCCTTAGTGTGTGCGGTGATCCCGGATTGAAATGCAGCGTGGCGGCCGGATGGTGATTTCTAGAAGGTGGTCTTCAGGGCTTTAAGCTTGGATTTATTATTATTATGTTATTATGTATACGTGAGACACGAATGTAAAGTTATGTAGACTTTACTTGGGTAGATTATGTTAGTATTTTGTTATCGTATTATTTTGGTAGCCGACTTGTTTGGTCGAGCTGTTGTATCTCTTATGAGTTGTTCCCTTTTATTATTCCGAGCATGCTTTAGCTCACTCATTCTAGTATTGTTGGTATTGTCATCTCCGACGACGTTAGTCGTGAGACTTGGGTTTAGTTGTTAGAATTTGAATATCTTATTCGTTTAGTTGATTTGTCCCTCCGGCATGTTGTAGCCGTTGAGTGGTTACTTATCAGGTTGGTATTCTGTTGATTTGCCGGCCTTAGGTTTGCCGATGGTTTGTTGCCCGTGCGCAATGTTGCGTCACGTGCGTAAATTAATAGAGATAGTCGTCTCTCGGCCTTGTATTCCTTAGTTTATAATTATAGGCTTTGGTCCCACTTATGTTTTGCTTCCGCAGGTGTTGTTCTTTTTATTATTCCGTATCGCAGTTGTGGCTTTACATTCCTGTTCGAGCTTGATGGCTCATCTTTTGGACTCGTACCATTATGCTTAGCAGGTGCTTGTCCGTCTTTAGCTCGTCTTGGTGGCACGACCTTGGGATTCCGCATTGGATTCCGGGTCGGGTCGTCACACATGTTTAGGAGACTAATACAGGTGATAAGATTAAATAAAAGATTGTTAAACTGTTATGTATCCTTATCATGCCCCCACAAGATGGACGACGGTGGACAGAGTCCAATCTTGTCCGTGATGGAGTGAAAGACTGAACGGCTGAGGGGTTTTGTGAGAGCATCAGCAAGTTGATTAGCACCGGATATGGGAGCGACTCATAAAAGAACAACATGTACTTGCTCACGGATGAAATGATAATCCAGGGCAATGTGCTTCATACGTGAATGGAATACCAGATTAGAACAAAGACTTGTGGCCCCCACATTATCGCAGTAGATAACCGGAGATTGCGAGAGAGAAATACCAAGTTCATGAAGAAGAGAACAAACCCATCGAATTTCAGCAGTCGCATTGGCAACGAAGCGGTACTCAGCCTCAGTGGAAGAGCGAGCGACGGTACGCTGTTTCTTGGAGCTTCAAGAAATCAGATTGGACCCAAGGTAGAGCAGATAAGCACCTGTGGATGTATAATCATCCTTATTTCCTGCCCAATCAGAGTCGTAAAAAGCGTGAAGAGCAGCAGCAGAAGAGTTCTTATATAGAGTGATGCCATGATTCAGCGTGCCATATAGGTATCGAAGGAGACGCTTAACAGCACTCCAATGATCAGTGGTAGGTTTGTGCATAAACTGTGATAGTTTATTGATCGATGTATTTTATACGTCGATTTTATATGCTTCTGTGACTTGAATTAGGCTATTTCACGAGTCATTTGAGTACTAATATATGTTTTTGGTGAGTTTTGTAAGTTTCAGGATTGTTCGTGAAAATACGCGAAACTCCAGGGTTTTAAGTGCAAATTACAAAGAAAGAAAAATTGAAGAAAATGAAACTGCACATTCTGGACACCTTGCGGACGCAAGGTGCCTCATCTGCGGCCGGAGGGTAGGCGTGCTCGGTCCCTGAAGCCGGCAATCGAAGAGTCAAAAGCCACACACCTTTGGAGACCTTGCGGACGCAGAGTATCCGACACCTGCGACAAAGGTAGGCAGAATGCTCAATTTTCGGGTTTTCACACAGTCATTCGATTCAATCACAGCTCTCAAGTATATATAGAAGTCAGATGCCGAGCCTAAGCATAAGGAGGACGGCTGGAAGCTCTCTTTACATAGATTTTAGGTAGTTTTAGATTGTATAACATAATTAGGTTGTGTAATTTCAAGTATTGAAGATCAAATCATGCCTTTCATCATCTCCATGTGCTGTTCATCGTCTATGATGAACTAAATCATCCCTAATCTAGGAGGTGGGAGGTAACTTGTATCGAATTTATGTTTTGATTCATATATTTATGTCTATTCAATGCTTGTTGATTGTGTTGTTTATCAATCCCTCTATTATTTCGCTTTGAACAAATGAATGTAATCGCAAATAATAAAGGCTTAGAGGTGCGGATAACTGCATGACCAAGTGCATATGTCGTACACTGGCTCACCAACACAATAAATTGGACCTATCGAAGCACGAGAGTGATAAGTTAGGACCAGGTTCTTACATGATCTAGGTGACGATAGATCATAAATCTAGGTGACAGACTAGATTACGCTGTGCTTAGGATATGGAATGGGTGAATTTTATGGGATGGAGGCTGAACCAATTGTTCAACAGACCATATCTATTTTTAGTGAACGAACCCAAGACATTGAATGACATTATTATGAATTGAACATAAAAGAGATATAAGTGAAACCCAGAATCCTAGATTTCCACTCACCATAAGATCTTCATATCTGTTATTACTGTCTAATTAGTTAACATCTATAACTAGTAATTTAGAGTAGAATTAAACATAAAAACCCCCTTAGGTTAATAATTTGCTATCTATAATTCGCACTGTTCGTGATCACTTGTCTCTGTGGGTTCGACCCTTGCTTCCGAGTCTATTCTATAATAGTCTTGTACACTTGCAAGGAAATAGATAAATAAAACAATCGATCATTTATTCACTACATAAACTATATCAGGATGGGTAAGAGAGAGTATTGGAGGCTCCTAACAATCGTGCGATATTATGTGGGATCAGAAAAAGAGGTTCCAGACTGCAAGGTAAGAGATGTATCGGCAGCCATGGGGGTCGAAGCAGGTTTGGCAGACTCCATGTGGGTTTTAAGAATAAGATCACTTATGTATTTGTGCTGGTTAAGAAAGATGCCATGGCTGTGAGTAATAACCTCAACCCCTAGGAAATAGGTGAAAGGCACTAGGTCCTTAAGAGAGAAACGGTGAGAGAGCTATTGAATGAAATCTTGGGTAGAGGCAGTATTATTCCCATTAACAATTATGTCATCAACATAAACTAATATGTAAATGGTAGTACCGTGAGTATTGAAGGTAAAGAGAGAGGTGTCGGCTACGGAATTGGTGAATCCATAGTGGAGGAGGAATTGACGTAGCTCATGGTACCATGCTCTAGGGGCTTGCTTGAGGTCGTAAATGGCTTTACAGAGTTTACAAACATGATTCGGATGATCACGATCAACAAATCTTGGAGGTTGAGACATAAACACATCTTCAGCAAGTAAACCTTGAAGAAAGGCATTATTAATATCAAGTAGCTGTAGAGACCAGCCTTGACTAATGGCAAGACTAAGAACAACCCGAACTATAGTAGGTTTGATGGCAGGACTCAAGGTTTCTATGTAATCGAGGCCAGGGCGTTGATGAAAGCCCTTTGCAACCAAATGAGATTTATGCCTGTCAAGAGAACCAGCAGATAAATATTTAGTACGAAAAGCCCATTTACATCCTACTATATTTTGAGAGTGGTGAGAGGGAACTAGTACCCAAGTTCCATTATGGATTAATGCATCGAAATCATCACACGTTCCTGTCTCCATGTTGGATTCTTGAGAGCTTGAGAGGTAGTGGTAGGGGAAGAATCTATGGAGGTTTTTTTTTTTAATAAAGCAGGGCGGAACCTGCAGGATATATTAAATAGAATAACTGCAAACAAACATGAGGGGGACAACCAGCCTGACCCGAAAATGGGGGGACAAAGGCCTTACCTCGAAAACAAACAGAAAAAACTAGAAACTCAGCACATATTTCCAGGCCTAAAACTATATAAACCATATTCATCGAATTGAATAGCCTTGTGAATCTCCCTGGGAAGATCAGCCCTGCGAGTGTAGAGCCAACGATCTTGATGCTCATGCGCTATGGCTGTAAGCCGATCTGCCACACCATTTTGTTCCCGAAAAACATGTTGTAACCGAAACTGACCAATCAACCTACTACAATCTCTAAGAGCATAAACGTATTGCCAAGGGGCATAACTATTCTTCTGGAGAAAGTTCACTGCAGTCAAAGAATCTGACTCAACCATAACCATCGTCAAGTCCATCTCACGACACAACAATAGCCCATCTCTAAGAGCCAAAATTTCCGCCTTCATGTTAGTACCATGATTGTAATAATGGGAGAAGGCACAAATCAACCCGCCCTAAGAATCCCGAATAATTCCCCCTCCAGAACACCTACCATTAACACTCGACCCATCAGAATTAAGTTTGAACCAACCTTGCAGCGGAGGAATCCATCGCACCCACTTACCCTTCGTTGGCACTACATAATGAATAGGAATGTGAAGACACTAAAGAGCCACTTGACAACGGCGGCTGCTCATTGCCCGAGGTTTGAAGACCGAAGCATGTCTCTTAAATGCTCCAAAACCCGACGAAAGATGACATCTACCACCACCGGGACATCGTCAAAAACAGATGCGCAACGAGCCTTCCATATCTCCCAACACCCAAACATGAAAATGCCCAAAAGAACAGCCCCAAACTGATGTTTCGAGGAGGAACTGGACCAAACTCTGAATAAATGGTCCATATCTGAATACATACTGACTTTGTGCAAAGGTTGAGCAAAACGCTGCCAAACTTCCTTGGACAGGTCTGACGTAACAAAAAGATGTTCCACCGATTCATAATCGTAGTTTCCTGGACAGCAAACACATTTGGAAGCCAACTGAATGTGTTTGAATTGGAGACATTCATCCACTGGCAAAGCAGCCTGCATCATTCGCCAGATAAAAGAACTCACCTTAACTGGAATCCAAGATTTCCATATTTTAATAGCCCAAGGTTGCACTGGATATTTCGGACGAAAATGCTTCCAATAAGAGGAAACCTGAAACTCACCTGAATTAGACAGACTACATATCATGCGATTCTCACACCCATCCAAACACCAAACCTCTCGAATCTGAGCATGAAGATCAACCGGAATCAGATGCAAGAAATCCCCTATATTAGCTAAAGCAGTGCAGACGGTCAGACCATAATCCAAAGGACGCGGCCCCTCTAACCTGACCCCGCACCAATTAGAGTTCCAGAAAGAAATATTGCCGTTACCAACAACCCATCTGCTACACTGATCCACTCTATCCATCTGATTCATGACAGCCTTCCAAGAAGATGAAGCATGACCTACTTCCATAAAACCATAAGCACAGCCATATTTTGTCTTACAGAAATGAGCCCACAAACCTTCACCTTGAAGAGCACGCCAGGCTAACTTAGCATGCATAGATTCCATAACTTGTTGAAGCGATCGAATTCCCAGGCCTCTTTCTGATAAAATACGGCACACCTTGTGCCAAGCCACCCAATGCGCTCTATGTTCACCATTAGCACTCCATAGAATGTGACGACCTGACCCGGATCCGAATACGAGACCCCAAGGTCGTGACGTCAGAACACACAAAACAACAAGCAATGACAAATAATGGGTAAGGCCATAACGGCAATACGCCAACAACTTAAAACACATGCGGAAGCGAAACATAATATCACAGTGGCGCCCGAGCTAACAAGCTCAAACTAAATACAACCAAAGAGATCATTAATCTCTCAGTCTAAAAATTCGACGCACGTGCCGCAACATTGCGCATGTAGAGCAAAACTCCCTGTTATGCAATATAAATTTATAGCAACAAATAAACCAAGTCATCGGCGACGTTACAACCGGAACCCAACATTACACTAAGTCTAAGACTCTAGTCTAACATACTCAATGGCTAAAAACATGCCGGAGAACAAACATGATATATTAACCATCATTACAACATAACTAGGATATAATCATCACATCCACCAAGCACGACTAACACAAGTCGGCTACCAAAAGAACAAGTGTTAACCAACATAAGTATAAATATTACATTCACAAATAAGTTTGCTACCCATCATGAAGTTTACATAACTTCACTTTTTTCAACGTCCTTACCAAAAAAAACTAAGTCTACAAAAATAAATTAAAGTAGCAACCTTCACAAAATCTCACTTCTACCGTAGACTCGGCGGATTCCTTCGAATTACTAGCTCGGCTCGAATCTAAGGAAAACAAAGCAAACGAGTTAGTCATAATGACTTAGTAAGCTACTAAAGATGCAATATCATGGCATGGCATAATGCTCAAATAAAACATGTACATCTCATGTCATACTTATAATATTATGTCATGTCATGGTATAATTCTCAACATAAACCCACTTTTCATCCATAGTCATATGGAACACAATTCTACATAATCTATCATGAAGTAATCCATATCATGTAAAGTATGCATCTCACTTCCAAAAATGTGCAGCATGTTAATTCCACATTTTAACTCATCATCAAGCCACATAACCCAATCATACCATGAGTCTCATAATTCTTCATTTATCACAACTCATATAATAATTCATATATGAGAGATTATTGTTTCCGTTCTAATCATACATAACATGTTATATTTTTAGTATAACATCATATCATGAAAATCATCATTTCATTAGCATGTTACATTTCTATCATAACATCTCGTCACGCAATCATCATCTCATGTAAATCATATCATAACCACGTAGCACAACAATTCATATACGTGCTCGTAAAATAAACCACATAAGAGAGAGAAGATGAATTTCCTTTCTGTTTCCAACGTGTAACTCCTACGGAAACAAACGTGTCCTCGATAACCCTTTCGTGGTATCGACGTCCCCGAAACAATCCCCGTTCGGGTTCCATAGCTATCAAAGTCATGTGTATTACTCTAACTAAGATCAGTTACTTCCCCACCGTGGCCATCGATGGAGGGGTGCTCGCAAACCCGGCGCGGCGATCCATTGCGATCACGAATCCCACAATTCATGAAGACAATGCATCATCCCGCCAAAGACTCAAACCAAAAACCGCCAGCTGGACTCAAACTCAAGCACATGTAATATATACTCGCATGCTCAAATAAAGGGAAAAGTACAACACACAGTACTAATCCGTTCAAGTAGATATTTACTTATAAATCACATAGTTATGCATTTCTATGCTAACTAACACATAAACATCTTAGAGCGAAAATATCAAGTCTCTAATACCCAAGTGTCCTTCATACACTTGAAAACGCTCGGAGGCTTGACCTCCATCAAAACTACCCCAAATTCCGTAGGATCTTAATATGTGATTCACTATATTCATATTAGTCCAATAATCGACTCTGTGGAGTCATTTCTACTCTTTCTGAATTTGAAGGCATAGAAGCTATTTGCATCATAGCCCTCCTATTATTCATTAGCTAATGTTCATGGCTAAGTTCTCAAGGTTAGCAACATTGTGCAACCCAACAATCCATACCTTCCCAACAAAATCTCCAAAACATGGTTCATAGGTCAACACTTAACATTTAGAGTCAACCATTACATTCCAAGCATGCATCTCAATATAACATTTAATCAAGCATGCTTTCATCCAAAATAACCATTAATCTAAACAAGATGTAATTTCATCTAGCATGCTCATCACCAAGATATAAATTAATCTAGCATGCTCATAACCTTCAATTCATGAATTAGTGTTGACCAACATACTCTTATATGCATAAAAGTCAACTCAACCCAATAAAGTCAAACATTACATTTTATTCATGCAATCCATAATGATAATTCATTATACATGCTCACAACCAAAAATTCATAAATTAGATAGCATCATACTCTTATATGCATGATAGTCAACTTTATTCTTAAAAGTCAAACGAAACATTCAAACATGTAATCCATTGTAAAAATTCATCTTTCATGCTTACAATCAAAATAGAGATTCATCACGTATACTTCCTAAACTTTAAACATATACATATGTGATTCCAACAACTCATAATATTCCATAAAATCCCCCAAAATCATTCATAATAACAAAACCCATTTACTACATAATCATCATATCAAACCCTAGGTTTCTAGGGAATTATGTATCCATCAATCTCAAGTCCAAACTCACAAATTGAAGCTTAATATCATACTTCATTAAACAAATAAATCAACCTATTCATGCTTCTAGCAAGTTCACTCACCAAAAATCCAAAATTCAAAATAAAATCACACACATCATACATGTGTACTCATTAACCTCAAATAGCAAGCATCTTTGTTTTCCTTAGGGTCAATGAGCACAAAATCAATGGAAGAGGGAGTCTAGTAGCTTATTTGACTTGAATAAAAACTCGAAGGAATGGAAATCCGATCGGTGAAGTTGTTCCACTCGTCGAATACGTCAAGAATTCGAAGTTTGGCGGCAATCGGACAGTTGGATCGTCGTAGATCGGAGGAGGAAGAGCTAGGGCTCAAAGCCCCCATGGAACCTCTCTTTCTATCTCTCTATACGTATGAATAAAGGGGAAGAGAATGAGAGAATTGCTGCATTCTCTAATTGCCTTGGGTATTTATACCTCCACAAACAATGAGGGCACAAAGTGGAATTCCATGGTACAATTAGTGAAGTTTAGGTGTAATCAACCACTAATTAAAACTTAATTAACTTCCCAAATATGTTAGGACATGATTAGGACTAAGTATGGGAGGTTAGGAAGGGTTTAGAGGGGTTTAGTGAGGGTAGAATAGGAAATGAACATCAAAAATCAAAACAGGGACAGATCTGTTTCGTCACCCATGCGGTCGCATGGTCTTGTAGGAAGCGCTTTGCCTCCTTTTACACTCTGTGACGGTTTCTGCAATCCTCGTTCGGTCACAGCCCTTCCCACATGCGACCGCAAGCCTTAAAGCTTTTAAACGGCCTATAATTGAACCCTTAAAGTCCTCAAACACTTAGCTAAATCAAACAAGTCTCAAATCACTTCCAAAGTAGGTCTAAACTCCCATAAACAACACCCGAAACAACCCGGTGCGAAACCAGCGGAAGGCACAACAACTCGCTAACGAAACGTCGAATGAAACCACAAACCGACGGGCAACAACCCATGATTATAAACACTTCAAAAGGCTATTAAATAGGCCTGAATGCTCCTCAGATGATTAACAACAGATAGGAGAAATGAGCTCCCGAAAGACGAGACGATCACCAGGCTCAATCTCAAACTACGCGATAAGGAGAAATGTTATCCTCGGAGCGTCAAAACTTCACGAGACTTAAGGAATACATCCAAATAGAAGTCTAACACATCTAAACATGTTAATCAATCATCATGTAAAGATCTAGGACCAAATCGAGGTCAAGAAGACAAAACCCGAGTAAACTCTCAATCGCGTCGCATTTCGACTATCATCGAGTTACGACTTGTGACTTTAGCAAGTCAACAACTAAATGGCATCTCTTAAAAGTATTTTGGTCTTAATATGTTCTCCCACACATATCTAGACTCTCTCACAAACCAGGCAAGCGATCAACAAGGGAAGAAGTGCGAGCATTGCACGTAATTCAAGCTAACCGGGAATCGGGGTCTTACATAGAAACTCCGCAAGAGCTTTCTCAATCCGTAACAAAACAGATTTTGGAACATAAATTGCAGCCATTGTGTGCACCGGAATACTACATAGAACTGCTTTGATAAGCATTATTATGGCTCCAAAAGAAAGAAGTTTTGCCCTCCAACCACTAATCTGACGCAACACCTTGGATTCAACCTCCTCAAAATAACACCGCATCATTCTGCCCCGAAATAAAGGAATTCCCAAGTACTTCAGAGGCCAAAACCGTTGGGCACACCTTGACCAATTAGCGATTTTCATCCTCCTTCGAAAAGAACACCCCTTCGAAACATAAAAACCACTCTTTTGTAAATTAATAATCTGCCCCGAACTTTGTTCGTATACATGAAAAATATATTGTAACCATTAATAGACGACTTACTCGCATTACCAAAGACTAGCATGTCATTTGCGTACAAAAGATGGGATATCGCCATACCACCCCTCCCATGATGATACGGTTGAAAGCCGCCCTCTCCCAACACTCTTATTAATATACCGAGATAAGACATCCTGAGCCAGAATGAAAAGAAGAGGAGACAGAGGGTCACCTTGCCGAACACCCCGAGACGATTTGAAGAAACCACAAGACTCCCGTTAATGCGTAGAGTATACCAGCTGTTGTTAAGAAGTCGTAAAACCATGTCCTGAAAATCAGCACTAAAACCATAAGCCTGTAAAGCCCTGAGCAAAAAATCCCATTCCAACCTATCATAGGCCTTGGACATATCCAACTTGAAAATAATGTTACCCCCCGCCCCGAACCTTGGTATCAATACGTTGCACTAACTCATGAGCCAAGAGAACATTTTCATGAATACTTCGGCCCTTGACAAAACCTGCTTGTTCAGGAGAAATAATTTTAGGAAGCAAAGCAGCAAGTCGGGATGACAGAATACGAGAAACAATTTTGCATGAAAAATTGCACAAGCTAATAGGCCGTAAATCCCCTAGATCCACCGGGTTATCAACTTTCGGAAGCAGAATCAAAGCAGTAAAAGACCACCCACGGGGAAAGATATGCCCTTGAAAAAAGGCATTGATAGCCGAAACCACATCGTCTTTAATAATCGCACCAACACCCCTGAAAAAACCACCCAATGAAACCGTCAAGGCCTGGGGCACTGTTAGGATTAAGCCCGGCTATAGTAGACCAAATCTCATCCTCAGTCGGGGACTGGTGTAGAACTGCATTGTCCTCAGTAGTAACCAAACTAGGAATGCCACGAAACATGTCCCCGGATAAGGAATGATTCGAAGAGGAAAAGAGAGATTCAAAATACCCTACCGCCATGTTACTTATTTGAGCTAGATCATCACTTAACGTCCCATCCGCTAACCGAAGCCTGATCCGATTAGATTTTGCCCTATCATTGATACTTGCATGAAAAAACGTCGTGTTCCGATCCCCACCATCCAACCATTTTGTCGCGATTTCTGCCAAGCCAGCTCCTCATCCCATTTAACAAGTTGAGATAATTGTTAACGAACATTGTCTAGGTGAGCTGCCATGTGATCATTCCAGCCTTGTTGTAATTCAAAATCTAAACGGAGAATTTCATCCTGGAGGGCCTCTAACCTTCTACGAACATGGCCAAAAACTCGCCGATTCCAATCTTTCAAACCCATTCTCAGCAACTGCAGCTTTTTAAACAAAATGTCCATAGGAATGCCATACACCGGTCGTTGCCGTTGGTTGGTCACAAAAGCCAAAAAATCCGGATGATCCAACCAGATTCTTTGAAAACGAAAGAAACCTTTTGCCTTACATTCTGACTACCTTGCGGTCGTAAGGTCTGAGGCACCTTGCGTCCGCAAGGTCCTTCAATAATCCGGGGTTTGAGAGTCTGCCTTTCTGTCCACCTTGCGAAGGCAAGGTCTGAAACACCTTGCGTCCGCAAGGTTCCCAGTTTGGCTTTTCTTCTTTCTTCTTCAATTTTTCACTCTGCCCCTTCTTAGAATTTTCACCTAAAAGCTTTATAGTTTGCATATTTTCACTTAAAACCCTGAAACTCACAAAATCACTAAAAAATGCATATTAGTAACCAAAAGCCTCATGAAACAACTCAATTTAAGTCATAGAAGTATAGGAAATCGACGTATAAAATACATCGATCAAATACCCCCAAACTTAAACTTTGCTCGTCCACGAGTAAACAATACTTATAAATACAAGAGCATTTAAATAACAAAAATAACAAAAATCTTTTTGGAGGGTGACACTATTTACACTCCTCTAGAAACCCACAAACTCAAGGAGACTCTTACGAGTGACTCGACTATGTAGATAAATACAAAAACTAATAACTACAAATACATATAAAAACTAAACTAAACATTAAATAAAAATCTTTTTGGCTTCAACTTCAAGTTATAATAGCATGGCATACCAAGGCAGTCTCAGTTCGATGCTCCCCGCATATGTGCAGGCTTAGTCACATAAAACCAACTGACTTTTACTTAAAGCTGCTACTACTCGTAATTTCTCCGTGTGTGTGTGTGATCACCAGTCTTAGAGAATATCTTAACTAAAACAATTTTATTAAGCTAAACACCACATTCATATGAAAATCAAAATCTAATTAAAACCAATGCATTATAAAATATGATATCTACCATCCAAACTCGGTCTATTACAGAAACAGAGGTCACCGAGGATTTCAAAAACTTATACATCCATCCCATGCACTTCTATGTATGACATACAATGCTCTTCTATCCCAATTACTTGTAATAGCTAAGATTATACTAACACAGTGAGCTCTTGGCGAATAATATGAACATGAAGTGTTTGATCAATTCTATATGACTCACTTAGTAGAGAAAACACACAAGCATTGGCAAGAAGATCATTAGGTCTTTATTAGCTTGTAATGTAAGGCCAAGGTGTTGGGGGATATGAAGGAAAGGGATTGGAATTCAAAGTGAGAGAGTAAGACTACCCTTTATCCATCATACTTCTAAGCAAAAGGAAGTTTCCCTATTTAGGCTAGGACCTGCAAAGACTACAAGTGGGGGTATTTTCTGTTACTTTTCAGTTTTCTTCTTTCTTTCCCCCCAGACTTGTTTTGGGCAATACATAATCTAAAAACATCTCATCATTTTTCTCAGCAATATTTTTTTCTAACATATTTTCTTGAAAGCTATGCTTTCATTTGAATCTACTTGCACTCTTCTTCTTCCGTTTCATTTTTCGTCGATCTATAATTTTTTTCTTTTCTTTTTTTTTCGACGACGGAAAGAAGAAATCTTCAGAAAAATTGCCTAACTGAAAAAAATGGGTCCCAAAAAAATTAATTTCCCACCCACATCCTACTCTCTCAAAGGGTAGGCTAAAAGTGTATAGGCTTTTAGAGTTAAGTTAATGTGGGTAATAGAAACGATGTCGAATGGGGGTTTAATGTGTGCTTAGCACACTCCATTCTTTTTAATTAGGCTCAAAAGGGGACACTAGGGATATTTTTAGTAAAGGTCAGGGAATATTTAGGCTCTAATGATCCAAAGATGGCCTAAGTCATTTCTTAATGCCAAATGCTCATGTAGTTTTTAAAGCAAGTAAGACACACAAAACGTCATATCAACTATGGGAATTGTGGGGTTGAATGTTTAGCATCACTGGATTTCACATAAGCATTCGCTAAGACAGATGGTAGGGACAATCGAGACTAACATGCAGACACGGTTCAAAAGTGTGCTTGAGATATATAAATGAGAAAAATCCAATGGATCTAACTAAAACATGCAATTGACCCTAAATTACAATTTAATGCAACAATCATGTTCGAATGGCTATGCATCATATTCCTTTGCATATCTTGTTGAAATGAAGTAGATGCTATAACTTTATAAAACTATTCTAACTAATCTATAATTATGACTGGTGTAGGTGCATAGAGGTTTTGGAGAAAATCAGGAGTTTCGCAAAATCAAGTAAATTCCAGAGGGATCTACAGATAAGCTATGCGGTTCATTGCATTAACTCCTCATCGACTAGTATTACCACACCAAAACTTGAGGATGAAAATTTTGAATTAAAATATTATTTTGTTTTTTTAAAAGAAAATTGGAGAATGTTGATGACACAATTGATGATGGGTCCCCATGGAGGGAATCCACGAGCATCCAATATTAGTGTATTCTGGTCAAGGCAACACCTCCGAAAATAAGAAAAAATTCAAAAGCAAGAAAGGCGGGTGAGGAGAAGACACGATAGATGGAAAAGAAAATTTTCCCCACCCTAAAAACGTAGCCCAACTCCACTCCTCCTTAGGCTAGGACCTGCTAAGACTCTGGGCTTAGAATTCCCCCCCCCCCAAACTTAATTTCTATTTTGTCCCCAAAATTGAGGAACATATGAGAGGTTTGAAGGGGAAGGGCAAATATCAAAAGGAAATAGCAAGCCCACCTAACGAAAGAGGGTGAAACTTGGGCCTCGACTCATGGTGAGTCGGGAGGAAATAACGAATGAGGACGAAATTCGGGGATCGTGCCAGGTGGCAGCCCGTAATAATTTGAGACATTTTGTCCCACAGTATTAAACCAGCCGAATAGTTGAGTGCCGGCTCGCATTGTGCAGCTAACCGCCTCACCATATCAGTTTGGAGGACAGCTTCCTCCAACCTGTTGGAGATTTCCTCCAACGGATCCATCTTCTCTTTGGGTTCCTCCATGTGAGGAACCCTCTCTCGCGGCTGCTGCTGGTGTTCAAACAAAATTGCCCGAGTAATGGCGGGCTCATCTCTTAGCCTCTCCGCATGTCGAGGCCATCTTACTCCTATGTCCTTACACAGTCCAGTAATCAAATGCGGGAACGCGAACCCCGCATTTGTGGTACCTCTAATCAGGGTCTTAATTTGGTCGTTGATCAGGCGGCCGACATCAACAGACCCACCAGTCATGATGGTATAGATTAGGACGGCCTTAGCCCAAGTCACCGTGCATTGGTGACTGGTGGGCATAAGGCGGGAGCAAATGAATTTGAACACGGGCTTAGCCGTGTTCAAAAGGAAGGACTCTTCCATGGTGCGTGGACCGAATGGTGGGTTGCGGTTTTGGGTCCACACCACACAAGGAAGGGAAATGGTCGCATTGACCACCTCGACAGGGACAGGGGAATGGAGGTGGCGGCTATAGTCGTCGGCACCCTCTGCGAAGTTGGAGGTGTCGTAGTACATGTTAATGTTTTGGGACTCGAAGCTAACCTCATTGCCCCTAACAAACACTTCCTCTTCAACCCCATCGTCTATGCAAATACGGCCATTGGCATAGAACTCGCGGACAATAGGCACGATTGCCTTGTCCGAAGACTCAGTCAAACGCCCCCACCTACGAGCCCTAAAATTATTTTGAAGGCCAAATTCTTCATCCTTGAATCCCCTCTCGGGAATCAAGGACTTGGAGAGCTTTGCAGCGTATCTCTTCGAGGCCTCGAAGGATATAAAGCGGCGATGGTCAAAATGTTGCTCTTCCTTCTGAATAGGGCGAGAAGAAGAGGCGCCAGCATTTCTACGCTTATGGGACATTTTGTTTGAGCACAAAATAAAAATGTTTAACAATTAAAATATTATTTTATTTTTAAAATTTTAAAATTAAAAATTAAAATTTAACTATTTCCTAAAGCATGCAAATATATCTCTACGTAAAGTTTCTAACACCCTAACATGCAAATATTTGTACGTCAAAATTAAAAGGGGGGTTAGAATTACTTGGTTTTGCTGCTCGAAGGTGGACAGTCGCCAGAGTTTTGAGCTTCTTGCCGGCAAAAATGGATGCTTCACCTTGCTTCAATCTTCAAATGAATTGAAATGGGGGATGAAAGTGGGAGGAAAGTTGAAGAGTTTTGAAGGAGGGAGAAGTAATTCTTGTAGAGTGGCCGGGATTTGGAAGGATTCCTTGAGGATCTCGCCGGATTTGGAGAGGAAGGAGGAACTGCTGCACTGCCTTGAAGAATGAATATGAAATTTCTGGTGATCTGTTTGAAGCCCCGGCACAGCCTTAAATAAAGACACCTTGCGGTCGCAAGGTCCCTTTTACCTTGCGTCCGAAGGTAAGCGAATGTAGTTCGATTCCCCGCTCTACATCTTTGCGTTTCACGATAACCGCATTTATGGGGACCTTGCGGTCGCAAAGCCCTGAGCACCTTGCGTCCGCAAGGTAGGCAGATTATTCCTCTTCTGATTTCTTTTCATTCTTTTCAGCAGTTTAATAGTTCGTTAAGTTCCGTTACTTCCGTTACTTTCCTGCATTTTTAAAAATTCTACAAAAACTCTAAACTAAAAATATTAGCAACATATAATCTGACATTAAGATGCTTTTTCTCCCCCAAACTTGGATTTTGGCATATTTTTAATTTAAAATTAAATGTCTAA
>CM028377.1:136819034-136914406 GCA_013146195.2 Codonopsis lanceolata | reverse complement strand
TGGGGCATTGATTTCATGGGTCCTTTTCCAGTAGCAACTAAGACAAATGATGGTAAAACTGTGGTTAAATTTGTAGAAGATTTGTTTGCTAGATATGGAGTACCTAAGGCCATAACAAGTGATCAAGGGACTCACTTTACCAATAAGTTATTGAATAATGCTCTCAAGAAACATGGTGTAACTCACAAGTTAGCTACACCTTATCATCCTCAAACATCTGGCCAAGTAGAGGTTAGTAATAGACAAATTAAAGAAGTATTAGAAAAGACTGTTAGGCCTAATCGTAAAGATTGAGAATCTAAACTTAAGGATGCTTTATGGGCATACCGAACTGCTTTTAAAACTCCAATAGGAATGAGTCCATATAGAATGGTATATGGCAAAGCTTGCCATTTACCAGTTGAAATTGAGCATAAAGCTTATTGGGCTGTTAAAGAATTAAATTTAGATTTAACTCTGGTTGGTGAGGAGAGATTGTTTCAATTGAATGAACTAGAAGAACATAGGTTGAATTCGTATGAGAATGCCAAAACATATAAAGAGAAGACCAAGAAGTATCATGATATGGGGTTAGCCAACAAGATGTTTCGACCAGGGTTGAAAGTGTTACTTTTTAATTCTAGACTTAGGCTATTCCCCGGAAAGTTGAAATCTAAATGGTCTGGTCCCTTTATAATTGTACGAATTTACCCCCATGGAGCTGTTGATATACAAAATCCAAAGAATAATGAAAATTTTAAAATTAATGGACACCGACTCAAGCCATACCTTGAACCGATGTCAGTTGAACGAACAATTGAGTTGATTCGTTTAGCTGACAATGAACCACCCAAGGATTAGGTTTGCAGTTAGGTCGAGCCAAAGACGTTAAACAAAGGCGCTAAGTGGGAGGCAACCCACTATTATGAACTTTATTGCTTTTGTAGTTAATTTAAATATGCTATTCTTCGTTAAATGTATCTTTGGACATTTAATTTTTAATTAAATATGTCAAAATTCAAGTTTGGGGGAGAAAAGCTTCTTAAGTTTTGTATTTATATGTTGCTAATAATTTTAGTTTAGAGATTTTGTAGAATTTTTATAATACAGGAAAGTGATGAAACATAACGGAATATAACGGAGGGGCCTAATTGCTAATTTGCTGAAAAGAACGAAAAAGAAATTAGATGGAGCCATTCTGCCCACCTGCGCATCTAGGTGTGGAAGACCTTGCGACCGCAAGGTCCTCGCAATGCGGTTCGTGAAGTGGTACAGCAAGTGCACGTGGGAAATCGCTGTGAGACCAAAACGCCGGGATTCAAACGCGAGCCTACCTGCGACAAGTAAAAGACCCTTGCCTTTATATAAGACATTGCCGAACTTCAGTAGCAGAATCACCAGATTATCTACTCCTTCCTTCAGCAAAGCAGCAGCAAGCCGTCCTTCCTTCATTTTTCAGGCGAAAATCAGTCAAAATTCCGGCCATATCTCAAGATATCTCCTCCATCCTTCAAACCCTTCACCCTCCATCATCTCATCACCTCCCATTACACTCCCATTGAAGAGGCTTGAAGCAAGGAAGGGGAAGCTTCATTTTTTCCGGCTAAGATCTCAAAACTCCGGCAATTCAACTCATCTAAGGCTGCAATCAAGTAATTCTAACCCTCTTCTTTAATTTTAACGTCAAATTTTTGCATGCTAGGGTGTTAGATAATTTTACGTATATATATTTGAATGCTTTAGGAAATAATTTTTAATTTAAAAAAAATTTTAAAATACATTTTTGTTAAATATTTATTTTGCTCAAATAAAATGTTCCGAATGCGTAGAAATACCGGTGCTTCTTCCTCCCGCCCTGTTCAGGAGGAGGAACCGCAATATGACCACCGCCGATTTATTTCCTATGAGGCCTCTGAAAAATATGCGGCCAAACTCTCCAAGTCCTTGGTTCCCGAGAGGGGATTCAAGGCTGAAGAATTTGGCCTCTGTCCTAACTTTACGGCCCGTAGGTGGGGGTTATTGACTGACTCTCCGGACAAGGCAGTTGTTCCTATTGTCCGCGAGTTCTATGCCAATGGCAGCATTAGCATGGATGGGGGTGTTTTAGACACTGTTAATGTTAGGGACGTTATTGTAGACTTTTCGTCCCAAAGCATTAACTTGTATTAAGGCTGTCCTGATCTACACCATCATGACTAGTGGGTCTGTCGATGTCGGCCTCCTGATCAACGGCCAACTTAAGACCCTTATTAGAGGTGCCACAAATGCGGGTTACGCGTTCCGGCATTTGATCACCGAGCTGTGTAGGAGGGCAGGCGTGAGATGGGCCAGACACGCGGAGAGGCTTAAGGCTGGTCCGGCCATCACTAGGGCCATTTTGTTTGAGCACCAGCAGCAGCCGAGAGTGAGGGTTCCTCACGGGGAGGAACCCGAAGAGGAGGAGGAGGACCCGCTCGTAGGGATCTCCAATAGGCTAGAGGAGGTTGCCCTCGAAGCCCAAATGACAACTCAACAGTTGGCACAAATGCGTGCCGACCAAGAGCGGCTGTTTGGGTGGTTTAACACTGTGAGACAAAATGTCTCCACTGATTACGGGCTGCCACCTGGAACGATCCCCGAGTTTCGTCCTCATTCGAACCGTGTCTGCATGTTAGTCTCAATTGTCCCTACCATCTGTCTTAGCGAATGCTTATTTGAAATCCAGTGATGCTAAACATTCAACCCCATAATTCCCATAGTTGATATGATATTTTGTGTGTCTTACTTGCTTTAAAAACTACATGAGCATTTGGCATTAAGAAATGACTTAGGCCATCTTTGGATCGTTAGAGCCTAAATATTCCCTGACCTATACTAAAAATATCCCTAGTGTCCACGTTGAGCCTAATTTAAAAAAAATGGAGTGTGCCAAGCACACTATTAAACCCCATTCGACATCGTTTCTATTACCCACATTAACTTAACCCTAAAAGCCTGTACACTTATAGCCTACCCTTTGAGAGAGTAGGATGTGGGTGGGAAATTGATTTTTGAGGACCATTCTTTTCAGTTGGGCTATTTTTTTTTTCGAAAGACTTCTTCTCTCCGTCGTCGAAAAAAAAAAGAAAGAAAAAAAGAAAAAGAAAAGAAAAGAAAAATATATGTATCGCCGAAAAATGAAACGGAAGAAGAAGAATGCAAAAAGATTCAAATGGAAGCATAGCTTTCAAAAGGAAATATGTTAAGAAAAATTATTGCTGAGAAGAATGATGTGATATTTTTAGAAGTACATATTGCCCAAAACAAGTTTGGGGGGGGGGAAGAAGAAAACTGAAAAGTAACGAAAAGAACCCCCCTACTTGTAGTCTTTGTAGGTTCTAGCCTAAATAGGGAAAACTTCCTTTTGCTTGGAAGTATGAGAGATAAAGGGTAGTCTTACTCTCTCACTTTGAATTCCAATCCCTTTCCATCAAATCCCCTATCACCTTGGCCTTACATTACAAGCTAAATAAAGACCTAATGATCTTCTTGCCAATGCTTGTGTTGTTTTAACTGTCAAGTGAGTCATATGGGATTGATCAAACACTTCATGTTCATTATTCGCCCTAAAGCTCACTGTGTTAGCATAATCTTTGCTATTACAAGTCATTTGGATAGGAGAGCATTGTATGTCATACATAGAAGTGCATGGGATGGATGTATAAGTCTTTGAAATCCTCGTGACCTTTCTTTCTGTAATAGACCGGGTTTGGATGGTAGATCTCATAATTCATAATGCATGATTTTTAATTAAAATCTGATTTTCATATGAATGTGGTGTTTAGCTTAATAAAACTATTTTAGTTGAGATATTCTCTAAGACTGGTGATCACACACACACGGAGAAATTAATAGTAGTAGCAGTTTTAAGTAAAGATCAGTTGGTTTTATGTGATTTAGCCTGCATATATGGGGTGAGCATCGAACTGAGACTGTCTTTGTATGCCATGCTATTATAACTTGAGGTTGAAGCCAAACAGATTTTTATTTTATTTTAGTATAGTTTTTATCTACTTTTGTATTTATCTACATAGTCGAGTCACTCGAAAATGTCTCCTTGAGTTTGTGGGTTTATAGAGGAGTGTAAATAGTGTCACCCTCCAAAAAGATTTTCATTTTGTTATTATTAATTAATTGCTTTTGTATTTATAAGTATTGTTTACTCGTAGACGAGCAAAGTTTAAGTTTGGGGGTATTTGATCGATGTATTTTATACGTCAATTTTATATGCTTCTATAACTTAAATTATGCTATTTCACGAGGCTTTTGGCTACTGATAGATGTTTTCAGTGAGTTTTGTGAGTTACATGGTTTTTAGTTAAAATATGCAAAACACAAGGGTTTTATATGCAAATTCCAAGAAGGGCCCAAGATGAAAAACGAAGAAGAAACAAAGGAAGTCCAAGCTGGAGACCTTGCGGTCGCAAGGTGTTTCAGACCTTGCCTCCGCAAGGTGGACAGTAAGCTCGAAGACCAAGGCCTGGAAAGTTGGAGACCTTGCGGACGCAAGGTACCCAACACCTTGCGACCGCAAGGTGGTCAGAATGTGAGAATTTCGTATTTTCACAAGAGATTCGATTGGATTACAACTCCATGGTATAAATAGGAACCGGTTGCCAAAGCCTAGGAGAGAAAAACGGCTGGAAACAGTTTTGTATAGATTTTAGAGTAGATTTTAGGTTGTATAACATATTTAGTTCGTGTAATTACAAGTATTGAAGATCAAATCATGTTTCCGTTCATCTCCATGTGTTGTTCATTGTCTATGATGAACTAAATCATCCATAATCTAGGAGGTGGGAGGTAACTTGTATCGAATTTATGTTTTAATTCATATTTATGTTCATTCAATTCTTGTTGATTGTGGTGTTTATCAATCCCTCTATTATTTCGCTTTGAACAAATGAATGTAATCGCAAATAATAAAGGCCTAGAGGTGCGGATAACTGCATGACCAATGTGTATATGTCGTACACTGGCTCACCATCACAATAAATTGGACCTATCGATGCACGAGAGTGATAAGTTAGGACCAGGTTGATACATGATTTAGGTGACAGATAAATCATATGTTCTTGTGCTTAAGATATAGAATGGATGAATGTTGCGGGGATGGAGACTGAACCAATAGTTCAACATGCTATATCTATCTTTTGTGAACGAACCCAAGAAATTGAATGATAATTATTGTGAATTAAACATAAAGGAGATACAAGTGAAACCCGAATCCTAGATTGCCACCTACCATAAGATCTTCATAACCTGTAATTACTACTAATTAGTTAAACACCTAAATAATAGTAGTAGATTAGAATAGAATAATTATAAAAAACCCCTTAATTAGATTAATAATTTGCTATCAATAAATTGCACTGTTCGTGATCTCTTGTCTCTGTGGGTTCGACCCTTGCTTCCAATACTATTCTATAATAGTCTTGTCCACTTGCAAGGAAAATTTTAAAATAATACATCGATCAAGTTTTTGGCACCGTTGGCGTCGCTGGAGTGCACGATCATGTCATCAACATAGACCTCCATTTCTTTATGGATCATGTCGTGGAAGAGGGTGGTGGTAGCCCTCTGATAAGTAGCCCCAGCGTTTTTCAACTCAAATGGCATGACAGTATAGCAATCAGTTCCCCAAGGAGTAGTAAATGAAGTCTTCTCCTGGTCCACTGCTGCCATTTTGATTTGATTATAGCCCAGCATGCTGTCGACGAAGGATCTGACTTTGTGGGCAGCGACGGCATCTACCACAATATCAATATTGGGTAGAGGGAAGTCATCTTTGGGCGACGCCTTGTTGAGGTCGCGGAAATCTACACAGATTCAGACTTTCCCGTTGGGCTTGGGAACGGTCACTATGTTGGACAGCTAGATCGGGTATTCAACTACCCGAATTAAATTGACGCGCAACTGCTTCATGATTTCTTCTTCGACTTGTAGTGACCATTCCGGATTGATGCGACAGAGGTTTTGCTTGACTGGCCGAGCATCCAGATATATGGGAATCCGGTGTTCGACTATGGCTGGGTCTAGCCCGGGCATATCTTTGTAGGACCAGGCGAATATGTCCACGAACTCTTTGAGGAGATCAATGAGTGCTGCCCTTTTAGAGCCTTGCAGGTAGCTGCCGATTTTGATTTCTTTGGTTTCGTTGTTCAGCCCCAGATTGATGGTGGACAAGTCTTCAGTTGCTGCTGATGGATAATGTTGTTCCTGGTGCTCAACTGACTTTACAAGCTCAAGCAAATAGTTTTTATCTTTTGGGTCCATTTCATTAAATGACTCATCATTATAGTTATTATTTAATGCGTCTTTTAATGTAGGTGCAACTAAGGAATAAGTAAATACATTTAGATTATCATTAAAAGCAAAATGTACAGGGTTTATTACATTATTGAGGACATGGGGTTTGAGATCCTCAACTTTAGGGAGCGGATCGTTAGATGACCAATCCGTAAAGCTAGGGGAAGGAATATGGATAGTATATCCAAAGCGCTCCACCAGATCTGCGGGCGTTAAAAGCGGGCCGGTCGTGGTATACCACTTCTGCAGAGGCTTATCAGCAATAAGCTCAAACTGAAGCAGGGAGCTCTTTATAATAAGTGCCTCCGTCTATCATACCCAGGAAGATGTCTCCTAGACATTCATTAGAAACTTCTTGGTT
Source organism: Codonopsis lanceolata (assembly GCA_013146195.2). Taxonomy (NCBI): domain Eukaryota; kingdom Viridiplantae; phylum Streptophyta; class Magnoliopsida; order Asterales; family Campanulaceae; genus Codonopsis; species Codonopsis lanceolata. The sequence continues at coordinate 136,907,739 of CM028377.1, read as the reverse complement.
TAGAATTTTGAGCATCATGGTTTTCAAATTTTCGATGTCAGCCTCCATCTTGGTTGGCGGGGGAGTTGGGTTTTGGTATATGCTGGCAGGATTAGGGAAGGTTGGGTTAATTTCTGGCTGCAGTATCTGGTAAGGATTTTGGGCAGGATAGGGATTTTGGACAGGATAGGGATATTAGATAGGATAAGGATTTTGGGTAGGATAGGGATATTGGATTGGATAGGGATATTGGATAGGATAAGGATTTTGGATAGGGTAAGGATATTGGGTAGGATAGGGATCTTGGATAGGATAAGGATTTTGGATAGGATAGGGATATTGGGTAAGATAGGGATATTGGATTGGATAAGGATTTTGGATAGGATAGGGATATTGGGTAAGATAGGGATATTGGATTGGATATGGAGAGTATGATGAAAAAGGGGTAAAACCTTGGTAATAATAGGTATTTGGTGGGTTGGTGTTTGGCTGAGAAATTGGATTTCGAGGAACATGGAAGGTTGATGCTTCTTGGGGGACTGAAGGGGAAGAGATTACCTCACCATTAGATTTTAAATTTTGCACCAGATTAGCCATTTGACTCATTATACGATCAGCCAGTGCACCCAAATTTTGGTCTAGCCACTGCTGCATTGCCGGAGTCGGAACGTACCCTGGAGCCCTTGTACCTATACCCATAGCGAACTGCTCACTTTCTGCTGCCATACTGCTCGGATCGGTTTCGGAATCGGATTCTCGCCCTTATCCGATTTGATACGATACCCTCGTTCGATTTACGCACTTATTTCCCGTATCAACCGGCCAGTACTATCTCTACCTTTCCAAATTCGGGTCAGGTTTCTGAGGAAAATGGGTTTGGAGGTATCAGAAGGCTGGCTGAAGGCTTTCTGGGCTAGGAGTACAGCGTGCCTTTATTAGTATATTTTATTATTTATTATTTTCCCTACAATTGATCGGATAAGCACCTGCTTTATTTTGACAGTCTCAGGACTTTTCCTGGAACAGTGGATTCTTTCTCCAGAGTATAGGACCAACGTATTCCACCTGCCTTTCGACTCCCCAAGATCGGACTGATCCTAGGCGAAGGGCCTATACTCTTTTCAGGATCCATCATTCGAAATGGTCTAGGTCGAGCATCAGAGAATAACAGATCAGCCCCTGCGTATTTTTTTTTCATTTGTTTGCGCAATTTATTTTCACTTTTTTCTTTATTCTCTTTTTTTTCTTACGCATTATTATTATTTTTTTCTTCATATTTTTCTCTTTTTTCTTTTTTTTTCTTTTTTTGATCTCATATATATATATATATATATATATATATATATATATATATATATTTTTTTTTTTTTTTTTTGGCAGGAGCTGACCCATGATTCAAAGATGCAAAAACCGGTCGGTTATTGAAGTGTCCTGAGAATCTATATGCATTCTAACGTTGGCTTATGCAGGGGGTAGGCTGGTCATGGTGTAGGGTAACAGTTTGGAATATACTTATATGCGTGCACGCGTGTACGGTATCTAAAAAGTAATAAAATCCTTATTTATTTTCAGATATATAAACAGAAAATAAAACATATATGGCATGTCTTGCTGTTACACGTGGATTTTCTCGGTTTTTTAGTTTGAGCGCAAGCAAACAAACACAACACATTAAGAAATAGAAAGAAAAGTGGGGAATCTATCTATTCCTATTAATTATAAATTTGGTCCCCAAAATAAAATCGCAGAATGAAGGCAAATATATACAAATTGAGCGGAATAATAATAAGCAGAACAAAATGAATATATATACAGGGCCGAAAATAAAGCAATATTAAAAATAAAGCCCCGGCCCTTTTATTGTGCTGCCCGAAATTTTATTGCAAACATAAATATGATATATATATATATATATATATATATATATATATATATATATCATATTTATGAGTATTTTTAATGAGTCTAGCCCTCCATTTTATTTAAAATAAAATGATCTCCCCAACAGAGTCGACACTGTGGGTTCCCGGGAAATGCGCCCGCGCCCCGGGCGCCCTTGGATAGGGGTGCGAGTACGTGCGGATGCGGGACACCACTGCTCTCATTCCATCCTCCCTTTTTTAGGGGAAAATGAAATTAAAAGTGCGAGAGGAGTGTTGTCTAAGATAGCGCGTTGGAATGCGCCTCGGTTGCCTTTAGTGGATTTTTGATCCAATATGGGAATTTTTTGGGTTTTCTGCATCAAGTTATCCCTTGTTTAGGGATACCAGGATATGAGAATGCATCACCCTTTCATTCTCATTCTCCCTTTTTTAGAGGAAAACAGAAAAGTACAAAAAAGGATGTTGCGACGCCCCCACTATGGATTTTATAAAAATAGCATTATGGCCTATTTCGGATCACTATGGGAGCTTTGGGTTTCCCGCATCAAGTTATCCCTTGTTTAGGGGATACCAGGATATGGAAATACATCACCCTTTCATTCTCATTCTCCCTTTTTTAGGGGAGAACGGAAACGTGCAAGAAAGGAGTGTTGCGAGGCCCCACTGGATCCAAAATGTTTTATAGAGTCGCCATCTTTATTTTAAGGCAAAAATAAAGCAAAACCAAAAAAAGAAAAACCAGAGATTATAAAACGGGTTCGGAGGCTAAGTTACGAGTTGGGAAGGTGCTAGGCACCCAACTCGCCCTTTCGGTCTCAAAAGTGGTTTTTGGCTAAAGTATCGTTATTGTTATATTTATTTAGCAAATAAACAAAGCATTAAAAGATAGGGAAATAAAAACAAATACATCCGCGACTACATTATTTACGGACTTGCAGCCGTTTCCTTACAATAATTACAAATATATTTAAAAACATTTGGCCATTATAACGGCTCTTTTACATAATATTTTTTAACTAAATCAGTGCAGCACAACGGCTTATAATTGCTACATTGGGCCAGATTTTAAATAACAACTTTATAAATAAAACGGCCTTAAAGGCTATTACCTTTTAGAGCGGAGTGTGCTCGCTCTATCCTTTAGGGAGAGGGAGTCTTTTTTGTTGTGTTATTGTTGTGATTTGGGCAAAATGACTGCTTATTTCTGGTGTTTTTGGCTCGCTCACTCGGGCAGAATGACGGCTTATTTGTGGTGGTTTTGGCTCGCTCACTCGGGCAGAATGACGGCTTATTTGTGGTAGTTTTGGCCCTTTTAATCGGGCAGAGCAACTGCTCTTTCCACGATTTTTGGACCGGGGAAGTAGGGTGGAAACCTAGCTGGGGGGCTAAGGCTCACTTTAACCGGTGGGTTTTAAGTTTTGAGGAGTTTTGGCAGGGTTTTGAGGTTTTGGATAGATCACTCACTATCTCACTTCGCTCTCTAATCTTTCAGCGTAACGAGAACGCGGAAAGCTTTGCCGAAGAAAAGGTGTGCTGAAGGTCGACCCCGAAGGCTCTATTTATAGCCTAGGATAAGGACTCATCGGGGATTAAAATTCCTTCCTTCACGCTTCAGTTCATTGTACAGACTGTGGGGAAAAGTGTACATTACGACAAACTATAGCAGTTATGTAGCACTTGGAGAGCACTGTAGACCAACTCTGGGTGCCACCCATATTAAGTTTGGGCGCCACTCCCACTTTGAGTGTGGGTGGCGCCAGCTTAGCTTCTGAGCTTTCATTTTTTGGCATTTTAACCCCTGCAAACTGTAGCAGTTCTATAGCATTTGGAGAGCACTGTAGACCAACTCTGGGCGCCACCCATATTAAGTCTGGGCGCCACTCCCACTTTGAGTGTGGGTGGCGCCAGCTTAGCTTCTAAGCTTTCATTTTTGGCATTTTAACCCCTGAATTTCACTGTTTTGCGCATCCTGCTTTGTCTTTTTGCATTTTCAACCTTGTAACTTATCATTTCTTAATGTTTTAATAGGTCTTGATATTTTATGTCATGCTACATACCAGGGGTACGAAATTGGGGTGTCTCCTAGACATATTTAGTCAGTTATAGCAGGTTATCGTAGTTTTTTGAGCAGATATATAATAAAATGCTCTGATGGTCACACCTACCGAAATAGGCTGCCTATGTATCCCTTTCTCAGGAATCAGATCAAACGTAGTTCGGCCTCAAGCAAATAAACAACAACACTGAGTGGGATGGATGTGATCCTGATCATTCCATGTCCCGGGGTTCGCACCCCTTGAGGAGATGATCCAACTCAAACTGGGTGGGTGGATACCTAATTATTCCACGTCTTAGGGTTTGCACCCCTCGAGGAGATAATCCAACTCAAACTTTCATATGTGATTTGATCATTTCCACGTCACGGGGTTATGCCCCTTGAGGAAGATGATCTTACAGCTACTCCCAGAAAACAAGAAATTTGATTATTCCACGTCCTGTGGTTATGCCCGTTGAGGAGATAATCCTACAACTACTCCTAGAAAGCAAGAAATTCGATTATTCCACGTCCCGGGGTTACGCCCCTTAATCCCACAACTACTCCTAGAAAACATGAAACTTGATTATTCCACGTCCCAGGGTATGAATCCCTCGAGGAGATAATCCCACAACAAACTTTCAGGATGAAACTGATTATTCCATGTCCCAGGGTATGCACCCTTTGAGGAGATAATCTCACAACAACTTCAGATATAATGAAACTTTGATTATTCCACGTCCCGAGGTTCACAGTTTCGTACCTCTTGAGGAGATAATCTCACAACAACTTTCAAATATAATGCATGCAACAGGTAAAATGTAAACACTTTACCTTTCCCTTACCCTTCTTTGCTTTGCTGCTTTCTTTTCTTTGCTGCATTTTTTTTCTTTCTTTGATGTTCTTCTTTCGTCGCTGCTCTTTTTTTCTTTGCTGCATTTTTTTTTCTTTGCTGCACTTTTTTTCTTTGCTGCACCTTTTTTTATTTATGCTGCACTTTTCCTTTGCTTGTGCTGCTGCATGCATTTTGCTGGGGATTTGAATGATATAATTTCTGCTTTTCCTACCTTTCTTACGGCCAACCTGCTGAGGATATGAGTTTTCTTTGATCTTTGGTAGATGGCCATCGCTTTTTGGTAACAAAGCTAACTTTGTTAACTTTTCGTTAAGGTTCCAGGGCCATTTTGCAATTTTAGCAAGCTTGAGGTTTTAAGTGCTGAGCTTGAACTTTGGAGGGGGGAAAGTGAAACTTCCCAATTTCTTTTCTTCTTATATCGGCAGAGAGTGAGCAGTAGCTCACTTTCACCCATTTCACTTTCTTTCCTTTGTTTCCATCGCTGCCATTGTTGCCGACAAGCATATCTCCTTCATTTCTCAGTCTTTTCTCGATTTTCTTTCACCGAATCGATTGTTTTTCTTGATAGATGACTTCCTCTTCAAGATCTGGGAATTTCATCCTTTAAGCCGGAATTTTTATCAAGTATTGGTATTCGAAGGATGAATGGGGCAACTAGCTTCGCGATCGGCATACCCATGTCTCAAATCTTCAAAATCCCGCTGTAAGTTTCCTTTTTTCGCAAACTCATTTGGTTGATTTTTCAGATCTGTTGGATTTCTTGTTGTTTTGGGCTTTTAGAGTATACATGTTCTTGATTTTGATGCTTATGCATGCAATTTTTATGCTAGAATGATGCAATTTGGCAATTATAATATAGCAAAAATATGAAATTTGTGCTATTTAATTTTGCGATGCATACTTGAGCAATTGGACACTATTTGATTCTGCGATGCATATTTCATGTAACTGATATATTTTGACTATATGATGCATGCTTGGGCTAAAAATATTTTTAGATGATGCGTGCTCATGCGATATATTATTCAGACATAATGGTGTATTTTTTCAGATATACATTTTTTCGGATCTATGCACATGCTGTGGATATATATTATATGCAATAATACAACATATATGCTTTTTAGAATATATGCAAATGCAATACTTATTCATGCATGCAACATATTTATTATTTCTTTTTATTTTTTATTTTTTTTGGATATGTGCAGATGCATGCTGCGATTATATTTTTAATTATGCAAAATGCAACGAAAATATATATTTCTAAGTGCAATATATGCAAATGAAACTTTTTATTTATGAATATATGAAAAATGCCACATAAATATTATTTCATACAGAATGCAACATATATCATTTATTGCATGCAACATAAATATGCAAATGGGATATGACATTTTTTTGTATGCATGCATACAAAATGCAACATAGATATTTATCTAAAAGCAACATGATATTTTTTTTTTTTTATTATTATTATTATTATTATTATTATTATTATTATTATTATTATTATTATTATTATTATTATTATTATTATTATTATTATTATTATTATTATTATTATTATTATTATTATTATTATTATTATTATTATTATTATTATTATTATTATTATTATTATTATTATTATTATTATTATTATTATTATTATTATTATTATTATTATTATTATTATTATTATTATTATTATTTGGTTTGCATAGTAAGAATGACATAATATTATGGCATGCACGAGGGGCTTAATAAAAATGATAAGAATTTTACCTCCTCGTTCTTTTTTATTCTAATATGCTGGGTTTTTTTTTTTTTTTCTTTTCTTTTCCTTTCAGGCACTTAGGACTCTGACCAGAGTTCGGGCCAGCTGTGACAAGGTTGCTGTCATATATAACTCAATGCCTTTGAGGGCACAACATTTGGTGGAATATACTGGCCTCGGAGTATTTTTGTGAGCCTTTCGCCCATTCCGCAGCTACATGTCTATGTTCGAAGTTCTGCGGGATTATTGGTGGTACACCACCCACACTTTCCATTTTAGCTGGGGCGAGGCTACTCTGACCTTCTGTGATTTTGTCGCAATCACAGACATTCTTACTGGCATCGGTAGGCCTTTGGAGCCAGATTATACTCTTCGGCATCAGCATGACGTGGTTGAGGACCTTTTGGGCTTTAAGCCAGAGTATAAAACCGCTGATAAAATTTGTATTGGCAGCGTCAAGAGTTGGCTAGAGTAACATGTCGGGCAAGTAGATAATGATGACGACGAGGCTGTAGCTCGTGTTGCCAGGGCATTTCTGTTTTTCTTTTTAGGGATGTATTTATTTGCCAATTCATCCACCACTTTATGGGTTTCTGTCTTGAGATGCCTCCGGGATTTAAGCCGTGTTGCTGAGTATGATTGGGGGCTGATAGGCTTAGCCGAGCTGTATGCTTCTATGGATTGGGCCTGTCGCAATGATTCTCCGATCCTTAACGGTTTTGCTCCTGCTTGGGAGGTATCTTTTATCTTTTCCTGCTTTTGATTTTTGCCAGTATTTTTTTTCTTTTTCTTTTTTTTTCTGGTTGACCACCTTTTTTTTTCCAGGTTTTGGCCTACTCTGTCTTCACTTTTTCGCCTGGCCCATTGTACAACAGCATTCACGAGCCACCATTCCTGGCTGAGTTCACGAATGCTAACCGGGTAGAGGAGGACCGAGATGGCCGTTGTCTGATCGAGGTGATGATGCGAGATCGGATTGTGAGCTCGAGCTCGGGCACTGTACACTTATTTCCTTGGAGGGGGTTTGGCTGGACCCTATCTGATTTCTCTGGAGATGAGCAGCCACCAGATCTTGATGACGTCGATCATGGTCGACTCATTGTATATGGCCGAGCGGGTTAATCGCTAGCATTTCCTTTATCCGGTGCCTCTAGTGACACCACCTGCGCCACCAGCTTGGGTGATTGTACCATATTTCTTGCCAAACTGGTATTAATATCTGTCTAGACATATTGTTCCTCGTGATGATTATCCCGTCATGGCTTACGAGGATTTTTTTAGGACAGTGCTCCATCCTGCTCCTGTAGTAGCTAGGCATGCATTAGATATTTCTGATAGGCCGAGACCTTCCTATTTGGTTCCTGATGCACAATCGGACTTTTTCATGCCTGTCGAGGACTTATCCACCTTCCAATATGACAATATCATCGTGATGAAAGACTTGTGGAGGAGGTTTTACCCAATGTTAAGGTTCCCGAGTGGTTTCAGATTCCAGAGCGAACCCGCGTGGTATATTTCCTTTTTTTTTTTTTCATACTTGCATCATATTTTTTTTCTTTTGGGGCTGACATATTTTTCTTTGATGTTTTACACCTTCTTTCCTAGGTCGATGCTTCTTCATACCGGAAGGTGGTGAAAGGCTTTCTCAGCATCACCAAATTATACCAGCGGCTGTTGGACAAGTTTACTTGTCGAGGAAATGATTCTGTGAGTCAAGCTAGGCGCCGGGGTGAGGATGATGATGACGCCGGCGGGTCGAGTCGTACTTGAGCGAGAGGACGGGAGTACAGGATTGGCGGGACTGGTCCTCGGGTCATGGGTGGAGACTTAGGCAGGAGCAGATCTTCACGTGGCCATTAGCTTTTGTACCTACATTTTTTAGTTTTTCTTTTTTCTGTACCAGACTCTGTGTATATTTTCTAAATGTAATGCAATTTATATTTATTCTACGATGCATGATAGTAAATAAAGTACTCTATTATTCTAGGAATGACTAAAATAAAATAAATCTAAGCCATTATCTAGAGCAAAGGCACACTGCAGTTTAGGAGTGGAGATTTGGAGGAATACACCTTTGGATTTAAAAATGGGGTTATCTGATGCTTTATGAGGAGAGAGAGGTAGCCGCCTCTTCCTGTATCTGATTTACTTCTTAGCTGGTGAGGGCTATTGCCTAGCCTCACTCTTTTCTTTTCTTTCTCGTGAACAAACAGGGCAATTAGCGGAGCACGCGGAGTTGAAAACTGGGATACCAGGCAGTATTGGGGGACAATGGAGGGACCCATTGGTGCCGCCCATGGAGGAAGAGGGAACGGCTCCCAGAGTGGCTATCGGCAGCGCCCAGGCCTTCTTTGCATTCTCCTATTTCGGCCACTATTCATGCACTGTAGTCATAATTCAACAATTTCCTCAGTTTTCAGTATAAAAGGACATTTGGGACAACGTTCAATTCTACACCACTCTTCTTTCTTTCTTCTTTTAGCAGATAGCAGTCTGAGCTTCCTCTCTGTTTTGTTTCTCTTTTTGCCAGATATAAAATTCTTTTTGTTCAGAAATGGCTGTGCCTAACCATACATCGTTGGAGATTGAAATATACGAGAACTCCCTGAATTATTGGATCCTTTTATTACAGAAGGATGAGCAAGAATGGTTCGATCATATTTATGGCTTTCGATGCCTCCTTTCATGGCAGGGCCTGCGCATAAACTGGGATATGCTGAGGGCAACATCCAGATTCTAGTCGGTGCAGACTCACCTCTTTAATTTTTCCCTAAATGAAATGTGTCCCACATTTGAATAGTTATGTGCTATGGTGGGAATGCCAAACGTCGGGCCTATTACCGTGCCCTCGGTGTGGAGACGTCCCTTTATGGCGATAAGGGAACTATTCGCCTTGAGTCGTGCCGTAACTCCAAATTTTTATAATGGATTTAATTTCAATTTTACCGTTCTCCCTCCTGCCTATACTGAATACATGGAAGATCCCGTTTATTCGCGATGTCGGCTGGCTGTCGTTTTCTTGTGTGTGATGGGGAGATACCTCATCCTGGGCCAACCCAAGTTTATTGATGTACGGGTTGTTGATTTGATTCTGCAGGCTCGGGAGCGCCGAGTGAATATCATCCCGATTATTTTGGCCGAGACTCTGATTGGCCTGGACGCTTTTTCGAACGGCGATGCAGTTTTTCCTTCTAGCAGCCTCATTTTGATTCATATGTGACTGGAGGAACACTTTAACTGGGTGATGGGTCCTGAGCCTAGAAGAGGAATTTATAATCCCGGGCGTTATGGCTCTCGCGGCCATTATCACCATAATCTGATAATGGAGCGTGACTGGATAGAGCATTTTCTGCGTATCGACTCCATAGAGATAATCTGGGTGATTAGCCACTGGCGGATTCACCACTTTTTTCTGTTTATCGAGGTTTATGCCCAGGTTATCTTGCCTGGTATTCAACAGACCACCTTTTATTTGGCGTACCGAGTTCTTCGGTAGTTTGGCAGAGAGCATGTCTTTCCAGATGTGAACCGTCCACTGACAAAGGAGTTACGGATGGAGAGAGACGTGGGCAGTCTCATTCGGGATATGTGGGAGCTCGACTATCCCCTACGGACCTTAACTTTCACTTTTGCTGAGAACATGTTGTTATCCCACGAGTATCTGGTGTGGATATTGGCTGCTGCTGAAGAGCACTCTCGGGTGATAAGGCATGTGCTGAGAAGGATCCTTGCTAGGCGAGTGACCAGCAGCATAGATGCTCGACTGATGGCAACCGGTGAGGATCTGGAAAGCTCAGGGCTTGTGGTTCCCCAAGTTCTGCGGGAGGACTTTTGGCGAGTGCATGGCCTAGGAGCTCAGACAGCTCATAATCCTGATGAGGCAGATCCAAGTAATGTGCCTCCCAAACTGAGCAACGCAAGTCGAAGGAGTAACCCCTGGCGAGCTGATGAAGCTGACCCAAATCAGGCAGGTAGGCGGAGCAACGCTCAGAGAGATGACGGTGTTGGACCAAGCCGTGCTGCTACACAGGAAAATGGGGATGCTGATGACGAGAAGGAGGACACCTCTGAAGGTTCCCATGCCGGTGAGGCTGGGGCCTCCTCTGCTCCTCGCAGAAGTATCTGGTCCCGGCTAGGACGTCGAAGACGTTGATGGACCGTTCCGAGGTAGAGCTACATGAAAAGAGGGGATAGGGGCTATAGGCAGTATGTATATAGCTACCTGTACAGGAATAAATGTTAATTGAAATGTCTTAGACACCTATTCCTATGTTGCACCTTATGGAATTTTTTATATTTTTTATGATTTATTATATGAGGCCTGTCATGGTTTTTCTCTTTGGTCAGTCAAGACCGTGACGAGCTGTCTCTCTCTTGTGATGTCGTTTTTTTTCACTGGATATGTTGAAGACTTTTGTCTGTTGGAGATCAGATGCTGGGGATTGAATGTCGGAGACTGCCTTCCCTCTCTCATTCTCCTGGTTTTTCTCTTTTTTTTGTTGCCTAGACTGCCCTTTTAGGTTTTCAATCTAGCGAGCCCTTATTCTCCTTTTGTCTTTTTTTTTTTGGCTCTAACTTTTGCCTAGACTGCCCTTTCAGGTTTTCAATCTAGCGAGTTGGAGAGGGATGCAGGCCAGACATTCTCGACTCGTGCATAGTATCTTTTGAACTTGTCAAGGTTGAAGGGCTGAACAAGGTCTTCCCTATCTTGGTTGGTGAGGAGCACCGCACCTCCTGGTTGGATCTGTTTGACGATGTAAGGTCCCATCCAAGGAGATTTCCATTTTCCCCTAGTATCGACATAAATAGGGGTTTTTCGCGAAGTACTAGATCTCCGACTTGGATATCACGGCTTTTGACTTTTTTGTTGAGTGCTCGAGCTATTCTTTTTTTATATGCCCGAGTATGTTCTAAGGCTAGCAGCCGTCATTCGTCTAACAGGGCTAATTGTTCGTAGCGCTGTTTGACCTAGACGATCTCAGCTATGTCTGATTCCATCATAACTCTTAATGATGGGATTTCCATTTCAATGGGTAGCACAGCCTCCATGCCATAAGCTAGAGAATAAGGGGTCGCCCCAGTGGGTGTGCGAACTGAAGTACGATAGCCCCAGAGGGCTAGTGGCAATTTTTCTGGCCAGTCTCTTCCTGTATCAGCCATTTTTCTGATGATATTTTCTAATGTTTTATTCGCTGCTTCAATGGCACCATTTACTTATGGTCGGTATGGGGAAGACTTGTGCCTTTGGATTTTAAATTCATCAAGTAGTCGGTTCACTTCCCCTTCGAAGTGTGTGTCGTTATTAGAAATGATCTCGAAAGGTACCCTGTATCTGTATATAATATTGGTTCTGATGAAGTCGGACAGCTTTCTGGCATTCAGTATTTTGTAGGAAGAGGCTTCTACCCACTTTGTGAATAATCAACGGCTACTAAGACGTATTCGTGGCCGTTGGATCCTTTCGGGTGAACTTGACCTATAGCGTCAATTTCCCATGTTGAGAAGGGCCAAGGGGCTGTGGAGTTGTATAGTATATGCGGGGGAACGTGCTGTAGATTTACGAAGCGCTAACATTTGTCGCAGTTAAGTACCCACCGAATACAATCGGTTTCTAGCGTGCTCCAATAGGACCCTTGTCGGATGATTTTCTTTGACAACATATGCCCGTTCATGTGTGGCCCACAAGTACCACCATGCAGCTGTTCCATGATTCGCTCGGCTTTGGCCTGATCGATGCACAACAGGTTTAGACCTTGGTAATGCCTTTTGTATAGATTGCCTCCGCTGATCACAAATTGCGATGCCCACCTTCGCAGGGAGATTTTGCCTTTTCTGTCTAAGTTGGACATTGATTTCTATCTCGCGGTAAATAATGGAATGAGATATTATCGAATTCTTTTGCTAGGGCTGTCAGTCTGGCATGATATAGCTGTAGTCGGGGATACTGGGTTTTCTATTTCCTTTCGACCTGATTTATGATCAAAGCAGAGTCACCATAGACCTCCAAGTCTCTGGCTCCTTTTCGGAGAGCATCTTCTAGACCGGTAATGCAAGCCTCATATTCAGCGGTACTGTTTAAGCATTCAAACTCCAATCTTATGGCCAGTGGTGTGTGGGAATCTGATGGATCAATTAGCAGGATTCCTATGCGGAAACCTCTTTTGTTGGCTGCTCCATCAAAGAACATTTTCCACTTGGTGTCATGATCGGTGATTTCTAAGACACCATCGTCTAGGAAACTGGGCTTAAATGCATCTTCTGTTTCTAGAGGCAGGTCAGCCAAATGGTATGCAATCACGTTGCCTTTGATGGATTTAAGTGTGACATATGTGATGTCATATTCATTGAGCAGAAATGACCATTTGGCTAATCAACTGGAGAGTGATGGCTTGCCGAAGATATATTTCATAGGGCCCATCCTGGAGATGAGTTTGATGGATCGAGCTTGCAAGTAAGTTTTGAGCCTTTGTGTTGCCCAGAATAGGCCAGTGAAGCTTTTCTCTAAAGCTGAGTAGTTGAGCTCGCTTCCTTGTAACTTCCTACTTATGAAGTAAATGGCATTTTTGATGTAGGAGTTTTCTTTTTCTTTGGTGAGCATAGCCTCTACTGATGTATCTGTGACGGTTAAGTATAGGAGAAGAGGTTTATGTGTATGGGGATGAGCTAGCACTGGAGGGTTGGCAAGGTAGTTTTTGATTTTTTCGAAGGCTAGCTGGCATTTTTCGTCCCAGACTTGGTCAGTGTCTTTCTTTAGGAGTCTGAATAGGGGCTCACACATGGAGGTCAGTTGTCTGATGAAACGACTGATGTATTGTAATCGACCCAAGAAGCCCTTGACTTCTGTTGGAGTTTTTGGCTGCGACATGTTTATGATGGCTTTGACTGTTGATACTTTTGTATTTAGATTTATATCTGCTCATACATTACACTAGTTTTATACATCAGTGGCTAATTGGGCTGCGTATCGATTAGTGTGGCAACTGTGTATAGAACTTTGCCAAGTATAGTTTTTATAGGACTTCACAGGTTCAACGGAAGACCTCTTCAAGGCTTCACCGGAAGACCTGCTACAACTTACAACGGCAGACCTTGTCTACACATGGTCAATCATGACGTGTCCAGTCAAGCAATTTTTAGTGGATCAATTTAAGTTTATCCTTATCAAAGTTTGAAATTAAATTGAGACATTCCCTGACATTTCAGACCAGCGCTTTTAAAAGCAGAAGACTTTCAGACCGATCGGAAAGCGAGGAAAAAGGCGTCACCTGCATGCGTAACAACTCTCACAGATCTGACACCCAGATTGCCCAACTTCCAGTCTCTGCAAAAGATCTCTGTACCCATTCCCTGCTCGATATCTGTGAAGACGAAATTCTTGAAAGACAGCTCCATGCATTTAATGCATTCAACCTAATAGAGCTGTTAAGTCTTCGTCTTCTCCAACGGATCTCCAGAATGCTCCTGCTATAAATGCTGCCATTAAAGACTGAAGAAATACACTTGATAAAATGCTCTGAAAATCTACAACAACTCTAAGTCTTTATAGTCAAAGCATTCAAGAGATCCTGAACAGATCAAGAAGTCCTCGTCGACAACAAGAAGCTGTGCATCAACATTTATTTTTGTACTTCTTGTTGTTTTCATTCAAAACTATTCTTCTGCACGAATTAAATATCTTGTTTACACACATATATTTAATTGATTAACCCCCAAACACAAGTCAATATTTTGTACACGATTCATTGGGAATATTCTTTGCAATAGATCTAGTGGAAAACATAGTGCACTATTTAAATCCAAGGTTGACTGCCTTGGTAGTGGACGTAGCACTCTTTATAGTGTGAACCATCCCAAAATACTTGTGTTAATTCCTTTACTGTTTGTCTACTTATTGAACTGCTTATTACTTTGTTTATCTTTATCCTTAATGGCAAACTTAAGTAACCTGTTAAGGTCTACCGGTAGTCCTTATCGGCAGACTTGAACCAGCTTCCTTGAAAGACTTCTGCTACTTCAATCTTTTCAATAGATTGTAGGTACTTTTCAAAGAACTTACTTAAAAGTTTTAAGTGTATAATAAGCTATTCAACCCCCCCGCTTCTAGCTTATTATTGTGCCCGTTGGGACCCACATTGACTTTGGCGGGCTCTATTTCGATCCCTTGCTCGGTCACCATGAATCCAAGGACCTTGCCCTTGGTAACTCTGAATGTGCATTTGGTTGGGTTAAGCTTCATTTGGTGCTTTCTTAACCTTACGAAGAATTTTTGAAGGTCTCTGATATGGGCACCATCTGTATCGTCGGAATGCACAATCATGTCGTCCACGAACACTTCGACTTCTTTGTGTATCATGTCGTGGAAGAGGGTGGTGGCGGCTCTTTGATATGTAGCCCCATCATTTTTTCAGCCCAAATGGCATGACAGTGTAGCAGTAGGTTCCCTAAGGGGTGATGAATGAAGATTTTTCCTGGTCTTCTGCTGCCATTTTGATTTGATTGTAGCCCAGCATGCCGTCCACAAAAGATCTTATTTTATAAAAGGCCACATCGTCTACCACAATGTCAATGTTGGGTAGAGGGAAGTCATCTTTGGGCGATGCCTTGTTGAGGTCGCGGAAGTCCACATAGATCCGAATCTTTCCACTGTGTTTCGGAACGATCACTATGTTTGATAGCCAGATCGGGTACTCAACTACCTGAATGAATTTGACATGCAGCTATTACATGATTTCTTCTTTTACTTGCAGTGACCATTCTAGCTTTATTCTGCGGAGTTTCTGCTTGACTGGTCTAGCATTGGGATGAGTGGGAATTTGGTGCTCTACAATGGCTGGATCCAACCCAGGCATGTCTTCGTAGGACCATGCGAAGACATCTACAAATTCTCTGAGGAGGTCAATCAGTGCTACCCTTTCAGACCCTTGCAGGTAACTACTGATTCTCACTTCTCTGATCTCACTGTTCAGCCCTAGATTGATAACTGACAAGTCTTCATCTGATGCTGCTGATCGGTGCTTTTCTTGGTGCTTGATTGACTTGACGAGCTCAAGTAAGTAACTTTTCTCTTTTGGGTTCATTTCGTTAAACGACTCATTATTAATGTTAATTAATTCGTCTTTTAACGTAGGTGCAACTAAGGAATACGCGAAGACATCAAGATTATCATTAAAAGCAGATTGTACATGGTCGGTTACATTATTGAGGCCCTAGGTTTGAGGTCCTCAATTTTAGGGAGTGAACTGGTAAATGACCAGTCCGTAAGGCTAAAGGAATGAGGGGGAATAGTATATTTGAAACGGTCCACCAGGTCTGCGGTTGTCAAGAGAGGGCCGGTCGTGGTATACCAATTCTGCAGGGGGTTATCAGCAATGGAATCGAACTCAGCCAAGAGTTTTTCATAGCTAGTGCCTCCGTCAATCATTCCCAGGAAGCTATCTCCCAATAGAGCATATTGTATTAAAGCTCTTTTATTTGGAAAGGGAATTTACAGTATTTTATTCTGGCCGAAAATACACTTCTTGATCTTCAGACTTTCTTTGTTGGGTCGGGCTCCAGGACTTTTTTCTCTGTATCTGCCACCGTGATTATTTCATTGTCGATGAGGTCTTGGATGGCATTCTTGAGTGAGTAGCATCTGTCGGTGGAGTGACCACTGCAGCGATAGTATTGGCAATACTGGGCATGATTCCACGAGCTGGGTAATGGGTTTAGTGGTATATAATTCATGATTGGTTTAAGCTTCCTATGAGCCCATAGTGTTTGGAAAATCCTGGATTCTTGAAGCGGGCAAGTCATCATAATGTCTATGAATCTCCCTCCCCCCTTTTGATTGGGGTAAGGTTTTTGATTGAGATTTGGTTGAATGGCTAGGTTGAACATCTTTATGGTCTAGGAAATATTGTGCCAGGAACTGATTGTGTGAGTTTTTATTTGAGGGAGGTTGTTCTTTTTCATGCGCACAAATCATTCCAGTTAGGGTTCCATGGGCCATTTGCTGGGAATAGGTATTTGAAGGATCAAGAGGGAGGTAGCTTTTTTGGTTATAGTGACAGGAATTTAGGTGAGTGAACTCAGGGTAGATGTCTGGGGTAGGTGATGGATTGATGTTATAGGTACTTGGGATAATATCATTTTGGGAAATGAGGTTGATATTTGGCTGAAGGCTGGTGTTTGGTTGAAGGAGGATATCTTCTGTTGGGTCGGAGATGTTTATTTCTAGAAGGAGGGAACTATTAGGAGGAAGCATTAGGCTTTGGATTTCTTGAGAGACAGTAACGAAAGTTTTTGCAAACTTTTCCAAAAGATTGCCAATTATTTGGCTTGTCACTCTTTCCAATTGGGCATCCAATTCCCTTTTTAGCCAGTTTTGAAATTCGGGACGTGGGGCGTATCCAGGAGTTTTTATTTCTGGTCCTAGCTTTTTCTGTCCGCTGCTAATTTCTGACACAGTCTGTTTATTTTTGGCGGCCATTCTACTCAAACTGTATCCTCTGGACTGATTTTGACTTTTTCTGATCTGATCCCGATATTTTCTGATCTGACCCATGTGTGTCTGTATCCCGTATCAAACGACCGGTACTATCTCTGTCTTTCCAAACTTAGGCCAGGTTTCTGAGGAAAAGGGGTTGAAGGTATCAGAAGGGGTTGGCTGAAGGCTTTCTGGGTTCTGAGTACAGTATGCCTTTATTATTAATATTTTTATTATTATTATTTATTTTTCCTAAAATTGATCGGACAAGCACCCGCTTTATTTTGACAGTCTCAGGACTATTCCTGGAATAGTGGATTCTTTCTCCAGAGTATAGGACCCTCGTATTCCACCTGTCTTTCGACTCCCCAAGATCGGACTGATCTCATGCGAAGGGCCTATACTCTTTCCAGGATCCACCATTCAAATTGTCTAGGTCGAATATCATAAAGATATAAAAACCGATCGGTCGATGAAGTGTCCTGAGAATCTATATGCAATTAACGTTGGCTGATGCAGAGGGTAGGTTGGCCATGGTGTATGTAGGGTAGCAATTCAAAATATTTCCACGTGCGTGCGCGTGTGTGCAGCATCTAAAAAGCAGTAAAGTTTTTTTTTCCAGATATAAAGCAATAAAGGAAGCAGATATGGTCCGTCTTTCTGTTCTTTGTGGATTTTCTCGGCTTATTTAGTTCGAGTCCTCGAAGGGACGGCGCGAGCAAACATAACGACCATTCAGATCAAAAAATAGAAAGAAAAGTGAGGAATATATCTGTTCCTATTAATTATATCTGTAAAATGAAACAATATTTACATATTTTGCACTGAATAAATAGATAAAGCAGAGATAAGATATAATAAAGCAAAGAAAAAAATAAAGCAATAATAAGCCCCTTGTTTTTTTTCTGCCTGAAATTCTATTTTATTCTATTTTTGATTTTTTTTATATTCGCAACGGTACCCGAAACAAAGCTGTTGCA
This sequence comes from Codonopsis lanceolata, assembly GCA_013146195.2. NCBI lineage: Eukaryota > Viridiplantae > Streptophyta > Magnoliopsida > Asterales > Campanulaceae > Codonopsis > Codonopsis lanceolata. The sequence goes on along the minus strand of CM028377.1, from coordinate 136,889,776 downwards.
AGTTTAAGGTTATTTGCACATTGAAGTGCACCAAAATATAGGGTCCGAACAGGTAGCCCAAAAGAGTACTCCAAAAAACATACTTAGAATAATGAGCCAAGTCCATACCCAAAAAGATGTCTAAGCCCGTACCCAAAGAAGGGCCCAAACCCAATTTGGCGAAGGAAGCCCAAGATTTGAAGATAGCTTTTATTATAAATAGGAGGAAACTTCCTCCTTGAAAGGTCAGTGACAACTTTCCTAGTAGAGAGCAGGAGCAGCTCTCCCTCTCCCTCACGGTTACAAATTAAGATACATACACTCCATTTTATTTATTATCTATGATATACAACATATACTGATTATCACACCGGAGGGTTTTGGGGTACACCCCCACCCACTCACAGTGCTTTATTTTGCAGACATCACAAGCCAGATATCCTATCGCGACAACCACCGTCGAACCACGACTCCGGTGACCCCGACATAACGTCACTTTCGGCACCCTGGACACCACACGACAAGGTCACCACATTTTTGGCGTGATCAGCTTGGTTCCGTTGCCGGGAACGCCTCATTTTGTTCAGCTCTACTCATTGACTCCGTCATCCATGGCGGAGCTCCGTTCAAATGTTGCCGGAACCACCAAAAGCAAACAAACACGGACACTTCCCGTATGGAATGGCGAAAGGAGAAAAACGCGAAGCAGAAAATAACGCCACCAATGACACGCCGACAACTCTTCGGCCTAACAGAAAGATCGCATTATGGCGCTAAAACTGAAAACCAACAACACCTTCCACGGCGACTCAACCAGGCGAGTCTAATGCCGTCGGAATCACTCCCATCCAAGATTGGACATGCCATCAGAAGCTGCCAAAAGCTACCATCGCAACCACAATTCGAAAAACGATGCCTTATCGACTTTCGATGCAAACTAAGCAATTAATAAGGGCACGAGCAAGGAGATTAACATGATGGGTTGGTGTGCCTGCACCTGACGAGTCCAACGCCACCTGAATTGCCCCAAACGACCGCCGAACGTGACTTCACGCGCCACCTAAACCGGTGGATGTGGTCACCGTTCCTTCACATCCCAAACAAATGAATTCGGCCCCTGGTCTGATCTATGTTTGGCGAGCTTCAGTTTGGCGTGCAAGTTTACTAGTAATTACTACTATTGTCAGTAGTAGGGCCACGTGATGGACAAGTCTATTTTCAGTTTGGCGTGCAATTTGTCTGCCACGATCAGTCTTCTTCCATATATATATATATATATATAAAGAAACAGGGACGGCACCCTGTAAATTTTATTAATAAGAAAAGAAAAACTACAAACAGGAGGGGGACAACCAAACAAACCCAAAGAAAGGGTAGTAAGGAGCCTGACCTCTAGAAAACAAATATATACAAAAGCCAAACTCTCAATGACGATAACTATAAAAACCCCTCTCATCATGACACATCGCCAACCGAACAGAGCGAGGCAGAGCAGACCTATCGGAGAAGAAACAGCTGATGATTATGTGCCTCCGCAACTAACCTATCTGCAACATGATTCTGCTCTCTATAAACATGGGACAAAGCAAAGGACCCCAACATATCTCGACAGACTCTCAAATCATTCGTATAAGGCCAAGGAGACCTTTGCTTACCTTGCAACACTGCAACAGCCACCAGAGAATCAGATTCGACCTCCACCGAGTCCAAACCCAGATTACGACAAAGAATCAACCCATCACGAAGAGCCAAAATCTCAGCCCTCATATTAGTACCAACACCATAAAAATTCAAAAAAGCACCAACCAATCTGCCTTGGCTATCCCGGATAACCCCACCCCCTGTACAATTGTTCGCAATGCTCGAGCCATCAGTATTAAGCTTAAAATTATGAGCAATCGGAGGAAGCCATCGAAACCATTGACCATTCTTTTGCTTACAATGAGCTACATGCAGCCCAAGATTCTAAATACCAAGACCACCCAACAAATTAACCCGAGACTTGGGAGTATGCTGAAGATGCATATCAAACAAATGACTACGAACGCGATTAAAAATTACATCGCTATTCATGGGAATATTCTCAAAAACGGCTGCGCATCTGGCCTTCCAAATTTCCCAACAAGCGAACATGAGAATACCTAGAAAGCAAGCACCTGCCTATTGACGTAAAGATATACCCCTAGTCCATGCCTCAAATAAGTGCATAATACTTACATAATGATGGATATTCCCAAAAGCCCGAGCAAACCGAACCCAAAGAGGAACAACAATCTCGGATCGAAGAAACAAATGTTCAATAGATTCTTGATCAGGCTGCCCAGTACAACAAACACACTTCGAAACAATACTGATACCCTTCTTGTGCAACAAAAGATCCATAGGCAAAGCTAGATTAAATAACCTCCAAACAAACATGCTAATGTTTTTAGGGATCCACTTCTGCCAGATTTTTTTCCCCCAGTCCACCTTTGGCAATCTATCACGCACCGTAGACAAATAAGCAGCCGACTCAAAATCTCCATTCGAAGTTAACGTACAGACTAATTTATCAGGAATGTCATTCTGAAGCTGAACACCTTGAATAACCGCATGCAGGTCAGAAGGAATTAGAGGCAGGAACTGATCAATGCATTGCAAAGCTTCGGCAAGACGGCAACAGTGAGATTGACGTCCACTGGTCTAGGACCAGTTAAAACCTCTCCACTCCAATTTGAATTCCAAAAAGAATCTGTACCATTCCCAAGAATCCAGCTACTATTTAATTGAACCATGCCCATTTGCTGCATGACAGCATGCCAAATATGAGATATATGCACAGGCTGAATAAAACCACCAAAAGAATTTCCATATTTCGCCAAAGCAAAACGAGCCCATAACCCCTGCCTTTGAAGCACCCTCCAAGCAAGTTTAGCATGCAAAGATTCCATAATTTGTTTCAAAGATCTAATCCCTAAACCCCCTTCATCGAAAGGATGACAAATCTTCCTCCAAGAAACCCACGAGCTACGATGCTCTCCACCGCTACTCCAAAGAAAAGTAGCCATGGCTGATTCAATGCGCTTGAGAACAATTTTTGGAACTTTTATGGCTGCTAAAGAAAATACAGGAATGCTACCAAGCACCGACTTTAACAAAACCAATTTAGCCCCGAACGACAAAAGCTTACTTTTCCACCCACTTATACGCCTCAAAATTTTAGCTTCCGAATCTTCAAAATACATTTGTTTAACTCTCCCTTTAAACAAAGGAATCCCTAAATATTTCATGGGCCAAAAACGTTGAGCACACCCAGACCATCTCGCAATCAATTGTGCTTTCCGATGCGAACATCTGGCAGACACATAAAAACCACTTTTCTGCAAGTTTAAAAGTTTCCCGAAAGCTTTCTCATAATCACATACAACCTTGCTAAGAGCCATTATGGACCGTTTGCTAGCGTTATTGAACAGTAACATGTTATCGGCATACAGAAGATGAGAAATGTGTATCCCCCCGCGCCCAGGCCAATAGGGAGTGAGTTTCCTTTCACTTATAGCTTTATTTAAATTGTAGGTGAAAATCTCCTGAGCCATGATAAATAACAAAGGAGAAAGAGGATCACCTTGACGCACCCCCCTGGAAGATTTGAAGAACCCGTAATTAGTCCCATTAATCCGAAAAGTGTACCAAACATTCTCAATCAGCCTGAAAATTAATTTACAATTTTCTTCATTGAACCCATACACCTACAAAGCCCGCAACAGAAAACCCCATTCCAAACGGTCATATGCCTTAGACATATCAAATTTGAAAATCACATTACCACCCCGAACTTTTTGTCCAGCCGATGAACCAACTCATGCGCTAAAACAATATTTTCCTGAATATTCCTGCCTTGCACAAAACCGGATTGTTCCTCCGACACTATCTTCGGGAGAAAAGTAGATATTCGAGAAGCTACAATGCGAGACATAATTTTCCCAGTGAAAGTACACAAGCTTATTGGACGAAGATCCCCTAAATCCTTAGGAGAGTCCACTTTAGGCAGCAAAGTGACTATTGTAGAAGATATGCCCCTATGCAAATCATTACATCGGAAAAACTCCTGAACTGCCCGAATGACATCAACCTTAATTATATTCCAACATCCCTGAAAAAACCACCCCGTGTATCCATCTATACCAGGAGCACTATGAGGATTCAACCCTTTAACCGCCTCCCAAATCTCATCTTCCGATGGAATGTTGCCAAGAAAAATATTGTCATTATCAGAAAGTCTGTGAGTTATACCTTGAAACAAATCCTCATCAACCTCTGCACCCGAAGATGAAAAAAGAGAAGAAAAATAATTAACAGCCATTTGACCTATCTGATCATCATCTTCACACCACGAACCATCCGGATTTTGAATTCGAACCGTATTTATACGAGCCCTATCCCTTATGCTTACATGGAAAAAAGTCGTATTCCTGTCGCCATCCTTTAACCAAGTCTGTCGAGATTGTTGTTGTTTCAATTCAGTATCCCACGCATTCAGCTGAACAAGAGTCTATTTGGCCTGCACAATTTGATCCGCTAGAATGTCATTCCAACCTTGTTGGAGATCCACCTCCATTCGTAAAATAGCATCCTGTTGAGCCTCCAACCTTCTCTGTACATGACCGAACACTGACCAATTCCAAGACTTAAGCTCAACCCGAAGCAACTGAAGCTTCCTGTGCAAAATCTCCATACCAGACCCTGATACTGAACGGTCCCATTGACGTTGAACAAACGACAGAAAATCCGGGTGGTCCAACCACATCCTTTGAAAACGAAAGGTACTCTTCGGCTTCTTAGTGCATGGAAAGGTAATCAACAAAGGGGAGTGATCTGACTGAACACAGCATAAATGTTGAACCCGAAGACTAGAGAGATGAGATTTATAAAACCCGTTAACAAGAACTCTATCTAATCGTTGCCAAATACGATGACCACCATCCTGATTATTGCACCACGTAAAAATACTCCCTTCATATCCCGCATCATCAAGGCCTGCTAATTGCATGAAATTCTGAAAGTCTGCCATACCGCCAAAATCATAGCCTCTGCCTCCTAATTTTTCCGAAGTGTGAGCTATAATATTGAAATCGCCGCCAACAACCCAAGGAACCGTAACATGTGCAGCAAAATCAACTAAATCTGCCCACAAATCTTGTCTCTCCTCCCTACTACATTTAGCATAAATGAATGAAGCCAAAATGCTAACATTACTCCGAAGAGTTAAACGAACTGCGAGATACTGACTAGAAACAGCCAATAAATCAATGTTAAAGCCATCTTCCCAAAACAACCAAATATGTTTATTTTCCGGATTTTGCTGTAAACAATTTTTATAACCCATCCGACGTGCAATCTTAATAATGCGACTACCATTAAGTTTAGGCTCCAAAATAACAACTAACTGAGGTTTGTATTGCCTTTTGATCAACTTTAAATGATTGATCGTATCCTTATTTCTAATCCCACGAGCGTTCCAAATTAGCACAGCCATAAATAACTAATTAAGAAGAAACAGACCGAACCTTCGAAGCAGCTCTAGTTACCCTTTTATTAACCCTGATGGAAACCTTTTTTGGAGTTTTCTTGTGCATTGTTTTGCAATATTGCTTAAAAGCTAAAATGGATTCCTCGTTGACAGCCCGACATGTATCACCATCCACAGATTTAACCCGCCCCACTTTCTGGATCGTGCAACCTTCATATCCATCAAGCGACTTGCTACGACCTTTCTTTAAGTGAGCCTGTTTTTCTAATAACACCGCGCCCCATGTCTCCTCTAGCCCATCCAGAACATCAAAAGAATTTGACAAGGGTGGACACCTTCAACCATCACCCTTCTTATTATTTGGAGGCTCAGATTCCACTCGCGGGTTCTGACCATTATCCCGTGAAAGCCCATCCTAACTGACTACCGAGGCAACCCTTTGCGGACTTAGAGAAGGCACATGCACCATGTTACATGCTGGGACATTATCCGACACATCGATAACCTCCTTCCCACGCGGCATACCTACCCCCTCGTTTGCTATCGAGCTTTCTCCTTGTTCCTGCTGGTGGCTATGCACTTTGGGGATCCACTTAAAATGTACCTCTTTTTGAGTAACTTTAACACCTTTTACCCCCACTGACGGTAAAACAGGCCCCTTCTCATTCTCTTTGGTATCCTTCAAACCTTGAATGTTCACATTACGATCCCCTACTGACATAAATACATTATCCTTCTCATCCTCTTTGGAATCCTTCGAACCATGAGTGTTTACATTACGAGGAACAGACCACGGCATCTACCTACCTTTAATCTGTTTTTGACATTCTCGAACCCCATGCCCCAATAAACCATAACCTGTACAATACGCTATATTACCCTCGAATTCTAACACCTGCAAGAACCCCTCTTCCTTCGAAGTGCCTATCCACAATCTTGACGGCAGACATTGAGAAACATCTATCTCAATACACACTCTTTCATACATGGGATGAGTGAGGGCTAAAGTCCTATCATCCGCCCTTAAAAACTTCCCTAGCGTATTGCCAATGCGTTGTAAATAGGACGGTGCAAAAAATGGAAGTGGAAGCTGATGTAAACGCACCCATACCGCCACTAGAGGGCTGTCTTTCTTCAGCACAAAATCTGGTGACCATCGAAAGGATCTATACATACATTGTTGAATCATATGAGATTCTTTCGAGAGGGCTCGCACCATATCTTCATTAGACGTTAAATGAACCATTATGTGACAGAGGTCTAGTAACCCTATAACGAACGATCCTGTCAGATTCCAATGCCTTTGGATATGATCCTGAATAACATGCAACGATGGCTTGCCCACCGAAAACTTAAGCACTACAGTATTGATAAATTGCTTCTCAGCCGTATCCATTTCAATAGGCGTAAAAAGACAACCAGGTTCTGAGGTAATGGAGATCGGCTGCCTTGGAGGTAAAGGAATATCACAAAGAGTGGGTGATTTATTCGGGTGAAGGCACTTAGTGCCTACCAGCTGCACAACAGCATGAGCATAAGATTGTGGCTTGCTAGAAGAAGAGGGAATTGTAGCATCAACATGTTGCCCAGACAAAGGTGGAAAATCCGAGGGGGGAGATGGATCCCCCGGCGGTGTCTCTGCCGGAGGGGTAGCCATGATGGAACCCTAAAGAAACCAAACCTTAAAAAGGGGAAGCAGCCGCCAGAGAGAAAATTTTCTAGAGAGAGAAAGTGGGTTTTTTTTTTCTGATGTGATTTCTTCCATATTACCCACTACACTTTATTACAAACTTGGTACAAACTTGATACAAAGTCATATCCTATCATTATTTTATTACACTATATTATTTGATGAATATGGACCGTTCACTAATTATTGTTACTTGTTTATATTTGTACACAATACCATGATTATTAATAATTTAATGTGTAACATATTTAATTCCCATCTTAATATAATTATTTATTATATGGATACACGTATATCTACAATAAAATTATACCCGCGACTAAATTATGATTTCAGGGTCACTCTCAGTATTTCAAAAAAAAAATAAAAAAATAAAAAATAAATAAAAATATTAATTATTATGATAACTGTTTGGAATAAATCGAAATAATTGCGATTAATTTATACTCGCAACCTTGTTATAATTACAATGAAGTGTCCACCATGATGCATGCTACGCTATATCTACACCGCTTCGTACATTTATTATGTTATGTACCACGAATAATATATTGACATTATATAAAATTGCATAAATATATTTGGGCACACCTGACTATATATTTGTGTTACGCTCGCATACATTAGGGACTCCCTATCGTTCGTATATAAAGGGTTACAATAAATATTTTCACACCCATATACATCATCTAAATTAACAAGGTTAATTAGTAGTTCTAAACTACATGCCGAGCAACAATATGACTTAAATAAATTGGACGCAATATAAATTACCATGACGAGTTCGATTCATTGTACGCAACTATTTGACAATTTTATGTGATGACATCTTCCTCGTAGCAAGTAGAAATATTTTCTTACAAATTTGAATACATTATTTTGATGAAATGTACACGAGCTCATTAGCCTCGTCAACTTAAACATTATATTATTTAACTTTTGTCGGCATAACGTAACAATTAAATATGATTCGAGCTCCCCTAATTATGAGAAACATAACATGCAAATTGAAATTGATATGTGCCGAGCTTACATGATATTGAAATTATTTGCCGAGCTGAAATTATTTGTCGAACTGAAATTATTTGCCGAGCTGAAATTATTTGCCGAACTGAAATTATTTGCCGAGCTAAAATTATTTGCCGAACTGAAATTATTTGACGAACTGAAATCATTTGCCAAGCTAAAATTTTGTGACGAGCTGAAGTTGTACGACAAGTATGATTTAATATACGCAACTATTTGACAATTTTATGTGATGACATGTTCCAACATAACGAGTAAAATGTTTTCTAACAGATTGGACTACATTATTTTGATGAAGCGCACGCGAGCTCGTTAGCCTCGTCAACTTGAATATTATATTTATCTAGTTTTCATGAGCGTGACAGACAAATAAATGTGATTCGAGCTCGCCTGCTTATGAGAAACATACCATGCAAATTTAAATAGATTTATGCCGAGCTAACTACTTGCCCACCATACCGAACAGTTATAAAAAATTCATCGCATAAAGCTCGCAAATTACTGGTTCAATGTTACAAGCTCGGAATAACATGCTTAGTCCACCTATCATATGTTAGCACGACACATGTATTCTCTCATGCTTCACACTCAAATATTTACATCTTAAAAATTCATCGTATCTTTTAATAGCACGACGTGTCGCCGCAACAATTGTTTCCTATTCTCGCATAATAGGCCCATATTCAAACAATCTTCTCTTATGTGATCAATATGCTTGGACTATGACAAACATTTTTGCCTGTACAAAGATGCTCCTAAAACTTTCAGGTGCAAAATACAAACGGGCATAGCCTCAGCAACCACGATCAAATAACACAAGTTGTTCCTCTACAAACTATTACACTATTATTTACAAGGTTACATGCCTACCTCGCCTCACCGAGATCACATTCTAGGCCATACGCCCACATTTTACTACTCGCAGCTAATAACAATCGTTAACCGGGGGGCTACTACCGAAGGCCACTGAACGGGATTATTAGTGATGATATAGATTATTACTTAGTATCTTCGCATATTATTCACATGCTCATGCACGCCACGCTCGCGCCAGAGCTCGAGCCTTCAGATTATGCTCGCGCTGCCGAGCTTCATACTATTATTGTTCACGTGTCCGTGCACGCCACGCTCGCGCCAGAGCTCGAGCCTCAGATTATGCTCACGCTGCCGAGCTTTATACTATTATTATTCACGTGCCCGTGCACGCCACGCTCGCGCCAGAGCTCGAGCCTCAGATTATGCTCGCGCTGCCGAGCTTCATACTACTATTATTCACGTGCGTGCATGCTTCGCGCGAGCTCGAGCCTCGGATTATGCTTTTGCCGAAGCTTCATACTATTATTATTCACGTGCCCGTGCATGCCACGCTCGCGCCACAGCCCGAGACTCAGATTATGCTCGCGCTGCCGAGCTTCATACTATTATTATTCACGTGCCCGTGCACGCCACGCTCGCGCCAGAGCTCGAGCCTCAGATTATGCTCGCGCTGCCGAGCTTCATACTATTATTATTCACGTGCCCGTGCACGCCACGCTCGCGCCAGAGCTCGAGCCTCAGATTATGCTTGCGCTGCCGAGCTTCATACTATTATTATTCACGTGCCTGTGCACGCCACGCTCGCGACAAAGCTCGAGCTTCAGATTATGCTCGTTCTAAAGCCTGAGCCTCAGATTATTATTTCTTGCGTCCGAGCACACTATGCTCGTGCCTATGCCTGAGCTGCGGATTATATTTCATACATGTGCACGTCGAGCTTTACATTATGCTCCCCACTCGAGTTTACTCAGGGCTGAGCTCTACCTTGTCCTCCCGCTCGAAGTTTACTCGCGGTCGAGTTGTACACCGCGCCTACCTGCGCTTATGCTCCCTGCTCCAGTTTACACTCGACATGATCTTCATATTGTGCTCCAGCTCGGCATCACAGTTACACTCGGCACGAGCTTCTACGAGTGTTTAGCATGTTACGCTTCACTAGCGTCCATCATGCTTTCCTCACCATTTGCGGCTACGCTCGACATGAGCTATATATCTCACTCCAGGTCGACACAGACATTTCTCTTGGTACCCTGCGGTTCAAGGTCACTTTATTTGGGGTCTCTAATGCCTCATACCTATTTTCCTCCTTGCTTGCCGAGGTGAGACCTATTGGCCTCCTCGCTTGCCAAGGAGAGACCATGCTCCTAGCGCCTTATACCTATTTTCCTCCTTGCTTGCCGAGGTGAGGCCTATTGGCCTCCTCGTTTGCCAAGGAGAGGCCAGGCTCTAATGCCTCATACCTATCCTCCTCGCCAAGCCGAGGAGAGGCCAGGTGTGGGTTCCCGGGAAACGTGCGCCCGCGCCCCGCGCGCCCTTGGATAGGGGTGCGCGTACATGCGGATGCGGTGACATCCACTGCTCTCGTTCCACCCTCCCTTGTCTAGGGGAGGACGAAATCAAAAGTGCGAGAGGAGTGCTGTTGAAATAGCGCGTTTGAATGCGCCTCGGTTGCCTTTAGTGGATTTTGATCCCATATGGGAGGAGCTTTGGGTTTTCTATGTCAAGTTATCCCTTTTTTAGGGTATACCAGGATATAGGAATGCATCCCCCTTCTATTCCCATTCTCCCTTTTTTAGGGGAAAGCAGGAAAGTGCAAGGAAGGAATGTTGCAGCGCCCCCACTATGGATTTTATGAAAATAGCCTTATGGCCTATTTCGGATCACTATGGGTGCTTTGGGTTTTCTACATCAAGTTATCCCTTGTTTAGGGGATACCAGGATATAGGAATGCATCACCCTTCCATTCTCATTCTCCCTTTTTTAGGGGAGAACAGAAAAGTGCAAGGAAAGATGTTGCGAGGCCCCACTGGATCCAAAATGTTTTAGAGTCGCCATCTTTATTTTGAGGAAAAAATAAAGCAAAACCAAAAAAAGAAAACCAGAGATAATAAAAATGGGTCCGGAGGCTAAGTTACGAGTTGGGAAGGTGCTAGGCACCCAACTCGCCCTTTCGGTCTTAAAACAGTTTTTGGCTAAAGTGTACTTTTTGTTATATTTATTTAACAGATAAATAATGCATTAACTGCCTACAAATACATCCATTTGTCTACATTATTTACAGACTTGCAGCTATCTCTTTACAAATAATTACAGATATACTTGAAAATATTTGGCCATAATAACGGCTCTTTTTAGTACTATTTCCTAACTGAATCCGGGCAGCACAACTGCTTATATGTTTACAATGGGCCGGATTTTAAATACAACTTTAAATAATAAATGACCAGAAAAGTAAATTGATAAATAAAATAACGCCTTTAAAGGCTTTTACCTTTTAGAGCGGGGTGTGCTCGCTCTGTCCTTCTCGGGAGAGGGAGACTTTTATTGTTGCTGCTGATGTGATTTGGGCAGAGTGACGGCTTATATATGGTGTTTTTGGCTCACTCACTCGGGCAGAATAACGGCTTAGTTTTTGTGGTTTTGGCCTTCTTGGTTGGGCGGAGTAACGGCTTATATTTTGTGTATTTCAGCTTATTACTCGGGCAAAGTAACACCTTACTTTGGGATTTTTGGGCCGAGGAAATAAGGTGGATACCTAACTACTAGGCTAGGGATTACTTCTACCGGTTGGTTTTGTGTTTGGAGGAGGTTTGGCAGGGTTTCGAGGCTTTTGAGGTGATCGTTCACTATCTCACTTCGCTTTCTATTTCTCCAGCGTAACGAGAACGCGGAGAATTTTTATCGATGATAAGGTGTGTTGAATGAGGGGCCCGGGGCCTGTATTTATAGGAAGAATTGAGGACATCAATGGAATTAAATTTCCTTCCTTGTGCATCGAAGAATTGTACACAGCGCGGGAGAAATTGCACATTACGGCAAGTCTACAGTGCATCGTCAACAAAACTGGGCACCAACAAGCCAAAACTGGGCGCTGGAAACCCAAACTGGGCGCCATGCCTAATTTTCATATGGGTGGCGCCAAGTTTTCAATACTTTCCAATTTTTGCACTTTAAACCCTGCAGTTCATCCTTTTGCGCATCCTGCTTTGTCCTTTTGCACTTTTGACCCTGTAACTTGACATTTGTTAATGTTTTAACAGGTCTTGATATTTTATGTCATGCCACATACCTGGGGTACGAAATTGGGGTGTCTACAGAGCCCCTCAACGATGGAGTCTACGGGTAACCCGTAGCTTACTGAGTAGACGAACATCGTTGATAAGAATAGACTCTCCAATTTCGTTCAATTATAAAACGAGGGAGAAAGATGCAACAGGTAATAGTTATAATGCATCAATTTATAATGTGAGACAAACCTCCATATCCTAGACTTTTTTAGTCCGTTATAGTAGGTTATCGCAGTTTTTAAGCAGATATGCAAATTAAGTGCTCTGATGGTTGGACCTACTAATGTAGGCTGCCTACGTATTCCTTAATAAAGGAAATCAGACCAAACGTAGTTCGACCAAAACCTAAACCATCATTCATGCAACGGTCGTGCCTACCAAAATAGGCTGCCTACGTATCCTTATACAAGGAATCAGACCGAGACGTAGTTCATTCAGCTGGGGACCAAATGTTGCGGTGCAAGTGCGGCAATGCTAAATGAGCAAGTGCATGCAAAGCTTTATCAAATGAGTGCTGCAAAGGTAAATAACGTGTTGTGTTTGGTCGCATCTACCGAGATAGACTGCCTACGTATCCTTAACCAAGGAATCAGACCAATCGTAGCTCGCCTGTGGCTGTGCAGCATGAATTGTTTCCTTAGGAACTCAGCCTCTACTGGAGAACAAGACCTTTCCCTATGAATCCGGGGTTGCGTGCCCCTTAAAAGAAAGTTTTCCAACACAACGAAAAATGCATGGAATGCTGCCTCCTTAGGAACTCAGCCTTCACCGGAGAACAAGACCTTTCCCTATGAATCCGGGGTTGCGTGCCCCTTAAAGGAAAGTTTCCAAACATCATACAAATGCACTGCAAAAAGGAAAAAAATACTTTCCTTTTATTACCCTTGCCATGCCCGTGCGGCAAATTGTTGTTGTTGTTGCTTTGCTGCTGCTTGCTGCTTTACGCTGTTCTTTGTTGTTCTTGTTGCACTTTGCTGGGGATTCTTCTTTTCTCACCGTTCCAGCCCTTGCTGGAAAATCTTTTCCCCTGTTCCGCTTATGTTTTCGGCTTTAGCTGGAAAATTTTCTTAATGCTGCTGCATTTTTCTTTACTGGTCCTTCTAACCTTGGTCAGAAACTCCCTTTTTCTTGCTGCAGCATCTCTTGGTACCAGCTGAGATCATCTTTTCTTTGCTGTTATTTTCTTTTCGCTCAATTCTCTAGCTTCAGCCGAAAAAAAAAAAAAACTTCTGCCGCCGCATTTTTCTTGTTGCATGTACCTGAAAATATTTCTTTCTTGTACATGCATTTTCCCTCTCCCGATTTTTTTTTGTTTTTTTTAATGTTTTTTTTATATATTCTGCATGTCTGCCACTTTCTTTATTTGCATGCTTATTACCTCTTTTTTTTCTTTTTTTTATTCTGCATGCTCACCATTTTTCTTTATTTGCATGCTTATTACCTCTTTTTTTTCTCTTTTTCTTTTCTTTTCTTTTTTTTGGTCCGCCTGGATATTCTTCAGATTTGCTAGATTTTGGCACTGTTTGGTACTTTTGAAGCATTCCTGTCTTTATTATTAATGTTTATGCATGTCCTATCTATGCCTAAATGATGCAATTAAGCAATGATGCATGAAATTTATATGATTTATTTTTATGATGCCTAATTGAGCTAGCGGTCACTATTTGACCATACTATGCATGATTTATACTATAAATGCAGATGGGGCTACATGATGCATGCTTATGCTGCATGGATATAGTGAATGCCATGGGAATATTCATTTTCACTGATTGGTGGCATTTTATTTATTTTTTAGCGCACCCCTAATGCAGCTTATTGGATAATAAATACACATGCTGGATGCGTATACTTACTTTATTTAATGCAAATGTGATGCCTAAAAATTATAGGATGCTTATTAACATGATGCATGGATATTCTCATATTCTATCATGCATGCAATAATGCAGAATGTAGTACATATCTTTTAAGATGCAAAATGCATTTTTACGATGTCTAGGATGCAAAAACGTTTATTTAGATGCAAAACAATACATTAAAAAAATTTGTTTTTGTTTTTTTTTGTTTTTGTTTATGTTTTTTTTATGTTAAAACCTGTACAAACATTTACAATGCAATCTAATTTTATATGATGCAAAAAAAAAAAAAAAACATGCAGACTCAAGCCACACGCACAAAGCAAAGCTATACCGACCTAACGGGTAATGACGCGGTGTATTTCCAAAATGAATTTTAAAATAATATACCTTCGGGCTCGAGCGGGCTTCCCTTTTTTTCTTTTTTTTTTATGTGGTATGTGGGGAGAGAAAAAGGCAGTCATCTCCTCCTGTTCTCGGCCATATAATTGTTGCAGGGCTATTCTTGGCGTAAGGCTATTCTCATAGCCCCTGTATTTTTCTTCGCAATCAGACAGGGCAGCAGTGCATGGTCGGAACCCGAGTCGTCTGGCTATTTCAGGATAGTGGCCACACAGATGATGAATATGATGAGGACACTTCTGGTGTTTCTCATTCTGATGAGACTGAGCCTTTTTTGTGCCTTACTGAAAAAGTATATGGGCCCGGCCGGGCGGATGCCGTAGGCACTGATGGACTGCTCCGGGGCTTAAGCTACAAATGAAGGATAGTTTCTGGGGAAACAAGGGGGGATATAGGCAATAAATAGATACGTACAGGCAATTATTGTATAACCTAAATTTCTTTAGCAATTATTCCTAAGTTGCACCTTAGGACCTGAAAATTTTATATTTTAGTGTTTTATTGCGAGCTTCCTATCGTGGGTTTTCTTCTTTTTCTTTTGTCAGTCGAGCCCCTTGCATGCTGAAGACTGGAGGTAGGATGTCGAGGTTTTAAAGAGTGCTTCCCTCCCCTTTTTCTCCTGATATATATATTTTTATTTGGCTCTAACTTTTGCCTAGGCTGCCCTTTTGGGTCTTTAACCTAGCGAGCCCTTATTTTTCCCTTATTTTTCCCTTATTTTTTTTATTTTGCTCTAATTTTTGCCTAGGCCGCCCTTTCGGGTTTTCAGCCCAGCGAGCCCTTATTTCTCCTTTTTATTTGTTTTTTTTTTGCTTTTTTTTATATGCCCTAACTTTTGCCTAGGCCGCCCTTTCGGGTTTTCAGCCTAGCGGGCTGGAGAGGGAAGCACTTGCCAAATAGGGTGGCTCAAGCATAATACCTTTTAAGCTCGCTGAGATTGGAGGGCTGAACAAGGTCTTCTCTTTTCTGGCTTGTGAGGAGTACGGCATCTCCCGACCGGATCTCTTTGACAATATACGGCACATCGTGGAAGAGAGTGGTAGCAGCCTTTTGATAAGTAGCCCCAGCATTTCTTTTTAGCCCAGACGGCATGATATGATAGCAGTAGGTCCCCCTAGGGGTGGTGAATGAGGTCCTTTCTTGGTCTCCTGCTGCCATTTTGATTTGACTATTGCCCAGCATGTCGTTGAAAAAAATACTGTTGGGCTTGGGAATGGTCACTATTGGACAGCCAGATCGGGTATTTTCTTTTTTTTTTAATTCTTTTTTTTCCTTGTGTTGTTTTTTTTTCTACTTTTTCCTTTCTTATTTTTTTTGTGTTTCTCTTTTCTTTTACTACTTTTTTTTTACTACCCGAATGAAGTTGACGTGCGGCTATTTCATGCTTTCTTTTTTTAACCTGTAGTGACCATTCTGGCTTGATGCGGCAGAGCTTTTGCTTGATTGGCTGAGCATCCGGATATATGGGGATCCGGTGTTCGACTATGGCTGGATCTGGCCCCGACACATCTTTATAGGACCAGGCGAGTATGTCCACGAATTCTTTGAGGAGATCAGTGGGTAGTGTTCTTTTGGAGCCTTGCAGGTAGTTGCCGATTTTGACTCTTTTGATTTCATTGTCCAACCCCAGATTGATAGTGAGTAAGTCTTCAGTTGCTGTTGGTGAATGATGTTGTTCCTGGTGCTCGACTGACTTTACAAGCTCAAGCAAATAATTTTTTTTATCTTTTGGGTCCTATTAAATGACTCATTATTATAATGATTTAATGCGTCTTTTAATATAGGTGCAACTAAGAAATAAGCAAAGACATTTAAATTATTATTAAAAGCAAACCATACAGGGTTTATTATATTATTGAGGACCTGGGGTTTGAGATCCTCAATTTTAGGGAGCGGATCGGTAGATGACCAATCCGTAAAACTAGGGAAAGGAATAGGGATAATATATCCGAAGCGGTCCACCAGATTTGCGGGCGTCAAAAGCGGGCCGGTCGTAGTATACTAGTTCTGCGGAGGCTTATTTGAAATAGACTCAAACTCAGCAGGGAGCTTTTTTTTTTTTTTTAATAAGTGCCTTTATCCATCCTACCCAGGAAGCTGTCCCCCGAATTTTCATTAGAAACTTCTTGGTTTAGAATTTTACACATCATGGTTTTCAAGTTTTCAATGTCAGCCTCTATTTTGGCGGGCGAGAGAGTTGAGTTTTGGTAGATGCTGGCAGGATCAGGGAAAGCTGGGTTAATTTCTGGCTGCGGTATCTAGTAAGGATTTTGGGCAGGATAAGGATTTTGGGCTGGATATGGATACTGGGCTGGATATGGATTTTGGATAGGATAAGGATTTTCGATAGAATATGGATTTTGGGTAGGATAGGGATATTGGATTGGGTAAGGACTTTGGGTAGGATAAGGAGGGTATGATGAAAAAGGGTTAAAATTTTGGTAATGATAGGTATTTGGTGGGTTGGTGTTTGGCTGAGGAGTTGGGTTTAGAGGAACATGGAAGGTTGATGCTTCTTTGGGGGACTGCAGGAGAAGAGATTACCTCACTTTCTGCTGCCATACTGCTCGGATCTGTTTCCTATGTATTGATTCTGCCCTTGTCTGATATGATACTGATACCCCCTGTATTGATTTTTGCACTTATTTTCCGTACGAACCGGCCAGTACTATCTCTACCTTTCCAGATTTGGGCCAGATTTCTGAGGAAAATGGGTTTGGAGGTATCAGGAGGTTGGCTGAAGGCTTTCTGGACTTGGAGTACATCGTGCCTTTATTAGTATATTTTATTAATTATTTTCCCTACAAATTGACCGAATAAGCACCTGCTTAATTTTGACAGTCTCAGGACTTTTCCTGGAACAGTGGATTCTTTCTCCAGAGTATAGGACCAACGTATTCCACCTGCCTTTCAACTCCCCAAGATCAGACTGATCCCAGGCGAAGGGCCTATACTCTTTCCGGGATCCACCATTCGAAATGGTCTAGGTCGAGCATTAAAAAATAATAAATCAGCCCCAGTGTATATATATATATATATTTTTTTTTTTTTTGACTTGCGCACATTTTTTTTTTGACTTGCACATATATATATATATATATATATATATATATATATATATATATATATATATATATATATATATATATATATATATATATATATATATATATATATATATATATATATATATATATTTTTTTTTGTGGGCTCGACTTTCATTTTTTTTTGGTGACCATTTTTTTTTTCACAATTTAAAATGCAAGAACCGGTCGGTCTTTGAAGTGTCCTAAGAATCTATATGCAGTCTAACGTTGGCTTATGCAGGGGGTAGGCTGGCCATGGTGTAGGGTAGCAATTCGGAATATATTTATATGCATGTGCGCGTGTGTGTGGTATCTAAAAAGCAAAACAGTTTTTTATATATATAAAAGCAGAAAATAAAACAAATATGTCATGTCTTGCTGTTATTTATGGATTTTCTCGGCTTTTTAGTTTGAGCGTGAGCAAGCAAGTACATCACATTAAGAAATAGAAAGAAAAGCGAGGAATCTATCTATCCCTATTAATTACAAATTTGGTCCTATGCCCCCAAAATAAAATGACAGAATGCATGGAAATATGTACAAATGTACAGAATAAAAAAAGAAAAATGAACAGGAGGAAATAATAATATAGAGTCGAAAATAAAATAAAGCCCTGGCCCTTTCGTTGTGCTGGCCGGAAATTATTGCACATAAAATACGGCATATATATATATTTTATTTTATTTTATTTTTTTTGCAAATTTTTTTTTAAAAAAAATAAAATACGAATATTTTCAAGTATATCCGTAACAGTGTTTGACATGAAACTGCTGCAAGATGGAGGATCATATCCACAAATATAGACACGGATGTTAAAGGAACGCAATATTCAATTGTTTAAATTAATATAACAAGCATACTTTAGCCAGAAACAAAAGAAAAAAAAGTTTTGGTTACTGAGTCTAGCCCTCCATTTTTATTTAAAATAAAAACGATCTCCCCAGCAGAGTCGCCACTGTGGGTTCCCGGGAAACGTGCGCTTGCGCCCCGCGCGCCCTTGGATAGGGGTGCGCGTACGTTCGGATGCGGTGACATCCACTGCTCTCGTTCCACCCTCCCTTGTCCAGGGGAGGACGAAATCAAAAATGCGAGAGGAGTGCTGTCGGAATAGTGCGTTTGAATGCACATCGGTTGCCTTTAGTGGATTTTGATCCAATATGGGAGCTTTGGGTTTTCTATGTCAAGTTATCCCTTTTTAGGGGATACCAGGATATGGGAATGCATCACCCTTCCATTCCCATTCTTCCTTTTTTAGGGGAAAGCAGGAAAGTGCAAGGAAGGAATGTTGCAGCGCCCCCACTATGGATTTTATGAAAATAGCCTTATGGCCTATTTTGGATCACTATGGGTGCTTTGGGTTTTCTATATCAAGTTATCCCTTGTTTAGGGGATACCAGGATATAGGAATGCATCACCCTTCCATTCCCATTCTCCCTTTTTTAGGGGAGAACAGAAAAGTGCAAGGAAAGATGTTGCGAGGCCCCACTGGATCCAAAATGTTTTAGAGTCGCCATTTTTATTTTGAGGAAGAAATAAAGCAAAACCAAAAAAAGAAAACCAGAGATAATAAAAACGGGTCCGGAGGCTAAGCTACGAGTTGGGAAGGTGCTAGGCACCCAACTCGTCCTTTCGGTCTCAAAACAGTTTTTGGCTAAAGTATGCTTTTTGTTATATTTATTTAACAGATAAATAAAGCATTAACTGCCTACAAATACATCCATTTGTCTACATTATTTACAGACTTGCAGCTATCTCTTTACAAATAATTACAGATATACTTGAAAATATTTGGTCATAATAATGGCTCTTTTTAGTACTATTTCCTAACTAAATCCGGGCAGCACAACTGCTTATATGTCTACAATGGGCCGGATTTTAAATACAACTTTAAATAATAAATGAACGGAAAAGTAAATGGATAAATAAAATAACGCCCTTAAAGGCTTTTACCTTTTAGAGCGGGGTGTGCTCGCTCTGTCCTTCTCGGGAGAGGGAGACTTTTATTGCTGCTGCTGATGTGATTTGGGCATAGTGACGACTTATATATGGCGTTTTTGGCGCACTCACTCGGGCAGAATGACGGCTTAGTTTTTGTGGTTTTGGCCTTTTTGGTTGGCGGAGTAACGACTTATATTTTGTGTATTTCAGCTTATTACTCGGGCAGAGTAACAGCTTACTTTGGGATTTTTTGGCCGAGGAAATAAGGTGGATACCTAACTACTAGGCTAGGGATTACTTCTACTGGTTGGTTTTGTGTTTGGAGGAGGTTTGGCAGGGTTTCGAGGCTTTTGAGGTGATCGCTCACTATCTCACTTCACTCTCTATTTCTCCAGTGTAACGAGAACGCGGAATATTTTTATCGACGATAAGGTGTGTTGAATGAGGGGCCCGGGGCCTGTATTTATAGGAAGAATTGAGGACATCGATGGAATTAAATTTCCTTCCTTGTGCATCGAAGAATTGTACACATCGCGAGAGAAATTGCAAATTACGGCAAGTCTACAGTGCATCGTCAACAAAACTGGGTGCCAACAAGCCAAAACTGGGCGCTGGAAACCCAAACTAGGCGCCATGCCCAATTTTCATATGGGTGGCGCCAAGTTTTCAATACTTTCCAATTTTTGCACTTTAAACCCTGCAGTTCATCCTTTTGCGCATCCTGCTTTGTCCTTTTGCACTTTTGACCCTATAACTTGACATTTGTTAATGTTTTAACAGGTCTTGACATTTTGTGTCATGCCACATACTTGGGGTACAAAATTGGGGTGTCTACACCAGGCTCTAATGCCTCATACCTATTTGCCTCGTTGGGACTCCGAGGAGAGGCCAGGCTCCTAGTGCCTTATACATATCCTTCTCGCCAAACCGAGGAGAGGCCAGGCTCTAATACCTCTAAATACCTATTGCATCCACATGAGCATTCCATACATATTAATAAGTTACGGAATACATGCATCCTCCATTCATCATTGTATAAACATAAAAACATGCTCCGATTGCCTCTCTCAGTACCTTGCGGTTCAAGGTCACTTTCTTACAGTGCCTTGCGGTTTATGGCCTTATGGCTCGCTTTCTTGAAGGTCCTCGTCTCCCTGAGGATAAATCTTAACATGCCACAAGCTACCTAGAGAGCCTAGAAACATCATGTTCATTTCCTTTTTGTCATAGGTTTTACCAAGAGAAAAGCAGCTATTAATTACCCCACTGAATCGATCGTATGCTTGTCTCAAGGTTTCCTTTGGATCCTTTTCGAAGGAGTCAAACTGCTGGATATATGTGTGTTTTCTGTTATCTCTTGTGTCTTGGTCTCCTTCAAAGTATTCCACAAGAGCTTCCTACATCTCTTTTGCAGTAGTACATCGGATCACTTGCTGGTATGTGCTTGTGTCTAGAGAGCTAGTAATGATATTGATTGCTTTACTATCTAGCTCTACCAGTTTTCTGTCGTCCTCTGTCCATTCTGATTCTTCTTTGGGAACTTCGGCAGGATTCCCAGCGATGGAGGCTAGAAGGTTGGCCTTCATTGGTACATGTTGTCCTGCTATAACACACTTCCATAACCTGTTGTCAATGGAGTTCATAAAACGCATTACCTTATCCTTCCAAACATCGAAATGGCATTTGTCCAATATTGGGACGTGGTTCGCATTTGATGTAGGCAGCATGTAGTGTGTTTGTACCATTGGATCGAATCTCTCAAGAGTTTAATCTCGGAAAAACTAGTTTTCAAAGAGTTAAGCTCTGATACCAATTGTGAGTCCCAAAGGGCACAATAATAAGCTAGAAGGGGGGTTGAATAGCTTATTATACACTTAAAAACTTTTTAAGTAAGTTCTTTTGACAAGTACTTACAATCTATTAGGAAGATTGAAGTAGCGGAAGTCTTGCAAAGAAACTGGTTCAAGTCTGCCGATAAGGACTACCAGTAGACTTTAACTGGTTACTTAAGTTTGCTGTTAAGGATAAAGATAAAGGAAGTAATAAACAGTAAAGGAATAACACAAGTATTTTGAGATGGTTCACACTATAAAGAGTGCTACGTCCACCACCAAGGCAGTCAACCTTGGATTTAAAAGTGCACTATGTTTACCACTAGATCTATTACAAAGAATATTCTCAATGGATCATGTACAAAATCTTGACTTGTGTTTGGGGGGGCGGTAAGGAATTAAATATCTGTGTAAACAAGATATTTAATTCGTGCAGAAGAATAGCTTTGAATGAAAACAACAAGAAGTAAAGTAATAAATGTTGATGCAGAGCTTCTTGTTGTTGTCGAGGACTTCTTGATCTATTTAGGATCTCTTGAATGCACTGAGTATAAAGACTTAGAGTTGTTGTAGATTTTTAGAGCATTTCATCAAGTGTATATCTTCAGTCTTTAATGGCGACATTTATAGCTGGAGCATTCTGGAGATCCGTTGGAGAAGACGAAGACTTAACAGCTCTATTAGGTTTAATGCATTAAATGCATGGAGCCGTCTTGAAGATTTCGTCTTCACAGATATCGAGCAGAGAAAGGGTGCAGAGACTAGAAACCGGGCACTCGGATGTCAGATCTGTGAGAGTTGTTACAAACAGTAGGTGACAGTCTGTTTTCCTGCTTTTACTATTCAGTCTGCGAAAGTCTTCTTGCTTTTCGGAAAGCTGCTTTCGGCGGGTCTGAGATGTCAGGGAATGTCTCAATTTAAATTCAAACTGATAAGGGTAAACTTAAATTGATCCACTAATAACTGTTTGACTGGACACGTCATGATTGACCGAGTGCAAACAAGGTCTGCCGTTATATGCTGTAGCAGGTCTTCCGGTGAAGCTTTAAAGAGGTCTTCCGCTGAACCTGTAAAGTCCTATAAAACAAACTATTCTAGGCAAAGTTCTATACACAGTTGCCATGCTAATCGATACGCAGCCCAATTAGCCACTGATGTACAAAACTAATGTAATATATGAGCAGTTATAAATCTAAATACAATGAGTATCAACACAGATTATACTCCTTACCCTCGATGTCAGCCTTGACGGATAAGGAGTAGGGGGCTACTGAAGTGCACCAAAATATTGGGCCCGAACAGGTAGCACAAAAAAGTACCCCAAAAAACATACTTAGAATAATGGGCCAAGTCCATACCCAAAAAGAGGTCCAAGCCCGTACCCAAAGAAGGGCCTAAACCCAATTAGGCGAAGGAAGCCCAATATTTGAAGATAGCTTTTATTATAAATAGGAGGAAACTTCCTCCTTGAAAGGTCAGTGACAACTTTCCTAGCAGAGAGCAGGAGCAGCTCTCCCTCTCCCTCACGGTTACAAATTAAGATACATACACTCCATTTTATTTATTATCTATGATATACAACATATAATGATTATCACACCGGAGGATTTTGGGGTACACCCCCACCCACTCACGGTGCTTTATTTTGCAGACATCACAAGCCAGATATCCTACCGCGACAACCACCGTCGAACCACGACTCCGGCGACCCCGACATAACGTCACTTTCGGCACCCCGGACACCACACGACAAGGTCACCACATTTTTGGCGTGATCACACACACACACACACACACACACACACACACACACACACACATATATATATATATATATATATATATATATATATATATATATATATATATGTAAATGCAATATTTAAAATGTTAAATAAATATAATAAGCATATTTAGCTAAAAAGAAAAAAACTTGCTTTTTCTTTTTTTTTTTTTTGAAAATGAGTAGCCCTCCGTTTTTATTTTCTTTAAAATAAAAACAACATCCCCAGCAGAGTCGCTACTGTGAGTGCCCCGGTTTTCGACCTTTCCCCCACTACGTGAGGAAGCGGATGATTTCAAAATAAACCTTTAGGTGTGTGGAATACGTCTGGCCTCATTGTGGACTCAAAATATTAAAACAGAGTCTCCATCTTTATTTTAAGGAAAAATAAAGAAAAACCAAATTTAACCAGATTTGTAAAGGGTTCGGAGGCTAAGTTACGAGGTGGGAAGGTGTTAGGCACTCAACTCGCCCTTTCGGTCTCAAAATAGTTTTTTGGCTAAGATATGCTTTTATTATATTTATTTAACAGATGAAATAAAGTATTTAAATATACATATATCTGTACATATATTATTACAATACTTGCCACAGCCTCCTTTCAGGAGTTACAAATATATTATAAAATTTTGGCCATAATAATGACTCTTTTTAATGTAATTTTCTTATAAAAATTCGGGGTAACACAACTGCTTATATTGCTTACATTTTGCCCATCCAAATAGCACTTTTATATAATAAAACTTTTAAATGACCTACCTCTTGAAGCATGGGGGTTTTATCCCATACCAACAGCTTGTTTAAGGTGTTTTATCCCACTACCGACTATGTCTTCGGGTTTAAGAGGGGGTCTTTTTTTTCTGCTATTGTTGCAGGGATTTGCGCAGAGTGACTGCTTCCGAAAGTTGCTTTCAGACCTCGAAAACCGAGCGGAGCAACTGCTTGCTTTTTTTGCTGTTGTTTGTTTGCTGCTGGCAGAATTTGGACAGAGCAACTGCTTGCCTTTTGCTGATTTGGTATCTGGATTCGGGCAGAGCGATTGCTTGCTTTTAGATTTTTGGACCGAAGGAATAGGGTGGAATCCTAGCAGGGCAGCTAGGTTTCACTTTGACTGGCTGATTTTAGTGATTGAGGGAGATTTGGAGGAGCTTCGGGGCTAGAGAAGGAAATCTCACAACGCTCTCGAGAGAACTCACAAACTGCTTAGTGTGTGAACTGCTAACGGTGTGTGTGAATTATGAAGCCGGGCACCTCTATTTATTGGTAAGAGTGAGGCTTCCTTCGCGATTAAGATTTATCATTATGTGCTTCATCAGCTTGTACCGCGCGCTTGAGAGATTGCACCGAAGGCTAATAGCTACAATACAGAGAGCACTGTTGGGCGCCACCCATGGTGAGGGCTGGCACGGCACCTAGGGGCCATATGGGCGGCGCCAGGGGTCCTATTTGATCTTCTTTTTGGCACTTAGGCCCCTTGCATTTAACTGTTTACGCATCCTACTTTTTCTTTTGCATTTTTAACCCTGTAACTTGACATCCGTTAGCTTTTAACAGGTCTTGATATCTCATGTCAATGTCACATATCAGAGGTACGAAATTGGGGTGTCTACACTTGGCATCTACCCATAACAGGTACTTAAGCTTTAAGGGAAGAAAAACAAGGAAATTAGGAGCAGATAAACTGGAAAACAGACATCAAACTATCACTAATTCACTATCCATCTCAAACTTCTCCTCTGCAACAGTTGGCAAATATAACCAAATAGGATAGATCCTTGAGTTTCCATTGCAACTCTGCCATGTGACACAAGTTGCTATGATTTCATTTGTCTATTATCATCAACATGATTCTGCTATCATTCTAAAGAAACAGTTGCAATAAGATTAAGTGCCAACAAATACAACAAAACACGGATAGAAGCAGTCCTGGAGGTATTTATACACTAGGTTGCAGATATTAGTCGGTAGAAACAGTTATGTTAGTCTTGAAATGTGATTTTCCTATCAAATTTGTAATCTAGAACTATGGTGAACATATTGTCAAAAAACTGAATTACCAAAATTAAGGCATGAATATCCTAATTAAACAAGCTTTGAAGTAAACAACAACAGATAATTAAGGCAGGAATATCCTAAGTATATCATATCAATACTCAAATTAAAAATAAAAACTGAAAAATAAATATTTAAATTGGAGAGGAACTCGCCTGTTTGGACGGAGTGAGAGACACGAAGTGAGAGAGGGGGAGAGAGTGAGAGAGACTCGGTGGTCCCGGTGGTTGGTGGCGAGGGTGGCGGCGATGAGGTGGAGAGCAGCGAGAGCTTCTTCTTCTTCTTGGCTTGCTGCACACAACCCTTCCTCACGGTAAGTCTCTCTCTCACTTGCCGCTGTCGAAGATGAGGACGAGCTTAATGAGGTAGTCGTATTCGGCTCGAGCTCTAGTTGGCAGCAAGCAGTAGCAGTGGAGGTAGGAGGGGAGGCGGCGATGGCGAGAGATAGAGAGAGACGTCGACTGAATTTTGAGTGAGAGAGAGAGAGAGAGAGAGTAGATCATTGTTTAGAGAGATAAGATAAGATAGATCCAGATCTGTAACTTGTATTTATACCTAGGGTTTTTTTTCCTTCTTTTCTTTTAATTTTATTTTAAATTGATGGTAATTCAAATAGCTAGTTGAGACATTAGTTGGGATATCTTAAAATAGAAGTGTGAACATTTATTCAGGACGGAAAAAGTACTTTCAATTTGTATTGTCTTTCAAACTAGTTAATAATAATTTATTTTGAACGTAAAGCATTAATTACTAATGTTTCTTAAAAATTTATGTTTTATAAATATATTAATTAATATTAAATACATATTATTAATTTTAATGGTTAGTTATGGAAAAAAAATGTAATCAAATTTTGAGAATATTTAAACTGTTGGGACACCTCAACCACTACAAGTCAAACCCGTCAAAACATAAATATCAAATAGGTTGAAATGTGTCGGGTTAAAATGGGTCGACACGTCTTAACCCATCTTTAACCCAAAAAACATGAATTTTTACTATGAAAAGTCATGGTCCATCTTTAACTAAATTGGGATTCCAATTACAACTATTGAATTAATCACTTTTACCCAGGCCTGGTAATTGTGTGATTGGGTTTGGGTCGGGTTGAAATGGGTAACGAGTTGAAACGAGTCTAAACCTGTCCGAACTTAAATATGAAATGGGTCGAAATGTGTCAGGTTAAAACGGGTCGACCCATCTTAAGGTTAATGGGTTATAATTGTCAGATCTAGTTTTACCCATGCAGTTGTGTCATATTATGTCAGGTTTAGGTTTTGGGATAATTAAGGTTAAGTTAGTGTTTAGGTTTAGGGTTGTGGTTTAAGTTTAAGCTTAAGTTAGTGTTTAGGTTTACGGTTGTGGTTTAGGTTTAAGGTTAGTGTTATGGTTTCGCGATTAAGGTTAAGTTAGTGTTTAGGTTTAGAGTTGTAGTTTATGTTTGATGGTCCAATTTGTGTGTCAGGATTGTAATTAATTTTTGCATCGGGATTTGCTACATAGTCCCCCAATATTGCGTATCGCAATTCAAATTGATGGATTGTCATAAACAAATTGATTGAGGTTCGAGTTAGGGTAACTCGCTAAACGAAATTTTGAAAAAAATATGTGATCCGATTGGGTTTTAGCTGATCGGGTCGGTCGAGATACAAATGTAACCGGAATCTGTTTGCCCACCCTATGTTCGTAAAATATCAAATCGATCTCAACCGCTCAGATCTAGATCGAGTTTGAACTAAATTGAACAAAACCACGAAAATTCGACTTGTGCAGTTTGACAGTTCAGTTTCACGATTGTGAAGCCCGGCCCGTTAAAATGGGTTGACCCGCTATTTTTTTGGATCGTCAATATGTGAAGCCTGGCCTGTCAAAATGTTGGATGGGCTGCCAACCCCTTCGACTGGTCATTTTTTGCCGACTCTACCGATTTCTATGTTTGGTCCAGTGAGCTTTGCTGCGGGTTGGCGGGGCTGGCTAACCCGCTACCCACTATTTAGCGGGCAGGTAGATCTCCAAACACTAATATTTCTTGTTAATGTTATGTGTGTGAGAGATTGAATCAACAGACATTGCTTCGGTCAAACCCAGATGCCCGAGGTTGATATGGGTTGGGCTTGAGTTTTATGAGACCTGACATTTCTTTGGCTCGGCACGACCCGACGTTAAGCTAGGCCCGATGGGCATTTTGCGAGCCGGCCCTATCACATTGATATCATCACGTGAACCACACACATGGGTTTTTTTAAAAGCTACACATCAAATACACTTTTTAGGCGAAAAGACTACGATACCCTTAATGAACAAATTTTTGAGTAGGGTAACCCGCTAAACGAAATTTTGAAAAAATATGTGATCCGATTGGGTTGTAGCTGATCAGGTCAGGTCGAGATACAAATATAACCAGAATCTGTTTGCCCACCCCTATGTTCGTCAAATATCAAATCAATCTCAACCGCTCAAATCTAGATCGAGTTTGAACTAAATTGAACAAAACCACGACAATTCGACTTGTGCACTTACACAGTTCAGTTTCATGCTTGTGCATTGGGATTTTCTACATCAGGAATCCAATTTGTTCATCGATAGTCCAATTCTGTGTCGAAAATCCAATTTGTGTGTCAGGAATGTAATTTCTGCATCGGGATTTGCTGCATCGCAAATCTATAATGTGCTTCGTGATTCAAATTGATGCATTGTCATGAACAAATTGATGCATGGAAATGCACAAATTGCTCCTTAACGCACCTCTATCTCGTTATAATGGCAATAGTCATCTATCCCCCCCCCCTAAAGTGCTTTTTTCAGTAAAAAAATATAGGAGACTTAATTGGTTAAAAACTTATACAAGGGGATGTCTCCTTATTTTTTCTTCATCCGTGTGTTAGGTAAACATGACAGTAATTTTGGAACGGGGGGAATATTATCTAAATTTATAAATGGGACTAGCGTTTCAAACGTGATATACATTGAAACATTTAGAAACAGTTAAAAATTTACCAATGAACATTCCGATATAAATACAATATGCGTAATTCGGTTCAATTAATATGATTTTATCCGGTTTGGTTCAACTCAGCTCGAAAAACTCTATGATCTATTGTAAAGCTAGAAAAATTACTAATGTCTATAAAAAATTGAGTAAAAATAATAATTCAATATATGATTCATATCAAGGAATGTACTAGAGACATGCAACATAGTATGACCACTGGTAAATTCAAATTTACTTTATTTATATAATTTTGCTATTATTTTCTTAAATATATAAATTAACGTTAATATTTTTATTTTTGTAATTATATTGATGTTTGATGCGTCCAAAATCTTCTGGGTGCACCGGACCTGTCCAACTGGATACCTAGCTTTCAACGTATCCGATAATCTCCAAAGCCCAACTCTGCAATCAAACAGAACAACCTGTAAACTAGGCAGGGGCACTCCCTGCAAAGGCCATCCGGCGTGAGAATTAGTCCAAGACTAGCAAATGTATATATAATTCAGCAGAGTTTTGGCTAGAGAGTAAAAATCACATACCTCTCCCCTTCATTTTCAGGGGATTTTATAGCTGCCGGAGAGTATAACTGCTCATAACTGCCCACTAACAATCATGGCCTTAATGGCGGGCACATTAACTGCCCCATTAACTATCCCATTAACCACAACAGTCAAATGGAAAATTATCCGGACATAATCGTCCTCAACTGATAACAATATTAAGTTAGCGAGCATGACACATCATGCTCGCTTCATGCTCATGCTCACTGGTCAAGCCCCCAGCTCGTTAATATTCTTGCTCGCTGAAGGCTAAGGTCCTGCTCGGATTGCATAAGAACTGTTTCATCCTTTCTTCTTAGCTTTGACTTTTAGATGCTCGTGTGTTGACTGAAACGGTGATCGCGTGCTAACACGTGCCTCGCGGCTTGGGCCTATTGGGCGAAGCGACTCAAGATAACCCCTCCTTGTCTACCGAGTATTCATGCTCGAAGCGAGGAGAACTATAAATTTTCCAATCAAATCATCTCAAAATACGGGCTTCCACAAGTACACCGAGTTGCTTTTATTTGATAGTTGAAAGTGGAAGCCAACCAAAAAGGTTTTTAGGGATACGAGCCATCACCCGCCGCCTGTGCACTTACACGGGCCCACTTCCCCATGAGGCATTAAATGTTGCCTTGATCTTTGAGCCGCAATGATGAGGAAATTCCCAAACGGCGGTTATCAAGCGATATAAAAACCGAACCCCTCCTCCATTTTAAACTTTTACCATCCTCTGAATTCTCTAAAGCCAGTTTCGTGAGAAGCCAAAGATTCAAGAAAGCATTCTCATCTCCGTCTACCAAATCTGCACGGGAGATTTTCAGAGTTCTCTTCTGCAATCTGCATCAGTTTCAACAATCCACTCAACGATTAACAGGTATGGCTTCTATCTTATTCTTTTCTTTCTGTATTCTCAGTCTTGACTTGCTTAAACCCTTCATCTAAAAATCCAGAATACCTTTTCTGGGTTTTGCGTTTCCTCTTAAATCAACCCATTTAGAATTAGAATGACCCAATTCGTTCATCTAAACCTTTCTGGTTTCTTCCTTTTAAGGATTTCACACCTATAGGCTCTATACAAGCTTAGTCAATTTCCAATTGGAATCGAGGAGCACCTTAACCAGTGCCCCTTTCACTGATTTGAGGATAAACCCTTGCTTATCATGGGCTCTTAATTATTTCTGATTGCCACATGAGCAGGGTTTAACCTATATTCCTCAATTCTTGTAGGATGTCTTCTGGTGATAGGACTTCATCCGAGATCGAAGGACGGGCATACGACCATGGAGCCCCCAGAAAATGAGAGCCCGGATTCAGGATCCCCAAGCTCGGAAGGAACTGAGCGAGAAGAAATTCCACTTATACGACAAAGACGTCCCCGGGCCCCTCAAAACATTAGCGAGCAAGCAATAGAAAACCTACCCAGCTCGAGCAGACCAGAGAACCAAGATTTAGCCAAAGGGAAACAAGCCGCTTCAACCAGTAGCCCCTTTATTACATGGGACGACCTAAACAGCGAAGATGTTGTATCTAGCTGGTTTTACTCTCTAGGCATGGATCCCAAGAATTACCGGGTTAGGGCTTTCGACTTAGACATCAACGAAGCCGGTCACAACTTTCAAGGAGACCGGATGGTTTTTATTTTGATTTCTTTCTGGTCGGCCTTAGATTACCCTTAGATCCCTTCTTTGCCGAATTCCTTTTGATAAACAACGCACTTCCCTGCAACTTGACTCTGACCACCGTTAGATTTCTGATTGCGTACATCGTTGCTTGTAGACTCCTTAGCTTTGAACCGAGCATGGAGCTCTGCAGAAAATTCTTTCTTTTTTTCTATAGATAAGAGCAATGGGCACATCACTGGTCGCTCCAACCCTAATTATTTCAAACTCCTGTCTGATAGCCCGAACAAGGTTGATGCCTGGGATTCCAAAGCCTTGCTCATAGAATCCCGAGTAGGCTGGCCTTTTGCTCCCTACCTCGAAAACCTATCCATCGCCAAATACGATAAACAAGCCTTCTGAACAGGGGAACCAACGCTCGCCAGGACATTCAGGAAGCTTCTCGATGTGAAGGAAGGGAAACAAGGGCAGGATTGGGTTTTAGACTGGGTAGCCCTGACCTTCGACCTTACTCTACTACGACAGGCTGGAGTAATAAGTTGGCCCGTCTAAGGCTGCGAGCCTCAAACCATCCTCGAACCCGAAACACCACACCCATTTTGGGGTAATTGTCATGGGGGAAATTTCCCAAGTGAATGCGTGAACTGCAGGCAACTCGGAAGAAACTGCACCCCTGCTTTCTCAATTTTTGGTTTGCCCGAATTCATTTTTCCTCGCTTTCGTATTTCTCATTCTCAATTTCTGACCTCCTGTCACCACTTATTTTGCAGATATGAGGCAGATGGAAGATTCCCAACGGTTCCTATAAGCAATGAGAAGAAGTGTCGTTGGGAGGAATACCCAAATGGCCGGACAACAGCCAGCTCGCCTCCCTACAGTTCCAGCCACCAACACCGGACGAGGAACTGGACGAGTACCGGAGTCAAGTCGAGCAGTAACTACCACCCGTACACCAGCTGCTACGATTACACCAACTCCAGTGATACCTGCACCAATCGCTCCTCAACCACAGGAACAACAACAACAACAAAAGAGACCTCCTCCAATCTCCCCCCGCCCGAAAGAAGAACACGCTCGTGAACTGATCAAAGCGAGCCCGCTCAAGCTTCCAGTTCTCAAGCTCCCATCTGGCAAAGGGAGAATTTCGAGATGCCCGAGACACGTGAGCTCGCCACCAAGCTCATAGCAGAAATAGGGGCTGTTCCCGACTTGGCCAACCTAAATACCAATAAGAGAGGTGGGCATGCAGCTAGCGTAGGACTTGGGATGGTGAAGAGGCTTCACCATACTGGAATTTGGCGAAGAAGTACTGAACTTCCTAGCGCTGTCCTGATCGGTGAAATCGGGATGTACATGACCGAGGTAAATGATTTTCACCTTTTACAAAGAAAACTAAATTCCTTACTTTTACTTTCTGTTCACCTTGTTTCAATTTTTCAGATGGCCAGCAAAACGGAACTCCTCTTTGACCGCTTGATCGACAACGTGAAAACCTCCAACACACTATCCACTGAAAAGAACACACTAGAGGATCAAGTCAACTCTCTTAGGAGCGAGCTGAAAGAGAGTGAGGAGAACTTGACAGCCAAAGTTACCGAAGTATCCAAGTTGGAGGAGGAAAAAAGGATCCTTGACGCCCATCTCACCTTCTCGAAGAAGTCTGAAGAATCTGCCCTTAACAATATCACTCAAGTGAGGAAAGACCTTCGAGAAGTGACCAACGAGTTGGAGAAGGTCAAGAAGGAGGCCGCTGAAAGGGAAAATATACTGAAGGCCGAGCTAACACAAGCCCGCGCACAGAAAGAAAACCTCATCACCGAATACAAAAACTCTGAGGACTTCGCAACTGCTGTTGAAGAAGAAGCCTACTCGTTTTTCTTGTAGGGAGTCAATCATATTCTTTGCCAACTAGCTTGCAGCGGTCTTGAGTTCAGGCCAGAACAGCTCGCAACATGGGGAACCAACACCCCCTTCTGCCCCTCAGCTCGCCCAGGTCATGCTTTAGTCCCTTACAGCGTCGACGAACTAAACTCCCTGGCCGAGCTGGACTCTGAGAAAGGGCTAGAGGTTTGGACCCCTCCTCCAACTGCAGAGACCACTGTTAGCGAGCTGATGTCCCGGATATGGACAAGAAACCAAAATTTGACTCTTCAAGTTGCGGGTACTTGTGAGGTTCCCGGGGCGCGACCCGCGCCCTGCGCGCCCTTGGATAGGGGTGCGCATACGTGTGGATGCGGGACACCACTTCTCTCGTTCCACCCTCCCTTGTTTAGGGGAAGACGAAATCAAAAGTGCGAGAGGAGTGATGTCTATGTTAGCACGTTAGAATGTGCCTCGGTTGCCTTTAGTGGATTTTATTATAAAAATAGCCTTATGGCCCGTTTCAGATCACTATGGGAGCTTTGGGTTTCCCGCATCAAGTTATCCCTTGTTTAGGGGATACCAGGATATGGGAATACATCACCCTTCCATTCCCATTCTCCCTTTTTTAGGGGAGAACGGAAAAGTGCAAAGAAGGAATGTTGCGAGGCCCCACTGGATCCAAAAAGTTTCAGAGTCGTCATCTTTATTTTAAGGCAAAATAAAGAAAACCGTAAAAGAAAACCGAGATAAAAGCGGGTTCGGAGGCTAAGTTACGAGTTGGGAAGGTGCTAGGCACCCAACTCGCCCTTTCAGTCTCAAAATAGTTTTTGGCTAAAGTATGCTTATTGTTATATTTATTTAGAAAATAAGTAAAGCATTAAAAGACAGGGAAATTAAAACAAATACATCAGTGGCTACATTATTTACGGACTTGCAACCATTTCCTTACAATAATTACAAATGCATTTAAAAATATTTGGCCATTATAACGGCTCTTTTACATAATATTTCCTAATCTAATCCGGGCATCACAACGGCTTATAAGGACTACATTGTGCCGGATTTTAAATACAACTTTAATAAATAATAAGTAGACAAATAAATAAATAAACAAATAAAAATGTCCTTAAAGGTTGTTACCTTTTAGAGCGGGGTGTGCTCGCTCTGTCCTTCTCGGGAGAGGGGGACTTTTATTGCTTGTTGCTGATGTGATTTAGGCAGAGTGACGGCTTATATATGGTTGTTTTGGCTTATTTGGTTGGGCGGAATGACGGCCTAGTTTTTTTGTTTTTCACCTCGTTACTCGGGCAGAGTAACGGCTTACTTTGGGATTTTTGGGCCGGGGAAGTGAGGTGGAAACCTAACAACTAGGCTAGGGATCACTTATAACCTGAGGATATTTATTTTGGCGGAGTTTGGACGGGGTTTGGAGACTTTTAGGGGCTTCCACTCACCTATCTCACACCTCTCGTACTAATACTTTGACAGAATAACGGAGAGAGTTTCGTTGCGATTTTTATCGCGAACACTGAGCAACTGAAATGAGGAGCCTGGGTCTCCTATTTATACTTGAGAAGCAGGGACTCGGTGGGAATTCTTGAGTTTGTTCAGCCTGCTTTGATCAGTTGTACCGTGACCTTCAAGCCTTGTACATTTCATTCTCTGAGAAGAGCAACAGTGATCTCCATGGTGCGGCCAATGGCTCCCTTGGTACGGCACCACTAGCATGATGTGGTGGCACCAAGGCCCTTGGTGCGGCACCATTGGTACTATTCTGCTTTGTTTTTTCACACTTTCACCCCTCGCAGTTCACTGTTTCGCGCATCCTGCTTTGCCTTTCGCATTTTTAACTCCTGTAACTTGACATTTGTTAAGTTTTAACAGTTCTTGATATCTTATGTCAGAGTCACATACCAAGGGTACGAAATTGGGGTGTCTACAGAGCCCCTCAACGATGGAGTCTACGGGTAACCCAAGGCTTACTGAGTAGACGAACATCGTTGATAAACAATACACTCTCCAATTTCGTTCATTTCAAAACGGGAGAATGCAATTGGTAGCAGTTATAATGTACAGTTTATCATGCTATCCAAACTCCATAACCTAGACATTTTTAGTCGGTTATAAAAGGTTATCGTAATTTTTAAGCAGATATTCAAATTAAATGCTCTAATGGTCGGACCTACTAGTGTAGGCTGCCTACGTATCCCTTAATAAAGGAACTCAGACCAAAACGTAGTTCAGGCCAAAACCTAAACTATCACTCGTACAACGGTCGTGCCTACCGTAATAGGCTGCCTACGTATCCTTAAACAAGGAATCAGACCGAGACGTAGTTCACTCAGCTGGGGACTAAATGTTGCGGTGTAAGTGTTGCGGTGCAAGTGCGGCAATACTAAATGAGCAAGTGCGGCAAAGCTTTATCAACTGAGTACGACAAAGGTAAATACGTGCTGTAATGGTCGCGTCTATCGTGATAGACTGCCTACGTATCCTTAAACAAGGAATCAAACTAAACGTAGTTCGTCTTATGGCTATGCGGAGTGAATTGTTTCCTAGGAACTCAGCCTCTACTGGAGAACAAGACCTTTCCCTATAAGTCCAGGGTTGTGTACCCCTTAAAGGAAAGTTTCCCACACAGCCAAAATGCATGGAATGCATTGCCTCCTCAGGAACTCAGCCTTCAACGGAGAACAAAACCTTTCCCTATCAATCCGGGGCTGTGTACCCCTTAAAGGAAAGTTTCCAAACATCATACAAATGCATTGTTAAAAAGGAAAATACCTTCCTTTCCTTTACCTTTGTCGTGTTCATGCAGCAAATTGCTGCTGATGTTGTTTTGTTGTCGCTTAGTCGCTTACTGTTCGTTCTTCGTTGCACTTTGGGGATTTTTCTTTTGTCATTGTTCGGCCATTTGGAAAATCTTTCCCGCTCCGCTATGTTTTCGGCTTTAGCTGGAAAAATTTTCTTGATGATGCTGCATTTTCTTTACTGCTCCTTCTAACCTTGGTCAGAAGCTTCCTTTTTCTTGCTGTAGCATCTTTTGGTATCAGCTGATATCATCTTTTCTTTGCTGCTGTTTTCTTTTTGCTTCATTTTCTAGCTTCAGCTGAAAATTTCTTCTTCCGCCGCCGCATTTGTTCTTATTGCATGTACTTATAAATTTTCTTTGCTTGTACATGCATTTTCCCTCTCCCGATTTTTTTTGTTTTTTTTGTTTTTTTTCTTTTCTCTCCCCTTTTTTTTCTTCTGCATGCCTGCCACTTTTCTTTATTTGCATGCTTATTACCTCTTTTTCTCTCTTTTTTTTGTTTTTGTCTTTTTTTTTCTGCATGCTCATCATTTGCATGCTTATTACCTCTTTTTTTCTCTCTTTTTTTTGTTTTTTTTTTTTTATTATTTTTTTGATCCGCCTAGATATACTTCTGCTAGGTTTTGGCACTGTTTGGCACTTTTGAAGCATTCCTGACTTTATTGATAATGCTTATGCATGTCCTACTTATGCCTAAATGATGTAATTAAGTAATGATGCATGCAATTTATGCAATTATTCTTATGACGCATGATTAAACTAGTGGTCACTATTTGACCCTGCCATGCATGATTTATACTATAAATGCAAGTGGGGCTAAATGATGCATGATTATGCTGCAGGGACATAGTAAATGCCATAAGAATATTTATTTTCATGATTGGTGGCTTTTTATTTTCTTTTTAGCGTACCCTTAATGCAGCTTATTGGATAATAAATGCACATGATGGATGTATGTACTTATTTTATTTAATGCAAATGTGATGCCTAAAATTTACAGGATGCTTATTAATATGATGCATGGATATTTTCCTATTTTATCATGCATGCAATAATGTAAAATGCAGTACATATCTTTAAGATGCAAAATGCACTTTTATAATGCCTATAATGCAAAAACATTCATTTATATGCAAAACAATACACAATTAATTTTTTTTGTTTTTTTGTTTTTTTTGGTCTTTTTTGTTTTTGTTTTTGTTTTTGTTTTTGTTTTTGTTTTTGTTTTTGTTTTTGTTTTTGTTTTTGTTTTTGTTTTTGTTTTTGTTTTTGTTTTTGTTTTTGTTTTTGTTTTTGTTTTTGTTTTTGTTTTTGTTTTTTTTTTTGTTTTTGTTTTTTTGTT
This sequence comes from Codonopsis lanceolata, assembly GCA_013146195.2. Taxonomy (NCBI): domain Eukaryota; kingdom Viridiplantae; phylum Streptophyta; class Magnoliopsida; order Asterales; family Campanulaceae; genus Codonopsis; species Codonopsis lanceolata. Next base: position 136,853,341 of record CM028377.1, on the reverse strand, counting down.
TTTTTGTTTTTTGTTTAAAACATGTACAAACATTTACAATGCAATCTAATTTTATATGATGCAAAATAAAAAAAAACATGCAGGCTCAAGACACACGCACAAAGCAAAGCTATACCGACCTAACGGGTAATGGCACGCTGTATTTCCAAAATGGGTTTTAAAGGAATATACCTTCGGGTTCGAACAGGCTTCCCTTTTTCTTCTCTTTTTTTTTCGTGATATGCGGGGAAAGGAAAAGGCAGATATCTCCTCATGTTCTTGGCCATACCATTGTTGCAGGGCTATTCTTGGCATAAGGCTATTCTCATAACCCCTGCATTTTCTTCGTAATCAGACAGGGCAGCAGTGAATGATCGGAGTCCGAGTCGCTTGGCTGTTTCAGGACAATGGCAACGCATATGATGAATAGGATGAGGACACTTCTGGTGTTTCTTATCCTGATAAGACTGAGTTTTTTTTTTTTGTGCCTTGCAAAAGAAGTATATACGACCAGCCAGGCGGATGCCGCAGGCACTGATGGACCACTCCGGGGCTTAAGCTACAAATGAAGGATAGTTTTGGGGGAAACAAAGGGGGTAGAGGCAATAATAAATATGTACACGCAATTAATGTATAATCTAAATTTCTTTAGCAATTATTCCTAAGTTGCACCTTAGGACCTGTAATATTATATTTTAGTGTTTTATTGCGAGCTTTTGTTGTGGTTTTTCTTTTTCTTCTATCAGTCGAGCCCCCTTGCATGTCGAAGACTGGAGGTAAGATGCCGAGGTTTCAAAGAGTGTCTTCCCTCTCCTTATTCTCCTGATATATATATTTTATTTGGCTCTAACTTTTGCCTAGGCTGCCCTTTCGGGTTTTCAGCCTAGCGAGCCCTTATTTCTTTTTTTTTTATATATATTTTTTTTGTGTGCTCTAATTTTTGCCTAGGCCGCCCTTTCGGGTTTTCAGCCTAGCGAGCCCTTATTTCTCTTTTTTTTTTTTGATTTTTTTTTTGTATATGCCCTAACTTTTGCATAGGCCACCCTTTCGGGTTTTCAGCCTAGCGGGCTGGAGAGGGAAGCACTTGCTAGATAAGGTAGCTCAAGCATGATACCTTTTAAGCTCGTTGAGATTGGAGGGCTGGACAAGGTCTTTTCTTTCTTGGCTTGTGAGGAGTACGACATCTCTTGACCGAATCTCTTTGACAATATACGGCACATCGTGGAAGAGAGTGGTAGCAGCCTTTTGATAAGTAGCCCCAGCATCTTTAGCCCAGACGGCATGACATGATGGCAGTAGGTCCCCCAATGGGGTGGTGAATGAGGTCCTTTCCTAGTCTTCTGCTGCCTTTGATTTGACTATAGCCCAGCATGCCGTCGATAAAAAAAATTGTTGGACTTGGGAATGGTCACTACATTGGACAGCCAGATCGGGTATTTTTCTTTTCTTTTTTTTTTTTGTGTTGTTTTTTTTTCTTTTTCTCTTGTGTTTTTTTTTTACTCTTTTTTATTTTTTTTTTACCCGAGTGAAGTTGACGGCGGCTGTTTCATGAAAAAAAAAATTTGAACTTGCGGTGACCATTCTGGTTTGATTCGGTGGAGCTTTTGCTTGATCTGCCGAGCATCCGGACATGTGGGGATCCGGTGTTCGACTATGGCTGGAACTATCCCCGACACATCATCATAGGACCAGGTAAGCATGTTCACGAACTCTTTGAGGAGATCCATGAGTGTTATCTTTTTCAGAACCTTGCAGGGAGTTGCCGATGTTGACTTCTTTTGATTTCCTTGTCCAGCCCCGGATTGGTAGTGGGTCAGTCTTCAGTTGCTGTTGGTGAATGGTGTTGTTCCTGGTGCTCTACTGACTTTTCAAGCTCAAGCAAATAATTTTTTATCTTTTTGGGTCCCATTAAATGACTCATCATTATAATTATTTAACGCGCCTTTTAATGTAGGTGCAACTAAGAAATAAGCAAAGACATTTAGATTATTATTAAAAGCACACCGTACAGGGTTTATTACATTATTGAGGACCTGGGGTTTGAGATCCTCAACTTTAGGTAGCGGATTGGTAGATGACCAATCCGTAAGGCTAGGAAAAGGAATAGGGGTAATATATCCGAAGCGGTCGACCAGTTCTGTGGGTGTCAAAAGTGGGCCGGTCTTAATATACTAGTTCTGCAGAGGTTTATTAGAAATAGGCTCAAACTCAGCAGGGAGCTTCTCATAATCAGTACCTCTGCCTATCATGCCCAGGAAGTTGTCATCAACCTCAATCATGTTGATTTGAGGTAGAGGGTTATTGATTATATTTGGTCTGGGAGTGGGCTTTTCAATAACCTTATCATCTATAAGATCCTGAATAGCATTTTTGAGCAGATAACATTTATCGGTGAGGTGACCACTACAGCGATGATATTCACAGTACTGGGCATGATTCCAGGTCCTGGGTAGGGGGTCTGGTGGCTTATAATTTTCCATAGGCTTTAACACTCCTTGTGCCATTAACCCCTGCAGGATTACAAACTGGGAGGCTTGCAGCTCATCATAATGCCGGTTCTGATTTCTGAAATTTCTGTTCGGGCCATTATTCCCTCCGACTATGTTGACAGACATGTCCGCTCCATAAGACCATGGAACAGTGCCATAATTTTGGGTAGGAAAAGTGGCTGATGCATTTCCTACCACATTGATAGTTGGTGCGGGTGTGGCTGCGGCTGTCTTCCCTTTAGAGTAACGGAAAGAGGTAGGAGGCGTATTGGCTTGTAATTGTCCCGACCGTATATCACCATCAATACGAGCGCCTATCTCTACTATTTCTTTAAAATTGGTGTAGGGAAGGTACCGCATGTGTTCCAGGTAAATGGGCTGGAGATTTTTGATAAACATTCGGCATGACTCAACTGGATCAGGTCTATCAAAAGTCTGGGCCAACTTTCTCTTCCACTTGACTACGAACTCAGCACAGGTTTCTTTTTCCCGCTGGGTGCACGACTTAAGGTCCCTTCTATTTTCAGGACTGGTGTTGTCTTTGTACCTTTCCAGGAACGCTTCAGTTATTTGGTCCCACGTATTCATGGTGCTGCTATCAGACAACATTAGCCATTGTTTGGCAACCCCTATTAGGGTGAGGTGAAAATTGGAAGACATAGCCTCAAAGCTAGCTCCCCTTGACTGCATGCCAGTGGAATAAGATTTTAAGTGGGATATAGGGCATCCAGTCCCATCAAATTTTTCTATGTCGGGCATTTTGAATTTGAAAGGCAATACTGCCGCAGGTTGTAAAGTTAGTGCCCGCGTAGAAAATTCCCCTTTGTTGAGAAGTTTGAGTACCATAGCTTTTATATTTTCCACGTCAGCCTCTATTTTAGTGGCTGGGGGAGTTGGCTTTTGGTATATACTGGCTGAATTAGGGAAGGCTGGGTTAATTTCTGGCTGTGGTGTCTGGTAAGGGTTTTGGGCTGGATATGGATATTGGGCTGGTGGATTTTGGGTAGGATACGGATTTTGGGCTGGATAAGGATTCTGGGCTGGTGGAGCTTGGGTAGGATAAGGGTTTTGGGTTGGTGGATTTTGGGTAGGTGGATTTTGGATGGTTTTACCGGGCGGCCGTGATCATTATAAGGTAAATAAGTGGTAACTTGGCCTGGCGGGTTATAATTTTGCGGGTCTATATGTGGGCTGTTTTGGAGTGGGTTGGTTATGGGAACAGGGAGGTCATTTGGGCTTTGGGGAATTTTGGTGCTTGGGGAAGGATATGAAGGATAGGACGGGTAAGGGCTGATATTTGGGTAGTAGGGAGTTGGTGGAAGATTGGGATTTGGGGAAATGACAGTATTTGGTGGGTTAGTGTTTGGCTGAGGGGTTGGGTTTGGAGGTACGTGTGATGTGGATGCTTCCTGGGGGACTGTAGGGGAAGAGTTTACCTCACCACTGGGCTTCGAACCTTGTATAAGACTTGCTATTTGGCTTAGCAAGCGTTCATTTCGTGCATCCAGATTCTGGTCTAGCCATTGTTGCATTGCCGAGTCGAGGGTACCACGGAGCCCCCGAACTGCACCCATATCTGATCGCTCATCGTTGCCATACCGCTGATCTGTTCTTTTCAAGTGATTCTCGCCCTTATCGATCTCGACATCGATACCTTCTTCGATTTCGACTACTTTCCTGTATCAACCGGCTAGTACTGTCTCTTCCTTTCCAAATTCGGGCCAGGTTTCTGAGGAAAATGGGTTATGGAGGTATCAGGAAGCTGGCTGAAGGCTTTCTGGACTTGGAGTACAACGTGCCTTTATTAGTGTATTTTTATTATTATTTATTTTTCCCTACAGTTGACCGAATAAGCACTTGCTTTATTTTGACAGTCTCAGGACTTTTCCTGGAACAGTGGATTCTTTCTCCAGAGTGTAGGACCAACGTATTCCACCTGTCTTTCGACTCCCCAGGACTGGACTGGTCCCAGGCGAAGGGCCTATACTCTTTTCAGGATCCACCATTCAAAATGGTCTAGGTCGAGCATCAAAGAATAATAAATCAGCCCCTGTATATATATTTTTTTTTGTTGCGCAATTTATTTTTCCTTTTTTTTTCATCATCATTTTTTTTACTTGCACATTTTTCTTTTTCTCATATATTTTTTTCGACTTTTCTTTTTTTCATCACTTTTTTTTTGACAGGGGCTGACTCACAATTCAGAGATGCAAAAACCGGTCGGTCTATGAAGTGCCCTGAGAATCTATATGCATTCTAACGTTGGCTCATGCAGGGGGGTAGGCTGGCCATGGTGTAGGGTAACAGTTCGGAATATAGATATATGCATGTGCGTGTGTGCGGTATCTAAAAAAGCAGTAAAATCTTTATTTATTTACAGATATATAAACCGAAAAAATAAAACAAATATGGCATGTCTTGCTGTTACGTGTGGATTTTCTCGGCTTTTTAGTTTGAGCGCAAGCAAGCAAGCACATCATATTTAAGAAATAGAATGAAAAGTGGGGAAACTATCTATCCCTATTAATTACAAATTTCGGTCCTATGTCCCCAAAGTAAAATGACAGAATGAATGCAGATATGTACAAATGTATAGAATAGTAATAATAAAAAAAGAAAAATGAACAAAAAGAAATAATAATACAGAGCCAAGAATAAAGCAAAAATTAAAATAAAGCCCCGGCCCTTTTATTGTGCTGCCCAGAATTTTATTGCAACATATATATAATATGTATACATATATATTTTTTTTTTTTTGCTTTTTTCAAATTTTTTTTTCTATTTTCGAATTTTTTTTGCTTTTTTTTAAGAATATTTTTAAATACACCTGTAACAATTATCGAACGAAATTGCTGCAAGATGGAGGATCATATCCACAAATATAGACACAGATGTATAGGAACGCAATATTCAAATGCATAAATTAATATAACAAGCATACTTTAGCCAGAAACAAATAAAAACAACTCCCCAGCGGAGTCGACACTGTGAGGTTCCCGGGGTGCAACCCGCGCCCCACGTGCCCTTGGATAGGGGTGCGCGTACGTGCGGATGCGGGACACCACTGCTCTCGTTCCACCCTCCCTTGTTTCGGGGAAGACGAAATCAAAAGTGCGAGAGGAGTGCTGTCTATGTTAGCACGTTGGAATGTGCCTCGGTTGCCTTTAGTGGATTTTATTATAAAAATAGCCTTATGGCCCGTTTCAGATCACTATGGGAGCTTTGGGTTTCCTGCATCAAGTTATCTCTTGTTTAGGGGATACCAGGATATGGGAATACATCACCCTTCCATTCTCATTCTCCCTTTTTTAGGGAAGAACGGAAAAGTGCAAAGAAGGAGTGTTGCGAGGCCCCACTAGATCCAAAAAGTTTCAGAGTCGCCATCTTTATTTTAAGGCAAAAATAAAAAAAAACCAGAAAAAGAAAACCAGAGATAAAAAGCGGGTTCGGAGGCTAAGTTACGAGTTGGGAAGATGCTAGGCACCCAACTCGCTCTTTCGGTCTCAAAATAGTTTTTGGCTAAAGTATGCTTATTGTTATATTTATTTAGCAAATAAATAAAGCATTAAAAGACAGGAAATTAAAACAAATACATCCGTGGCTACATTATTTACGGACTTGCAGCCATTTCCTTACAATAATTACAAATGCATTTAAAAATATTTGGCCATTATAATGGCTCTTTTACATAATATTTCCTAATCTAATCCGGGCAGCACAACGGCTTATAAGGACTACATTGTGCCGGATTTTAAATACAACTTTAATAAATAATAAGTAGACAAATAAATAAATAAACAAATAAAAATGCCCTTAAAGGCTGTTACCTTTTAGAGCGGGGTGTGCTCGCTCTGTCCTTCTCGGGAGAGGGAGACTTTTATTGCTTGTTGCTGATGTGATTTGGGCAAAGTGACGGCTTATATATGGTTGTTTTGGCTTATTTGGTTGGGCGGAATGACGGCTTAGTTTTTTGTTTTTCACCTCGTTACTCGGGCAGAGTAACGGCTTACTTTGGGATTTTTGGGCCGGGGAAGTGAGGTGGATACCTAACAACTAGGCTAGGGATCACTTATAACCTGGGGATATTTATTTTGGCGGAGTTTGGATGGGGTTTGGAGACTTTTAGGGGCTTCCACTCACCTATCTCACACCTCTCGTACTAATACTTTGACAGAATAATGGAGAGAGTTTCGTTGCGATTTTTATCGCGAACACTGAGCAACTGAAATGAGGAGCCGTGGTCTCCTATTTATACTTGAGATGCAGGGACTCGGTGGGAATTCTTGAGTTTGTTCAGCCTGCTTTGATTAGTTGTACCGTGAGCTTCAAGACTTGTACATTTCATTCTCTGTGAAGAGCAACAGTGATCTCCATGGTGCGGCCAATGGCTCCCTTGGTGCGGCACCACTAGCATGATGTGGTGGCACCAAGGCCCTTGGTGCGGCACCATTGGTACTATTCTGCTTTGTTTTTTCACACTTTCACCCCTCGCAGTTCACTGTTTCGCGCATCCTGCTTTGCCTTTCGCATTTTTAACACCTGTAACTTGACATTTGTTAAGTTTTAACAGTTCTTGATATCTTATGTCTGAGTCACATACCAGGGGTACGAAATTGGGGTATCTACAGTACCAACGATGACGTGATCGTCATTGAAGCCGAGAATGGAGCTGCCAACCCTACTGACCCTACTACCAATCAGATTGCTTCAGCCGACCCTGTTCAAGCCCCCACCACCGTTGGAGACTCTTAAACACTTTCTTGGCCTGCGCGCCTCAGCTTCAAAACAATATACATTTTGTGGTTCTGTAATATTTGCTACTCATTTCCTTTACTTGTTTGATGAATGCTTTTCATTTCATAATGTATGCTTGCATTCTAAGATTTCAACTATGATTTATTGATTTGAATGCTAACTCTTTTCTCAAGCAAAGGCGACCTATGCTCATGAGAAAAAGTTATATAAAATTAAACAATCAACAAATTCGAACATCAACCCTTTTCTACGAGCATAAATAACTTATGTTCGTGAAAGAGAATAATCGAGATCAAAGAAAAGCAACATCTCGAACACCAACTCTTTTTACGACCACAAATAGCTTATGCTCATTATAAGAGAATAATCGAGAAAAAACAGTTAACTCGAACACCAACCCTTTGCACGAGCACAAATAACTCATGCTCGTGAAAGAGAATAATCGAGAAAAATAACAAAAGCAACTAACTCAAACACCAACTTTCAAATCGAAAGCATAATTGAGTTTTGCCATTACCACTTGCTATTAAAAAGAAGAAATCAATGAATTACATACGGCCAATGCCAATCACCAATAATATTTCTTCAAGTGACCTGCATGCCATGGATGTCTCAACTCGTTTCCATCCTCTGTTCGTAACATATAAGTGCCCTCTTTAACAATTCTAACAATCTGAAAAGGCCCTTCCCAATTTGGTGAAAGCTTCCCCCACTCAGCTCAATGACCTGTTGCCTCAATCTTACGGAGAACCCAGTCGCCCACAGCAAATGACCGACCACGAACCCTTCTATCGTGGTGGGCCTTTGCTCGCTGCTTATAATTGGCCATCCTCAACTTGGCCTCCAACCGTTTCTCCTCTAACAAATCCAAATCGACTCCCCGAGCTGCACTATTGGATTCAGCGTTATAGTGCAACACTCTATGGTTGGGCAAGTACATTTCCACTAGGGCCATAGCTTCAGATCCATAAGCCATAGAAAAAGTTGTTTCTCCAATAGGACCTCTGACCGTTGTTCTAACCGCCCACAAGGCAGAAGGCAACTCATCAACCCATCTTCCTGCCTTATCTTCCAGGTTTCGCTTGAGGACATGCAAGATTTGTTTATTAGCAGCCTCAGCCTGCCCATTACCTTGTGGGTATGCCACCGAGGATTGCCAATGCTTCACTCGCATCTGCTCGCACGCCTTAGTAATTTTTCTGAAAACTGAGTCCCATGATCAGACACAATTACTCGTGGAACTCCAAAGCGACACCAAATGTGCTCATGAACAAAGTCGATCACATTAACTTCACTAATGGTCGCCAAAGGCTTGGCCTCCACCCACTTAGTAAAGTAATCCACAGCAACCACTGCATACTTAAACTTTGACCGAGCTACCGGAAATGGGCCAATGAGATCTATACCCCACATATCAAATGGCCATGATGCAACCACAGGAGTCTGCTCGGTAGAAGGCAAGCGTGGTATGTCTGCATAGCGTTGACACTTGTCACACCGACGAACATACATTTCAGCATCCCGCCTCAAAGTAATCCAATAGAATCCAGCTGCCAGGACTTTTTCTGCCAATGACCTTTGGCCCGGATGACCGCCACATTTACCTTCATGTATTTCACCCAAAATGCCCTCAGTCATCTCTGGTCGCACACATCGAAGCAAAGGCCGGGTGTAAGACCGTCTATAAAGTATGTTATCCAGAATAAGATATCGGCATGACCGCTTCTGAATGGTTCTAGCCTCCGTCTTATCCTCGGGCAAAGTCCCCTGCTCGATGTAAGCCTTTAAATCGTCTATCCAACACTTTGAAGCCGGCTCAATGTCCATGATCACCTCCTTTTCTATAACAGGAACCTCCAAATGCTCGATCATGACTCCTGGGTGCAAAAACTGAATTTCATCTTCAGCCATTTTGGATAAGTAATCGGCCCGCATGTTATCATCACGAGCAATTCGCACCAATTCCCAATAATCGAAGTCCTTTAGAATCTCTTTCACCATCGCGCAGTAACGAACCAAGACTGGATGATGAACCGCATAATCGCCTCTGACTTGGTTTACCACCAACTGGGAATCACAATATACAATCACTTCTCGCACTCCCACATCCTGCGCGAGCTCGAGCCCTGCGATCAATGCTTCATACTCGGCCTGGTTGTTGGAAGATGGAAACTTAAAGCGCAATGCTTTTTCAAACTCTACATCCTGCTCGGGTGGAACCAACACCAACCCGGCTCCACTCCCAAACCTGCTGGCCGAACCATCGATGTGTAACTCCTAACAATACTCTGGCTGGGGTTTTGGAATTGGTATACTTGCTGATGTTGTCTTGGATGATACCTCCTCCTCGCAAGAATCCTTGAAGCTTGTCTCAGCCACAAAGTCTGCCAAAGCCTGTGCCTTAATTGCTCGCCGAGGTTGATAATCAATATCAAATTCAGTGAGCTCAATCGACCAAGTGAGCAACCGACCAGAGGAGTCTGGCTTGTGCAGGATTTTTCTGAGAGGCATGTCAGTGTATACAATGCTCGAGTATGAAGAAAAATAAGCTCGAAGTTTCCGAGCAACTACAAGCGAATAAGCCAACTTTTCTGCATTAAAATAACGTCCCTCTACAGCAGTGAGGGCTTTGGACACATAGTAAACAGGCTTCTGAACATTAAACTCTTCCCTAATCAACACAGCGGCCACAGCCTGCTATGTGGCCGCTAAATATACAAACAATTTTTCACCTAAAACCGGACTGCTCAGCAAAGGAGGACTCCCTATGTACTTCACTAACTGCTCGAAGGCCTTTTGACATTCAGGTGTCCATTCAAACCCTTTGTTCCCACGAAGAACCTTGAAGAATGGCAAGAACCTCTCTGCCGATCTGGAAATGAAGCGACCAAGGGCTATCACCCTACCATTAAGCTTTTGCATGTCTTTGATGCATCGGGGAAGCTTCATAGTAACCAATGCCTTTATTTTTTCAAGATTGGCCAACAATGCCCCTCTCAGTCACCATGAATCCCAGGAACTTGCCCGCTTTCACCCCGAACACACACTTGCTCGGGTTGAGTTTCATGTTATTTTTCCTAAGGTTGGCAAAGGTTTCGCCTAAGTCCACCGTATGCTTGTGCCCTTTGGTCTTTACCACCATATCATCAATGTAAGCTTCAACATTCCTCCCGATCTGCGAGCTGAATATTTTATTCACCATTCTCTGATAAGTCGCTCCTGCATTTTTCAGACCGAATGGCATCATCTTATAACAGTACAGCCCCCCTGCTGCTCGGAAAGCTGTCAGAGCCTTATCCTGCTCATTCATCTTGACTTGATGATACCTAGAATAGGCATCAATGAAGCTGAGAAGCTCAAATCCCGCTATAGCGTCCACCAACTTGTCAATACGTGGTAGAGGATAACAATCTTTCGGGCAGGCCTTATTTAAGTCGGTGAAATCCACACACATCTGCCACTTACCGTTGGACTTTTTGACCATAACTACATTAGCCAACCAAGTTGGGTAATGTATTTCCTCGATAATGTCCGCATTAAGCAACTTCTCAACCTCGTCCTTTATTGCTTGATCCTTTTCAACAGAATAAACCCTCGGTCGCTGCTGAATTGGCCGAAAAGCAGGATCCACCTTGAGACTGTGTAAAGCCATGGTCTCGCTCACACCTTGCATATCCTTTGGCCTTCATGCAAAAACATCCAGGCTATCTTGAAGTTGCTTAATCAAATTTGCTCGAGCTTCCACTGATAAAGCCTTTCCAATTTTTATTTTCTGCTCGGGGTAGGCAGAATTTATAGCCACCTCCTCGAGCTCGTCCTGAGCCGTAAACTCTGGCTCATCTCGCATTTGGAGTGTATCACACTCCACCTTCTCCTCTTTCTCAGCCTGATCCTCAACCGCGTCAAGCTAGTCTACATCCATGTCTTCAATTTCTTTCACTTGTCCCCCCGACGTCAGTGCTGGCAAAGGACCATCAAGCCTCTCATCAACCTTTTCTAGAACCAAACTTGCCTCTTCATACTGTTCAAACTGCTCCCTCGACTTCAATGTCGGCAAGGAGCAAATGTTCTCACCACCAGCTTGATTCACAAGCAAGCTTATACCAACCTCGTGCTCATCCGGCTCCCCCGACTTCAATGTCGGCAAAGAGCTAGCATCCCTGTCATGGTCTTCATTCACCATGTGCCAAGCCAACTGCTGCCACGACACTTCTGGCCAAAGAATCCACTCCACGCCTTTGATTTAATTGGTGACGAGCATCATGTGGAGGAAGATTGTTCCCAGCCAACTGATTAAGACTTGGAATTCCTTGCACCTCTTCCCGATGACTTCCACTGACACCATTAACGCCGTTTTCTGCCATTGTAGAAACTTACTAAGAACAAATGTCAATTCACGAAAAACTGCTACCGTAAAATTGCTACGTTTCCCAGCAACGGAACCATCTGATGCGTCCAAAATCTTCTGGGCGCACCGGACCTGTCCAACTGGATACCTGGTTTTCAACGTATCCGATAATCTCCAAAGCCTAACTCTGCAATCAAACAGAACAACCTGTAAACTAGGCAGGGGCACTCCCTGCAAAGGCCCTCCGGCGTGAGAATTAGTCCAAGACTAGCAAATGTATATATAATTCAGCAGAGTTTTGGCTAGAGAGTAAAAATCACATACCTCTCCCCTTCATTTTCAGGGGATTTTATAGCTGCCGGAGAGTATAACTGCACATAACTGCCCACTAACAATCATGGCCTTAATGGCGGGCACATTAACTGCCCCATTAACTATCCCATTAACCACAATGGTCAAATGGAAAATTATCCGGACATAACCGTCCTCAACTGATAACAATATTAAGTTAGCGAGCATGACACATCATGCTCGCTTCATGTTCATGCTCGCTTCATGCTCATGCTCACTGGTCAAGCCCCCAGCTCGTTAATATTTCTTGCTCGCCGAAGGCTAAGGTCCTGCTCGGATTGCATAAGAACTGTTTCATCCTTTCCTCGTAGCTTTGAATTTTAGATGCTCGTGTGTTGACTGAAACGGTGATCGCGTGCTAACACGTGTCTCGCGGCTTGGGCCTATTGGGCCGAGCAGCTCAATGTTAATCATTTTAATGAATGATATTATATAATTAAATTAATATTTCAAAAATTATTTTAATAATAAAATATCATTCATTAAAATGATTATATTATATTATATTATATTATATTATATTATATTATATTATATTATATTATTATTATTATTATTATTATTATTATTATATATACACACATACATATATATACACACACAAAGGGATTTTACCAAAAAAAAACATTTTTTTTAATAAATACAGGAATTTAATTTAAATTTAACATCAGTGACGAAATTTCCATCGCCAAAGGTCACCATCAGCGAGGACTGCTCCATCGTTAATGGTTTTCAGAATTTAATTTAAATTTAATTTCAGCAACGGAATTTCTGTCGCTAAAGGTGACCTTCAACGACGGAATATTCCGTCGTTAAATGTTATCAAAATTTAATTTGATTTTAATATCAGCGATGGAATTTTCGTCGCTAAAGGTTACCTTTAGCGACAGAATTCTCCGCTGTTGATATTAAAATTAAATTAAATTCTGAAAACATTTAATGACGGAATATTCCATCATTGAAGGTCACCTTTAGCGAAGGAAATTCCGTTGCTGATAAATTCCATCGCTGAAGGCATTATCACATCAATTCTGTCGCTATTGCTCATTTTCCATCGCTATTTACCGACGGAATATTTCCGGTGTTGATAATTCCTTCGCTGAAGGCACCTTTAATTTCTAGTAGTGTGAGTTTTTAAAGGAGGGAATCGGCGAGCTGGTTAGAGCTGGGTTTGCTGAGGAGTCCTAGAGTTGGTGAATAGGAGGTGTCATCGACGAACTTGTTCAGATCATACCAAGGTTAGATTCACCCCGAAGCTTCCAGGCTATCTAGCCTATGGGTGTAAGCTTGATGAACCAAGGTTGGCAGTTGTTAATAATGAGGTGGTCCTTGATTGACATGATGCGATCGTGAGTTGGACGAGCATTGGAGTGAGCATGGGTTTCCCATGCAACGTCGGTAGTGGCATCCTGTTGGATCAAAGGAAGCAAGGTAGCAGAAAGGATGCCGACAAGGGCACCAAACACAAGTTTGTTTTACCAGATCAAAGGCTGGTAGTGTGGGTTGGGTGTTGGATCATCCTTGGATGTTTGAGCAAACTTGAATAGGGTGGTGGGAGACAGATCAATGGGGTTTTGAATGGTGAGGGTGTTGTCGCCGGTAGCCATGGAGGCGGAAGCTTGGTTGGCGGCGGCTGTGGTGGGAGGAAGTTTGGTGGTTTTATGTTTTAAGAGCGATGTTTTGATACCATGTAACGTGGGTAGTGACAGCCTGTTGGATAAAGGGAACCAAGGTAGCAGAAAGAAAGTCGACAAGGGCGCCAAACACAAGTTTGTCTTGTCGGATTCAAGGTTGATAGTATATTATATTGTATTACAAATATATTATATTCTCTTATAGTCGGTCCAGCAATAAATTTTTCCAGTTTCCTTATTTAAAAGGGTTTAGTATTTGGTATTAGCCTATATATAATTATAACCCTAGAACGACAATAATGTTGACCATAATAAAATTTTGAAAACCTGTAGATCACAATCTGTCTCTCATTTTTCAATCTTGATATTACTTTTTAATTGTTTGAAATTACTTCCGATGTGCCCAACAACGTCATTAAGTTATAATCTCTACAGTTTTAATAAAAATAAATTAAATATTTATATGATATAGATATATTTTTAGTGAATCAAAAGATAAACGAGTCAATGTACATATATATATTTAAATAGTTAGAAAGAGATAACAAAAAATAAACACAAAAGAGATAAATGTATGATCATAAGTTGTTATACAATAACAAAAAAACGTATATGATATTTTAAATGAAGGAAAAGCAAAGTACAAAAAAGTCCAACTACGGCAACGTGATTTGCATTTTACATCCTTCATGAAGGGTTGGGAGGCTTTAAGTCTATGCATACGTACCACACTAACGTTGCACTGAGAAATTTATTTACGTGGGAGTTTGAAATTAATCAAAGGCAGCTCAAGTAATAAAAGAGTTGAACTACTCCCTCCATCGATCGGTAATGGGCTGAGCTACCCTTTATGAATGTGAGCTATTTCCTTAGTTATGATTATTTATGACATCCATGATTCACCAATGGCTTTGCTTGGTTTATGTTTACTATATCTTTTTATTATTTTTATTTCTTTTTCCCATTATAATCATCGGTTTGTAGGGTGTGTTGTGTGTTGCCAAGGCAGAACCTCTCCATTTGAGTACTACTTCCTCCGTTTCGAGCAAATAGTCCTTGTTTAAAAGTTGATTTTTTAAACAAAATTATATTTATAGTAGTCCATTAGTAATAAAATGATATTTGTATGCCTTAATTTTTGAAAATAGATTTTTTTTTAAATGAAATATTTCAAAATAAAATAGTGAAATCTTTACCCGAAATAGATAGCATTTTTGTTTGATTCATTCAAGGGTGTAGAACGAACTAACATTTTAATATGAAAGTAACAAATTTACCATGAATATAATTAGGTCTGATAATTAGGTGAGTTGAGTGGTGTTTAGACTGGTAGCGGGTCGAAACGGGTCATAATTTATTAGCTAGAACTCATGTATCAAACGGATCGACCCTTGTTAACTCAAAATTTTCCGAAAAAATTCACACATCTATAAAGTAAAAGCTACCGGGTAAAACATGAGGAATATGTTCAATCCACTTTAACCCGACCCGTTAATATTGTAACCGGTTTCAACCAAAGAAAATGTTAATGAATTGGGTTGAGTAGGATAATTTTCAAATCAGATCGAGTGAATTAATAGATTTCAGGTTGTAATTGTCGGACCTAAATATAGTACTATAATTTTCGAATAGAGAGAATGAAGAGAAACCCCAAATGATGAAGTTTGAGGCCTTTGGTTGCCCTCGTTTACAAGTACCTTAGTGCCGTTCTCTTTTGAGATATGATAGTATTATGAGATCATGTACAACAAAGCTCTTAATTTGGGGAGTTTAATCTCTATTTTTTAAATTTTATTACAAAAACTTTTCATTAAAAAAAAATATTTTTATCATTTTACATTTATTTTTTCTATATATTATAATTATGGTCATATGTTCAAAATCATTAAAAATAAATCACACATTTCACAAATATTTATAATAAAGTCAATTATTTCTTTTTAAACAGTGTGTTAAGTCAAAAAGGACAATATTTTAAAAACGGAGGGAGTATTTATATATATATATATATATATATATATATATATATATATATATATATATATATATATATATATATATATATATATATATATATATATATATATATATATTAGTAATATGTTGGAGTATTGTTGCAAATATTTGGAAACGATCTCTCAATATTTTCGTAATAGTTCTTAGAGTTACAAACTACAGAATAAAAAGCTAGGGTAACAACAAAAGACTCATCTCATACTCCACGAATCCCATCTTCAAGTAAATGATCAGTAAAAGCATAATCCATTTCTACCATCCGAACGAGCCCTTTTCTCATCTGGGTTTACCTTAACTCTCCATGCCTTAAAAGTTTGATCCAAGCCGGCACTATACACCAAAAACCCCATCACCACTCTCTCTACCTCCAAACTTGCAGCCAAACACTTGACTGGCCCTCTGTGTGCATCCAACACTGCAAGACACTCATGAAAACAACTCCCTTCCTCCCTCCTCCAAATCCTAATCGTCGTATCCTCCGATCCACTAAATATCAACTTCTCGATTGCAGTCAAACAAAGAACTGAGAATGTATGGCCACGTAAAACCCCTCCATGATTAAACCTACCCGAAAAACTTTCCTTCTCCCAGAAATTTATGAACCCATCAGATGAGCCTGAGTACAGGAAGCAAGAGGTATGGGAAGTGCTTATGGCCAAAGTATTTATTGGGGAAGGTTGGAACTTTAGGGTAGTAGTGAGAGCATGAGAGCCATGGCCATATATCCTCCTCCAAATCTTCACCGATCCGTCCGTGGAACCGGAGAAAACACATCCATCATCTTGGTTTACGACTAATGCATTTATATTATTCGCATGCGCTACAAATGAATCGACACATAGGTTTTCTGAAACCCTCCATGCTTTAACTGTTTTATCCCAAGAACCAGTGTACAAAAGCCCTTCTGCATGGTAATAAGCCATGCAAGAAATAGAACTCTTGTGTTGATGTTGGTGATTTGGCCTAGTAAACTTAAGGAACGAGCTTATTTTGGGTAGAGTTGTGACCTTTTTGGCTTGAAAAGTCTCCGATACGGCAATGTTCCATATTCTCACTTTGTGATCTCTATGTGACGTGAACAGCAAGTCAGAATAACACAACATGGCTTTCATGTCGCCGGAGCTTGCCTTGACATAACCACGTTGCATGCAGTCTGGCTGGCTCCATGCATGAATCCGGCTGCTTTCTGAGCATGTGAAGACAGTTCTTTTTAATGCGGCGATGGAATAGATTGTGCCTTCTTGGCGGTGAAGGGAGGCAATACAATGGTAGAGGAGAGATGGTGATGGGGATTGGAGAGGAGAGAAAGTCCACGGTGAGCAGGGGCTGGGAGGGGGCATTATAGAATTATACATAGTGGCATTGGTTGTAAAGGACGTTGGAGGGCTAAAAGTGGGATCTCGTTCAAGAGTATGGTGATGGCACTTGTTGGAGAGGTGAGATGGGGATTGATATGTGTTGCTGTCTTCATCCATGAAGGGGAAGATGGTTCTTGCCATGATTTTCCATCTTGAGTATATATGAATCCCAGAGAGAGAGAGCTGAAATATGTTGGATGTTGGTATTAATAAGGCAATTATATATGGTAGGCCTGGTGGTATATTGACAGAACGAAATGGGCCAAATAATGGCGAAAAAAAAATCTGTACAACCGATGTATCAAATTTGAGTAATGCTAACCTTATAACTAGTGTTACCATTAATGTTACAACTTGTCTTGAAAAATACATAGTTAACTTTTCAATTTTACCTTTTAATATGCAAGTTATAATACTAGTGATAAGGATAACATTACTCATTAAATTTATAGATTTGAGTGAGTGAGTTGGCATGGGTTGAATTTTAGGATAAGTTAGAGAAATAAAGGGATTCGGTATTGGGACATTTTTTGGATCAATTAAGGGGATAGTTTGATTAAATGGCTGAGATCGCAAATCATCAGCAAGTTTCAGCAAGGTCAGCCTTCATTATAACTCTTCCTTCTCTCAGATCAGAGAGATTCGAACCAAATATTTTCTTTCCGAGGCGGGTCTAAGGTAGGAGCGGTGCCAACGCTATCTCTCTTCGTTACACCCGGACCTACTGACCTATAGGAATTCATCCAAGTCAGGATTGCTAGCTAGCTACTCTCTTTATGCCCATCAACACGCAATATGGTGGGTCAAAGTGAACAAATTTACAGAAAATAAATTTAAAACGATATTTTCTTAGTTTTGTCTATTTATAATTTTATATATACATTTATATTTGTCACAATCACATAACCATTCCT
Source organism: Codonopsis lanceolata (assembly GCA_013146195.2). Taxonomy (NCBI): domain Eukaryota; kingdom Viridiplantae; phylum Streptophyta; class Magnoliopsida; order Asterales; family Campanulaceae; genus Codonopsis; species Codonopsis lanceolata. The sequence continues at coordinate 136,835,497 of CM028377.1, read as the reverse complement.
TAACTGGTCCGTACTAATGTCCGGGTGCCAAATTTCAAATGAATATCTGACATATTACTTCATCTTTTTTCATATTAGCGTCCTCATGTATTTTTAGGTAGCTCTCCTATAAAATCATCTTACGAATCTTAATTCGTAAGACAGAATCTCACTTTCTCACAACTCAATTCATAAATACACGATGAGTCGGGTAAAACTGATTTGTCTTACAAAAATTATACGTAAGACCGTGTTATACAAAGTTTTTGCCTTTATTTTTTCGTTCGTTTTAAAATAATTATCCTTTTTAAAACACTTTCTCTTTTACGAAAACACTTTAATTTACAACTTTATCTTTACTTTTTCTACATATTTTAATTATAGCCACATGCTCAAGGACATTAATGAAAGGGAAAATTACCCAAATCGTCCCTATACTTTAACCTTTTTTTCCAAATTTGTCTCAAATTCCTAAAAGTCATCCTTCTACTAAAGCATGTGATGCAATTGGTCCTTCTTCAATTCCGTTAATTTTTTTCCAGTAGGTCAACAGACGTACAACTCACATGATATTGGCAAGGGTAAAATTTTCTATGCATTGTTTTCTTTTGAAAAGACAAAAATACCTATGATGTTTTTTGTTTTTAAAACTAGATATGAGGGTATCAAAGTAATTAACACACATTCATCCCCCATTTCATTCCCTCGCGTTCCACATAGTTGCCACCGGTCACCATCACTTTCATTGCCGGCGAACAGTCTCTCTCTGTCCTTCTCTCAACAAAATGCGAACATAAAATCTGCTCAAACTGCCCAGATAAGTTCAAATCTGCTCTAATTGCTAGGTTTGGCTTGACGATTAACTAACACAAAAAAAATGATAAAAATCAAAAGTTTCCATGGATTTATGCACGGATAATCCTCTTCTTCAAAAATCAAAAGCTACCATGGATTCTAAATAAAGAATTAGACACAAACAAGAAAAAAAATATGAAGGAGAAACTTGAAACAAAGAAGGACTACAGAGGACTTATAGAAGAAAAGATCTCAACTTACTTCATGTATTGTGGTATTGTTTCAATATATAGAGTTTACAGCCTATCAATCTTCAATAATTACAACCTATCAATCTTCTATCAATTACAATCATTCTATCATTACACTATAATATTTCCCTTCCTAAAATAATAAAGTCAACTGCAAGATACATACAATTAGAAAGGTTTATTTGTGGGTAGTATCGATTGTGAATTTATCACCCCCCCCCCCTCAAGCCAAGCGGAACAACGTTGAGCTGCAGCTTGGATGAAAGAAGATTTAACCGAGGACGAGCGAGACCCTTAGTGAAGATATCGGCGAGCTGGTCACCTATCGGAACAAAGGCAATGCATAGAAAACCTCGTTGTTGCAACTCGCAAACAAAATGATAGTCAATTTTGATATGACGGGTACGCGCATGAAAAACAGGATTCCTTGACATGTTGATGGCTAACAGATTGTCACAGTAGAGAGTTTGTGGCGACCCAACCCGGATTCCGGAACGGAATCCCAAGGTCACGTCGCAAGAACAAGGCAAGAAGAGGGCAAGCACTTATACCTTTATAGTGCGAGACGGACAGTCGAGCTATCAGAAGCTCGAAACACAAATATAAGGCCGTACTAAAAATACGGGTTTACAAAATTCAGTATGCGGAAGCGACATGGAAGAGTAGTTCCGAGCTATGAAGTTCGAAACCAAAGCCAAGGATACCAACAGAGACATAAATCTCACGAAGGAAAGGAAAAGAAATTCGCGTGCCGCAACATTGTAGACGCTGGACAAACCATCGGCACTCCAAGCCGGCGTTTCAGTAAGGGACCAACCTGATATAACATATATCCCCGGCTAAAGCATACCGGGGTTAACCAACAATGAAAACAACTGGAATAAAGAAAAGCCCAAAGCTACTGCGTGCCTGGGATACAACTCAACATAAAACCAAGGCTATGAGCAACGACACAACACGTCGGCCCAAAGGAGAAACAATCAAAACCCAAGTATTCTACCCGACTGTAAAGTCTAAATAACCTTACAATACAACGAGCTCACAGGATTAATATAATATGATACACAAGTCCAGGATGCTGGATGAGATAGGAGTCCACAAGCTATTACTCGGAATAGACAATTACAATCACGAACACACGTACTAAGCTCGAGCTGTCGATCAACTGTGGTCTGCTACGGTCACGTACTATGCGTCCTCAATACGACTCCTGAACTGCAACTAGAAAACAAAGTACGGGATGAGTCATAATGACCCAGTACGTTACTACTAAACAATATGACATAAATTGAATATTGCCATAAGAGGAAATGATATCGTTTTACGACGAAGACCCAGTAAGTCGGGTTGTACTGTATGAAAATCGTTCCTTTACCGGACTACCAAGATGAATCAGGGTGAATCCCCTGTTCACAAACAGTCAAACAAGTCAGGAAGCAAGGCACAAGAATAATCATGATTATGGATGTATATTTTATTATAGAACATCCCAAGTCTCTCATATAATAATTAAATAGAAGTATGCATATTTATAAATATACATACATCAAGTCTCTCATAGGATTATCAAGTGTGGTATGTAGATTCGTTTATGTACCACATAATTCACTCATGGAAGTTTATCATGTAAGGATATGCATATCTACAATTATAAACATATGAAGACAATCAGGGGGCGGTCAAGTAGGAGTATGTATATCTACATATATATACATATGATAATGATCAGGGGAAATCAAGTAGGAGTATGTATATCTACACATATATACATATGAAGACAATCAAGGGAAATCAAGTAGGAGTATGTATATCTACACACATACGTGTCATACAATTCACGGGTCTATCACGACGTCAAGCGATCAAGAACAAGTATATATAGGCATTTAGTGCACATATTCATGATAGCACTTTGATTTCACAAGTACTAGAAGAAATCCACATGTAAGAGGATATGGTATAATTCTGGTGCCGCAATGTAGCTCCTGCAAGATAAACTGTTAACAGGAACGTGCTGTCGGATGTACGAGATGGTACATCGACCCAGGATAGTATTATTCCAAGCGCCCTAATGGTTACACAAGGTACTCTTCTCCAAAGTGATCAAGAATGGAGGGTTTGGTTTCGGTTCGGAACCCATCACTATCACGAATCTCATGATTCGTAACGGTAAACGAATTGTCAACCAGGGAAGACAAGACAGGACAAGACAAGACAGGTCAAGACAAGACAGGACAAGACAAGACAGGACAAGACAAGACAGGACAAGACAAGACAGGTCAAGACAAGACAGGTATGCCAGCTGGACTTATTGGGGAAAACAAGTAATATTTACTTATTTAAGAAATCAAGCAAGGACGAGCACGGTAATAGCGATCTCATTCAAGTCAGGTGGGCATGTTATTCTTTACGACTAATAATCAAGCATGAACATGAATTAAATTAAGAATCTCGAAACTAGTATTCTAGTTAAACGGATTTCAAGCGTCGTGGGGGTTGATCGTTGAGTCGGTATTGTTAAGTGACTCACTAGCATCGACTCCGTCGAGTCATTTCTATAATTCCAATCAAATAGAGTTTGAACACTATATGTGTTCCAAGACTCCTTCTAGGTTCTTGTTTGAGGCATATCTAGGTTCTCGTTCCACTTAGGAACCTTAGTTCAAATTCACTAAATCAGGTATAAAAGGCGGAAGCCTAAGTTGATTATTGTCCAACCCAGCTTAGTTCAAATTCAAGTTTGTAATTCCATTTGTTAATAGAATTATAAATCAAATCACGTTGATAATCAATAAGAGAATAATTATAAAGATAAGACACACAATATGCTTAAAAGTCATAATCTCAAGTAGACATAGAGGTTCATGCATCATTCACAAACAAACCTTATCAAGCTCAGTTCCATAGAATCATAAGATAGATAACAATATAAATCCTCTCGAGGTTCCCAAAGAACTAAAGATCAAGCCTGCACTCTTGAAGGACGGAAGACTTAAGGCAACTCAAGATTTCATCAATTAACCATGTGATGGTACTTCATAAGTCCATCACCAACCACATGACTTGGATGACCATTCAGTCTTTTTTACGACAACTCAAGATTCCCATCATAGAGGGTACTATGGCATACACGATTCAAATATCCTTCCTAAGGGAGAATTGTCACGAAGAAATCCCGGATTTTCCAAGGATGTTAACAAGGTTCCCAAGTAAAGTCTCATATTACATTCCTACGAATCCTGGGACTTCACTAAAAGTCCAACTAGTATTATCGGTTCTAGTTCATCATTGAACCCATTCAAAACGTCTTTCATTCGAGTTACGCATTCTCGACTCACACATAAACCATCCAAGAACTAGCGATAATCTCGCACTTAACATCATTCAAGAGACTCAATTAGAGTCCTAAGCCAAGAATCAATCTTATTACCAATTTGGTATCACCCGAGCAATTCTCAAAATTTCATAATTGAGATTCAATGAACACAAGGAGATATAGGAATTTATCCTAAGGTTCAAATAACAAATCTTATAATTAATTGACTTCGTTTGGATTAAACTACAAAGTTCCAAATTTCTAGTTCGAGGCACAAATTCGGGATTCACAATTTATCCGGGTTTCTAACCCAACAAAAATCAATCTTAAATCATAATAATTCCAATATACTCAATAAACCCATTTGGTTTCAAACCTTAACCAAAATCTATTGATATCCATGGGAACATATCATTTTGACATGTATAACAACGATAAATCACAAGAAACACATCTCTAACAACCTATCATCAAGATGCTTGTGGAGAGAGAAACTAGGGCTTAAGTAACGTACCTCAATCGAGTCACAAACGTCTAGGAAGTGGAAAACAAACCGAGGGGAAAGACTCTACTCGGCGAGGGCTTCGCGATGGCGGTCGCGGCTCGACCATCCGATGGCCGGAACTCCGGGAATCGTCAAATCTCCCATGGAAGCTCCTCCTCCCTCTCTCTCTAAAACTCACGGTTGATGGAAGAAATGAGGGAGGAAGAGGAAGAGATTGGATTATAAAGGGTTAGGGATGACCATCCTGCCCTTCCTAGCTGTGAACAAGGCAAAGGGGAGGGGTTAAAATGGGGGTAGTATAGGTTTTTCACACCAAAAATCAAAACAGGGAAAAGAGATCCCGTAATTGCACATCAGCAGGTGAGGCGGGCGCCTCACCCAAGCCCATGCGGCCGCCTCAACTGCAGAGGCTTCTCCCAAGTTCAGACCACTTTGCAATTACTCCCAGCATCTGAGGCGGGCGCCTCGCAAGGTGCCATGCGGCCGCCTCGGCTCCAGAATCTCTAAAACTTGGTCTAAACTTGTCCTAAATGATCCCAAACTTATGGGCAATCATTCTAAGGTCTAACCCTACTCAAAACGAGTCGGAAACGCACCCGAACAACACCCGGAACAGGATAGAACAAGGCTCAACTCACGCGACGAATGATCAATGAATCAAACTACCAACAAACACCAATCAAACTAAGATGTCTTGGGCATGAAAAAGACTTGTTTAAACATGGCTAAGATCTGAATATAAAGCCAATAATTCAACGAATACATCATACGACGAAAAAGAGGCAATACGAGCAACGAGGGGAATCGCTAAGGCCAAAATCAACACGGTCGAACTGGCGATTCAACAAACAAGCATAAAACTTGTGTACCAAGGCCTTATGAGACTCAAATAACTCTCAAGACAAGTGGAGGAATGATTAGGAGTAAAATCGAGGTCTCACGAAAGAACTACGCGAGGAAACACTAAACCGAGTCAAGTAACGAACAGCGTCGGTATGCGACTTGTAACTTTAACTAGTTAAGGTCTATGGAACATATGGAACTAATGTATTGGCTCCTATAAAGCTTACCTATATTAATCAAGGTTCTTACCTCAAGTCAAGTAAGCGAGGTTACGGTTAAACGACACGCAAAGCTATAAGGTCAATCACACGAAGGTTCGGGGTCTTACAGAGTTGGAGGAGCCAAGGGAAGACCTAGCTCCTGGAACAAATAAAAGAACCAGCGAAGCTCAGCTGCGGTGATAGCAAGGGCCCTGTGATTCGCTTCATGGAGCGAGGCGCCGTCGTTTTTTACAGTCCATGTAACGAGATTGGAGCCAATGAACACACAAGGACCTGTGGTGGAGCGATGAGTATCAGGGTCACCAGCCCAGTCCGCATCAGAGAAGGCTCGAAGAGACAGATCAGCGGAAGCATGAAAATGGAGGCCAAGAGTAATAGAGCCTTTGACATACCGGATGATTCTCTTGACAACTTAAAGATGATCGGTAAGTGGCTGATGCATGTGTTGGCAGACCTGGTTGATTGCAAAAGAGATGTCGGGACGGGTGAGGGTCAAGTATTGGAGTCCCCCAACCATGCTTCTATAGAGAGTTGGAACAGCAAGAGGATCCCCAGAACTAGATGAGAGATGTAAATCGGGTATACAAGAAGTCGGGGCAGGCTTACAATTTTCCATTTTGAACTTATGAAGCAAGTCCGAAGCATAGCGGGCCTGACTGAGGGATAATGAATCTGTCAAACGAAATGCTTCTATACCCAAAAAATATCCCAAAGAACCAAGCCGGCGACTTTCAAAGGTTGTACAAATTTGGTCAAGAACATGAGCAACATCAGATCGAGAGGACCCTGTAACAAGTATATCGTCAACATAGACCAAAATGGCAATAGTAGATGAACCGGAGTGACGAAGAAATAGGGAGCTATTCGAGTTGCTGTTAAAGAAGCCAAGGGTGAGAAGAAAATTATGAAGGCGTTGAAACCACGCCCGTGGAGATTGTTTGAGACCGTATAGTGCACCATGAAGTCGGCATACATGATCAGGAAAATGCGGGTCACCGAACCCCGGAGGTTGAGACATGTAGACCTTTTCATGTAAGATGCGATTTAGAAAGGCATTGCGTACATCAATTTGTTCAATGTCCCATGAACGAGAAATGGCTAAGGCAAGCACCGTTTGGATTATCAGGGGTTTAACTACCAGGCTAAAAGTCTCATCATAATCGAGACCCTCTTGTTGCTTGTATCCTTGTGCCACAAGACGTGCCTTATGACGTTCAAAGGAGCCATCCGCCCGACGTTTGACCTTGTACACCCATTTACTTCCAACAATGTTCATATGTGGTTTCCGTGGTACCAAGCTTCATGTTGAGCTTTTGTGGAGGGTAGCAAGTTCCTCAACCATAGCATGTTTCCACTGAGGATGCGGGGCAGCCTACTTATTAAAAGTCCGTGGCTGACACTTTTGGTCTGTGGAGGAGATGGCGGTGAGAGCTTTTGGAAGAGGATGTCGGTACACAATTTCGTTGATGCTCCGGTAGCGTAAAGGAGACGTGCTGGACTCAGAAGATGAGGGCTCAACATCAAGCCCAAATGGAATTGGACAGGAGGCGAAGGAAGGTTTGGTAGTAAGGCATGTTTGATTGAGGCTGCAGTTGAAGCTGGCAATGGCGACAAGGGCATGGGCGCAGCAGTGGAGTTTGAAGTAGCATGCCCCAATACTGGGGTAAACTCGGTCATAGATGGTGGATTGGACCGAGGCATTTGACTGAATCTGGGAGGCAGGCTAGGGCCTGGAGTGAGAGAGAGGATGGGCTGGCTTGGGCCAGAGTGGCTCGGGCCACTAGGGTTGCTAGGGCCTTAAACGAAATGGAGGATGGGCTGGCTTGGGGTAGTGTGGCTGCCTGAATCTGAAGAAATAACAGAGTGGCCCAAGTTGCTTGTGGAAACATTTGAAGAAAAAAGAAAGAATTTTTCATCAAAGTATACATTTCTTGAAATATAAACTCTCCTTGAATTACGATCGAGACAGCGATATCCCTTCCTTTGTAAATCATAGCCCAAGAAAATGCATGGAGTAGATTTTGGCATTAATTTATTTGAGTTGTAAGGAACCAAATGTGGAAATCAAATACACCCAAAGGTTTTAAGAAACCTATAGTCAGGAATGCGTTTGAGGAGTTTTTGATACGGTGAAATGTAGTTGAGTTGCATCATTGGTGTTCGATTAATTAAAAAAACTGCCGTTGTAAAAGCCTCGACCCAAAATCGTTGTGGAACGTGTGATTGTGCCAAAAAGCACAACCCCATGTTTACTATGTGATGATGCTTTCTTTCGACTACCCCGTTTTGTTGGGGCGTGTACGGAAAAGTAAGTTGATGTCATATTCCGTGTTGTACTAGAAACTTGGAAAATTCTCTATTCACAAACTCACCCCCTCCATCAGTTTGAATTGTTTTTTATAGTGTGGATGGCTGAGATCTTACGAGACAATTGATTTTTGACTTGAAGTTTAAACGTAGAAAACACAGAGATAACATTAGATTTATGCTTTAGAGGAAATAACCACACATATCGAGAAAAATCATCAACGATAGAGAGGTAAAAGCGAAAACCACTATTTGATAAAATTGGGGATGGACCCCATACGTCTAAATGTAGTAAATCCAAAGGTGCACTAGATTTAAAATTTTGAGAAAGAAAAGGAAGAGTACTTGATTTTCCTAATGGACAAACATGAAAAGCTTGTTGTTGGTTCACAGTTCCGCTAATCGGAATCCAGAACTTATTCACCAAAGAAGTAAGAACCTTAGGGGATGGGTGACCAAGGCGAGCATGCACTACTAGAAAAATGACCTTTAGTGACGGAATTTTCCGTCGCTAAAGGCGAAATTCCGTCGCTAAAGGCCCCCAGCGACGGAATTTTTCCGTCGCCATTCCGTCGCTAATCCTTCGTTGTTGATGCCGACGGACCGATTTCCGTCGCTAAAGGCTGCCTTTAGCGACGAAAATTTTCGTCGCTAAAGGTTGATTTTCAGCGACGGAATTTTCCGTGACTGAAATTCAACCTTTAGCGACGAAATTTAAAGGCGTTTAAAAATTAATTAAAATTGAATTTCAGCGACGGAATTTTCCGTCGCTAAAGGTTGATTTTCACGAAAGTTTCCGTCGAAAATTAACCTTTAGCGAATTTTAAAATTCCGCTAAAGGCTTTTAAAAATTAATTAAAATTGAATTTCAACGACGGAATTTTCGTCGCTAAAGGTTTTTTAAAATTAACTAAATTTGAATTTCAGGGACGAAAATTTCCGTCGCTAAAGGCGTTTAAAAATTAATTAAAATTGAATTTCAGCGACGGAAAATTCAGTCGCTAAAGGCATTTAAAAATTAAATACATTTGAATTTCAGCGACGGAAAATTCCGTCGCTAATAATTTTAAAAAATTAAAAAAAAACCTAAAAATACTATTATTATAAATTTTTGTACCTGATAATATAACAATTAATACAAAACTAAAGATACAAAATAAACAATAATATAAAACCAATTTAAAAACATCAAACTGTAAATGTTATTACAACAATCCATGTAAATTATGTATAACAATTAATACCAAAAACTTGTTTCTAAAGTTAACGTAGAAATTTAAACGTGTAACAATCCATGTAAACTATATCTAATAAAAAAACCTAAAAATAAAATTAAAAAATCCTACGACATGAGGATCAAGAAAAACTTCATCTTCACGGCAATCAGCTAGAAAACCTGTCCAAGTAAAATTATTATTTTGATTAAAAATCAACAAGAAAAAGTAAATCATTGTTTTCATATGATCAAACAAGAAGCTTTAGAAACTTACCATAGGAATACATTTATGGCATAATCATCATTTCTTTACTTTTTTTGCTAGATAAACCTAAACATGTACAAGTTATCCAAAATCAATTAGTTAATATAATAATAACAAAAAGGGTCCAACCCTATTTCCCCCACCCGCAATATGAATATTAAACCATAGGAATGGAAAGAGAAGAAATGGAATGAATGTTGCTTGAAAGTAAGCACGTTCGGTTTCAAAATCCCCCAACGTACATACAGTTATGTTGTTCGGTTTCAAAGTCAATTAAACTACAACCATGGATTTCATAGCATCAGCATGGCTACCCAGCTAACAAGTGTACATAAATCGATGTTTAAACATTAATACACTAAATTTATACTAACACCCCCTTTGTTTCTTACAATTTACACTAACACCCCCCTAAACGTACATACAATTATCTTTTTTGGTTTCAAAGTCAATTAAACTACAACCATGGATTTCATAGCATCAACATGGCTACCCAGCTAACAAACGTACATAAATCGATGTTTAAACATTAATACACTAAATTTACACTAACACCCGTTTATTTCTTACTATTTACACTAACACCCCCTAAACGTACATACAGTTATGTTGTTCGGTTTCAAAGTCAATTAAACTACAACCATGGATTTCATAGCATCAACATGGCTACCCATCTAATAAACGTACATAAATCGATGTTTAAACATTAATACACTAAATTTACACTAACACCCGTTTATTTCTTACTATTTACACTAACACCCCCTAAACGTACATACAGTTATGTTCTTCAGTTTTAAAGTCAAGTAAACTAAAACCATGGATTTCATAGCATCAATATGGCTACCCAGCTAACAAACATACATAAACCGATGTTTAAGCATTAATACACTAAATTTATACTAACACCCCTTTAATTCTTACCATTTACACTAACACCCCTCAACGTACATACAATTATCTTTTTTGGTTTCAAAGTCAATTAAACTACAACCATGGATTTCATAGCATCAACATGGCTACCCAGCTAACAAACGTACATAAATCGATATTTAAGCATTAATACACTAAATTTACACTAACACCCTTTTATTTCTTACCATTTACACTAACACCCTTCAACGTACATACAGTTATTTTTTTTTGTTTCAAATCAATTAAACTACAACCATGGATTTCATAGCATCAACATGGCTACCCAGCTAACAAACGTACATAAATTGATGTTTAAGCATTAATACATTAAATTTACACTAACACCCCCCAACGTACATATAGTTATCATCTTTTCTTTCAAAGTCGATTAAACTAAAATCATGGATTTCATAACATCAACATGGCTACCCGGCTAACAAATGTTTATAAATCAATGTTTAAGCATTAATACACTAAATTTACACTAACACCCTTTTAGGTTTAGTGTTATGGTTTAGGTTTAGTGTTATGGTGTATGGTTTAGGTTTAGGTTTAAGGTTTAGGTTTTAGGGTTAGGTTAGGTTTAGGTTTTAGGGTTGGGGTGGGGTGGGATGGGGTTGGGGTTGGGGTAGGGGTGGGGTGGGGTGGGGGGGATGGGGGTTGGGATGGGGTTGGGGTTGGGGTTGGGGTGGGGTGGGGTGGGGTGTGGGGTTAGTCGAGGTTAGGTTTAAGGTTAATTAAGTTTAGGGTTAGTGTTATGGTTTAGGTTTAAGGTTAGTGTTACGAATTAAGTTTATGGTTTAGGTTTAGGACCTTTAGGTTTAGGTTTAGGTTTAGGTTTAGGTTTAGGTTTTAGATTTAAGGTTTAAGTTTTAGGGTTAGGTTTGGGGTTGGGGTTGGGGTTGGGGATGGGGATGGGGGTTGGGGTTAGGGTTGGGGTTGGGGATGGGGTTGGGGATGGGGATAGGGATGGGGTTGGGGTTGGGGTTGGGGGTGGGGGTGGGGTTGGGTTAGGTTTGGGGTTAGTGTTATGGTTTAGGTTTAAGGTTAGTGTTACTTAATTAGGTTTATGGTTTAGGTTTAGGTTTAGGTTTAAGGTTTAGGTTTAGGTTAGGGTTGGGGTTGGGGTTGGGGGGGGTTGGGGGTGGGGTGGGGTGGGGGGGGTGGGGTTGGGGTGTGATTGGGGTTAGGTTTAGGTTTAGGGATAGTGTTATGGTTTAGGTTTAATGTTAGTGTTACGAATTAGGTTTATGGTTTAGGTTTAGGCTTAGGTTTAGGTTTAGGTTTAGATTTAGGTTTAGGTTTAGGTTTAGGTTTAGGTTTTAGGTTTTAGGTATAAGGTTTAAGGGTTAGGGTTAGGGTTGGGGTTGGGGGTTGGGGTGGGGGTGGGGTGGGGTGGGGTTGGGGTGGGGGTGGGGTGGGGTGGGGGTTGGGGTGGGGTTAGGGTTAGGTTTAAGGTCAGTGTTATGATTTAGGTTTAAGGTTAGGTTTATGGTTTATGTTTAGGTTTAGGTTTAGGTTTAGGTTTAGGTTTTAGGTTTAAGGTTTAGGGTTTAGGTTTAGGGTTTAGGTTTAGGGTTGGGGGTTTCAGGTTAGGTTTGGGGTTTAAGGGGTTTAGGTTTGGGGTGGGGGTGGGGGTGGGGTTGGGGTGGGGTTAGGTTTAGGGATAGTGTTATGGTTTAGGTTTAAGGTTAGGTTTATGGTTTAGGTTTAGGTTTTAGGCTTAAGGTTTAAGGTTTAAGGTTTAAGGTTTAAGGTTTAGGGTTAGGGTTAGGGTTAGGGTTTAGGGTTGGGGTTGGGGTTGGGGTTTTGCTTGACATTAGACAAGTTAAGTAGCTAGGAAATTTGATGGTTGTAATCTTGTTAAGGTAGCTAGGGATAGAGTTGAGGCATCCCATAAATTGGCTTGAAATGTCAATGTAGTTTATTTTTGAAGGATTGAGTTTTTATTTCTATCAAAAATATAAATCAAATTAGAAAATGTTTTGCATGATTTGTATACCCTGCTAAGCCAAGTGTTTTATCAATATTTGCATGTTTTTACCCTGACATGTGTGTAGTATTCGCTGTAGGTACTAGTCTCATGATTTCTTCTCCTCTTCCCTCTAATGCTTGCTATTCTACTTCTTAGTAATGACAATCATTGCAACCTACTCTTAGCCAGTATAGATGTTCTTATTCTTGGTAACCTCTTATTATAAAACCTTGTTAGTAATCCAACCACAGGTGAATGTGTTTTTTGTTTTAAATTTTTATTCTTATTTTTGGTACATCTGCCAAGTGGTTTTTCATTTACCTATTTTTACCCGACATGTGTATACGTAGTATCTTCCAAGTGATTTGATGATTTCTTCTCTTCCTCTAATGCTTGATATTCTACTTCTCAGTGATGCCAAGTTTACAACCAACCTACTCTTACCCAACTAAAGTTGTGCACTTTGCAAATGTTTTATTTTAAATACATTTTAAATTGGAACCTAAAGGAGCAGCATAACTTCTTAAGTTTCGACTTGTCCAAAGACTTTTCAAATGTTTTATCTTGTAGCACATGCTTTACTTGTTTTATGGTCCGCATCCATGCAATTAACCGCAATGGAGGTTAATTGATGTGTCTAACTATTAACTATCTAAACTAAAAATTGGATTTTTTTCTCAGGAAAATGAAACTATTTCTAGAACTAGATGAGATTTTGGAAACTTGTACTTGCCTTTGAGATCCATGACTTCTTCGAACAAGTCCCCCGCATTTATACTACCCATTGATTGACCACGTACCATTTTCTGTAATTAGGGAAAGATTGATATTGGAGCCACCAACATTGAGATTTTGTAGCAATATAGATAATTATTAACGACATTGTTAATTGTTCCTAGCCTAAAATACTTTCTCATTTCAATTTGGTTTGATATAGCTATAAAGGAATCACAAAAGCATAAAATTGATGATGATCTAATTTGGAACAACAATTTAGTTAGGGAAGAACAGTAACAACCTGATTAGAAATCACTATTAGTTAGTATTTCCTAAACACCGATTTTGTATTAGTGTTTCGCCCCGCTTCATCGTAGTCGTCGAACTCCATCATCTCCCTTGATTTTCCTTCACTTTCCTGCCATTCCCAACAACCATTATCGGTTTATGATAAAAATCAAGATAATATGAGAACATCTCAAGTTAAAAGAAAAACCTTGAATACAACATAGGCATATTCGGTTTTATGGTTGGGAAATTTAAACCGAGCAACAAGTCAATATCATCCCATCCAATTTCTCAAAGCTTACAAAAATGAGTCACGAGCAATAAAATGTGGTAAATTCAAAAACGAATAGGCCAATCTATCATTTCATGTTACGGTAGATTAGGCCAAACCCACGAGCCATAGTATAGTAAGCTAATTTCTTCAAAGAAAAGGTCATACTAACACATTAAGAACAAACATAATGCTTGACACGATAACATGGGTATTAATTATGTACAATAGAAAAAAGGAAGAATATAAATAGAAAAAGTTGAAAATCATCTTTAAAGACTTCCACTATCCTTTAACGCTAAAAGCTAATACATGTTGTTCGGTACTATAAAACAATTGGCAAGTCAATAAATCTAAGTTCTTTTTTTGCAACCATCTTTTGTCTGTACCAACCAAGAAATCACAAACCCATTTTCTATCCGGTATCACAATACCCCCAAATCTCCTTGCAGAACTTAATTACTTCACAAGATTTAATCTAACTCAATGACAACCTTACAAGATAGACTTCAAAGAACTCGCTCCTTTGGATCATAGTAGCTAATCATAGTTGGTCTAAACATCTATCAACATGAATCCAATCTAGATAGAGAATCAAACTTGAATCACTTAGGTGGGGGTGGGCTAGGGGTGGTTATAGTAACAGTAAAACACAAACTGTGAAGTTATTATAAGCAAATCACCCCAAATTTTATTGCACTATAATTAAGATGAGACTGGAAATTTAACCAAACGCATTACCACAATATATCCATAAGTAAACTACAATTTAATCATTCAAGTGATTAATCCAACATTGCTTGCTTAAGCTTCGGTTCAAGATACAACCACTTCACTGAACCATGAGAGGCTAGTTTATTAACCAATGAACCAACTTCAAAAGTTGGAGGTTGGAAGCAAGACCTAATGAGAGATAGTTGTAAAAACGATTTACAATGTTGGGGAGGGGCTCCGGAAAGGGAAATGCTACCTCCTTAATATAGGGAAAAGAAAATAATGTTTACTAACACTGCCCAACAAATCGCATGTTTCGCATAAATAATCTACTTGAATCCATGTTGTTTATTTATTCAATCAAACAAAAGAACAAATGAACCAGACAATGCAGATATGAAGTATAAGGTCAGCTCAAGTACATAATGAAAATCAAAATTCCAAATCTAGCATCGATTTCAGCAAATACAAACGCAACTTCTAACAAAATAATTGAAGCACAATTAAAATTCACACGCGCACAAAAACAAACAGATATGAGCGCTTGGTGCAAACATTAATCCAGCATGATCGTTAAAAATTGATAGAACAGAAAGTCGAGGATATACCTCTTATCGGATGAGCCGCCATTCACACGATCAGCGGAGACGAAGAAGAAGGGGAGCTGGGGTCGCTGGTCACTGGCGTTGAGGATGGCGGCCAGATTTGGGGTTATTTCATTTGGGGGTTTGGTGGAGGCTTTGGGCGAACGGGGTGGAGGAGAGAGATGGAGATGAAGCTTGGCCGGCTATGGCGGATTTGGCGAAGAGCTGAAGCTGGCCGGGAAAAGCGGTGAAGATCGAAGATTCGCCGGGAAGACGGAGGGAGGCAAAAGCTGGAGGCAAAGAGCCGAGGAGCAAAGCGAGGAAGAAGCGAGGAAGCCGAAGATGCCTTTAATTGGTGAATGAGAGAGAGAGTGAGGGCGGGAGAGAAGAGGAATTTGGGGAAACTGAGGATGCCGTGAGTTTAGAAATAGTGTGTTTGAAATTTTGGGAAAACCTATATAAATTAGGAGGGAATTTGGGGGAAATGTGAGGGCGGGAGAGAAGAGGGAATTTGGGGGAAAATGTGAGGGCGGGAGAGTGAAATTATATGTTTCCAAAAAAAGTGTATTTAAATATATTTGTTTTACTTGAATTTGTTTTATTAAATAGATAAAATAATTTTATTTGAATATTTTCTAAATTTATACTTTCAATTTATAGTTTTTATTTTGCTTGAATTTAATTTAATAAAAACAAAATGTGAGCGCGTTCTACGCACGGGTGTAAAACTAGTTAAATATTATTATATTTTATAATATAATATTATTAAATTACTAAATCCAATTTATTTTAAAAATCAAAAGATTAACTACCACGATTATTTCAAAACAAATATTAAAAAAAATATTCAAAATTATTTTCAAGTTACGTTACGTTACATTAAGTTACATTACGTTAAGTTAAGTTGTAATGTGAATATTTTAATTTTTGTAAATTATATTGATGCTAATCATTTTAATTATTGATATTATATTATTAAATTAACATTTCAAATATTAATTTAATAATAAAATTATCATTCATTAAAATGATTATAATATTTCCTATATATATATATATATATATATATATATATATATATATATATATATATATATATATATATATATATATATATATATATAATACAAAGGGATTTTACAAAAACAAATATTTCAAAACATTATTTATTTACAAAAACAAATATTTCGAACAAAAAAATATTAAATTTCTTGTTTGCATGTCTCTAGCACATTCCGCTGTGGTTATTCTGTTGCGAAAACAATAAGTCGAAAAGAAACATAACACTTGATTATTAACAA
>CM028377.1:136630688-136818934 GCA_013146195.2 Codonopsis lanceolata | reverse complement strand
CATATTTTGTCAAGCGCACATATTTATTATTTTCAAATTAAATGATGTTGAAAAAAGGATTGTTAAGAGAAAGAGGAAAATATTAGTGCAACTTAACCACATTAAATGAACTTAAATAAGAGTATATCAATCTTTTTATAAGTTTCCTTAATCTTTGTGTGAATTGCTAAAATGACACTTATTTTGAAACGAGAGAGTATTTTTTTAGTTTGACTTTCAAACGAAAACTCTTTCTTCGAAATGGAGGAAGTAGTTTATACTCCCTTCTTCCTCAAAATACTCCTACTTCGATTTAAATTAGTCAATTTAATTAAACTATAAGCGAATATTGATTAAAATTTTAAGAAAAAAGGTAGCATGTGTTCTTAGGATACTTGTTAAGAACCCATTTATTGGTATGTGTTCTAGTAACAATGATACTTATGCATGAGTGGTAACTGAATCAAAACTTATTAATTATATATAAACTTTTAAAATGTGTCCTTAGATCACATATATATGTCAGCCGAACTGAAAATTTAATCACTTGTTCTTGGATAATTCTAAAAGTTGTTAATCGTATAATGCAATTAGAGAGTAGGTCTTTTTGTAAGACCGTTTTACGGATTATAATTCGTAAAATAGAGCTCAACTATCTTACAATTCACTCCATCAACAAGAGTACATTGGTCAGGTCAAGTGATCTGTTTTATAAAGAAAACCTGGTATTTCTTAAGTTTTCCCATGCAATTATGATAAGATGGGAAGACTTTAAAAATCCTAATAATGGAGCCCATGATAAGCATAAACGTTCTTGAGGGGTTAATATGTAATTCTGGTGCATTCCAAACGGACACTTGTCGGGAGGAATAGAATAATACATTATTATATCTCAATCCTTCAATTAATCAGACTTGCCGTCCTCATGCAAGAAACAGACAATATATAGGTTTTGTGAGTTCATCTCCTCCCCTTAAAGAGCCTCCTCCCACCCCAAACATCCAGAAAGAGAAAGAGGAAAGAGGAAGAAGAAGAAGAAGAATTATAATTAATGAGTTCAAGGGAGCGAAAGAGAGAAGCTCTATCTGAAAAGTTTCAACAACTTCGTTCTATTACAAATTCCAGAGCTGTAAACCCTTAAATCTATCTCTTAACACTTGAATCTTGATCATACTACTTTTGCTACTAAGTCTATCTCTTTATATTTTACATTGATTTCCTTGATGAGTGTCGTTTGTTTTAGTTCCATCGCTTAATTAGGATTTTAAGGCAATTTTTGCTAAGCTAAATATGTGTTTCAGTGTTTCCTATTCGTAAGTTTACTAAGTTAGATACTTATTCCACAACTAAAATAAGTATTTTACTTCTTTCTCTGGGGGAGGAAACCCTCTCTCTGTCCCACCAAGTATTTAAATCAGCTACGTTCCCATACTATTCAAATCAGAGACCTTGGTTAAACTAGAACAGTTCCTTACCACCTCATCTATATGCTTGTTGATTCAATTTGTTTTATTGAGAAAAGCAGGACATGGAAATGAAATGGATGTTCTCAATGTTCTATCAAGCATGCATAGAATCCTCCTCTTGTGTATAATTGGAATCAGAACGCTAGTTCTTAGTTAATTACTTAATTTCAAGTTTAGCTTAAAGTTTGTTTTTTACTTCAATCCCAAAAGGCATATAAATCTTGTATATATATATTGCATTTACATCTATTTGATGTTCTTAATTAACAGAAAAATAGTAGTATAACGTGTCTACTATGGCATGCATATAGGGAAGATCCATGTATGTGCAAGATTATCCACATGTATATATAACCTGAAATTTTGATTATTTTTTTTATAAATAAATTTATTTAGTTCCAGTGTCAAGCAACATCATAACTGCACTTATACGAGAATATTGTTATTGCATTTGAAGGTGAGTCAAACATCAATCATAGTAGATGCAGCGAAATATATCGGAGAATTGAAGGGAAAAGTAGAAAGACTAAACCAAGATATTGGTTGCTCACAGCCCTCGACCTCGAGTGATCGAAATTATGGACCAATGGTACGTATGGAATTTTACCTCAAACTTTTCTTCAATTCCTTTCTAGAATATGATTACAATTTACAATGAACAATGTAGAGTAACGATATCTTTCCTTTTCTCTTGTCAACATTTAGCAAGTTACAGTGGAAACCCTAGAAAAGGGTTTCCAGATCAACGTGTTCTCAGAAAAAGAATGCCCGGGTTTGCTTGTCTCCATATTAGAAGCCTTTGAGGAGCTTGGTCTTGATGTTCTTGACACAAAAGTCTCTTGTTCTGACAACTTCCGTCTCGAAGCCATAGGAGAAGTAAGTGTTTTTTGTGTACTTGGAGTAAACAATGGTTGCGACCAAAAATTAAGAAGATTGAAATCATGAAAAGTTGAAATCCTAAATCCCTACATAGATTTAATTGATCAAGTGTAAATTTGGACTCAGTTCATACCAGTTTTAAATCAGATCATATCGGAACATCAAACTTACAACAAATTATATTGATCTGTTTCATCAAACATACCAAGTCAAACTTATTACAGATCAACGAGCCAAAAACAGTGTACTTAAAAAAATATATTAGCGTTCATGATTTGAACCACACACAATTGAGTTAATGAGTTTTTAAAAAAAATCAGTTTTATGTAGTGCGTGGTGGACTACAGTGCACATAGATTCATTTTATGCATTGATTGGAAAGGCATTTATTTAATTAATAATTGGGCAATGTTAGGGTGACTCTAATTTTGCATCAAAATATGGGTACTTTATGATCTGACACACTCTCTTTAATTGGAGTTGTGGGACCTACAAAATGTTCAACCAATGAGAGTGTGTCACGTCATAAAGTACTTATATTTTGATGTAAAATAATAGTAGCCCAAGCATTGTCTTAATTATATTTGATATTAATAAGTAAAAGTTCTTAATTATGTCTATTTTGTTTGCAGAATGAAGACGAATCCGATAGCTTAGATGCTCAGATTGTAAAACAAGCAGTGTTGCAATCCATCAAGAACTGGAGTGGAAAGCTGTGGGCAAGACTAAACCATTAATTGCCCCTGAGGGGGTGGTTCAGTGCTAGAGATGAGGCCACACAAAGTGTGAGGTCTCAGTTTCGATTCCTTCCCACGCCCCCTTAGGAAGAAAGAAAAAAGACTAAACCATTTATTCCTCTTATGTTTACTTCCTCTCTGCAACATGTTTTGTAATTTCCAGTTTATATTGCAGCCACTTAAAAACAAGAAATAAAAGCATCCTTATATATTTGATTAGCAAACAATGCAGTTAGCTCCAACTCAAACCGATCGCATACGTCTTCTATGGACCATACCCAAACAATGCAAAAGCAATCTTAATTCTCAATTTGATACAGTACTATTATAAAAGGTTGGTCAAACTCACTCTACAATTTCTTTTTCATACTTTAACATGTTTAACAATTAGGGGTGACAATTGAGTGTTAATGGATAATTTTGGGTTAGGTCATTATCCATTGGCAAAAACTTGTGTAGAACGGTCCCATTTATAAATTTACGGGTTAATAACAAAACCTGTTATTATAAATCATAAAAGGTTATTGGATGAGTTGGTAAAGTATTGACCCTTAAGGCTTGAAAGCGCGCTGACCAGGGTTTGATTGCTTTCAGCGATGAATTTTTTTTTAATGCTCATTTCCTCTATTTGCTTGGTGCCCCTCAGGGTTCGATTCCTTTCAGCGATGAATTTTTTTTTAATGCTCATTTCCTCTATTTGCTTGGTGCCCCTCCACTTTCAATGTTTGTTAGCTCCGTTAGCATCAATTGCCTTAAGATACTTGACAGATCCTAACGGACTTTGACGAAATGTTAAATGACACATTTAAAACCAAACGTGACACATTAAAAACACAAAAAGTGACACATTTTAATGTTAAAAGTGACACTATAAATGAAAATTTATTATAATTTTTATTAAAATACAAAGTAACACTCTTAAAACTAAAAAGTGATACATTTAATACTAAAAAGTGACACATTTAATACTAAAAAGTGACACATTTAATACTAAAAAGTGACACTCTTAATACTAAAAAGTGACACTCTTAATACTAAAAAGTGACACTCTTAATACTAAAAAGTGACACTCTTAATATTAAAAAGTGACTCTCTTCCTTAAAGAATTTACCGAACCAAAATGAATCATATCGTGTTTCAAGTTTATCTACTACATGCCTAGATCCTGCTCGCTCTGTTATGAAGGGAAGGAGAAAAAAAATTAAGGGAAGTATTGAAAAGAGCAAGAAAAAGACTATTGATTTTTCTGATTCCAATCAAGCCAAGGAATTTGGTTCTAAGACTCCTAATGCTCGGTTATTTTAGACATATTTTCAGTAAATTTTGTAAGTTTAAGTAAGAAACATATACTTACCTTGAAAAAGTTATGATTTTGTGTTTTTAACGATTGACACTTGGGATTATATATTTTTCTATGAATGAGAAGATATATTTAAGTAGTGTTCAATTCGTTATTGCTGTTAAAATCACTAACCCAAAAATGACACACTTTAGTCCTAAAAGTAACACACTCCAAGCCTAAAAGTGACACTCTTATTGATACAAATTGTATGGTTATAAAAATGAGTTATTTTACCAAAAGTGACACACCTAATACCTAAAAGTGACACAATTAATACTTAAAAGTGACACACTAAACGTGACACTTATGAATAAAAATTTAAAGATGAAAAGTGATTTTTTTTGCTAAAAGTGACACACGTAAAATTTAAAAGTGATACATTCTATGTTTAAAAGTGACACTTTGATTTAAAGTAACTAAGTAAAACTTAATCAGTCCTAAGACAACAATTATCCAAAAGTGACACACTTTTGTTCTCAAAGTGACACTCTTAATACTAAAAAGTGAGACATTTAATACTAAAAAGTGACACTCTTAATACTATAAAGTAATACTCTTAATACTAAAAAGTTACACATTTGTACCGGAGTAAAATGACACATCACAATAAAACTGAAAAAAAAAAAAGCACTTGGGAGTCTCAAACCTTGACTCGCGCGCGCGCTCAATCTTCCAAGCCTTAAGAGTTATTCTGCAAACCAACTAAGCAGATTAACTTTTGTGTTTTCTTATAACGTATTATTAATTTATAATGACCCGCGAATTTTTAAATGGGGCTCTGTCTTACGGATAAAGATCCGTAAGACCGTCTTACAGGAGACCACCTCTTATCCATTGACCTAATGAATAGTGGACTTATCCAAAGCTATCCATTAACACCCAATTGTCACCTCTATTAACAACCGCACTTTATCAAAAGTGTATGTCAATTTGGTCCATAAAGTGAATTGAAAGAATTGTTGCTAGAGTTCTCAAACTAAAAACATGAAAGTTTGTGAATGTTACACATAATATTGCAACAATCACAAACACATTTAAGTAGATAGCAACGGAAAATAAAAGAGAAAATAAAACAGAGAGAGATGACAAAGTATTTGGTTCATGTATACAAGTAAATACTTGTAGACAAACCAATATAGCCAAAAACTTTCACTATAGAAAATAATTGTAATTAGGAGTTACAATTAGAAAATTAACACTATGTGAAAATTAAATGAAAATCTCCTAACAGAGTTGGATGTTATGATCAATCTAAGACACGTGCTCACAGAAAACACTGTTCTCAAGATGAGACACTAAGCAAAAATATAAACTAGAAGAACATCGATTAATGTAGCTTGCAATGCTCCAACATTCCACAACACATCCACTTTTCCAGCATAATCTCTCTCTTGAAAATCTCTCTAAAGTGTTAACCTTTTTCGAATGCTAAAGTCTCTCTTTTATACAACAAGTAGACACGTCCAAAGAACGAATGAACTAAACATGTAAGGGTTAATTTGTTAGTCAAATAAACGATTACATAAATAAACCAAACTTGATCACCAAGATTGTTAAGAAATTAAGGCAACAACAATCAATTAATCAATCATTAATCAGTCATGTTGTACACGTGGACTTAAGGCCTCCTAAACAAAATCATTTTCTTTGTGCTTTGCTATTTTTTTTTTGCTCCTCCTCTTTTTCCCTCCCCACAAAACCCTAACCCCCAAATCTCACCACCATTGAAATCTCACACCTCCTTTACTTCACCGGGCTCCGACCAACCTTCCCGATCCCCATCCTCCACCATAGAAGCAGTTCCCCCACTCGAATCACCTTCATCGTTGCCGCTTCAGGGTAGGAAAAGATTCAACCTCAATATCGAAAATTGTAGAGATCTTTGCTTATTGAGCCCCAGATTTTTTACGTTAAGGCATTTTTTGTTCTCAACCTATATAGCAACCTATATATGTGGCATATCAGTCATATATGCATGTAGTAAACCATCGATGCAGGCAACACCTATAAATGGAATCTCTCCATTTCCCTCCTCGAAGAAGTTCACAAGCTCAATTCCGCAATCATGAATGGTCCAGTTATGATCACCCATCAAACAATATTATAACCGGCCTGTTCACATTAAAAAGTATTAATGTGCCTCCAGATTTATTAGGGGATGATGTGAAAATTTTGAACCCTAGAACTAAGTGGAGGTTGAATGCGGCGGTGGTTATGGATTGGCCAGAATGATTTTAACCCAATATTTGGCTAAGGTACTCAGACATCATACTTTTGGAATTAGAGGTGATCTTCTGTAAGACGGTCTTACTGATCCTTATCAGTAAGACGAATCTATCTAGGTTAAATAAGACAAAATTTAGAAATTTCAATGCAACCCCCTTAGTTTTTGAAAATTATAGCGCCACCCCTCATATTTATATTTGCAGAGTGTCACTTTTTACTATTAACAGTGTTACTTTGTAGTATAAAATGTGTCACTTTTGGCCTTAGAAGTGTCACTTTGTATTTTTAATGAAAATTATATTTTTTCCCTAAAAAAGTGTTACTTAATTTTGGGGTAATGTGTCACTTTTAGTCTTAAATAAATGTATTACTTTCATTTGAAAAGTGTCTCATTTTTTTTTATAAATAAAAATCATTACGTTTGGCATTAAAGTGTCACTTTATAACATTAAAAGTGCCACTTTTTACATTTTGCCTTAAAATAAAAATTGTCGTTATTGACCTTAAAAGTGTCACGTTTTAGCATTGAAAGTGTCACATTTTAGTATTAAATGTGTCACTTTTGGCAGTCAACGTTAGTTTTAAAGTAACACTCTTTAATATTAAATATGTGTCACTTTTTAGTATTAAAATTGTCATTTTTTACTATTAAGAGTGTTACTTTATATTTTAATGAGAATTATAATAAATTTTCCTTTATAGTGTCACTTTTAACCTTAAAATGTGTCACTTTTGTCTTTTCAATATGTCATGTTTGGCTTTAAATGTATCATTTAGCATTTCGTTAAAGTCCGTTAGGGTCCGTCAAATATCCCAAGGCAATTGATGCTAACGGATGGCTAACGGAGTTGACAAAGGATTAAACTGTAAGGTGTGAGAAATATAAGAATTTCAGCGACAAACCTTGAAAGTACAGGGGCACCGAAACAAAATGAGGAACTTCACATTAATGGACAATAAAGCTTAATACTGTGATGTGGACCATCAATCCACCAAACCATAAGAGTTTTAATGTGGACCATCTTAACTAAATTGTTTTTGTAATTTTTTGTAACATGTTTATTTATTATGACCCGCGAATTTATAAATGAGGCTCTGTCTTATGGATTTAGGATCTGTAAGACCGTCATACACAAGTCTTTTCCTTAGAATTAAGGATCGATCGAAATCACACATCGGACGCGGGCACATACATGTTTTGGGTGCAAGCGTGCTCATGGGCGCGTATACGGTGAAATTTGGGCATGAGCACGGTGGATTCCAATAGCTACTGGATTAGGTGGTGGTCACGTAGGCCTTGTGGACGCGAGTGCATTCGCGTACACGCACATAGAGAAATTGTGTTAAAATCACAAAATATAAACACATGACATACATTGTTCAGAGTTTAAGCTTTTAGATAAATTGGTTGCTTAACATGGTATCAGAGCTCATGGTTTGAAAATGATAAGGGTTCAAATCTCTCCCCTTTCATTTATCATATATGTAATTGTAACTCTAAAACCTTTGCAAGGTTGGCCGAGCTCATGGTTTGGTAAGGACAAGGGTTCAAATCTTTGCATTTATCATATATGTAATTATAACTCTAAAACCTTTGCAAGGTTGGCCGTAATAAAATTTCAATAGTCCATTAACCCTAATTTATGTTGGGTTTCCTTATTTGATGTATTTAGGGTTTGCTATTTTATCTTATATGTAATTGTAACTCTAAAACCTTTGCAAGGTTGACCGTTATAAAATTTTAATAGTCTGTTAACCTTCATTTATATTTCCTTATTTGATGTATGTAGGGTTTGCTATTGTATCCTATATATAATTGTAACTTTAAAACCTTTGAAAGGTTGGCCCTAATAAAATTTTAATAGTTTGTTAACCTTAATTTATGTTTCCTTATTTGATGTATTTAGGGTTTGCTATTGTATCCTATATGTAATTGTAACTCTAAAGCCTTTGCAAGGTTAGCCGTGATAAAATTTTAATAGTTTGTTAACCTTAATTTATGTTTCTTCTTTACTTATTCTTTTATGCTATTAAACTATTCTTTTGTCGATTGCTTCTGCTATTGCACAAGAAAATGTCCCAAGCCAATATTCGACCAGGAAAAGCTAGGACCTTCAACAAAAGCGTAATGCGTACATGTACTCGATACCGACACATTTGGGTAAGTAAAATACTTGGGGTGTGAGACAACTTTCTCTGTTTATTGAGTATGAGATGCCATGCTTTATTACGGCTAAAATTTATCATTCCGCTACTATAACTAATTAACTCTTAGTGTATTAAAAGTTAAGTTGGTAATACCAAGATTGAAATTTAGCAAGAAAATATTTAAACTTGGTTAATAAGCTATTTACCCTCTACCCTATTATTGAGGCATTATTATGAGATCTAACATCAATAAATAAATAGTAATTTATAACACAATAGAGCTCAGCATGATATGCTCACAATTGACAAAAGTTATCTAGAGGCCGAGATTTATTTTTTTACCGAGATTTTATGGCCGAGATTTAATTGAATTTACAAGTGTGTGAACGTCGGGTATAGGCCGCTTATCCTCCCACCAAACCCACATCCTCTCTGCATTCTAACACCAGTTTCTTGGGTGAACAAGAGTTCCTACCGGTAACGTCGATCTCTCCCCACGACTCATTTCCCCTCATCTTTCCTTCCCCGATTTCTTTCTCCCTTCCTCCCCTCAAGCCGCTGCCGAAAGCAATGTGCCTTCTACAAGCTTTCCCTATGCCGGAATCTAGCCCTAACCCCTTAATTCTCTTCGCGCCATTAAAGTTTTATAATCTGTAAGTTTCTCTCAAGAATATGTGTTTTGTTTTTTGTTTCCTTCAAGAATCTGTGTTTTGTTTTTTGTTTTTTTGTTTCCTTCTGCAAGCTTTCCCTCCTCCGGAATCGAGCCCAAACCCTCAATTCGCCGACTTCTTCGTCGCCATAAAGTAACTTTATAATCTGTAAGTTTCTCTCTAAAATTTATGTTTTATTTTTTGTTTTCTTTTAGCTTTTAGCTTTCTGTTTATTGGTTTCGATTGATTACAAACTAGATTTCAGAATTTAGTTGACAGTTTATTGGGTTTTAGGTTGATTATTTTGGTTTCCGGTAGAGTTTCTTTGTGTTTTAGAGTTTCTTTGTGAAGTCTAGAATTTGAAAAACATTTATTTGGCAAATATTTCAAGATTCTAACCTATGAAAATTCTATATATGCATTCCTAAAGAGAATGGAGTTTGCAGTTGGGGTTTGGTTGCTCAATGGTGGATATCAAGATCCGAAGCACCAGCTTGACAGTACTTTACGTAATATTTAGTACTTATGCATATTGTTGGAAACTTGATAGAAGAGATTGTAACGTAAAAATAAGGATACTTTACCGAATCACACGGACACCGGAGCCACACCAAATTAAAATAGGACTTTGAATAGAACTCGTCTTCGATTTTGGCAGTAAACTTACAATATACCAAAGTCGAAAGCAACACATTAATATATCAAACTATATTGCAATGTATCACCTACAAAAACCAATTTATAACAAAGCAATATAAATAATAAAATTAGTGCTATGAGTATCCTCGGCTCAACGGAGCCTAACTCGATCTGTCTAGGGCTTATGGTTGCCTAGGCTCAGATCCCCACTGCCTATACACAAAGTATAACAGTCCAACCCAAGAGTTCACTACCGAAGGGACAGTGTTTCCAAGGATTACACCCAACTATGTATACCACCTAGCCTTCCAACAAGAAATCCCACAACCCGAAAACCCCCTTCACAAAACTCCCAATCACAGTAATCTCAAGCTCACACACACACACACAAAGTGTATACCCAATGTACTGGTTCAAACCAGAGACGCAAAGAGAGAGAGAGAGATATTGCCACTGTGATGTTGTTGTGGTTTTCACAAAACCATTCACTCATTTAAGGTTGTACTGAAGGCGGCAGATCACAAGGAGTATATATAGTGCTCAAGGGATCAATCAAGGACTGAAGATTTCGGCCCAAGCAATGGAAGACATGGCTGATTGGAAAAGGAAAAAGGAAGGAACTGATGCAATTTTGGGAAATCAAAGATTCTCCCAAAATTGCCATTCACCAGCCGAAAGTCAAACAGGGAGGGGGGGTAAGGTAAGTGGGTTTGGGTCTTGGGTTGGGTTTGGAAGTAGGCTGCCCGTTTTGGGCCATGCCAACAGTCACAATCTCCACCTTGGAACAAGTATCGGGACCATCACTTTGAACTCATGGACACAAGTGGGGTGCATCATAGCCTATCCCGAACTTGATCCAACACAAAGAAGGAACCAAGAACGGGAGACATATTTTCACAAAGAAAAACTGTAGAAGGGACATGAATCACTTTCCAAACACAAAGTAGGGAAACAGGGACACGAAGCATGCATTCAACCACCGGTATCAAAATTCAAAATTTTCAAGCACGTTTGAAATTTTAACACAGGTAAGCATTTCATATTCATATCCGCAGGATTATACTGAGATAAAAATTTTTCTAATAAAATAAAACCCTTTTCAATTAAATCTCTCAAATAATGAAAACGAACATCGATATGTTTCGTTCTATCATGAAAAACGGGGTTTTTACAAAGTTGAATTCTTCGAGAATAAACCACAACTTTTTCCTTTAGAAAACCAATTTCAGTTATCAATCCTTTCAACCAAGTCGCTTCTTTAAAAGCTTCAGTTATAGCAACAAACTCAGACTCGGTAGTAGACAATGCAACAATGGGTTGTAATTGAGATTTCCAACTAACACATGAACCACACAAAGTGAACACATAAGAAGTAGTAGACTTCCTACTATCTCTATCATTAGCATAGTTAGAATCCACATAACCCTTCAATACAACACCTTCATTGCATTTGGAGAATTTCAAGCCATAATTCACAGAATAACCAAGATATTTAAGAAGCCATTTGACCGCTTCCCAATGAGGCATACCAGGGTTAGACATGTATCTACTCAAGCAACTAATAGCATAGGCTATATCAGGTCTAGTGCTAACCATAAGATACATAATGGAACCAATCGCATTAGAATAAGGCACTTTCTCCATTTGCTTTTTATCAAAATCAGTTTGGGGGGCCTGATTTTTACTAAGGATGAAATGTCCTCCTAGAGGCACATCTACAGGTTTAGCATCCTCCATCCTAAATTTACTCAAAATCTTTTGCACATAAGAAATTTGATTAAGAGAAATAGTGGAATTCTTTCTATCCCTAACAATGTTCATTCCCAAAATCTTTTTAGCATCTCCTAGATCTTTCATGTCAAAATTCGCACTAAGACAATTTTGCACATCTTCAATTGATTTAATACAAGGACTGATAATAAGCATATCATCAACATAAATCAATAGGAACACAGGAGTAGAAGAGTTGGCTTTAAAATACAAGCAATGATCATAAGAGCTACGAGTGAATTTTAAAGACAACATACACATATCAAACTTCTTGTTCCACATCCTAGGAGATTGTTTCAAGCCATACAAAGATTTTTTCAATAAACACACATAGTCAGGATTTCTCTTATCAACAAAACCTTCGGGTTGTCTCATGAAATGTTTTTCATCAAGTCACCATGTAAAACGCCGTTTTCACATCCATTTGTTTTAATTCCCAATTAAAGCGAGCAACTAAAGCAAGCATGACTCTTACCGTAGTAAATTTGACAACCGAGCAAAAATTTCTTTGTAATCTATCCCCTCCTTTTGAGTAAATCCTTTAGCAACCAACCGTGCTTTAAATCTAACACTCTCATTCTCAGTCTTAACCTTAAACAACCATTTGCAAGCAACAAGAGAACATGTTTTAGGTTTAGGGACCAAGGTCCATGTTTGGTTAACATGCAACGAGTTCATTTCATCTTTCATAGCATTTAACCACTTAGCAGAATGAGGAGACTTTAAAGCATCATGGTAAGATTTAGGTTCATCACAATTGTCAAGAGAATCAAACACACTAAACACAAAAGATGTCATATGAAAATCATTAAGTCTAGATGGTATCCTAACTTCCCGTCTAGGTCGGTCCCTAGCAAGTTGGTAGTCATCTAGAGTTTCTATTTCTGGGACGTGCTCATCCTCTACATTTTCATTATCTTCATTGTGTTCAATTTCAACATTCTCATGATCAATTTCCACACTTTCGGTTGGCACATCATCAATAACATGGGGTTGCTCCACCGCAATTGGAGCCGGGGAAGGGGGAACATCATTAACAGGTATAGGTTGAGCAGGAATCAAGCAAGGAAATTCAAGTTCATTGAAGACAACATCCCTACTAATTATGGTCTTAAAACCATTTTCCTCTTTTAACCAAAGTCTATACCCCTTCACACCCTCCGGGTACCCTAAAAACACACACCTAGCACCCTAGGTTCAAGTTTGTCATGTCTTTGATGTGCATAAGCCGCAACCGAACACCCTCATATGCGAGATATCAATCTCTTTGCCGTAAAGACCGCTTGAGGCATCTACCATGCAAAGGCACAGAGGAGGACCTGTTGATGATATAGGCGGCACTTACAACTGCCTCTCCCCAAAAACGTTTGGAGAGACCCGAAGTATTGAGCATAGCTCTCACTCTTTCCAAAAGAGTCATGTTCATACGCTCGGCAACACCATTCTGTTGCGGGTTATAGGGAACAGTTTTATGTCGACCAATACCATGAATAGCACAGAATTCATCAAACTCATGATTACAAAATTCTAATCCATTATCGGTCCTAAGCATTTTGATTTTCTTTCTGTTTGATTTTCAATAAAAACTTTCCAAGTTTTAAATTTCTCAAACGACTCAGATTTGTGTCTCATTAAGAAAACCCGGACTTTTAGGTGAAAAGTCATCAATGATGGATAGAAAATACCTATTGCCACCTTGAGTGGGCACACTAGAGGGGCCCCATACATCGGCATGTATGTAGTCAAGGAATTTCTTGCTAGAATGCTTACCTAGGGAAGGGGGTGGAAAACTCACTTTATGATGTTTGCTCTTAACACAAGTATCACAAAAAGGTAAACCAGAAAATTTGTCATTTCCAAAAACACCCGTTTTTTGCAAAATTTCTAACCCTTTATTACTTATGTGACCTAGTCTCTTATGCCACAACATCGTTTTATCTTCCTTAACGACATTAGCATAAATCTCAGAAGTAGACATAGGTAAAGCATGACAAACATATAAGTTCTGACGTTTTTCCCATTTTGCAATAACTAAAGAACCCTTTAGTATTTTCATAACACCCTTACCCCATTTTCCTTCTAAACCATCATCCTCTAACGAGGCACATGAAATCAAATTGCTACATAATTCAGGCACATGTCTCACATTTTTCAAAGTTAAAACATAACCAGAATTGCATTTCAAATCAATATCACCAATACCAAGTATATCACACTTTTTCTCATTAGCCAGAGAAACAGAACCAACATTAACTTCTCTATAAGTAGTAAACAATGATTTCAATGGTGTCATGTGATAAGTGCAACCAAAATCTATAAGCCATTCACTAGCACAAGCAGAATGCACAGAATTCACAACATTATCACAAGAATCAATAACCATAAACACATCAGCGGAAACATTACTACCAGAAGCTAAGTTGCAATCACCTTGGTTTTGTTCTTGATTTTGATTTTTCCTTTTCGGATTAGGGCACTCCTTTTTAAAATGGCCCACTTCACCACAATTGTAACACGTTCTATGTCTTTGCTTAGAGCTCGACCTACTTTTGCTTCTCCCTCTATTCTTGCCCGAATTTTGATTTTGACCTTGATTTTGATTTTGATGAGATTTTCCATTATTCCTATGGAAAGTTCTACCCCTAACCACACTAACCTCATTCATACTAGACTTTCCCTTATTGACCTTTAAATCTAACTCCTTACTCTTCAACCCGTTAATCACCGTATCAAGTTTAACCTGGTCTCTACCATATTTGATCGCAGACTTAACATCAGAGTAAGATTCAGGTATAGCATTTAATAGGACAATAGAAGTATAGTTATCTATGTGCTCATCACCCGTTTGCTTTATTTCTTGAACTAATTTGGTAAACGCATCAATATTATCTTCGATATCTTTATTGAGGTCTAATTTAAAACTAAAGAATTTTTCTAAAAGATATGTCTTATTAGGCAAATTCTTTTCAAAGTAAATTTCCTCAAGTTTATCCCAAAGATTTTTAGCATGCAATTGTTTACCACACTTACGAATCACAAATTCAGTCAAGTTCAAAATAATAGACGAGTAAGCACATTCATCAATTTCAAGTATAGCATCTTGGATGCATCCTTTTTGAATTTATGAGTTATAGCAGAAAAACACTTTTCTTTTATCAAAATTCCTTTCATCTTTTGTTGCCAAATTGAAAAATCAGATTTTCCATTAAACGGTTCCAAAGTGTAAGTAGACATAGTCTAAAAAATTACAATTTAACGTTTATACCAAAAATCACCGATTTTAATTTTGCATGCAACAAAGATAGGCAAAGGGCAAAAAATTATCCGGAAGCAAAAAATAATAGAGCAGACAAGAAACACAATTAATAGGCGAATAATTAAAATACCAAAGTCACAAACCCAATTTGGAATAAAGAAGGCTCCCAAAAATTTGATTCAATCCACCTACGCTCGATACCAGCGTAACGTAAAAATAAGGATACTTTACGAATCAAGCGAACACGGAGCCACACCAAATTAAAATAGGACTTTGAATAGAACCCGTCTTCGACTTTGGCGATAAACTTACAATATACCAAAGTCGAAAATAACCACACTAATAATATCAAAGTATATTGCAATGTATCACCTGCAAAAACAATTTATAACAAAGCAATATAAATAATAAAATTAGTGCTATGAGTATCCTCGGCTCAACGGAGCCTAACTCGATCTGTCTAGGGCTTATGGTTGCCTAGGCTCAGATCCCCACTGCCTATACACAAAGTATAGCAGTCCAACCCAAGAGTTCACTACCGAAGGGACAATGTTTCCAAGGATTTCACCCAACTGTGTATACCACCCAGCCTTCCAACAAGAAATCCCACAACCCGAAAACCCCCTTCACAGAACTCTCAATCATAGTAATCTCAAGCTCACACACACACAAAGTGTATACCCAATGTACCGGCTCAAACCAGAGACGCAAAGAGAGAGAGAGAGATATATATATATTGCCACTGTGATGTTGTTGTGGTTTTCACAAAACCATTCACTCATTTAAGGTTGTACTGAAGGCGGCAGATCACAAGGAGTATATATAGTGCTCAAGGGATCAATCAAGGACCGAAGATTCCAGCCCAAACAATGGAAGACACGACTGATAGGAAAAGGGAAAAGGAAGGAGTTGATGCAATTTTGGGAAATCAAAGATTCTCCTAAAATTGCCATTCACCAGCTGAAAGTCAAACATGGAGGGGGGGGGTAAGGTAAGTGGGTTTGGGTTTGGAAGTGGGCTGCCCGTTTTGGGCCATGCCAACACTTACAAAGATCAAACATTGTGTCCCTATTGTCTACCATTTGTGAAATTTCGTATGTTGGCTTGAAGGGGGAGAGAGAAAAAGGCAGGAGATAGTAGTGGAACAAGCAAGCAGATTGATCAAACACCAACATGGGCGTGGAACAAGCAAACAACTTGATCAAACACCAACAGCTTGATCAAATACCAACATGGATTGTTTACTGTTGCTGGTGTTTGTGGTGTTATCATCATCATTTCTATTGTCTTGGAAAACCCAGATTATTAATTACCACATAATTATGGCTCTAAGTAAATTGAATGACCAAATGACATTACCTAAGTAAATTTCACATAAAATACACAAATTTCACATATGCTCCTCTTTTCTTTTCTTTTTTCTTTTTCTCCATCTCTCTCTCTCTATCTCTTTTGTTTTTGTTTAAACCGATTCTTTTCGGTATTGCATTCTACATATTTATTGCTAAAAATTAGGCTCCGTAAGTTTACGATTACTTTCTCGATTTTAAGTTCCTTAAATATTAGGCTCTCTAAGTCTATGATTTGATGTACAGAAGCTCAATTTTGTTTCAATGTTTTGTGATTGATTTTGTTTTATTTTCTATTGATAATCACTTCAAAAGTGCAAAAGGAGGCTTAGTAATGATTTAGGAACTCCATCAACCCAAGCTGGGAGGAGGATGACGATCTAGGTGGAGGAGGATGATTATCTCGGAGTGGGTTAATGGTAAGGGGGGAGGATGATTTTGGGCAAAAGAAAGGATGAAAAAAGAAAAAAGGTGTGACCAAGGGAGAAGGAGGGGTAGGGCTAAGGGTATTTTTCATCTTGAAAAAAAAGAGTTTATGGATACAATCCAATAGCTAGATATAGTTTAAAGGGTTTTGTTGTAATTTACTCTTTATTTTTAGGAGTGATTTTGGGAGGTTTTTAAGATTTTGGTAATTTGTTTCTTAATTTAATTATAAAGGGTTTCCTTAATGAGAATCGGAAGTGGTACCAACTGATTGGAGGTTATTATTGAAACACATAATGGGAAAATTTACTTAGGTAATGCTTCAACAACTCCATCAACCCAAGTTGGGATGCCAACAATAAAAGTTGGTTTATGATCCAAGAAATGTAAACAGAGAAATGAACACATAGGAGGATCACATAAAATTGAACCTCAAGATTTTCTCGCAAAATGTTATTTAGATGAGCCGTGATTATTTTGTCCCATCCAACATCGTGCCAAAGGCATGGGCACAAACATGTAGTAATAACTATAAACAAAGTCATAATCAATTCCATACCACTAAAGATTAGTTTTAACCGATGCTTTCGTTAGATTAAAATGAGGGTCAAAAGACTAACTAATATTAATTGGAAACATTGCTAAAAAAAACCAGGATCGCTAACACCAATATGGGTTTTCAAACTAGGCAAAAGAAAACTACATCCACTAGTGCTAATCTAAAACAGTCATACAGATAAAGTATATAAAATCAAACCAACATTCATAATAGATAAATCCACCATGGCCCTTTGCTACCTCATTCCCGCCATCGTTGTCGCTGTAGCCACTATTACGACCACCGACATGTTTGGCACCACCAACAATCCCAACAAGGGTACCACCACAAACAACACCTAAACTATCACCAATCTCGCAGTTCCACCAAATTCATCACTAACACCTCTAGAATCACCACTGGACATTAAGTTGTGAGAAGGTCGATCGGCAATTAAACTTCTCCTCAATTTGACCTTAATTTAGTGTCATGTATCCAGTTTATTAGACTTCGATAACATTCAATCCTCCAAATCTTTTTGATGGTTCCATATCCGATAATAAGGGTCTGGAACAAATTGTACGAAGCTTGACATTGTGATTATTGGTTTTTTCTAGAAGGGTATTCAATTCACATAGATTTTTGAGAAGCCACCCTCCTTTTCATCATAAGATAAGGAAAATTTGACATTTATATAAACAGGGCCTAAAACACTAACGAATGTCCTAAAAACCCTAACGGAAGTCCTAAAAATATAACGACTAACCACTACGTAGAAAGTACTGGCAAACGACTTTACAATCACACCTACCACATAAAACTTGGTCCAAAAAAAGGGGAAATTGTTGGCCGGTCCCATTCCTAAATGTCCTAACCTATGTAGGCGTACACCATTTTTTTATTTTAACCGAGTAAGGATGCTTTGGCTAAATTCTTACTAACATGCCCCCATCTCAACACCCACGTCCTCAGAGCATTGAATACATCTTCACTCCCAATACATAATTGCAAATCACGACTATAGAGGATACCATGGAAAATATGATTTCTATGAACAGTTTTGCATTTGATTTCATAATTATATTTGTTCTTATGGTTAAAATTTGGTTTTTGGTTGAAATTATTGAGAAGGTTAGGAGAGCTTATGAATTTTCAGACTACATTGTTGCTGGCGATGGAAAGTGTAGAGGATTGAACCCTTAGGTATTCAGTGGTGCTTCCGTTGATATGAGTTTGAGGGATCTCGAAAAAGACTATTTGCGGTGACGACAAGGCCAACGAAGTCGTTCCACGACCCCATGACAAATACATCTGTGAAATAGTGGTTCAATAACCTCAAAGCGGAAGTATGTTTGGTGGACGAAGATGGAGGTTCAAAAATTGGAAGCAGCGTCAGAGCATCGATCTGAAGTCGGAGGAGTCAACATCGGACCTGACATCACAGTTACACTAGATCCCATATTACATCAAGTACGACGAACCTTCCTCTGTTTCTTACTACTTTAAACCCCTATTGCAGAAGCATTGCATCAACCAGTGTCTACAGAAGATTTGGAAACTAAACCCTACTTTAACAATTATACAATTATGACTCATTTGCATGTTTGTACATCTTGTTGTTGTTCGAAGGAGTATTAAATTTCGAAGCGGAGCCAAAATTCGACTCTCTTGTGAGTAAATTGTAGCTGCATAGATTAATTGGGAACAAGATAGGTGAAAACCGATGCATCAATTTAGATATGCCATACATAAATTAGATGTATCCTTATTCAAAATTTATGCATCTGGATGCAATTTTAGATTTGTGATGCATGATTTGGATTTATAATTCAAAATTAAATCCCGATACATAATTTTTATTTTCTGATGCACAAATTGAATTACCAATGAAGAAAATTCTAATGCACAATTTTAGATTTACGATGCACGTTTTGTAATTAGTAAATCTCAATGCACAATTTTAGATTTGCGATGCAAGTTTTGGAATTAGTAAATCCCGATGCACAATTTTAATTTTTGATGCACAAACTAGAATTGCAATTCAACACGCTCCTAATCCAATTTCATTAAGGGTATACTTGTTCTTTTGCCACAAAAAAGTGTTTTTTACCGGTTAAAAACAAAATTTGTGTATTGTAGTGGTTGGAAAATAATAGAAAATGACCGACCCGATTATCACCAAAAAAACACCCAAATGCATAACAAAGTCCCACACCCAAGATTAAGATAGCAAGGCCCAAAATAAGCACATACAACCCCAAACTTGCCCTATGAAAAATGAATGAGAAATTGCGGGTCGGTCCCCTTTCTCGAATATATAACCCCTCCAGTCTAATGTTCTTTTTCATCAACCGCTTAAGTCTTTTTTTAAAAAATTTATTCCTAAAATGACCGGATCATCTATTACACAGCTTCGGTGAGTTTGAAAATCACGATTATGTGCAACGAAACTAGGATATGTGCTGGGTTGAACGATATTTCAGTTGGAACGAAGGCGGAGAAGATGGAAAAAGAAGAAGGCTTACGACGGAGGAGATGGAAGAAGAAGGTGGTGGATATGGTCTGGATCATTATGATTTTGTATCGCGGTGCAAAATTAGATTAGATAATATTTTATTATCGCGGTGCAAAAAATAATTCATCAGGGCATCAGGGTGCAAAATTGGATTACATAATTAAAACTTATGTATCGCGGTGCAAAATTTGATGTAGCGCGATGGATTGAGTAAGTGGCCTTCGTAGCGCGCCTTTGGTTCATTAAGGGTATCGTAGTCATTTCGCTCCCAAAAATGACTTTTTTGATTGAAAAAAAAACTGCACTGAAGCGATTGAAAGCTTTGGAAAGTGGATTGGTCCAAATTTTACCAAAAAATGAAACATTGACCTAAACCAAGCACACACCAAAAAGATATCAATCCTACCCAAAAACAAACCCACACTATTTCAAACCATAATTATTTAAATTGGGTGATTTTCGGGCCGGTATAATGGAGTGAAATTATTACCGGAAAAGTCCCCTATATATTCGTTTTAAACCGCTACACTACACTTTTGAGGAAAAATGACGAAGATACCCTTAATGAAGGAAAAGCGAACGGACAAAGCCCCTGCTCAAATTTGGGCATCGCTCAAAATTTTAGGCATCACAATACAAAAATCTCGTCTCAAATTTGGGCATCGCAATGCTCCAAAGCAAAAATTGGGCATCGATCCAAAGAAAATGCCCTATGATTGATAGTGATGGGTGCTTTTAACTTTTTTTTATCTTTCTTCCCCTAATTCTTCCCCCACTATTTTCTCTCTCTTCCCCTCATTCTTCCCCCACTCTTTTCACTCTCTTCTCGGTATAGTACTCTTTTGTAAATAAAAGCAATCGTTACAGCAGAAGCAAAAATGAGAGTTAGAATTTCTTTCCCTTCATACATATGATATTTCTATAAAAAACGATCATCAATCTCACTCAAGAAATTTTGCAACTCAGAGGCAACGATGCCCACATCATAGGTAACGATGCCCAAATTAGATTTGTCTGAAAGCTTTTCTTATTCATTTCAATGGCAGTACTCTTTTGTAAATGAAAACAATCGTTCAGCAGAAGTAGAAATGAGAGTTGGAAGTCCTTTCCCTTTATATGTATATTATTTCTCTAAAAACAATCATCAATATCACTCCAGAAATTTTGCAACTCTATACATGCTTGAGTGACTTGCGTTAGGTTACGCTTGCAAAGATATCAAAGCAATGGCCGATGGGTTTGCTCCAAGATTTGATGCAGGTGGAAATACTTTTCACATGGCTGATTTATTTCATACATTACAGGTTTCGGTCGATTTTCTAACAAAGGTCATGTCAATGACGCCCACATTGGAGGGAACGATGCCCATATAGAGGCAACAACGCCCACATCATAAATAACGATACCCAAATTGGATTTGCCTTCTAGTGATTTCTTCGGCATATCTGAGTCTCTCTCCCGACTTCAACCTAAACCTCTGGCTAAGTCGACGAATTTCCGGCTTGCGCTAAGAATACGGTTGAGAATGAAGAAAAATATTGTTCTCGTGATTGGATGGAAAACTTGAAATTAATATATATCCATATTATAGAATACCCTATTCAATGACAAGTTGTGACTAAAAGGTTTACTTATTCCTTTCAATGGCAGTTCTTCTCTTTCGGAATTGGATTCATCATTAAAATGGTAGCTAAAATGGTGGCGTGGGTTTGGAATTGGAAAGAGAAAAAGAAAAAGAAAATAGATTAATCGAAAGAGAGGACGATGCTTGATGCGTGAGTATTTTAGAGAAAAAATGGAAAGTGGACTTTTGCGGTTTTTTTAAAAGATAACTGAGCGGTTATAATTCTATTAAATGATATCGACCCGTAATTATTCTCTTTAAATTTTAGAAGGAATTGCTGACCAATACCATTTCCCAAATATTTAATCACTCCGGTCCCCTGATCTTTTTTGAAGCAGATAAAGTTTATTTTCTAAAAATTAATTATTCCAAAAATGCCTAGATCAGCTCCTCCACAACGCTGACCAACATTTATTGCGTCAACGAAATAGGGATCGACCTGCCAGGTCAGGTTACCGAGGTCAAGGAGGTCGCGCCCCTTCATTGGTGTTCGAGGGTTTTACCTCCGATGAGTAAATGATTTTTCTAATTCCTTTAGTACAATACACCAATAAACTTGGGCTAAGTTTGATGATTTTTCAGTAAGGATGAAGGTGGAGGAGGAGGATGAAGAAGAATACTTATGACAGATGAGGAGTAAGAAGAAGGTAAAAGACATGAAAGTCTAATTCATTATAATTTTGCAGCGCAATACATCTATAATTGCAACGCGATGTATCAATTAGGTGCTTGACTTGGTAAAGTGTGATGCATAAATTGAATTATGTAATTTAAATTGATGAATCGCGGTGTATAAATTTGTTGCATCGCGATGCAAAATTAGATTAGGTTATTTAAATTGATGCATCGCTGTATAAAAATTGATGTTGTGGGATGCACTGAGTGAGTGATTCGTAACGCGACTTCGATTTATTAAGGGTATCGTAGTCTTGTCGCTTCCAAATATACCTCTTTCTGATTTTAAAAAATATGATGAATTGTGGCAGTTACAAATAGGGGTGACAAAATGGGTGTTATAGATAATAACTAGGTTATTACCCGTGCGATGCACGATTGATTTAATATTGTTTATGAAACTTAATTTTGTAGATAGAATTTGTAAGCTATTTGAATG
The DNA here is from genome assembly GCA_013146195.2 of Codonopsis lanceolata. NCBI lineage: Eukaryota > Viridiplantae > Streptophyta > Magnoliopsida > Asterales > Campanulaceae > Codonopsis > Codonopsis lanceolata. The sequence continues at coordinate 136,796,276 of CM028377.1, read as the reverse complement.
AACAAACAACAGCAAGATGTCCACATAATTAATAAATCAAAAAAACAAGTGAGATCACACTGAATCATCAAACCGAAAATCCATGCGAATTTTGTAGATTTAATTTGTAAGCTATTTCGTAGTGATTGTTTTTAGTGTTGGTGGAAAACGTTTAATCAAATTAGATAAAATCTATTTTAAATTGACCAAGTTTTGGTAAAATAATAAAAATTAAAAAACTTCTACCATGAGAATTGAGGAGTCCTAATCAAATTAAACTTATCTAAATCAAATGTGATAAAATCTATCGGGTAGAAACTGATTTTGTAAACAAAAAATGGTACTAATCAAGTGAAACATGTTAAAATCAAATGTGATAAAATCTATCCGCAAATAAAAAACTTTTACCATGAAAAAAAAAAGAATTATATAGATATATTTAGTATCATATGCATGGTTTTAATCATTTTTGTTTTATTTGCAAAACTTATTTATAATAAGATAATTTTCTAAACTTGTAATAAATATTTAATTTTTTAAATTAGAATAATTTGAAGAAAAAAAACAAAAAAATAAGGTAAACATTCAAAATTGATCATATAGTCATGTAATTGAAAGATTAAAATCTATGAGAATTGATAAAAATATATCCTCAAAAAAATTACCGTAAAATTGGAGTTCTAATAAAGTGAAACATGTTTAAATCAAATGTTATAAAATATATCCGATATTAACCGATTATGACAATAAAAAATGGTAAAAAAACAAAAAAAAAACTTTTACCATATATAAAGGAGGCACCGGTTTTAAAATTTATCCGGTTTTAATTTTTTATAGGAAAACAAATTATAAACTTGTATAGAAGGTGACACGTGGAAGCATATAATTCTTTTAAAACTTTAAGCGTACAACAAAAAGTCGTCATGTGGCAAAAACGACTTCTATTTTAATAATAGTTGATAGATAATTAATATATTAGTAATTAATAATTAATAAATATAGATTAGTAGAATAACAAATAATATAGAATTATCCCGTGGATAATTTGTATAAATTATAAATTATAAAAATAAAAAAGATGGAAATAGAAGAGTTTTAGTCAAATTAAACTTGATAAATTATATAGGATAAAATCTAGTTTAATTAAGCGATATTTGAAAAAAAAAATACGAAAAATCCTAAATCTATATCATAAATTTTCACGTAAAACTATATCCTAAATCTGTTTTATCTTATCAAATTAGTTTTAGTAATTTTATCATATCTAATTAAAATTAGAATTTTTATCTTAAACTAATCAATTTTGAAAAAAGAAAAAACTTTTATCATTTCAAAAATGACACGTGGCAGCAACATATTGAACATTTAATTAAAGTAAATTTTTTTTACCATTTCAAATTTGATAAAATCTATCCGCAACAATTGTGATAATATCAAATGTAATAAAAACTAACTTTTTATCCTAAACTAATTACAAAATCAAATGTGATAAAACTTTTATGGGTAAAATAAAAAAACTACAATTTATAAAAGGGTGACACATGGCATCACATAATTTTTTTTAATTTTTTTACATTTCACAGAAAATCGCCACGTGGCAGTAGTGGCTTCTGTTTTAGTTATAATTAATAGATGTGTTAGCCTATTATCCATAGTTATCCATAGATAATAAACTAACCCGCTATTATCCATAACACCTATTTTATCATCCCAGATTACAAACTAAAAAATAGATCAAAAAATGGACAGCCCGAATTTACACTTAAATTTTATTGTTAATCAGAAACCACATACTCAAAAAAGTAACAACCAACACCAAACAAACTTAGCATAAAACCTCAGCACCAACATCAGTAGCCAAATACAAAAGCTCAAAACCAAAACCAAAACCCAGCTAACAAATCAAAAGCCAAGTAAAGTAGGCTTAGAGGAACCATGCACATGATCTATCATAGTCACCCTAAAAAATGATTCTTAATTGATTCATACATAAATTACAAAATTTAATTTACTTTATTAGAAATATTTATAATATTTAATTTAGTTTTGAAAAGTTCTTGAAGGAATTATATCCCAACCCTCATGCTAAACTCAACTTCGAGTGTGCATTGTCTTCATTTGAGATATGATATTACAAGTTTGATTTCGATATTATTGACGTCACATCAAATTAACTTAAATTTCTACTTCATCATACAAATTTATCATTTTTTAAAGAGGTATGATATTATAAGGTAGAGCTTGTGATATTATTACAAGCTTTTAGTGTTAGTGTCGTTAGATCAAATCTATTTAGATCTCTACACTATTAGATCAAATATACTATTTTTTAAGTAAGGACACATACTTTCCAAATCATAACCAATTTAATCTAATGACTCTAACACTTAAAACTTATAATAATATCACAAGCTCTAACTCGTAATATCACTTGCCTTTTTTTTTTAAATAATGACATTAATATTTCAAATTATCACCAACTTAACCATCCAATATTTTTAATAATAAAACTTTTAGAAATACAAAAGTTCAAGCTGGTAATATCATTTACCCTTAATTATCACCATGTATTTAAGTGCAAGTGCAGTACGATTTTTTACATCATTTTGGCACCAAAAAGTCAAACCGTCCTTTTTCAATTGAAATGGAACTTGGAAGTAGTAATAATTAAAATAAATTTTCATAAAACTCTTAATTTTAATGATTATGTTTTTCTAATCTTCACTTTAACATGCAAAAAATAGTAGCTTACTTTTGAAATATGGCTTCTTGTATGAAACATGCATCCTCAAAGATGAAAGAAAATAAAAGTTTTTAAAAATATATAGGGCGTATATGGCAAGGCCCGTTCCAAGAAAATCGGAAAGGATCAAGTCATTTCTATTTACAGCCCGTGAAAACGGCACCTAGTATTTTATGGGCCTTTGATTATGGGTTAGATATAGATGGTATGGAGAAGTTGTTGATCGGTCCCCTTCCTCAAAATAAGGAAGAATAAGAACAATTCTTGTATTTTTATCTCAAACTAGTTATTTAGCAGTCTTTCTGCATCTGATGTGGATATATATAATTTTATAATAATAATATAACTTTTAGACATTATAATTAGATTGTTAATCTCTTCCATGTTTATAATTTTTTTCTATTGCTACTAATATTAAAGGATTATTTTACCTAAATACTTTTAAAATTGATATAAGTTTCTAGCTAATGTGAGATACATATTTTGTATTAATAATAATAATAATAATAATTTTTTTTTATCTAAAGACTTTTAAAATTAACATTAAACTTGATAATAATATTAGAAGTCATTTTATTAAAAACTTTTAAAATCATAATTCATTTTTAAACAATGTGAAATACTTATTTTAACTTGAAAGAAATTGTGCAACTTGAGGCTCAAATTTCTTTACGTGTCATTTGTTTGTTGACAAAAGTAATTGTGCAAATTTGTTCTACTCAGCAAAAACATCGAAATGACATATATTTATTTGTCCAAATCAAGTTTTGGATGAATAAGATATCAAAGCTTAAAGTATGATATTAAAAGTGAGTCATTAGAAGTAATATCTAACCTTGAGGAGTTTTATCCCACATTGGTTAGAAATAATATTAGTTGTAAATTTTTTTTTAAATATAAGTCTTCTACTATTGACAATAGAAGAAATTATATATACTAATACTGATACCCCTTATCATATTGATTATTATTATGTATTATTATTAGCTAATGGCTAGAAAACCAAAAGTATATATATCTTCTATTGCTAATAATAGTAAGTCGTTTATATAATCTAAAATAATTAAAAATCAATATCATTTTTTAACCAATGTGAGAATTACATCTTCTATTGGTAATAATTGTAGAAGTCTTTTATCAAAAAACTTTGAAAATCAACATCACTTTATAATAAATGTATGATACATCTTTTCAATTAGTAATTAATAATAGTATTTTTAATACAGACATCAATTTCTAACTAATGTTTAATATATCTCTTCCATTGGTAATAATAGTAAAATATTTTGTAACCATGTGAGATATATCTCTTGTAAAAGTGAGTCTTTAATCTAGAGACTTTAAAATCTAGCATTTTTCTTTTTAAGCAATGTGTTATACATCTCTTTTATTGGTAATAATATAAAAAAATTAAAACTCAACATCATTTTCTAGCCAATGTGAGATATACATCTTCTATTGGTAATAATGGTAAAAATATTATATATATAAATATATATATATATATATATATATATATATATATATATATATATATATATATATATATATATATATATATATAAAGTTGGTGAGGAGCACTATGGTTGTGGCACCTCTCCACCTTTGAATAAATCTTAATTCTAAGGCATCCATGTGGAAGGTGACTTTGAAAATCAACATCACTTTCCAACCAATGTTTGATACATTTCTTCTATTGGTACTTAATAATAGAATTTTTTAAACCAACATCAATTTCTAACCAATGTGGGATACATCTCTTCTATTGTTGAAAAATTAGTGTTTTTAGTGAAAGAAATTGTGTAACTTGAGGCACGAATTTCTTTACGTGTCATTTGTTTGTTGACGAAGGTAATTGCGCAAATGCGTTCTACCCAGTGAGAGGATCAAAATGATATTTTTATTTGTCCAAATCGAGTTTTGAATAATAAGATATCAAGACTTAAAGTATAATATTTGTTCAAAAAATTAGTGTTTTTAGTGAGAGAAATTGTGTAACTTGATGCACAGATTTATTTATGGGTCATTTGTTTGTTACCGAAGGTAATTGCGCAAATGTGTTCCACTCGGTGAAAGCATCGAAATGATATACAATATTTATTTGTCAAAATCGAGTTTTTGATAAATAAAATATCAAGAGTTAAAGTATACTACTTATTAAAAAATTAACGTTTTTAGTGAAAGAAATTGTGCAACTTGAGGCACAAATTTCTTTACATGTCATTTGTTTATTGACAAAAGTAATTGTGCGAATGTGTTCTACTCGGCAAGAACATCGAAATGATATATTTATTTGTCCAAATCAAGTTTTGGATGAATAAGATATCAAAGGTTAAAGTATGATGTTTAAAGTGAGTCATTAGAAGTAATATCTCATCTTGAGGAGTTTTATCCCACATTGGTTAGAAGTAATGTTAATTGTAAAAAATTTTAAATATAAGTCTTCTACTATTGACAATAGAAGAAGTTATATCTATTGTTATATATAGCTATATGATAATACCCCTTATCATATTAAATATTAATAGGTAATGGTTGGAAGATAAAAAGTCTTACATGGATGCCTAATAATCAATATTTATCTAAAGTGGGTGAGGTGACACAACCATAGTGCTCTTCACCAACTTTAAATAAATAAATAAATAAATAAATATATATATATATATATATATATATATATATATATATATATATATATATATATATATATATTTGATTAATTCATCACCTTAATTTTTTATTTTTTTTACTCTTAATTTATCAATTTTCAGTTTTAACTGTGTTTTTTTCTTCGTTGTGTTTATGTATTTGATTCAAAATAGATTCAGTTTTTGCGTGTTTGTTGATATGCATGTAAACTGTTTACTAAAATGTTTGGATAAAATTTGTTTGTTGTTAAACACTCTTTTTCAATCTGAATGCATCAATTTTGAATCACGTACATCATTTGTCAATCGTGATGTATCAATTTGATTTTAGGATGAAGGAAAGATGCATCAGTTTGAAATTATTTATTTGATTGTGTTAAGGAAAAAAAGATATGAAATTCTGCTTCGTTATAATTTGCAGCATGATACATCAATTGAAGCATGACTTGTTGCAGCGCCATCCACAAATTTGATTAAATATCAGTGTTCTAAAACTCCCGCCAGCTCGCCTAGGCCCTTTAAGCGGTAGGCCCTACTTCTTTCTTGAGTCGCCGCCTAATCGATCAAGTCGAGCACTCACGTTGCCGATTGCAGAATAGATAGAAGAAAGAAAGAAGAAAAAAAGATGAAAAAGAAGGGGGCTGTCTCGAGACTTATAATTGAGAATGAGAAGGGATTAGGGAGGATATGTTAGACTGTGGGTTGTAGAGACAGTAGGTAGATTGAATAATATTTTTTTTGTTTTTAGTTCTAAACTTGACTGGTTTTTTGCTTTGGGGTTCTTGAGAATTTGGATTAAAGGTATGTTTGTATACTTTTGTTCATTTTACAAATATAGACAAGTGTTTGATAAACTGCCAAACATAAAAAAAATTAAATTTGTAGTCAATGTGTTTGATCTTTGATGTAAATTATCAAAAGAATGGTAATTATGTCTTAATTCTAGGCCCTTTCAAATTATACTCAGGCGTAAGCGTCTTGCGCTTGGCGCTAACAAATTTGATTAAATATATAAATTGATGTATCGCGATGTATAAATTGGATAAGATATTTTAAATTGATACACAACAATATATATTAAGTTAGTGATTTGTAGCATATCTTCGGTTTATTAAGGATAATGTAGTCTTTCTCCCAAAAGTGACTTTTCTTATCAAAGTGAACCACCCGAAATTGGGCCTTCAAATAATGTACCAAAAATAATGTAGTAGGTCCCTCGAACTTGGATTTAGCGTGAAAAACTTTCCAAATTGGAAGTGAAGTGGGCTTCTTAGTCAAATCAACAACAATTCCGAGTTTCTTCCACCTTCTATAGAATGGTCTTATGAAAAATGTCTAGGGAGATATATGAAAAATATCCCCTTAAAAAATTTAAAATTGAAATGTTTCAACAATAGTTTTATCCCCAAAAAGTCCAAAGTTAAATTTTCAATACAAAAAAGTTCTAACTTAACCTTTCTAGTTTATACGAATGTTCTAAAAATCGTTCAATGGTTATTAAGTGGTACATTAGTGCCTAGTGATTAGAGGATTAGTCGGGATATAATCGGGGCCTAGAAATAAAACATAATTACTAAAAAAAATTATAATTTATAGTAAAGATCAAACACATTGACTACAATTTTTTTTTATGTTTATCATTTTATCAAACACTTGCTTATATTTGTAAAATAAATAAAAATATACAAACCTACCACTAGTTTCTATTCCCAACAATCTCAAAACAATAAACCAGTCAAATTTAGAACTAAAATATATATATATATATATATATATATATATTACTCCACCTACCTACTGCCCCTACAACTCACAGTCTAACCTTTCCTCTCTAATCCATCATTATTCTATATTCCGAGTCCCGAAACAACCCGTCTTCTTCATCTTTTTTTCTTCTTTTTTCTCTCTATTTGGCAGATCGGCAACCCATTTTTTTTTCCTTTCTTTTTTTTTCTTCTTCCTCTCTCCGGCAGACCGACTCTCCTAATTTTTTCATCCTTCTATTTCTTTCCTCCTAAATCTAACCCTTTAATCTATCCCCCTTTTCAGTCTACCGAATATCCACAAAATCAAACCATTTTTCTTTCTACCTCCCTTTCTTCCTCACCATTACCACTCTCCCTTCCTTCTCCAGTTCGCCATCCTTCCTTTTCCGGTCACCACACGCCACAAAATCAAAGCTACAAAAATAAATTAAGGCCGACGGGGTTTGGCGTAGGCGCTGATTTGGCCGATTAGGCGGCGACTAAAAAACTCGCGACGGTGGAGACGCACCTAGCACCTAGGCAGAATTGAGCAAGGAGTTTTAAAACACTGGTTTATACTAAACTCGTTAGGCTATGAGCTTATAATTGAATACAAACTTAATTTTCTTTCAATAATGTCAATGATTTTATGAATATAAAATCGTTATCATATATAACAATAAAATATAATAATAATAACAATAATAATAATAATAATAATAATAATAATAATAATATGCTTAATAATTAGCTTCGAACATATTGCAATTACTATTACTACTACTACTTAGAGTTGTTAATCGGTTCAACCATGTCGGTTTTGATCCCTAATCGGTTGTTATTTAAACGGTCCGCTAAAATTCCAAACCTAGATTTACCCCTCTAGATTTTGATTTTAAACGGGTCACTAATAGGTTACACGTAAATAAAATTAAAAACTTATATATATATATATATATATTAAATTCGAAATCAAGTAATTTTTATTTTTATTTTTATATATATACTTAATTTTTTTATATATATATATATATAAATACATATATATATATATATATATATATACATATATATATATACATATATATATATACATATATATATATAAAATTTGAAATCAAGTAATTAAAGGTTAACAAGCCAACAATCAACATTCAACAACACACAATCTAAAACAAAATGACTCAAATGAGTCATACAACGAGTCAACAACATCAAACATAAGTGATAAAGTTCAAAACACAAACAAACTTTAAAACTTCAAATATTACTAACTAAAAACTAAAAAGTCCTAATCAAACATGAAATGATAAAATAAGTCTAGAATCATAAATATCATAAAATTAAAATTTATTAGACCAAACATAATCTAATTTTGAATAATTTGATTCATTATGTGTTTGACTTGCATAATTGTTTTTGGGTTAGTATTTAAATTTTAGATTTTCATTGTTTAATGATCTTAAAAATGTGTATGTGTACAAAACAATTTTACTTTTTTTTAAAAAATATAAAATTTAAATTGTACCACTGAAGGTAAGACTAACATAATTGTTAATATGAAAAAACAGTTGGAAAGGTTGGAATATCAACTTAAATTCTAGCATGACCAGTAAAGATGTTAATCGGTCCAATCATGTCGGTGTCAGTCCCTAATCGGTTGCAGTTTAAACGATTTGCTAAAATTGCAAACCTACTACTACTAACTACCACATTTACATTTTATGAAAACAATAATTGTTTGGAATGTTTTTTATAAAGAAATTTTAATAATGATAATAGCGATCAAGATGATGACAAATAATATTTATGTAATTATAATAAAAAGAATAATAATTAATAATAATAATACCAATAATATAAAAATTATTATTATTCGATGTAGTTCTTACGATCATTACCATCAATAAAAGGAAAAATAAGTTCCAATGGAAATGAAAGATTGTACCATAACGAAATTAGTGAAAAAATTAAGTTTATTAGACATTTCGACATTAAAGAATAAATTTAAGAGTTTTTGGTTTTATATTTCCTAAATATTAAGTTAGGCAAGTAAATTATTACAGGTTTGAACTATTGTGACTTTTAGTATATATATATATATATATATATATATCTTTGAACTTTATGCACAGAAGAAAAGAGTCGTTTTTGCACTGAATGCGCTCCAAGTCCAAGCCTCCAACCGGGTCACGGGTCAACCACATGCATGGCGACGGTGACTTGCTTAAAAAGTCTACATATGGGGTCTGTGGGACAGCCGGACAGTGGGAGTGGGGCTGGATCTGATTTAATTTAATCCATTACTAAATTAATCGATTGAATCATAAATTGATTAAATCCACGTACTCGATCCAAATCACTAATCCATTAACAAAAAATGATAGTTCAGTTTGCAATTCGTGATGTTAAACTATATCGGAGTAATGTTTTGACTTAAAATTGGTGAAATAGATAATTTTGTTATAAATTAATCATAAATTGAGGACAAAAAGCGTATTAGAGAAAGAGAAGAGAGAATTTTATTTAGAGCTATATGATACATCTGTCGAAATAACCACAGAATGCTCGATATTTATAACCGAGCATGAACGACAATTGAAACAACTTTGCAATAACTATTGCATCATTCAATGCAATGTACACACCTATACCTAGGCTTATTGACTTTCATAACACTCCCCCTTGAACATAATATTGTGAGTTGAATAAGTGTGTCTCATTAAAAACCTTAATCCGAAAAACCCAGTAAGGAAAAAAAATCGGATATAAAGAAAATAGTACACAACTTAAAACTGAATTATGTGCATGAGTTGTCTTGCTAAAAACCTTTGCATGCAGAACCCAGTGGGACAAAACCATGATAAAGGGAAAAAGAGTACAATCATATATGCTCCCCCTTGAACTGACAAGAGTCAAGAGAAATCACATTTGTAAATCTCGGAGATTTCGCATCCCAATATTGTGAACATGCTTTCTGAAGGTTGTAGTGGGAAGTGCCTTCGTAAATAAATCTGTAGTATTATCACTTGATCTAACAAATTGGATGCTGACCTTTTTATTCTTTTCAAGTTCTTGAGTGTATAAAAAGAGCTTCGGGGGGATATGTTTAGACTTGCCACTTTTGATGTATCCCTCTTTACTTTGGGCGACACATGCGGCATTGTCTTCAAATAATACAATCGAGTCTTTGTTGACAGGTAGTTCACTGGTATTTTGAACATGTTGAGTCATAGATCGAAACCATACACACTCTCAACTGGCTTCATGAAATGCGATCATCGTAGCATGATTTGATGATGTATCAACTAACATTTACTTTTGAGAACGCCAGGAAATTGCAGTACCACCCATCGTGAAGACATAGCTGGTCTGTGATCTGGTCTTATGAGGATCAGACAAATAACCCGCATCTGCAAAACCAACTATTTCATCATTTGATCATTTGAGATAAAATAATCTCAAATCGATCGTCTCTTGAAAATAACGAAATATGTGCTTGATATCATTTCAGTGTCTCTGTGATGGAGATGAATTATATTTTACCAATAGATTTGTAGCAAATGTTATATCCGGTCTAGTACAATTAGCAAAGTACATGAGGGCTCCAATAGCACTTAAGTATGGTACTTCAGGACCAAGTATCTCTTCATTCTGTTTACAAGGACGAAATAGATCTTTTTCAACATTCAGTGATCTATTAATCATGGGGCTAGTAAGAGGGTTTGTCTTATCCATATAAAAGCGCTTCAAAACCATTTTTGTGTAATTTGATTGGTGTACAAATTTTTCACTATGCAAGTGTTATATTTATAAACCAAGACAGTATTTGGTCTGTCCAAGATCTTTCATTTCAAATTCTCCCTTTAGGTAATCAACCGTTTCTTGGATTTCCTTGGGAGTTCCAATGATATTCAGATCATTTTCATAGACAGCGATAATTGCAAATCTAACTGTGGTATTCTTTATAAAGACACACGGACATAATTGATCATTCACATATCCGTCTTCAACAAATGCTCACTTAAGCAATTATACCACATACGTCTGGATTGCTTTAATCCTTACAGTGATCGATGTAGTTTAATTGTACATAATTCTTCGGGCTTTGAGCTCAATGCTTCAGGCACCTTGATTCCATCAGGAATTCTCATATAAATATCGACATCTAATGACCCGTATAAATAAGTCGTTACAATATCCATGAGATTCATAACTAGATTTTTCGAAACCGATAAACTGATTAGATATCTGAACGTAATAACATCCATTACAGGATAATACGTTTCTTCATAATCAATCACAGGCCTTTGGGAAAAACCTTGTGCAACAAGGCGAGCCTTGTATCTCACAATCTCATTTTTCTCATTTCGCTTTCGAACAAAAATCCATCTATATCCAATAGGTTTCAATGCTTCAGGTGTGACAACGATAGATCCAAATACTTTTCGTTTATTCAATGAATTTAATTCAACATTCATGGCATCTATCCATTTGATCATGTCATGCCTCTTTTGACATTCAGATACAGATTTTGGTTCGGGATCATCAGTCCCGTCATTAATTTCTTGTGATACCGAATAAGAGAATATATCATCAATAAGAACTATTTCATCTCGGTTCCATATTTTCCCATTACACATGTAATTAATGGAAATCCCATGGTTATCGTTGCCTGCAGGGCTTACTAGATTTGTATGATCGTGTGTTTCTTCCGGAACAATTTCACGATCGTGTATTTCTTCTGAAACACTTTCATGTGATTGGGGATTTTCAATCACTTTCTTTTTTCGAGGATTTTTATCCTTTGAACCAATGGGTCGTCCACGCTTCAGGCGTGTCTTAGATTCATTTGTCATTTTATCATTTGGTAGCCCTTTTGGTATTTCAATTCGGGCAAGAGCATTTATAGCAGCTACATGTGACTTTATCACTCTCTTTGTGTCTATAAATGAATTTGGCAATTGATTTGCTACATTTTGTAAATGTATAATCTTTTAAACTTCCAGTTCACGTTGCTTTGTGGAGAGGGTCATGGTGCAATAACGATGATGTGTACCATTTGATCTCTCTTCCCACTTGTTTCCCCCTCTTCACCTAAAGGTGGAAACTTGTCTTCGTTAAAATGACAATCGGCAAAGCGTGCCGTAAAAACGTCACCCATTTTTAGTTCAAGATATTTTATTATAGAAGGGGATTTATACCCAACATATACTCTTAATCTCCTTTGTGGTCCCATCTTTGTGCATTGTGGTGGAGCAATTGGTACATATACCACACAACCAAAAACTCTTAGATGAGATAGATTCGGCTCTCGTCCGAATGCCAATTGGATAGGGGAGTACTTGTGATATGCACTTGGCCGAGGCACAGTATGTAAAAACAAACAAAGATGAACCCATACAGAAGTAGGGAGCTTTGTTCTCATCATTAATGGTCTGGCAATAAGTTGAATACGTTTGATCAACGATTCAGCCAAACAATTTTGTGTATGAACATGAGCTACGGGATGTTCAACATCAATCCCTATTGCCATACAATAATCATTGAATGCTTGAGATGTAAATTCACCAGCATTATCAAGTCTAACTTTCTTGATCATATAATTTGAGAATTACGCTCTCAGTTTGATTATTTGTGCAAGGAACATGACAAATGATGTATTGCGAGGTGATAATAGGCATACGTACGAACATTTGCTAGAAGCATCAATTAATACCATAAAGTATTGGAATGGTCCACTTGGTGGATGAATAGGTCCACATATATCACCATGAATTCGCTCAAAAAACGATGGTGATTCATATCCAACTTTAGTTGGTGATGGTCTAATTATCAATTTTCCTTGAGAACAAGCATCACAATGGAGTTCATTAGATTGAAAAATCTTCTGGTTTTTCTATGGATGACAACTAGAATTCTCAATAATTCTCTGCATCATTATTGATCTTGGATGCCCCAATCGATCATGTCAAGCTTTAGATGTTTCAGTAAACTTCAGGTTTACTGTAGAATATGATTCAAATATTCTTATGATTGTACTAGACAATCCAGAAGATAGAGATGTCAATTTTTCCAATATACACTTGCTTCCGGAAGTGTTTGAGGTAATGCAAAGATATTCATCATTCTCCTTGTTCATAGTCTTAATATGATATCCATTCAGACGAATGTCTTTGAAACTTAACAAGTTTCTTTGAGACTTATGAGCGAATAATGCATTATTTATCATGAATTTCGTGCTTCCAGACATTAGAAAAATTGTTTTGCTAAATCCTTCAATTATTTTGACATTACTAGATATAGTGTTGACATTAGCTTTGTCAACTTTGAGATAAGAAAAATATTTCTTATCTTTAAGTATGGTATGCGTAGTAGCGTTGTCAGCAAAAAATAAATCTCATCCTTGGATTTTGGATTGAAACATATTTGTGATCGTTTGGGATTGTTAAGAGTAGAACGATCGTGCTAATAACATGCTATAAGGTAACCACAAATTGAGGACAAATAGTGTATTAGAGAAAGAGGGAGAGAGAGAGAGTTTTATTCAGAGCTGTAGGATTCGTTTGTCTAAATAACCACAAAATGCTCAGTATTTATAACCGAGCATGAACGAACAATTGAAACAACCTTGCAATAACTATATGCAATAACTATTGCATTATTCAATGCAATGTACACACCTATACCTAGGCTTATTGACTTTCATAACAAATTTCAACTTATACGTCAACTAACAAACTTGACGCAACGACAACACAACTGATGATTAATTTCGGTCTGTTTGATTTGGCTTATCTGGAAGTGCTTATAACTTATAACTTATCATAAGTTGTTTTTGAAGCGTTTGATTTCACTTATGGTATGATAAGTCATAAGTTATGTACAAGTCACTTAAAGTACATGTAAGGCCATAAGTTGTAAACACTAAGCTTAATGCTTAATTCTACTTTTCAAAAACATATGAGTCATCTTTTTTATTGAAATTTTATATATTCCAATATTACCCTTCTTAATAATAGTAATAAAAACAAAAAGTAATAATAATAATAATAATGAATAATAATTATGATGCATCCAAAATCTTCTGGGCGCATTCGACCTGTCCAACTGGATACCTGGCTTTCAACGTATCCGATAATCTCCAAAGCCCAACTCTGCAATCAAATAGAACAACCTGTAAACTAGGCAGGGGCACTCCCTGCAAAGGCCCTCCGACATGAGAATTAGTCCAAAACTAGCAAATGTATATATAATTCAGCAGAGTTTTGGCTAGAGAGTAAAAATCACATACCTCCCCCCTTCATTTTCAGGGGATTTTATAGCTGCCGGAGAGTATAACTGCTCATAACTGCCCACTAAGGCACTAACAATCATGGCCTTAATGGCGGGTACATTAACTACCCCATTAACTATCCCATTAACCACAACGGTCAAATGGAAAATTATCTGGACACAACCGTCCTCAACTGATAACAATATTAAGTCAGCGAGCATGACACATCATGCTCGCTTCATGCTCATGCTCACTGGTCAAGCCCCCAGCTCGTTAATATCTCTTGCTCGCCGAAGGCTAAGGTCCTGCTCGGATTGCATAAGAACTGTTTCATCCTTTCCTCGTAGCTTTGACTTTTAGATGCTCGTGTGTTGACTGAAACGGTGATCGCGTGCTAACACGTGCCTCGCGACTTGGGCCTATTGGGCCGAGCAGCTCAATAGCCCCCTGCTCCTTGTCTACCGAGTATTCATGCTCGAAGCGAGGAGAACTATAAATTTCCCAATCAAATCATCTCAAAATACGGGCTTCCACTAGTACACCGAGTTGCTTTTAATTTATAGTTAAAAGTGGAAGCCAGCTAAAAGGGTTTTTAGGGATACGAGCCATCACCCGCCGCCTGTGCACTTACACGGGCCCACTTCCCCATGAGGCATTAAATGTTGCCTTGATCCTTGAGCCGCAATGATGAGGAAATTCCCAACGGCGGTTATCAGGCGATATAAGAACCGAACCCCTCCTCCATTTTAAACTTTTACCGTCCTCTGAATTCTCTAAAGCCAGTTTCGTGAGAAGCCGAAGATTCAAGAAAGCATTCTCATCTCCGTCTACCAAATCTGCACGGAAGATTTTCAGAGTTCTCTTCTGCAATCTGCATCAGTTTCAACAATCCACTCAACGATTAACAGGTATGGCTTCTATCTTCTTCTTTTCTTTCTGTATTCTCAGTCTTGACTTGCTTAAACCCTTCATCTTAAAATCCAGAATACCTTTTCAGAGTTTTGCGTTTCCTCTTAAATCAACCCATTTAGAATTAGAATGGCCCAATTTGTTCATCTAAACGTTTCTGGTTTCTTCCTTTCAAGGATTTCACACCCATAGGCTCTATAGAAACTTAGTCAATTTCCAATTGGAATCGAGGAACACCTTAACCAGTGCCTCGTTCACTGATTTGAGGATAAACCCTTGCTTATCACGGGCTCTTAATTATTTCTGCTTGTCACCCCGAGCAGGGTTTAACCTATATTCCTCGATTCCCCGTAGGATGTCTTCGGTGATAGGACTTCATCCGAGATCGGGATCTGCATACGACCATGGAGCCCCCCAGAAAATGAGAGCCCTGATTCAGGATCCCCAAGCTCGGAAGGAACTGAGCGAGAAGAAATTCCACTTATACGATAAAGACGTCCCCGTGCCCCTCAAAACATTAGCGAGCAAGCAATAGAAAACCTACCCAGCTCGAGCAGACCAGAAAACCAAGATTTAGCCAAAGGGAAACAAGCCGCTTCAACCAGTACCCCCTTTATTACATGGGACGACCTAAACAGCGAAGATGATGTATCTAACTGGTTTTACTCTCCAGGCATGGATACCAAGAATTACCGGGTTAGGGCTTTCGACTTAGATATCGACGAAGCCGGTCACAACTTTCAAGGAGACCGGATGGTTTTTTATTTTGATTTCTTTCTGGTCGGCCTTAGATTACCCTTAGATCCCTTCTTTGTCGAATTCCTTTTGATAAACAATGCACTTCCCTGCAACTTGACTCTGACCATCGTTAGATTTCTGATTGCGTACATCGTTGCTTGTAGACTCCTTAGCTTTGAACCGAACATGGAGCTCTTCAGAAAATTCTTTCTTTTTTCTATAGATAAGAAGAGTGGGTGCATCACTGGTCGCTCCAACCCTAATTATTTCAAACTCCTGTCTGATAGCCCGAACAAGGTTGATGTCTGGGATTCCAAAGCCTTGCTCGTAGAATCCCGAGTAGGCTGGCCTTTTGCTCCCTACCTCGAAAACCTATCCATCGCCAAATACGATAAACAAGCCTTCCGAATAGGGGAACCAATGCTCGCCAGGACATTCATGAAGCTTCTTGGTGTGAAGGAAGGGAAACAAGGGCATGATTGGGTTTTAGACTGGGTAGCCCTGACCTCTGACCTTACTCTACTACGACAGGCTGGAATAATAAGTTGGCCCGTCCAAGGCTGCGAGCCTCAAACCATCCTCGAACCCGAAACACCATACCTATTTTGGGGTAATTGTCATGGGGGAAATTTCCCAAGTGAATGCGCGAACTGCAGGCAACTCGGAAGAATGCACCCCTGCTTTCTCCATTTCTGGTTTGCCCGAATTCATTTTTCCTCGCTTTCGTACTTCTCATTCTCAATTTCTGACCTCCTGTCACCACTTATTTTGTAGATATGAGGCAGATGGAAGATTCCCAACGGTTCCTACAAGCAATGAGAAGAAGTGCCGTTGGGAGGAATACCCAAATGGCCGGACAACAGCCAGCTCGCCTCCCTACAATTCCAGCCACCAACACCGGATGAGGAACTGGACGAGTACCCAAGTCAAGCCGAGCAGTAACTACCACCCGCCACCGCTACACCGCTACACCAACTCCAAAGTGATACTCGCACTAATCGCTTCCTCAACCACAAAGAACAACAAAGAACAACAAAAGAGACCTCCTTCAATCTCCCCCCCTAAAAGAAGAACACATTCGCGAACTGATCAAAGCGAGCCCGCTGAAGCTTCCAGTTCTCAAGCTCCCATCTGGCAAAGGGAGAATTTCGAGATGCCCGAGACACGTGAGCTCGCTACCAAGCTCATAGCAGAAATAAGGGTTGTTCCCGACTTGGCCAACCTAAATACCAATAAGAGAGGTGGGCATGCAGCTAGCGTAGGAATTTGGATGGTGAAGAGGCTTCGCCATACTGGAATTCGGCGAAGAAGTACTGAACTTCCTAGCGCTGTCCTGATCGGTGAAATCGGGATGTGCATGACCGAGGTAAATGATTTTCACCTATTACAAAGAAGACTAAATTCCTTTTACTTTCTGTTTACCTTGTTTCAATTTTTCAGTTGGCCAGCAAAACGGAACTCCTCTTTGACCGCTTGATCGACAATGTGAAAACCTCCAACACATTATCCACTGAAAAGAACACACTAGAGGAGCAAGTCAACTCTCTTAGGAGCGAGCTGAAAGAGAGTGAGGAGAACTTGACAGCCAAAGTTACCGAAGTATCCAAGTTGGAGGAGGAAAAAAGGATCCTTGACGCCCATCTCACTTTCTCAAAGAAGTCTGAAGAATCTGCCCTCAACAATATCACTCAAGTGAGGAAAGACCTTCGAGAAGCGACCAACGAGTTGGAGAAGGTCAAGAAGGAGGCCGCTGAAAGGGAAAATAAACTTAAGGCCGAGCTAACACAAGCCCGCGCACAGAAAGAGAACCTCATTACCGAATACAAAAACTCTGAGGACTTCACAACTGCTGTTGAAGAAGAAGCCTACCCATTTTTCTTGCAGGGAGTCAATCATATTCTTCGCCAACTAGCTTGCATGTCTTGAGTTCAAAGCGACTGAACATGGGGAACCAACACCCTTTCTCGCCTCGCCTGTGTCATGCTTTAGTCCCTTATAGCGTGGACGAACTAAACTCACTGGCCGAGCTGGACTCTGAGAAAGAGCTAGAGGTTTGGACCCCTCCTCCAACTGCAGAGACCACTATTAGCGAGCTAATGTCTCGGATATGGACAGGAAACCAAAATTTGACTCTTCAAGCTGCGGGTACCAACGATGACGTGATCGTCATTGAAGCCGAGAATGGAGCTGCCAACCCTACTGACCTTGCTACCAATCAGATTGCTTCAACCGACCTTGTTCAAGCCCCCACCACCGTTGGAGACTCTTAAACACTTTCTTGGCTCAGCTTCAAAACAATATACATTTTGTGGTTCTGTAATATTTGCTACTCATTTCCTTTACTTGTTTGATGAATGCTTTTCATTTCATAATGCCTGCTTGCATTCTAAGATTTCAACTATGATTTACTGATTTGAATGCTAACTCTTTTCTCGAGCAAAGGCAACCTATGCTCATGAGAAAAAGTTATATAAAATTATACAAGCAACAAATTCGAACATCAACCCTTTTCTACGAGCATAAATAACTTATGTTCGTGAAAGAGAATAATCGAGATCAAAGAAAAGCAACATCTCGAACACCAACTCTTTTTACGAGCACAAATAGCTTATGCTCGTTATAAGAGAATAATCGAGAAAAAACAGTTAACTCGAACACCAACCCTTTGCACGAGCACAAATAACTCATGCTTGTGAAAGAGAATAATCGAGAAAAATAACAAAAGCAACTAACTCAAACACCAACTTTCAAATCGAAAGCATAATTGAGTTTTGCCATTACCACTTGCTATATAAAAAAGAAGAAATCAATGAATTACATACTGCCAATGCCAATCACCAATAATATTTCTTTAAGTGATCTGCATGCCATGGATGTTTCAACTCGTTTCCATCCTCTGTTCGTAACATATAAGTGCCCTCTTTAACAATTCTAACAATCTGAAAAGGCCCTTCCCAATTTGGTGAAAGCTTCCCCCACTCAGCTCGATGACCTGTTACCTCAATCTTACGGAGAACCTAGTCGCCCACAGCAAATGACCGACCACGAACCCTTTTATCGTGGTGGGCCTTTGCTCGCTGCTTATAATTGGCCATCCTCATCTTGGCCTCCAACCGTTTCTCCTCTAACAAATCCAGATCAATTGCCCGAGCTGCACTATTGGATGCAGCGTTATAGTGCAACACTCTATGGTTGGGCAAGTACATTTCCACTGGGGCCATAGCGTCAGATCCATAAGCCATAGAAAAAGTTGTTTCTCCAGTAGGACCTCTGATCGTTGTTCTAACCGCCCACAAGGCAGAAGGCAACTCATCAACCCATCATCTTGCCTTATCTTCCAGGTTTCGCTTGAGGACATGCAAGATTTGTTTATTAGCAGCCTCAGCCTGCCCATTACCTTGTTGGTATGCCACCGAGGATTGCCAATGCTTCACTCGCATCTGCTCGCACGCCTTAGTAAATTTTTCTGAAAACTGAGTCCCATGATCAGACACAATTGCTCGTGGAACTCCAAAGCGACACCAAATGTGCTCATGAACAAAGTCGATCACATTAACTTCACTAATGGTCGCCAAAGGCTTGGCCTCCACCCACTTAGTAAAGTAATCCATAGCAACCACTACATACTTAAACTTTGATCGAGCTACCGGAAATGGGCCAATGAGATCTATACCCCACATATCAAATGGTCATGATGCAACCACATGAGTCTGCTCGGTAGAAGGCAAGCGTGGTATGTCTGCATAGCGTTGACACTTGTCACACCGGCGAACATACATTTCAGCATCCCGCCTCAAAGTAATCCAATAGAATCCAGCTGCCAGGACTTTTTCTGCCAATGACCTTTGGCCCGGATAGCCGCCACATTTACCTTCATGTATTTCACCCAAAATGCCCTCAGTCATCTCTGGTCGCACACATCGAAGCAAAGGCCGGGTGTAAGACCGCCTATAAAGTATGTTATCCAGAATAAGATATCAACATGACCGCCTCTGAATGGTTCTAGCCTCCGTCTTATTCTCGGGCAAAGTCCCCTGCTAGATGTAAGCCTTTAAATTGTCTATCCAACACTTTGAAGCCGGCTCAATGTCCATGATCACCTCCTTTTCTATAACAGGAACCTCCAAATGCTCGATCATGACTCCTGGGTGCAAAGACTGAATTTCATCTTCAGCCATTTTGGATAAGTAATCGGCCCACATGTTATCCTCACGAGCAATTCGCACCAATTCCCAATAATCGAAGTCCTTTAGAATCTCTTTCACCATCGCGCAGTAACGAACCAAGATTGGATGATGAACCGCATAATCGCCTCTGACTTGGTTTACCACCAACTGGGATTCACAATATACAATCACTTCTCGCACTCCCACATCCTGCGCGAGCTCGAGCCCTGCGATCAATGCTTCATACTCGGCCTGGTTGTTGGAAGCTGGAAACGTAAAGCGCAATGCTTTTTCAAACTCTACATCCTGCTCGGGTGGAACCAACACCAACCCGGCTCCACTCCCAAACCTGATGGCCGAACCATCGACGTATAACTCCCAACAATACTCTGGCCGGGGTTTTGGAATTGATGTTGTCTTGGATGATACCTCCTCCTCGCAAGAATCCTTGAAGCTTGTCTCAGCCACAAAGTCTGCCAAAGCCTGTGCCTTAATTGCTCGCCGAGGTTGATAATCAATATCAAACTCAGTGAGCTCAATCGACCAAGTGAGCAACCGACCAGAGGAGTCTGGCTTGTGCATGATTTTTCTAAGAGGCATGTCAGTGTATACAATGATCGAGTGTGCAGAAAAATAAGCTCGAAGTTTCCGAGCAGCAACTACAAGCGAATAAGCCAACTTTTCTGCATTAAAATAACGTCCCTCTACAGCAGTGAGGGCTTTGGACACATAGTAAACAGGCTTCTGAACATTAAACTCTTCCCTAATCACAAGCCACACCGCCTCGGCCGCTAAATATACAAACAATTTTTCACCTAAAACCGGGCTGCTCAGCAAAGGAGGACTCCCTAGGTACTTCACTAACTGCTCGAAGGCCTTTTGACATTCAGGTGTCCATTCAAACCCTTTGTTCTCACGAAGAACCTTGAAGAATGGCAAGCACCTCTCTGTCGATCTAGAAATGAAGCGACCAAGGGCTATCACCCTACCATTAAGCTTTTGCACGTCTTTGACGCATCGGGGAAGCTTCATAGTAACCAATGCTTTTATTTTTTCAGGATTAGCCTTAATGCCCCTCTCAGTCACCATGAATCCCATGAACTTACCCACTTTCACCCCGAACACACACTTGCTCGGGTTGAGTTTCATGTTATTTTTCCTGAGGTTGGCAAAGGTTTCGCCCAAGTCCACCGTATGCTCGTGCCCTTTGGTCTTTACCACCATATCATCAATGTAAGCTTCAACATTCCTCCCGATCTGCGAGCTGAATATTTTATTCACCATTCTCTGATAAGTCGCCCCGCATTTTTCGCATGAATGGCATCATCTTATAACAAGATGCCCCCCGCCGCTCGGAAGTCGCCGAGCCTTATCCTGCTCATTCATCTTGACTTGATGATACCCAGAATAGGCATCAATGAAGCTGAGAAGCTCAAATCCTGCTATAGTGTCCACCAACTTGTCAATACGTGGTAGAGGATAACAATCTTTCGGGCATGCCTTATTTAAGTCAGTGAAATCCACACACATCCGCCACTTACTGTTGGACTTTTTGACCATAACTACATTAGCCAACCAAGTTGGGTAATGTATTTCCTCGATAATGTCCGCATTAAGCAACTTCTCAACCTCCTCCTTTATTGCTTGATCCTTTTCAACAGAATAAACCCTCGGCCGCTGCTGAATTGGCCGAAAAGCAGGATCCACGTTGAGACGGTGTAAAGCCACGATTTCGCTCACACCTTGCGTATCCTCTAGCCTCCACGCAAAGACATCCAGGCTATCTTGAAGTTGCTTAATCAAATTTACTCGAGCTTCCACTGATAAAGCCTTTCCAATTTTTATTTTCTGCTCGGGGTAGGCAGAATTTATAACCACCTCCTCGAGCTCGCCCCGAGTCAGAACTCGGCTCATCTCGCATTTGGAGTGTATCACACTCCACCTTCCCCTCTTTCTCAGCCTGATCCTCAACCGCATCAAGCTGGTCTACATCCATGTCTTCAATTTCTTTCACTTGTCCCCCCGACGTCAGTGCCGGCAAAGGACCATCAAGCCTCTCACCAACCTTTTCTAGAACCAAACTTGCCTCTTCATGCTGCTCAACCTGCTCCGCCGACTTCAATGTCGGCAAGGAGCAAATGTTCTCACCACCAGCTTGATTCACAGGCAAGCTTATACCAACCTCGTGCTCATCCGGCTCCCCCGACTTCAATGTCAGCAAAAAGCTAGCATCCCTGTCATGGTCTTCATTCACTATAGCTATTACTGATGGCCCCATAGTCACATGTGACGTTTCTTTGGTACTGACAGTTATTTTCTGCTCGCCATCTTCCAAGGTCAACTTCTGCTTCTTCCGTTGACTGTCGCGCGCATATTCAAGTACTGCCCGGGGCTGGCTCCTCAATACACCCAATCCTCGATCGGTGTAGAATTTAGCCCATTGGTGTGGAATAGATGCCACCATCTGGAACTTGGTCATGCTCGGCACACCCAAGATAATATTGTAGGGAGACTTTAAATCGATCACCATGAAAGTGATTTTCTCAACTCGTGTCCGACTCCCTTCACCAATAAATACCTCCAACTAGACCGTGCCCTTAACGGACACCTTATGATTAGTGAATGCCTCCAACGTTCCAGCATACGGCTTAAGTCGATCATCACTCAGCTCCAAGCCCTGAAAACATGAGTAATAGATCACATCTCGACAAGCACCAGTATCAACCAGGATTCTGTGCACAACCCATCCATCCACCAAGGCCGAAACGATCAAGGACTGCTCGCCTGCCATATTACTCGCCAACTCGCTGCGAGTAAATTGTATAGCTTCCTCTCCAGCCTGCAAAGCAGTTGGGTGATCCACAACTTTCGACAAAGAATAAATTTGTTTACCGAGCTGGGTCGGAGTGGGCTTTTCATCCATTATGACATTAATGACCCCTCCGATCGGTGGGGCATCTCTCCGGGGAGTATTCCCCCTGTTTTCGCCGTCTCTCTTGAAGTGGTCAGCCGACCTTCATTGATTAATTTCTGAATGGCCTTCTTCAGCGGCCAACATTCCTCTGTCGTGTGCCCATAATCATCATGATAGGCACATTTCTTTGTCTTATCCCGAGCATCAGCTGTCTCTGGATTCATGCGAGGTGGACGAGGAAGCTCGTCTCTTATTTCGTACATGATATCCTCGCGCAATATATTGAGCGGGGTAAGATCTGCTTCGCGAAGGAATTTTCTTGGTCGATCATATCTCGACTTACCTTTATTATAACCTCCGCCCACGGCCTGCCCATTCCCCTTGGAATTCCCAACTGCATCATTGTTCTCTTTCTTCTTTTCCTTCTTTGCCGTCTCTCCGGCACACCATTTCTGAGCCCGCATTAGCATTTCTGCCTGTGTTTTTGGCTCACGCATGCTCAATTCCGATCGCAATCCACCTTCGCCCTCGAGCAGGCCTGTCTCAAAGCATAAAGTAACCTCCTGCTCGGTCAATCCCGGTACTTGTTCCAAGACTTTAGTAAATCTCTCAAAGTAACTAGCAGTTGACTCATGAGCGCCCTGCTTAACCTTTGACAAGTCAGCCCTTGTCTTTGCCAATGTGCCCGCAGTTCCAAAATCTGCCAGAAATTTTGCCCGCAGGTCAGCCCAGTTGTTGATCGACCTATGCGTCAAAGCTCCCATCCACGCCAAGGCCTTCCCTTGCAACGCACCCACAAAAGCCCTAATTTTCAATGCCTCATCCGAAGTCACTAAGCCTATTTGTGACTCGAATGACATCAACCAATCTCTCGCCTTCGTTTTCCCAGTATACTCCTTAATATTTGGGAAAATAAGCCCCTGTGCTGGCGGTGCATTTTCAATCCACGGTGCCAGCGGGCTAGCTGAAGTGCCCAAGAAGTTTCCATCCAAAGCTTTCCCTTGCTCCCACGCCTCCATGCGGCGTTTCAACTCTTCAAAATCTTGCATATTTATGGTTGTAGGCAAACCACCCCCGGGCTGAGGATGTACCACATGCATAGGAGGGACCTGTGGGGGACCCATAGCTCCAATGGCTTGAGTTACCCCGACGGCATGCGCCACCTGTGCCTGAGGCATCCCAGCGAGCTGAGCAACTGGTACAGCTAGTTGATGCAAATCCCTCTTTTCTTGAGAATGGTGTGATAAATGCCCCTGGGATCTCCTAGGAGATGGAGTTCTTTGTCGACGAGCATAAGATCCCCTTGGGGATGGGGAACGACGACTGCGAGCACGCAATTGTCGTGGCGAGGGTGAACGAAGCCTACGTGCATAGGATCTCCACGAAGAAGGCGAGCGACGACGACGACGGGATTGTGCTGAATCATTCCCCACTCGTGGTCCCAACCATGAATGAACACTGGGCACAACCAGTGGCGGATCTAGGAATATTATTGACCGGTGTCCAAAATTTTAACTACTCCCTCTGTCCCAAAATATATGACGTTTTAGGGCTTTTCACATAGACCAAAGAAACAAATTGTAAAGACTAAATTGTCCTTATCCAAACATTAATGAGGTGTCTTGATATTCTTGCCCAAAGAGCCAAACACGGGTTACGAAGTTAATAAATATGGGAGAATTGGAGAACAAAAGGGAAAAAGTTTCTTAAAAATTCCAAAGTGTTATCTATTTTAGAACAAAAAAATTATCCCAAGACGTCATATATTTTGGGACGGAGAGAGTATTACATAAAAAAAATTAGAAATTACAATTTGTCCTTTACGCGTTTTCATACGTTGAAAACGCGTAATTACATCATCATCACCAACATTCATTAACATATATTTATCGATATAACATACAAGAGAATTATTTAAAAATTGATCGGACATTCGATTTCGTAAATCCGTCTTGACAATATTTTTTACATAAAATTTGGGAGGGGTCCAATGAAATTTTTTGGAGGGGTCCAATTATCAAATATCACAAACCTAATCTTAATTTTTTTTTTATTGGGCGGTGTCCATGGACACCCCTAGCAACCATGTGGATCCGCCACTGCGTAGAGGCCAAGTTTTTTGGAAGAGGATGAGGAGTCTTCGTGGGATTATCGCAAAGGTACAGAGAGTTCGGTCAACGCCAGAGTAGATGAAAGAAATGGAGCAGAGTGTTCGTGGGTCCTCTCTACATGGGTCTATATTCAGAAGAGGTGGTGTATATTCAGAACATGTGGTGCAGTGTACTCCAATATCGATGGTCAGACCTGAGGAGATGGAGGAACTCGAGCTGGAAGCTGAGGATAGGAGCAAAGACATGTTTGTTTGGGTGCGTAATACAGCTAAAAGCTTTGGGAAATTTTTGGGTGTCTCGTGTAAGGGGTATGAAGATAAAATAGAAGATTTGTTGATGGAAATTGAGAAGGTTCGAACGAGAAAAGTAAAAAGGAGCAAACAGGGAAATCTAAGGCGGATCAGGGAGGCTCAAAAATCGTGTTGCAACATAAATTTTGATGGGGCGACTAGTAAGAAGGGTGGGGGCACCACAGTTCAGCACATTTGTTAATTGATAGTTTATTTATGGATTTAAATATTTTAAGTAGGAATGTGTGGTGTTAAATGATTTTTAAAAAAGACAGGTCATTAAAGAAGCAATTGGGAGATGGAAACCAAATGTTATTTTTCTGCAGGAAACAAAGATGGGGCAGTTAGATAAACGGACAGTGACTTACCAGACTTCAAATTCAGCTCATGGTAGTCCTCAGATGGTTCCGGGGATTAACCATTTGCTGAAACAGATACTAAAATTATTTTCGCACCTATTTTTTTTTTCTACGGGTTAGATTTTTCTGCTAGCATGTTAGGGTTTTCCGGCTGCTTTTCACTCAAAAGCCAAGGGTTAACCACAACTAACCAGCGCACCGACCGGCATTTCAATGGTCTTATTTCGGAGGCCCATCATGAAGCTTCTAACCGTCTGATCCCGATCCCGATCCCGATCCCGATGGATGTGCACTTCCTCCCCACCTCCATCACTTCCGAATCCTCCTTTGTCTTCACTACCTTCAGCTAATCCTCCCCGCTTCGGCTTCGCTGCTTTCCGGAGAAATACAAGCATTGGAAATCAGAAATCCATGTGGTATCTGGGATTTATGGACGAAGGGGTTTATCATCTCAACGGTTGTGGAGGTCTGAAAGCATTGGGAAAAGTTGAGGAAGATTCAGAAAGACAAGGCATTGGGAAAAGTTGAGGAAGATTCAGAAAGACAGAAGGTGGCTACAGAGCAGATGGCTCTATCTTTTGAGTTGCTAATGATTCTGTTAAAGGTATTACACTCTCTTTCTTCTCTTAAAGGTAAAGGTCTTGTTCCCTTAGCAGGATTTTCATTCTCTATACCAATTTAATTTCATGATTTCAGGTTTTACCTCTTTTTAGAGAGCTTAAGCAACTTTTGGAAGAGGAAAAGGAGAAGAATGAGAAAGAGAAGTTACTGTTGGAGGAGAAGAACAAGAAGAAATGATCCTCTCTTCTTTGGTATAATTTCATGTTCTCCTCAATTGTAATTTCGTTACGGCATCACTATGCTTAGATTATGAGAATACCTTTCCTACAACCTTTTGTATTAGGTTCATCTAGAGGCATTTGGGGCTGCCGGGAGAGTAATAGTGAAGTGGGAAAGCAACATTGTTACTAAGCCGGATCATGTTCAGGGTTCTCATTCTATTTCTTGTTTTTTCAAGGTAGTGGATACTGGGCTTCAATGGGTTTTTTCAGGTGTCTACGGGCCAAGTACGGATGCCTCTCGTGTGGGTTTATGGACAGAGCTATCTTCAGTAAGGCAGAGGTGGAAATTTCCTTGGTGCATGTGGGGGGATTTCAATGCAGTTAGATTTCCCCATTAGCGTACGGGTCTAGCACAACTCACAAGGCATGTCTCATTTTAATGATTTTATCAATGAAATGGGCCGTTAGAAGGGAATTCTTTCACATGGTTTAGAAGTGGGGCGAGACATCAATGCTCAAGGATAGACAGATTCCTTCTTACTCCGGAGTGGGAAGAGTAGTTCGGTGGTTTCTCTCAGAAAAGTCAGGGTGGTGTCCAATCACTCTCCCATTATTATCAAGCAGTGGCGGATCTAGGAATAGTATTGACCGGTGTCCAAAATTTTAACTACTCCCTCTGTCCTAAAATATATGACGTTTTAGGGCTTTTCACATAGACCAAAGAAACATATTGTAAAGACTAAACTGCCCTTATCCAAACATTAATGAGGTGTTTTGATATTCTTGCCCAAAGAGCCAAACACGGTTACAAAGTTAATAAATATGGGAGAATTGGAGAACAAAAGGGAAAAAGTTTCTTAAAATTTCTAAAGTGTTATCTATTTTAGAACAAAAAAAATTATCCCAAGACGTCATATGTTTTGGGACGGAGAGAGTATTACATAAAAAAAATTAGAAATTACAATTTGTTCTTAACGCGTTTTCATACGTTGAAAATGCGTAATTACATCATCATCACCAACATTCATTAACATATCTTTTTCGATATAACATACAAGAGAATTATTTAAAAATTGATCGGACATTCGATTTCGTAAATCCGTCTTGACAATATTTTTTACAGAAAATTTGGGAGGGGTCCAATGAAATTTTTTGGAGGGGTCCAATTATCAAATATCTAAAACCTACTCTTAATTTTTTTTATTGGGTGGTGTCCATGGACACCCCTAGCAACCATGTGGATCCGCCACTGCGCAGAGGCCAAGTTTTTTGGCAGAGGATGAGGAGTCTTCGTGGGATTATCGCAAAGGTACAGAGAGTTCGGTCAACGCATAGTAGATGAAAGAACTGGAGCAGAGTGTTCGTGGGTCCTCTCTGCATGGGTCTATATTCAGAAGAGGTGGTGTATATTCAGAACAGGTGGTGCATTGTACTCCAATATCGATGGTCAGACCTGAGGAGATGGAGGAACTCGAGTTGGAAGCTGAGGATAGGAGCAAAGACATGTTTGTTTGGGTGCGTAATACAGCTAAAAGCTTTGGGAAATTTTTGGGTGTCTCGTGTAAGGGGTATGAAGATAAAATAGAAGATTTGTTGATGGAAATTGAGAAGGTTCAAACTGAGAAAAGTAAAAAAGGAGCAAACAGGGGGAAATCTAAGGGGCGGATCAGCCGGGAGGCTCAAAAATCTGTGTTGCAACATAAATTTTGATGGGGCAGCTAGTAAGAAGGGTGGGGGCACCACAGTTCAGCACATTTGTTAATTGATAGTTTATTTATGGATTTAAATAATTTAAGTAGGAATGTGTGGGGTTAAATGATTTTTAAAAAAGACAGGTCATTAAAGAAGCAATTGGGAGATGGAAACGAAATGTTATTTTTCTGCAGGAAACAAAGATGGAGCGGTTAGATAAACGGACAGTGACTTACCAGACTTCAAATTCAGCTGATGGTAGTCCTCAGATGGTTCCGGCGATTAACCATTTGCTGAAACAGATACTAAAATTATTTCCGCACCTATTTTTTTTTTCTACGGGTTAGATTTTTCTGCTAGCATTTTAGGGTTTTTAGGGTTTTCCGGCTGCTTTTCACTCCAAAGCCAAGGGTTAACCACAACTAACCAGCGCACCGACCAACATTTCAATGGCCTCATTTCGGAGGCCCATCATGAAACTTCTAACCGTCCGATCCCGATCCTGATGGATGTGCACTTCCTCCCCACCTCCATCACCTCCGAATCCTCCTTTGTCTTCACTACCTTGACTAATCCTCCCGCTCGACTTCTCGCCTTCCTGAGAAATACAAGCTTTGGAAATCAAATCCATCCATGTGGGATCCGGGATTTGTGGACGAAGGGGTTTATCATCTCAACGGTTGTGGAGGTTTAGGAAGATTCAGAAAGACAAGGCATTGGGAAAAGTTGAGGAAGATTCAGAAAGACAGAAGGAGGCTACAGAGCAGATGGCTCTATCTTTTGAGTTGCTAATGATTCTGTTAAAGGTATTAGACTCTCTTGCTTCTCTTAAAGGTAAAGGTCTTGTTCCCTTAGCAGGATTTTCGTTCTCTATACCAATTTAATTTCATGATTTCAGGTTTTACCTCTTTTTAGGGAGCTTACGCAACTTTTGGAAGAGGAAAAGGAGAAGAAGGAGAAAGAGAAGTTACTGTTGGAGGAGAAGAACAAGAAGAAATGATCCTATCTTCTTTGGTATAATTTCATGTTTCCTCAATTGTAATTTTGTTAGGGCATCACTATGCTTAGAATCTGAGACTACCTTTCCTACAACCTTTTGTATTAGGTTCATCTAGAGGCATTTGGGGCTGCCGGGAGAGTAATAGTGATGTGGGAAAGCAACATTGTTACTAAGCCGGATCATGTTCAGGGTTCGCATTCTATTTCTTGTTTTTTCAAGGTGGTGGATACTGGGCTTCAATGGGTTTTTTCAGGAGTCTACGGGCCAAGTACGGATGCCTCTCGTGTGGGTTTATGGACAGAGCTATCTTCAGTAAGGCAGAGGTGGAAATTTCCTTGGTGTGTGTGGGGGGATTTCAATGCAGTTAGCTTTCCCCATTAGCGTACGGGTCTAGCACAACTCACAAGGCATGTCTCATTTTAATGATTTTATCAATGAAATGGGCCGTTAGAAGGGAATTCTTTCACATGGTTTAGAAGTGGGGCGAGACATCAATGCTCAAGGATAGACATATTCCTTCTTACTCCGGGGTGGGAAGAGTAGTTCGGTGGTTTCTCTCAGAAAGGTCAGGGTGGTGTCCGATCACTCTCCCATTATTCTCAAGTATGGCAATATAATTAAGAAAAACTCTTCGTGTTTCAAATAAGCCAAATGAGGCATTTTAGGTTCTTGGCAAAGGTTGTCTCAAGGCAAAGGTAGTCCCCTAACAAAATTACAATTAAGGTGATCATGAAATTATACCAAAGAAAAGAGTATCATTTCTTCTTATTCTTCTCCTCCAAGAGTAACTTTTCTTTCTCCTTCTACTTTTCCTCTTCCAAAAGTTGTTTAATCTCACAAAAAAGGTAAAACATGAAATCATAAAATTAAATTAGTATAGAGAATGAGACTCCAGCTAAGGAAACAAGAACTTTACCTTTAGAGAAGCAAGAGAGTCTAATCCCTCTAACAGAATCACTAACAACTCAAAAGACCCCTTCGTCCACAAATCCCAGATCCCAGATGAATCTTGTATTTCTCCGGAAAGCAGCGAAGCCGAAGCGGGGAGGATTAGTTGAAGGTAGTGGGGACAAAGGAGGATTCGGAGGTGATGGAGGTGGGGAGGAAGTGCACATCGATCGGATCGGGATCGGACGGTTAGAAGTTTTGGCCTCCGAAATGAGGCCATTGTCGGTGCGCTGGTTAACCCTTGCTTTTGAGTGAAAAGCAGCCGGAAAACCCTAAAAACCCTAACCCTTTGCGAACTATAAATATGTTAGCCGAAAAATCTAACCCCTAGAAAAATAAATAGGTGCGAAAATATTTTTAGCTTGTAATAAGCGCATATAACTTCAAAAAATTTCTAACGCGCGTACCGTACCTTATAATAAAATGAGTGCACAAAAATTGTACCATAAACTCCGTCCTGAGTTCCCTTGCCATCCCACCCCTGCGGTTACAGGAGCATGAAAATTCGTATATCCAAGCGACAGTAATTGTGTCATGTAAGTACAAAGCCAAGAGAGATTAATGTTGAACTGATTCTAACTGAATTGATTCAGTTCTGATATATGTTGAATTGATTTATTTTAAAAGAATTATAAATAATTCATGCTAAAATAGATCAACACAACAATTAGATCAACCTGATCAGTTTCTAAATTTGTTCGAATTATCACTAAAACCGACTAAAGAAAGCATAAGATAAAATTGAGTGATCAAAATCAGATCTTGAAATGATCAAGGTTGAATTGATTAATTCTAACAGAATTAACATATTCATGTTAAGATTAATCAGCTCAACATTCAATCCTTCAAAATTATTATTGATAGATAGCAAGGTTTGAACTTTCAAGGAGAAGAAGATAACGAATTGTTTGGAGTAGGCAAGGCAGGGAAGTAAAGGAGGGATTAATAAGCAGCCGTACTGCTTAGCCCTTTATGTGTGTATATAGATTAGACATATAAACTAGGTTTAGGTTTTTCTTTTCGAAAAATTATATATAACCCCCCCCAATTATGAATAAAATTTGAATTATTTCCCTTCCACTGTCAATTAAAACCATGTACGCCTCAACTTTTAAATTCTCTTTAATTGTATGGCATTAACATTTGAATTGATGGATCACGTGACCACTTTAGTTGTTGTTTTTTTAAACCATAATGTTCTTATGGTGTTGATTGGGTATATGTAATTTACTCATATTGTTATACTTCATTCGTCCCAAAATTATTGACAAATTTAACTTGACACACAGATTAAGAAAAAACAATTGACTTGATTTTAAATATTGTTATGTTATGTAGTTTCGTTAAAAGTTCATGTATATACTGCTAATAATTAAAGTATGAAGAAAAAATAAAGGTAAAACGGTAGAAGTGTTGTCTTAAAAATGAAAGTTACAAACAAGACAAAAAAAATTCGGACGAAAAAAAAAACAGGACAATAATTTTCTGACGAAAAAATATTAATTATTTTTGCTCAAATTAAAAGGGAAATAAAAAAAATTATTTAGAAAGCAATACTCACTTAGTCGATGTATTTAGCAAGGGTGTAAAACGATCCCATTTATAAGTTTGAGAATCACAATGGGACAAATGACACGGATAAACAGTAATTCCCATTTGGAACAGCCTCAATGAGCGGTTCACGATGGGTCATATGTATACTTTCAAAGTATAACACGCTACAATAATTGAGTGGCGTGCCAAAATTCTCATTATCAAAATCTGGATAACCAAAGAGAAAGTTGAATTAGGAGGAATTGACAAAGGCAATCAACAATTAGCTTGGGTTTAATCCAGCCTGTCGATGAGGAAGAAAACAGGAGGATGAGGAAGTCGTGATCTTGAACGCATGCGTGGGCATGGTGTTGACAGTTCTTCTTTCACTCTCATTCTCGGGTTGCCAAGTGATAAAAGGTGGATGGGAGAAGTTAGGGTTTGAATCTTATGTGAACAACCGTCCATCGCACATGTGAACTCGAAATAAGAAGAAGAACGACGAACTGGTGAATGTTTCTATTAGAGAGAGAAAAAGAGAGAGGACGACATCGGAAGTCGTGCCATTTGCGTTGAAGACCGAAGAAAAGAGAAATGAGAGGAGTTGAGATAACTGTCGTTTGCACACGTCTTTACTCATCTATATTTTAATACTCCATCCGTCCCTAAATTATCGTCCTCCTTTCCTTTTTCGTCCGTCCCAAAATAATTGTCCAGTTTTAAATTTACCTTTTTAGAACATCACTTTTACCACTTTACCCTTACTTTTTCACTCTACTTTAATTATGGGCCTCATATACATGAGCTTTAAAGAAAACTACACATTAAACCAATATAAATAATCAAGTCAATTGTTTTTTCTTAAACTATGCGCTGGGTCAACTAGGACGATTATTTAGGGACGGAGGGAGTATATATTAAAATAATTTATTATAATATCAAAAAAAACATTATGGTCAAAACAAGTACTTGCAAATTGTCTCATGAGTGTCGGGTAAGCATTTTCTGTCAACTCAAAAGGCAATCTCTAAACAGAGTGTGGGATTAAAGAGTATGTAATAGCTGAGGGGGCAACAAATAACAATTGGACGTTAAGGGGGAAACTCAAACCTAACCTATATAGTTGTGGGGTTATTTGTAACACCTTTTTCTTTTTCGGTCAAAATAAGTGGGGTATGTGGCATCGGTTCACGTGTCAATACAATCTACACCTACACGTGAAGTATGAGCCACACACCAACCTGTCACCTAATCAAAGCCCCACCCACCTTATCCCTATTATTTGTACTCCCCACGCCCATTTGATCAATACAATATTTCCTATTTTACCTTATCTTTTATTATTACTAATTTTACATCCGTGTTTTAAACATACATGTATAAATCTCTTTTAATTAAATTATATTTAAATAAAACGAAGATTATAAACAAAACTAAAAAATAAAGAAAAAACATGATGAAAAGAACAACCTACTAAAAAATTTTTAATTTTTAAATTAGAGACTTGTATATTAATTAAAGAATTTTTTTTTGTATTTTCAAAAATTAAGAAAATAAATTTATTTATTTTTTTGCTATGAAAATTTTAGATGTGATGAAATTGATAAATATTTCATATATTTATCGTCTTTCTAAATACTTTATCAGTTATGTCAATATATTATAACAAATCGTGAGTAATTCTAATATACTTGATTTTTTTACTTCAATAACTTTTCGAAATATTTTTACAAATTTATAAATTTTCATAGTAATATTTGCTTGAGAGTTGTATAATCAATTAATGAGATTTATGTTTTCAATACATGCTAACTATTGTATAATAATACTTATTAAAGATGACTTTCCTTTTTTTGGAAAATACAATTTGACGGGATTTTACCTGTTTTAGACTACCTAGTTTAATATATATATATATATATATATATATGCTAACTAGTACGGGTGAGCTTGGTTCGGTTCGGTCCAGCTTTTTGGAAAAAAAGAGAAAACCGGAACCAGACCAATAGTTTGGTTCTCAAAAAATTTAGAACTAGAACCAACCCAATATGCATGAGAACCAAAGCATTGGTTCGGTCCAGAACCAATCAAAGATGTATGAGAACCAGAACCGGACCAATACTATGATTTTTTACTTTTTAACTGTTTAATACAAATATATAATAAAATTTGTAAGACTGAAACTTCATAAAAAAATTAAAAAACCTTCGATAAAAATATATTCAGAACAGGTGGTGCAGTGTACTCCAATATCGATGGTCAGACCTGAGGAGATGGAGGAACTCGAGTTGGAAGCCGAGGATAGGAGCAAAGACATGTTTGTTTGGGTGCGTAATACAGCTAAAAGCTTTGGGAAATTTTTGGGTGTCTCGTGTAAGGGGTATGAAGATAAAATAGAAGATTTGTTGATGGAAATTGAGAAGGTTCGAACTGAGAAAAGTAAAAAAGGAGCAAACAGGGGGAAATCTAAGGGGCGGATCAGCCGGGAGGCTCAAAAATCTGTGTTGCAACATAAATTTTGATGGGGCAGCTAGTAAGAAGGGTGGGGGCACCACATTTCAGCACATTTATTAATCGATAGTTTATTTATGGATTTAAATATTTTAAGTAGGAATGTGTGGGGTTAAATGATTTTTAAAAAAGACAGGTCATTAAAGAAGCAATTGGGAGATGGAAACCAAATGTTATTTTTTTGCAGGAAACAAAGATGGAGCGGTTAGATAAACGGACAGTGACTTACCAGACTTCAAATTCAGCTGATGGTAGTCCTCAGATGGTTCCGGGGATTAACCATTTGCTGAAACAGATACTAAAATTATTTTCGCACCTATTTTTTTTTTCTACGGGTTAGATTTTTCTGCTAGCATGTTAGGGTTTTCCGGCTGCTTTTCACTCAAAAGCCAAGGGTTAACCACAACTAACCAGCGCACCGACCGGCATTTCAATGGTCTTATTTCGGAGGCCCATCATGAAACTTCTAACCGTCCGATCCCGATCCCGATCCCGATGGATGTGCACTTCCTCCCCACCTCCATCACCTCCGAATCCTCCTTTGTCTTCACTACCTTCAGCTAATCCTCCTCGCTTCGGCTTCGCTGCTTTCCGGAGAAATACAAGCATTGGAAATCAGAAATCCATGTGGGATCTGGGATTTGTGGACGAAGGGGTTTATCATCTCAACGGTTGTGGAGGTCTAAAAGCATTGGGAAAAGTTGAGGAAGATTCAAAAAGACAAGGCATTGGGAAAAGTTGAGGAAGATTCAGAAAGACAAAAGGTGGCTACAGAGCAGATGGCTCTATCTTTTGAGGTGCTAATGATTCTATTAAAGGTATTAGACTCTCTTGCTTCTCTTAAAGGTAAAGGTCTTGTTCCCTTAGCAGGATTTTCATTCTCTATACCAATTTAATTTCATGATTTCAGGTTTTACCTCTTTTTAAAGAGCTTAAGCAACTTTTGGAAGAGGAAAATAAGAAGAATGAGAAAGAGAAGTTACTGTTGGAGGAGAAGAACAAGAAGAAATGATCCTCTCTTCTTTGGTATAATTTCATGTTCTCCTCAATTGTAATTTTGTTACGGCATCACTATGCTTAGATTCTGAGACTACCTTTCCTACAACCTCTTGTATTAGGTTCATCTAGAGGCATTTGGGGCTGCCGGGAGAGTAATAGTGAAGTGGGAAAGCAACATTGTTACTAAGCCGGATCATGTTCAGGGTTCTCATTCTATTTCTTGTTTTTTCAAGGTAGTGGATACTGGGCTTCAATGGGTTTTTTCAGGAGTCTACGGGCCAAGTACGGATGCCTCTCGTGTGGGTTTATGGACAGAGTTATCTTCAGTAAGGCAGAGGTGGAAATTTCCTTGGTGCGTGTGGGGGGATTTCAATGCAGTTAGATTTCCCCATTAGCGTACGGGTCTAGCACAACTCACAAGGCATGTCTCATTTTAATGATTTTATCAATGAAATGGGCCGTTAGAAGGGAATTCTTTCACATGTTTTAGAAGTGGGGCGAGACATCAATGCTCAAGGATAGACAGATTCCTTCTTACTCCGGAGTGGGAAGAGTAGTTCGGTGGTTTCTCTCAGAAAAGTCAGGGTGGTGTCCAATCACTCTCCCATTATTCTCAAGCAGTGGCGGATCTAGGAATAGTATTGACCGGTGTCCAAAATTTTAACTACTCCCTCTGTCCTAAAATATATGACGTTTTAGGGCTTTTCACATAGACCAAAGAAACATATTGTAAAGACTAAACTGCCCTTATCCAAACATTAATGAGGTGTCTTGATATTCTTGCACAAAGAGCCAAACACGGGTTACGAAGTTATTAAATATGGGAGAATTGGAGGCCAAAAGGGAAAAAGTTTCTTAAAAATTCCAAAGTGTTATCTATTTTAGAACAAAAAAATTATCCCAAGATGTTATATGTTTTTGGACGGAGAGAGTATTACATAAAAAAAATTAGAAATTACAATTTGTTCTTTACGCGTTTTCATACGTTGAAAATGCGTAATTACATCATCATCACCAACATTCATTTACATATCTTTTTCGATATAACATACAAGAGAATTATTTAAAAATTGATCGGACATTCGATTTGTGAACTGCCTTGACAATATTTTTACGTAAAATTTGGGAGGGGTCCAATGAAATTTTTTGGAGGGGTCCAATTATCAAATATCAAAAACCTACTCTTAATTTTTTTTTATTGGGTGGTGTCCATGGACACCCCTAGCAACCATGTGGATCCGCCATTGCGCAGAGGCCAAGTTTTTTGGCAGAGGATGAGGAGTCTTCGTGGGATTATCGCAAAGGTACAGAGAGTTCGGTTAACGCAGAGTAGATGAAAGAACTGGAGCAGAGTGTTCGTGGGTCCCTCTCGCATGGGTCTATATTCGAAAAGGTGGTGTATATTCGTAATGTGTGGTGCAGTGTACTCCAATATCGATGGTCAGACCTGAGGAGATGGAGGAACTCGAGTTGGAAGCTGAGGATAGGAGCAAAGATATGTTTGTTTGGGTGCGTAAAACAGCTAAAAGTTTTGGGAAATTTTTGGGTGTCTCGTGTAAGGGGTATGAAGATAAAATAGAAGATTTGTTGATGGAAATTGAGAAGGTTCGAACCGAGAAAAGTAAAAAGGAGCAAAAGGGGAAATCTAAGGGCGGATCAGCCGGGAGGCTCAAAAATCTGTGTTGCAACATAAATTTTGATGGGGCTAGTAAGAAGGGTGGGGGCACCACGCAGTTCAAAGACATTTGTTAATTGATAG
Organism: Codonopsis lanceolata; assembly: GCA_013146195.2. Lineage (NCBI taxonomy): Eukaryota > Viridiplantae > Streptophyta > Magnoliopsida > Asterales > Campanulaceae > Codonopsis > Codonopsis lanceolata. The sequence continues at coordinate 136,759,174 of CM028377.1, read as the reverse complement.
TTTATTTATGGATTTAAATATTTTAAGTAGGAATGTGTGGGGTTAAATGATTTTTAAAAAAGACAGGTCATTAAAGAAGCAATTGGGAGATGGAAACCAAATGTTATTTTTCTCAGCAGAAACAAAGATGGAGCGGTTAGATAAACGACGCTGACTTACTGACTTCAAATTCAGCTCATGGTAGTCCTCGATGGTTCCGGCGATTAACCATTTGTCAAACAGATACTAAAATTATTTTCGCACCTATTTTTTTTTCTCTACGGGTTAGATTTTTCTCGCTAGCATGTTAGGGTTTTCGTGGTTTTCCTCACTCCAAAGCCAAGGGTTAACCACAACCTAACCAAAGACCGACCAACATTTCAATGGCCTCATTTCGGAGGCCCATCATGAAATTTCTAACCGTCCGATCCCGTTCCCGATGGATGTGCACTTCCTCCCCACCTCCATCACCTCCGAATCCTCCTTTGTCTTCACTACCTTCAGCCTAATCCTCCCGCCTCGCTGGAGAAATACAAGCTTTGGAAATCAGAAATCCATCTGGGATCTGGGATTTGTGGACGAAGGGGTTTATCATCTCAACGGTTGTGGAGGTCTAGGAAGATTCAGAAAGACAAGGCATTGGGAAAAGATGAGGAAGATTCAGAAAGACAGAAGGAGGCTACATAGCATATGCCTCTATCTTTTGAGTTGCTAATGATTCTGTTAAAGGTATTAGACTCTCTTGCTTCTCTTAAAGGTAAAGGTCTTGTTCCCTTAGCAGGATTTTCATTCTCTATACCAATTTAATTTCATGATTTCAGGTTTTACCTCTTTTTAGAGAGCTTAAGAAACTTTTGGAAGAGGAAAAGGAGAAGAAGGAGAAAGAGAAGTTACTGTTGGAGGAAAAGAACAAGAAGAAATGATCCTCTCTTCTTTGGTATAATTTCATGTTCTCCTCAATTGTAATTTTGTTAGGGCATCACTATGCTTAGAATCTGAGACTACCTTTCCTACAACCTTTTGTATTAGGTTCATCTAGAGGCATTTGGGGCTGCCGGGAGAGTAATAGTGATGTGGGAAAGCAACATTGTTACTAAGCCGGATCATGTTCAGGGTTCTCATTCTATTTCTTGTTTTTTCAAGGTGGTGGATACTGGGCTTCAATGGGTTTTTTCAGGAGTCTACGGGCCAAGTACGGATGCCTCTCGTGTGGGTTTATGGACAGAGCTATCTTCAGTAAGGCAGAGGTGGAAATTTCCTTGGTGTGTGTGGGGGGATTTCAATGCAGTTAGCTTTCCCCATTAGCGTACGGGTCTAGCACAACTCACAAGGCATGTCTCATTTTAATGATTTTATCAATGAAATGGGCCGTTAGAAGGGAATTCTTTCACATGGTTTAGAAGTGGGGTGAGACATCAATGCTCAAGGATAGACAGATTCATTCTTACTCCGGAGTGGGAAGAGTAGTTCGGTGGTTTCTCTCGAAAAGTCGTGGTGGTGTCCGATCACTCTCCCATTATTCTCAAGTTGGCGGATCTAGGAATATTATTGACCGGTGTCCAAAATTTTAACTACTCCCTCTGTCCCAAAATATATGACGTTTTAGGGCTTTTCACATAGACCAAAGAAACATATTGTAAAGACTAAACTGCCCTTATCCAAACATTAATGAGGTGTCTTGATATTCTTGCCCAAAGAGCCAAACACGTGTTACGAAGTTAATAAATATGGGAGAATTGGAGAACAAAAGGGAAAAAGTTTCTTAAAAATTCCAAAGTGTTATCTATTTTAGAACAAAAAAATTATCCCAAGACGTCATATATTTTGGGACGGAGAGAGTATTACATAAAAAAAATTAGAAATTACAATTTGTCCTTTACGCGTTTTCATACGTTGAAAACGCGTAATTACATCATCATCACCAACATTCATTAACATATCTTTATCGATATAACATACAAGAGAATTATTTAAAAATTGATCGGACATTCGATTTCAGAACTGCTCTTGACAATATTTTTACGTAAAATTTGGGAGGGGTCCAATGAAATTTTTGGAGGGGTCCAATTATCAAATATCACAAACCTACTCTTAATTTTTTTTTATTGGGCGGTGTCCATGGACACCCCTAGCAACCATGTGGATCCGCCACTGCGCAGAGGCCAAGTTTTTTGGAAGAGGATGAGGAGTCTTCGTGGGATTATCGCAAAGGTACAGAGTTCGGTCAACGCCGAGTAGATGAAAGAACCGAGCAGAGTGTTCGTGGGTCCTCTCTCGCATGGGTCTATATTCGAAGAGGTGGTGTATATTCGTAATGTGGTGCGTTGTACTCCAATATCGATGGTCGACTCGAGGAGATGGAGGAACTCGAGCCGGAAGCCGAGGATAGGAGCAAAGACATGTTTGTTTGGGTGCGTAATACGCCTAAAAGCTTTGGGAAATTTTTGGGTGTCTCGTGTAAGGGGTATGAAGATAAAATAGAAGATTTATTGATGGAAATTGAGAAGGTTCGAACTGAGAAAAGTAAAAAACAAGCTAACAGGGGGAAATCTAAGGGGCGGATCAGCCGGGAGGCTCAAAAATCTGTGTTGCAACATAAATTTTGATGGGGCAGCTAGTAAGAAGGGTGGGGGCACCACAGTTCAGCACATTTGTTAATTGATAGTTTATTTATGGATTTAAATATTTTAAGTAGGAATGTGTGGGGTTAAATGATTTTTAAAAAGACAGGTCATTAAAGAAGCAATTGGGAGATGGAAACCAAATGTTATTTTTTCAGAAACAAAGATGGAGCGGTTAGATAAACGGACGCTGACTTACCCGACTTCAAATTCAGCTCATGGTAGTCCTCGATGGTTCGGCGATTAACCATTTGTTGAAACAGATACTAAAATTATTTTCGCACCTATTTTTTTTTTCTACGGGTTAGATTTTTCTCGCTAGCATGTTAGGGTTTTCCATTGCTTTTCACTCAAAAGCCAAGGGTTAACCACAACTAACCAAAACCGACCAACATTTCAATGGTCTTATTTCGGAGGCCCATCATGAAACTTCTAACCGTCCGATCCCGATCCCGATGGATGTGCACTTCCTCCCCACCTCCATCACCTCCGAATCCTCCTTTGTCTTCACTACCTTCAGCTAATCCTCCCCGCTTTGGCTTCGCAGCTTTCCAGAGAAATACAATCTTTGGAAATCAAAAATCCATGTGGGATTTGGGATTTGTGGACGAAGGGGTTTATCATCTCAACGGTTGTGGAGGTCTGAAAGCATTGGGAAAAGTTGAGGAAGATTCAGAAAGACAAGGCATTGGGAAAAGTTGAGGAAGATTCAGAAAGACAGAAGGAGGCTACAGAGCAGATGGCTCTATCTTTTGAGTTGCTAATGATTCTGTTAAAGGTATTAGACTCTCTTGCTTCTCTTAAAGGTAAAGGTCTTGTTCCCTTAGCAGGATTTTCATTCTCTATACCAATTTAATTTCATGATTTCAGGTTTTACCTCTTTTTAGAGAGCTTAAGCAACTTTTGGAAGAGGAAAAGGAGAAGAATGAGAAAGAGAAGTTACTGTTGGAGGAAAAGAACAAGAAGAAATGATCCTCTCTTCTTTGGTATAATTTCATGTTCTCCTCAATTGTAATTTTGTTAGGCATCACTATGCTTAGATTCCGAGACTACCTTTCCTACAACCTTTTGTATTAGGTTCATCTAGAGGCATTTGGGGTCGGAGAGTAATAGTGAAGTGGGAAAGCAACATTGTTACTAAGCCGGATCATGTTCAGGGTTCTCATTCTATTTCTTGTTTTTTCAAGGTGGTGGATACTGGGCTTCAATGGGTTTTTTCAGGAGTCTACGGGCCAAGTACGGATGCCTCTCGTGTGGGTTTATGGACAGAGCTATCTTCAGTAAGGCAGAGGTGGAAATTTCCTTGGTGTGTGGGGGGGGGATTTCAATGCAGTTAGCTTTCCCCATTAGCGTACGGGTCTAGCACAACTCACAAGGCATGTCTCATTTTAATGATTTTATCAATGAAATGGGCCGTTAGAAGGGAATTCTTTCACATGGTTTAGAAGTGGGGCGAGACATCAATGCTCAAGGATAGACATATTCCTTCTTACTCCGGAGTGGGAAGAGTAGTTCGGTGGTTTCTCTCAGAAAAGTCAGGGTGGTGTCCGATCACTCTCCCATTATTCTCAAGCAAAGGGCGGATCTAGGAATATTATTGACCGTGTCCAAAATTTTAACTACTCCCTCTGTCCCAAAATATATGACGTTTTAGGGCTTTTCACATAGACCAAAGAAACATATTGTAAAGACTAAACTGCCCTTATCCAAACATTAATGAGGTGTCTTGATATTCTTGCCCAAAGAGCCAAACACGGGTTACGAAGTTAATAAATATGGGAGAATTGGAGAACAAAAGGGAAAAAGTTTCTTAAAAATTCCAAAGTGTTATCTATTTTAGAACAAAAAAATTATCCCAAGACGTCATATATTTTGGGACGGAGAGAGTATTACATAAAAAAAATTAGAAATTACAATTTGTCCTTTACGCGTTTTCATACGTTGAAAACGCGTAATTACATCATCATCACCAACATTCATTAACATATCTTTATCGATATAACATACAAGAGAATTATTTAAAAATTGATCGGACATTCGATTTCGTAAATCCGTCTTGACAATATTTTTTACAGAAAATTTGGGAGGGGTCCAATGAAATTTTTTGGAGGGGTCCAATTATCAAATATCACAAACCTACTCTTAATTTTTTTTTTATTGGGCGGTGTCACAAACCTGGACACCCCTAGCTTAATTTTTTTTTACCATGTGGATCCGCAACCATGTGGATCCGCCACTGCGCAGAGGCCAAGTTTTTTGGCAGAGGATGAGGAGTCTTCGTGGGATTATCGCAAAGGTACAGAGAGTTCGGTCAACGCCAGAGTAGATGAAAGAACTGGAGCAGAGTGTTCGTGGGTCCTCTCTGCATGGGTCTATATTCAGAAGAGGTGGTGTATATTCAGAACAGGTGGTGCAGTGTACTCCAATATCGATGGTCAGACCTGAGGAGATGGAGGAACTCGAGCTGGAAGCTGAGGATAGGAGCAAAGACATGTTTGTTTGGGTGCGTAATACAGCTAAAAGCTTTGGGAAATTTTTGGGTGTCTCGTGTAAGGGGTATGAAGATAAAATAGAAGATTTGTTGATGGAAATTGAGAAGGTTCGAACTGAGAAAAGTAAAAACAAGCTAAGTGGGGAAATCTAAGGGGCGGATCAGGCCGGGAGGCTCAAAAATCGTGTTGCAACATAAATTTTGATGGGGCAGCTAGTAAGAAGGGTGGGGCACCACAGTTCAAAGACATTTGTTAATTGATAGTTTATTTATGGATTTAAATATTTTAAGTAGGAATGTGTGGGGTTAAATGATTTTTAAAAAAGACAGGTCATTAAAGAAGCAATTGGGAGATGGAAACCAAATGTTATTTTTTTGCAGGAAACAAAGATGGAGCGGTTAGATAAACGGACAGTGACTTACACGACTTCAAATTCAGCTCATGGTAGTCCTCAGATGGTTCCGGCGATTAACCATTTGCTGAAACAGATACTAAAATTATTTTCGCACCTATTTTTTTTTCTACGGGTTAGATTTTTCTGCTAGCATGTTAGGGTTTTCCGGCTGCTTTTCACTCAAAAGCCAAGGGTTAACCACAACTAACCAGCACACCGACCAACATTTCAATGGTCTCATTTCGAGGCCCATCATGAAACTTCTAACCGTCCGATCCCGATCCCGATGGATGTGCACTTCCTCCCCACCTCCATCACCTCCGAATCCTCCTTTGTCTTCACTACCTTCAGCTAATCCTCCCCGCTTCGGCTTCGCAGCTTTCCGGAGAAATACAAGCTTTGGAAATCAAAAATCCATGTGGGATCTGGGATTTGTGGACGAAGGGGTTTATCATCTCAACGGTTGTGGAGGACTGAAAGCATTGGGAAAAGTTGAGGAAGATTCAGAAAGACAAGGCATTGGGAAAAGTTGAGGAAGATTCAGAAAGACAAGGCATTGGGAAAAGTTGAGGAAGATTCAGAAAGACAGAAGGAGGCTACAGAGCAGATGGCTCTATCTTTTGAGTTGCTAATGATTCTGTTAAAGGTATTAGACTCTCTTGCTTCTCTTAAAGGTAAAGGTCTTGTTCCCTTAGCAGGATTTTCATTCTCTATACCAATTTAATTTCATGATTTCAGGTTTTACCTCTTTTTAGAGAGCTTAAGCAACTTTTGGAAGAGGAAAAGGAGAAGAATGAGAAAGAGAAGTTACTGTTGGAGGAAAAGAACAAGAAGAAATGATCCTCTCTTCTTTGGTATAATTTCATGTTCTCCTCAATTGTAATTTTGTTAGGGCATCACTATGCTTAGATTCTGAGACTACCTTTCCTACAACCTTTTGTATTAGGTTCATCTAGAGGCATTTGGGGCTGCCGGGAGAGTAATAGTGATGTGGGAAAGCAACATTGTTACTAAGCCGGATCATGTTCAGGGTTCTCATTCTATTTCTTGTTTTTTCAAGGTGGTGGATACTGGGCTTCAATGGGTTTTTTCAGGAGTCTACGGGCCAAGTACGGATGCCTCTCGTGTGGGTTTATGGACAGAGCTATCTTCAGTAAGGCAGAGGTGGAAATTTCCTTGGTGTGTGTGGGGGGATTTCAATGCAATTAGCTTTCCCCATTAGCGTACGGGTCTAGCACAACTCACAAGGCATGTCTCATTTTAATGATTTTATCAATGAAATGGGCCGTTAGAAGGGAATTCTTTCACATGGTTTAGAAGTGGGTCGAGACAGCAATGCTCAAGGATAGACATATTCCTTCTTACTCCGGAGTGGGAAGAGTAGTTCGGTGGTTTCTCTCAGAAAAGTCAGGGTGGTGTCCGATCACTCTCCCATTATTCTCAAGCAGTGGCGGATCTAGGAATATTATTGACCGGTGTCCAAAATTTTAACTACTCCCTCTGTCCCAAAATATATGACGTTTTAGGGCTTTTCACATAGACCAAAGAAACATATTGTAAAGACTAAACTGCCCTTATCCAAACATTAATGAGGTGTCTTGATATTCTTGCCCAAAGAGCCAAACACGGGTTACGAAGTTAATAAATATGGGAGAATTGGAGAACAAAAGGGAAAAAGTTTCTTAAAAATTCCAAAGTGTTATCTATTTTAGAACAAAAAAATTATCCCAAGACGTCATATATTTTGGGACGGAGAGAGTATTACATAAAAAAAATTAGAAATTACAATTTGTCCTTTACGCGTTTTCATACGTTGAAAATGCGTAATTACATCATCATCACCAACATTCATTAACATATCTTTATCGATATAACATACAAGAGAATTATTTAAAAATTGATCGGACATTCGATTTCAGAACTGCCTTGACAATATTTTTTACAGAAAATTTGGGAGGGGTCCAATGAAATTTTTTGGAGGGGTCCAATTATCAAATATCACAAACCTACTCTTAATTTTTTTTTTATTGGGCGGTGTCAATGGACACCCCTAGCAACCATGTGGATCCGCCACTGCGCAGAGGCCAAGTTTTTTGGCAGAGGATGAGGAGTCTTCGTGGGATTATCGCAAAGGTACAGAGAGTTCGGTCAACGCCAGAGTAGATGAAAGAACTGGAGCAGAGTGTTCGTGGGTCCTCTCTGCATGGGTCTATATTCAGAAGAGGTGGTGTATATTCAGAACAGGTGGTGCAGTTTACTCCAATATCGATGGTCAGACCTGAGGAGATGGAGGAACTCGAGCTGGAAGCTGAGGATAGGAGCAAAGACATGTTTGTTTGGGTGCGTAATACAGCTAAAAGCTTTGGGAAATTTTTGGGTGTCTCGTGTAAGGGGTATGAAGATAAAATAGAAGATTTGTTGATGGAAATTGAGAAGGTTCGAACTGAGAAAAGTAAAAAACAAGCTAACAGGGGGAAATCTAAGGGGCGGATCAGCCGGGAGGCTCAAAAATCTGTGTTGCAACATAAATTTTGATGGGGCAGCTAGTAAGAAGGGTGGGGGCACCACAGTTCAGCACATTTGTTAATTGATAGTTTATTTATGGATTTAAATATTTTAAGTAGGAATGTGTGGGGTTAAATGATTTTTAAAAAAGACAGGTCATTAAAGAAGCAATTGGGAGATGGAAACCAAATGTTATTTTTCTGCAGGAAACAAAGATGGAGCGGTTAGCTAAACAGACAGTGACTTACCCGACTTCAAATTTAGCTCATGGTAGTCCTCAGATGGTTCCGGCGATTAACCATTTGCTGAAACAGATACTAAAATTATTTTCGCACCTATTTTTTTTTTCTACGGGTTAGATTTTTCTGCTAGCATGTTAGGGTTTTCCTACTGCTTTTCACTCAAAAGCCAAGGGTTAACCACAACTAACCAGCACACCGACCGGCATTTCAATGGTCTCATTTCGGAGGCCCATCATGAAACTTCTAACCGTCCGATCCCGATCCCGATGGATGTGCACTTCCTCCCCACCTCCATCACCTCCGAATCCTCCTTTGTCTTCACTACCTTCAGCTAATCCTCCCCGCTTCGGCTTCGCCGCTTTCCGGAGAAATACAAGCTTTGGAAATCAAAAATCCATGTGGGATCTGGGATTTGTGGACGAAGGGGTTTATCATCTCAACGGTTGTGGAGGTCTGAAAGCATTGGGAAAAGTTGAGGAAGATTCAGAAAGACAAGGCATTGGGAAAAGTTGAGGAAGATTCAGAAAGACAGAAGGAGGCTACAGAGCATATGGCTCTATCTTTTGAGTTGCTAATGATTCTGTTAAAGGTATTAGACTCTCTTGCTTCTCTTAAAGGTAAAGGTCTTGTTCCCTTAGCAGGATTTTCATTCTCTATACCAATTTAATTTCATGATTTCAGGTTTTACCTCTTTTTAGAGAGCTTAAGAAACTTTTGGAAGAGGAAAAGGAGAAGAAGGAGAAAGAGAAGTTACTGTTGGAGGAAAAGAACAAGAAGAAATGATCCTCTCTTCTTTGGTATAATTTCATGTTCTCCTCAATTGTAATTTTGTTAGGGCATCACTATGCTTAGATTCTGAGACTACCTTTCCTACAACCTTTTGTATTAGGTTCATCTAGAGGCATTTGGGGCTGCCGGGAGAGTAATAGTGATGTGGGAAAGCAACATTGTTACTAAGCCGGATCATGTTCAGGGTTCTCATTCTATTTCTTGTTTTTTCAAGGTGGTGGATACTGGGCTTCAATGGGTTTTTTCAGGAGTCTACGGGCCAAGTACGGATGCCTCTCGTGTGGGTTTATGGACAGAGCTATCTTCTATAAGGCAGAGGTGGAAATTTCCTTGGTGTGTGTGGGGGGATTTCAATGCAATTAGCTTTCCCCATTAGCGTACGGGTCTAGTACAACTCACAAGGCATGTCTCATTTTAATGATTTTATCAATGAAATGGGCCGTTAGAAGGGAATTCTTTCACATGGTTTAGAAGTGGGTCGAGACAGCAATGCTCAAGGATAGACAGATTCCTTCTTACTCCGGAGTGGGAAGAGTAGTTCGGTGGTTTCTCTCAGAAAAGTCAGGGTGGTGTCCGATCACTCTCCCATTATTCTCAAGCAGTGGCGGATCTAGGAATATTATTGACCGGTGTCCAAAATTTTAACTACTCCCTCTGTCCCAAAATATATGACGTTTTAGGGCTTTTCACATAGACCAAAGAAACATATTGTAAAGACTAAACTGCCCTTATCCAAACATTAATGAGGTGTCTTGATATTCTTGCCCAAAGAGCCAAACACGGGTTACGAAGTTAATAAATATGGGAGAATTGGAGAACAAAAGGGAAAAAGTTTCTTAAAAATTCCAAAGTGTTATCTATTTTAGAACAAAAAAATTATCCCAAGACGTCATATATTTTGGGACGGAGAGAGTATTACATAAAAAAAATTAGAAATTACAATTTGTCCTTTACGCGTTTTCATACGTTGAAAATGTGTAATTACATCATCATCACCAACATTCATTAACATATCTTTATCGATATAACATACAAGAGAATTATTTAAAAATTGATCAGACATTCGATTTCGTAAATCCGTCTTGACAATATTTTTTACCGAAAATTTGGGAGGGGTCCAATTATCAAATATCACAAACCTACTCTTAATTTTTTTTTATTGGGCGATGTCAATGGACACCCCTAGCAACCATGTGGATCCGCCACTACGCAGAGGCCAAGTTTTCTGGCAGAGGATGAGGAGTCTTCGTGGGATTATCGCAAAGGTACAGAGAGTTCGGTCAACGCCAGAGTAGATGAAAGAACTGGAGCAGAGTGTTCGTGGGTCCTCTCTGCATGGGTCTATATTCGAAGAGGTGGTGTATATTCGTAATGGTGCGGTGTACTCCAATATCGATGGTCAGACCTGAGGAGTTGGAGGAACTCGAGCTGGAAGCTGAGGATAGGAGCAAAGACATGTTTGTTTGGGTGCGTAATACAGCTAAAAGCTTTGGGAAATTTTTGGGTGTCTCGTGTAAGGGGTATGAAGATAAAATAGAAGATTTGTTGATGGAAATTGAGAAGGTTCGAACTGAGAAAAGTAAAAAACAAGCTAACAGGGGGAAATCTAAGGGGCGGATCAGCCGGGAGGCTCAAAAATCTGTGTTGCAACATAAATTTTGATGGGGCAGCTAGTAAGAAGGGTGGGGGCACCACAGTTCAGCACATTTGTTAATTGATAGTTTATTTATGGATTTAAATATTTTAAGTAGGAATGTGTGGGGTTAAATGATTTTTAAAAAGACAGGTCATTAAAGAAGCAATTGGGAGATGGAAACCAAATGTTATTTTTCTTCAGGAAACAAAGATGGAGTGGTTAGATAAACGGACAGTGACTTACCCGACTTCAAATTCAGCTCATGGTAGTCCTTAGATGGTTCCGGCGATTAACCATTTGCTGAAACAGATACTAAAATTATTTTCGCACCTATTTTTTTTTTCTACGGGTTAGATTTTTTTGCTAACATGTTAGGGTTTTCCGGCTGCTTTTCACTCAAAAGCCCATGGTTAACCACAACTAACCAAAGACCGACCAAGCATTTCAATGGTCTCATTTCGAGGCCCATCATGAAACTTCTAACCGTCCGATCCCGATCCTCGATGGATGTGCACTTCCTCCCCACCTCCATCACCTCCGAATCCTCCTTTGTCTTCACTACCTTCAGCTAATCCTCCGCCGGCCGCTTTCCGGAGAAATACAAGCTTTGGAAATAAAAAAATCCATGTGGGATCTGGGATTTGTGGACGAAGGGGTTTATCATCTCAACGGTTGTGGAGGTCTGAAAGCATTGGGAAAAGTTGAGGAAGATTCAGAAAGACCAGGCATTGGGAAAAGTTGAGGAAGATTCAGAAAGACAGAAGGAGGCTACAGAGCAGATGGCTCTATCTTTTGAGTTGCTAATGATTCTGTTAAAGGTATTAGACTCTCTTGCTTCTCTTAAAGGTAAAGGTCTTGTTCCCTTAGCAGGATTTTCATTCTCTATACCAATTTAATTTCATGATTTCAGGTTTTACCTCTTTTTAGAGAGCTTAAGCAACTTTTGGAAGAGGAAAAGGAGAAGAAGGAGAAAGAGAAGTTACTGTTGGAGGAAAAGAACAAGAAGAAATGATCCTCTTTTCTTTGGTATAATTTCATGTTCTCCTCAATTGTAATTTTGTTAGGGCATCACTATGCTTAGATTCTGAGACTACCTTTCCTACAACCTTTTATATTAGGTTCATCTAGAGGCATTTGGGGCTGCCGGGAGAGTAATAGTGATGTGGGAAAGCAACATTGTTACTAAGCCGGATCATGTTCAGGGTTCTCATTCTATTTCTTGTTTTTTCAAGGTGGTGGATACTGGGCTTCAATGGGTTTTTTCAGGAGTCTACGGGCCAAGTACGGATGCCTCTCGTGGGTTTATGGACGAGCTATCTTCAAGAAGGCGAGGTGGAAATTTCCTTGTGTGTGTGGGGATTTCAATGCGCTTAGCTTTCCCCATTAGCATACGGGTCTAGCACAACTCACAAGGCATGTCTCATTTTAATGATTTTATCAATGAAATGGGCCGTTAGAAGGGAATTCTTTCACATGGTTTAGAAGTGGGGCGAGACATCAATGCTCAAGGATAGACTGATTCCTTCTTACTCCGAGTGGGAAGAGTAGTTCGGTGGTTTCTCTTAGAAAAGTCAGGGTGGTGTCCGATCACTCTCACATTATTCTCAAGCAGTGGTGGATCTAGGAATATTATTGACTGGTGTCCAAAATTTTAATTACTCCCTCTGTCCCAAAATATATGACGTTTTAGGGCTTTTCACATAGACCAAAGAAACATATTGTAAAGACTAAACTGCCCTTATCCAAACATTAATGAGGTGTCTTGATATTCTTGCCCAAAGAGCCAAACACGGGTTACGAAGTTAATAAATATGGGAGAATTGGAGAACAAAAGGGAAAAAGTTTCTTAAAAATTCCAAAGTGTTATCTATTTTAGAACAAAAAAAATTATCCCAAGACGTCATATATTTTGGGAAGGAGAGAGTATTACATAAAAAAAAATTAGAAATTACAATTTGTCCTTCACGCGTTTTCATACGTTGAAAACGCGTAATTACATCATCATCACCAACATTCATTAACATATCTTTTTCGATATAACATATAAGAGAATTATTTAAAAATTGATCGGACATTCGATTTTATAAATCCGTCTTGACAATATTTTTTACAGAAAATTTGGGAGAGGTCCATTGAAAATTTTTGGAGGAGTCCAATTATCAAATATCACAAACCTACTCTTAATTTTTTTTTATTGGGCGGTGTCCCTGGCAACCATGTGGATCCGCCACTGCGAAGAGGCCAAGTTTTTTGGCAGAGGATGAGGAGTCTTCGTGGGATTATCGCAAAGGTACAGAGAGTTCGGTCAACGCCAGAGTAGATGAAATAACTGGAGTAGAGTGTTCGTGGGTCCTCTATGCATGGGTCTATATTCAGAAGAGGTGGTGCGGTGTACTCCAATATCGAAGACAGGTTATTAAAGTAGCAATTGGGAGATGGAAACCAAATGTTATTTTTCTGCAGGAAACAAAGATGGAGCGGTTAGATAAACGGACAGTAACTTACCCGACTTCAAATTCAGCTCATGGTAGTCCTCAGATGGTTCCGGCGATTAACCATTTGCTGAAACAAATACTAAAATTATTTTCGCACCTATTTTTTTTTTCTACGGGTTAGATTTTTCTGCTAGCATGTTAGGGTTTTCTGGCTGATTTTTAATCATAATAATAATAATAATAATAATAATAATAATAATAATAATAATAATAATAATAATAATAATAATAATAATAATAATAATAATAATGTTAATAATAATAATAATGTTAATAATAATAATAATAATAATAATAATAATAATAATAATAATAATAATAATAATCATCATCATCATCATCATCATCATCATAATACTAATGATGCAAATCACATTTTGTGATGATGTTATTTTACTCTTTATATTTGATTTCAGTTTTATTTCAATTTATTAATCAAATACACACACTAACTTATGAAAGCTAATCAGCACTTTTAAGAAGCTAAATCAAACATCACCAGTTATTAGTCATCAGTCATAAGTCATAAGCAATAAGTCATCAGCACATATCAATAAGCTAAATCAAACAGACCCTAAATAGCCTTATTAGCCGTCGGGCTTGGAAAAATAACAAAAAATAACAAGTGCAATTCAATGTTGTATTCATTTTAAAATGAAAGCTTGATTCTCAATTTGATCACTTTACTATTACGAAAAGTCCGTTAGGTTCACTGTACTATATTTTTTCACAGTTTGATAACTCTATATTACAAAAAAGTATCAATTTGGTTTATGAGTTGGATGCTGTTAACAGAAGTCATTGAAAAGACATAAATGTCTATAGTTTTGAGCGTTGCTAGAAAATTGAAGGAAAAATAGTAGCTGCAAGAAATTTGATGGGGGCTATTTGACAAATTTGAAACATCTTCCTCCTTGAGTTGTGCACTCTCTTTCCCTCTCATGCCGCATATTTTTCTCTCTTCACGTCCTATCTCCGTCTCCGGCCAAGCATCCAACTGCGCTCATCTCCATCTTTGATCCCTCCTTCAGCATATATTGTATAAATATATTAAAATATATTTATCATAACATTACCAGTATTTTGATTTTGAAATGGCCACCTTGAAATCAATGACGACAAATGCAATCCTATGAAACTCAAATCGCTAATATAAGGCAAAAGATTAAGTCAATTTTGCATTCAATGGATATCAACTTAATTGAGAATGACATTGTAAAAACTAATAAAGTTTAGAAATAATGACAAAATCTTTCCATCGATATATTGAACATATATATAGGAGTACAATACTTGCTACACAAGTTTAACCTAGAGAGTCCAAATACAAAAATGATTAGAAAACCTAAATACAAAGGGATTAGGAAAGTATAAACTAACTATAAATATATTATATTCTCTTATATGCTCCTGCAAGATGGATCATCGTTAGGAGAGACCAACCTTGAGAAGAAGATGCTGAGAGTGCGTGAGTTGACGATGTGAGAGAATGGTCTGCGAGCTGGTGAGAGCCTGGTTTGCCAAGGACAAGGTTTGCTCGAGGAACGAGCTGGTGAAAAAGGGGTCTTCGACGAGATAAGAAGAACCTGGTGTGCCGAGGAGACAAGTTTGCTTGATGAGCAAGCTGGTGAACGAGGGGTCTTTGGCAAGCTGGTGAGAGCTTGGTTTACCAAGGAATCTGGATTTGCTTAAAGAAAAAGCTGGGTTAGGGAGGGTGTCGACGAGTTGATCATAGTTGGGTTTGCCGAGGAGTTCTTGGGTTGATGTGGTGGAAGGAGGGTTAGGGTAGCGGAAGGTTGGTAGACAATAGCTGAGGAAGGACATCGGCGAGCTGGTCAGAGCTTGGTTAGCCGAGGTGTCCTTTAGTTGCTCAAGGGGGGAGAACCGGCTTGGTTGTGAAGAGTTGCCAGATCTGAACTTGGGTTTAGTGATCAGATCTGGGTTGGCAGCGGCTTTGGTGGGAGGAAGGTATAAGGAGGAGGAAGGTTGGTGGTTTAAGGTTAGGAGGTTGCCAAGGTAAAGGAGGGGCGACGTTGGCAGTGGCTTTGGTGGGAAGATTTGTAGAGGCTGAAGGTTGGAGGTAATAGGTGCTAAAGGAGAGGCAATTGAGGAAGGGCGTAGGCGAGCTCGTAAGAGCTTGGTTTGCCGAGGTGTCCTTTGGTTACTAAGGGGGGAGGGGAGGGAACCGACTTGATCTAAACGTGGGGTTGGTGGTCCGATCTTGGTTGGCGGCGGCTATGGTGGGAAGAAGTTTTAGGGTTGCAAAATGTGGTGGTGATTTTAGGTTTTAAGAGCGAGACTCTGATAACATATAAGAAAATATAATATAAACTAACTATAAATATAATATATTACAAATATATTATATTCTCTTATAGACATCAGTGTTATCTTACGCACCTGTTGGGTCTGCCTCAATACTCCATTGGATACAACACTTTCCCCTCACTCTATTTTTCACACCAAACACACAACACGTACAAAACCCAAGATTGGTTTCACGTCTCGTGCAACTGCCTCCTTCAATTGCTACCTTACCACTTTTAATTGATGAGTTCAAATTGTTGACTATGACGATGACGGCGAAGTGCCTACGACCCCACAAATAGAGAAACCCAGATTGCGAAACCCTACAATAATCAAAACTCAAATCTGAAACAGAAATCAAAACTAGATCTGAATCTCTCTTTCGCCATCGATTTCTTCATTCGCAGCTTTCACCATGTTCACGAAATTGATAGTGAAGCAATTGATGAACCTACAAACGTAGAAACCCATATCGACAAATAAACACTTATCTCCAAAAGACTCAGATTTTTACATGCCAAGCTGATCCTTTTACAAAGGGAGGCATACCTTGAGTCTAATACTTCCCCACTTAACGAATGGATCAATGAATTAAAGAAGAGAATCGTGAGGGAAGATTTCTTCGACACATACCATCGATTTTTCCTTTGACAACAACTTTTGACCTTTCTTTTCCATGGGTTTGGATTAAATGCATCATACACATGGTAAGAGCAAGGGTAGTTTTGGGTTTTAATTTTTTGAAAGTTTTTCATCAAAAAAATCCCGAAGGAGTGATTAACGTTAGACTTTTTGTAAAGTATAGCTACCAAACTATGAAAAAACATAGTAGTGTGAGTTTAGTGGATTTTTCGCAATAATAGAGTGACCAAATTGAAAATTAAGCCTAAAAAGAATTAAAAATAACTACTCTCTTCGTTATGAGTAAACGATCCATTATGACATATTACGATGTTCTATTTAAAGAGTCATTTTAAGGCATTAAAGTACTTAAAGTATCATTTTAAGGCATTCAATTATCGTTTTGTTACTAATTGGTAACTAAAAGTATTAGTATTTTCTTTAAAAAATTAATTTTTAAACGGAGACTCTTTTACCCGAACGTTAAAAATATATATTTGTTGTAAAGGGGCGTGAGAAGAGATTGAACCAAAGGTCTACATATCAAGCTACGTAGACCACTGGGCCTAGGGTGAAAATTGTAATTCATGAACCGTACTAAGAACATCTCCATTGTTGCAAAATATTCACTTCTTAGATCTCTTCTTATTAAGAAGATGAAAATTAACAATGGTGGCAAAATTTTTGGCATGGACACATAGGAGAGAAAATTGGTTTACTTCCTATTTAGGAAGAAAAATTGATTTAAGGAAGAATTGGTCGGTTGGGGGAAGGTGTGGTGCACCACCACGGCACCACTTGCCCACAGTAGGGTCGTGCACCACATGCGCTCAATAGGGACGTGAGAGAGGATTGTGGGTGGGTTCCATGTCTGATTTTTTTGACTTCAAATTTTTTTTTTTAAATCTCAGCTTCCTCCTGTGTACCGTTGGGTGTGTGGGAAATTGAGTTGACAATGTTTTCACTAATTTTTTTATTTATTTTTATTTTTTTTAAAGTATTTTTTTCTTCCCTATAAATATATTACCTCAACCTTCTTCATTTTATCTACAACTTTTTCATTCTCTCTTCTACTTAAATTATAAATTATAAAATTTATGAATAATTTATTAACTATAAATTAATTAATGTCTTAATTTATAAATTAATTTATTTATACGGATTTTTAAATATGAAATATATTAAAGAAAGTTAAATAAAAATAAGATTGAAATGTAACGTTAATGATGTGTCAGTGGGACACAACTAAAAAGATATTAAGAAGATTATATAATGAGAAAATATATTTTTAAGTAGGTAAGAAGAGAAAAATATATAGATGACAATAACAGTAAGATCCAACTAAGATGTAACAATGAGGATCCTACTTATATAAGATATTCAGAATAGTTATCTATGGCTATACTTGATCGGCAAGATTAGTCTTCACCAACCATCTTTTGTTTTATTTTAGAAAATTCAAACTCTAGGAAAATTTAATAATTTTTTGAGAAACTTCTTAACCAACTATGTATCTTTTTGAGATGCGGAGATCTCCTTAATGTATTCGCTCGGCTTACATTATTTTCTTTGGAAAAAAAATATATCAAAAAGTTATCTAAAAATAAATAATAATCTTCCTTCAAAACAGTCTGAAAATTAAAATTTTAATACCAAATAGTCCCAAAGTTAATGTTTCTACTAATACTATTAAGGGATAAGTGTACCATTAGTCCCTGAACTTTGGCCGAAGCCATCATTAGTCCCCAAACTTCAAAAAGTTTCACCACTGACCTAAGTAGGCCTTTTTTGCTCATCGGAGGTCCCTAGCCCTAACGCCGTTAGTTTATTTCCGTTAAGTGAACATGTGCCACTCACATGCACAAAATAAGGGAGTTATGTGTAACTTAATCAAAGTAAGGGAGTAATGTGAAAATTTTAAATCCAAAAGAAATTTTAAAAATAAAACCATGCTCTACTGAAGTATGAACACTTACTCCTCTCTCTCTCTCTCTCTCTCTTTCTAGAATTTAAATTTGTTTCTCTCTCTAAAACAGCAACAACAATGGATTCTGCAAACCTGCTCCACGGCTCTTTCACACCATAGTCCCTCATTACCCAAATATTAGTCGTAGAATTTGTCAAACAAAGAAAACCACCAAGAACCCGGACTTCCAGTTGGGTTTCTACAGTTAACTCACACGGTGGAGGCACCTCCTGAACGCCTCATCGCCCAAATCAAAGGCAAAATGGATACTGAGAATCCCAATTTTTCCGACATAACAAATGGACAGAACCATTCACGAAAACCCCTGCATCCGCAACATCAGAACATAAAATTTTACTGCCTAACCAATAGAAAGGGGAATTCTGAACCATTTTCCAGTAATTACTTCTCAACATATAAACCCAAACAAAGTTTTTACAAAATATAACCACCTTATAATCATGGGTCAATGAATCATAACCTAATCCATAAATTCCACTGGAAGTAACACCCACCATGGAAGAGTTGGGGGAGGGTAATTTCTTGCATTCTCGAGTTGTTGGATTAAGCAAACACAACTTGTATTGGCCAGTGAGTGCTAAAATTAAGCCGTCGCAAGACCCACACACAGCCAACCACCCGTTGGATTGTTCGAATTCGAGCACTGATGTGATCCGACCATTGGTAAATTGGTAACCTTCAAAGTCAACAACGATGAGAGGTCTGAATATGGGGCGAATATGACGCTATGGCCGATTAGTTTGAGAGAGGTGGGTTTTGATGAATTTGGGGTCGAAATCGTGGTTTTCCAGGTTTTGAACGCATTGCTGCCAAGGACTTGGCCTAAGTCGATAGAGTATTTCTGGTATGAGCTCCTCAGGAAGATTCACGCCGGTCAGCATAGCTACCGTTCTTTTACAGAGACTGCCGGAGAACTTCAATGGGTTCTTCTTATATGCTCAGTTTTATTTTTAAAAATTTCTTTTGGATTTAAAATTTTCACATTACTCCCTTACTTTGATTAAGTTACACATAACCCCCTTATTTTGTGCATGTGAGTGACACATGTTCACTTAACGGAAATAAACTAACGGCGTTAGGGCTAGGGACCTCCGATGAGCAAAAAAGGCCTACTTAGGTCAGTGGTGAAACTTTTTGAAGTTTGGGGACTAATGATGGCTTCGGCCAAAGTTCAGGGACTAATGGTACACTTATCCCTACTATTAACTATTAAGTGCTCTCAAACATGCGATAAAAATAAAATAATATTACTACAAGAAAAAACATTGTAATTTTAGGCATAAAATATTTTATAATAAACTGCTGTATTATTTGCAAAGAATAATATGATAATTTTTTTGTTTTGTTACTGTGATTTATTACTTAGTATTATTAAAAATATAATTAACGTTTTTCATAAACAGTGATGCTTGGTTCACTACCCGGTATTACAAGTTTGTCTTGAAGAAAGGCTAGCAATTTTGTTTCCCTAAAGCTTTAATCTGAACCCCCTTCCCCAAAACAGGAACATTAAATCCCGATAAATCCGACGGGGATTTAGGGGATTCGGGTACACTCAATTTTCTTGAAAGCAAAATTGCACCATGATGGTAGAATTTTCGCCCCTTCAAATATAGGAAATGGTATACCACTCACTCGATCATGAACGTGACACTTGGAAATTAAATTGTTTGTTTTGCTATATATCACTATCATTTCATATCATATCGAATTTGTCAGTTGACATACATGCATCAACCAATAGATTTGATTCAAAGATAAACGAGGTAAGATTACAGAAGAAATCATTTATTTAAAGATGAAAAGTCATGGATTGAGCGAATGGTTGGTTGAATGTGTCTTTCCTATTTCACTATTATACTACCTCCGATCTCGAAAAGTCCTCGTTTAAAAGTCAAATTTTTTAAAAGAAAATAACACTTTTATCAGCCTATTAGTAATAAAATAACACTTTTAGTATTTTTTTTTATTTTTTAAAATTGATTTTTTAAGTAAAACATCACATAATCGAATATTAGACTCTTTGCTCAGAACGGAAGGAGTATATCATTATAATAGATGAATTTTTCTCCAAGGTTTGATCTATTATTCAAAGATCTAGAGTAATAAATTAGTGAGATTTGTTCAACGAGCCGGGAATAGGAATTAGGATGTTAAAGCTTATCACTCTATTGATGACTTTGAAGTAGTATATGATTATGGTTACTTTTCAATGATACATGCTTTATATATATATACATCTTAATGTATGTGTTTATAACACGATGTTAATATATATGATTTCGTCAAATGAAATGACAGTGCTTAAATAGAAAGTACGATTTAAAAGAAATGTTACATTTGAGGGATACATTGCTTCAGGTGATAGTTGAGTGATTGGTGTTTTATAAGGAATGATTATTCAGAAGATTAATCGCAGAGTGTGATTTTGTAATGTGAAGATAAAACACAGGGAGAAGAAAAATGAGTGACTGCTCATAATATTAATTTAGGGGGTGGCTTGTAATAGCGAAAGAAAAAATTATGGAGTTAAATATGGATAACTACTCACAGATGTGAATGTGAGGGTGAATCTCAACCATTAAATTTTTAAAGATAATTTAATCTCAACTTCTGAATAGCTATAATCAATTATCTGGTTGTTTTATAATATATATATATGTGTGTGTGTGTGTGTGTGTGAACTGTGAAGGTTAAAAAATGAATAATTTGTCACTTTTAGCATTAAAAGTACCACATTTGTCCCTAGAAATGTCACTTTGTATTTTAATAAAAAATTCTTTTTTTCTTTCAAAGTATCACTTTTGACAATAAAAAATGTCACTTTTACCCTTAAAAATATCACTTTTGAACACAAAATATTAAAAAATGAAGTTAATCAAAATTTTAAGTTAATTTAGAAATAAAATGCAAAGTCGGGACACGTAGGGACTTCGATAGCCATGTTCAAAAAGAGGGAGGGCACCAGAGCAAATATACAAACATTTCATTAATGTATTGGCGGCTCCTGCGCACGCCACGTGGCCTTCCCCCTTCCGACTGACCCACACATTTTGAATTGTATCCTGGTTTGATTAATCGGTTGAAACCTTTTAACCTCTCATTTTGACTTTTTTTACTGGGTAATCTGCGGTCTTACTCGATAGGTTATCACTGTAACTAGTGGCGGACGCAGAGATTTAATCAGGTGTAGGCAACTTGTAAAATTTAACAGATTATTATTATAAAAAATTATTTAACAAAAATAAACCCCAAGTGGGAGCAACTTCCCCAGACCATTACACATGTGTCCGTCTCTGGCTGCAACAACCTCATTTTTTTGGGCTCCGTCTTACTTACGGATTGAGAATCTATAAAACAGTCTTATAGAAGTTTTTGCTAAAAAAAAAATGAGATCAATTATTTAAGAACGGAGTAAAGTGTATTATAAAGGGATTACAACTTACAATTCCTCACGGCTATAAGTAAACTAACTAACTAAAAGAAGGGTATGATGTTAGTATCATTTTTCACAATTGAAATCATTTATTCGGGATCAAATTGTCTTTGGCACCATCAAATTTGGTATTTTAGAAATTTGGTAATAAATATTGTGATCATGAGTCTAAGACTACATCATTTGCTTATTATTATTATTATTTTCATGTACTAACACGTACCACGGGTAAATTTTCATTTCCATCGATGCCATTTGTGTATGCTTTCCAAGGTAATATGGAGTATTATATATTCATGAGAATTAGTCAACTAAACAAATTAAAGGACTAATCTAATAATCCCAGATTCTTAAGGGGGTTTGACTATAATGTCCTCTCAACGAGGAGTAGATGATAATATTACATTATTACCCAACGGCCAACTGTGTTTTATTTCGGATATGACCCCTTGACTTCAATTCATTAAAGTTACCCCGTACGTGTGGTGTACTACCCGGTAAACAGAATTACTTCACAGATAAGATAAGGGGGGAGGTGGAGTTGTTGCCATCCATGTCGATAATAACCTTATGGCTCGTTTGGTGCAATGTTTTGAAAATGTGAGCTTTTTTAAAACGCAGTTTTATTTTTGTAAACACGTTTGGAAAATTATTTTAAAACGCTATTTTTCATAAAAAACTATTTGAAAACATAGCATATTTTTAAAACGCTACAAATTTGAGCGTTTTAAAACGCTCCACGTTTTTAAAACGTTGCGTTTTAAAACGCTGCATTAAAACACTTTTAAAAACAAAAACGCTGCGTTTTTTATCAACGTTTTGACCAAAATGCTCCACCAAACAAGCACTTAATATCCATCAAGGCTGGTGTGGTGTCTGGTGAGTCGGCTTTCCGAGAAAATAGGGTAAATAAATTGAAGGATATGATTAAACCTTCCAACTCAAAGTAACTAAGGGGGTTTACTGTAAATTCTCTCTTCCAGAAGATTGGTCAAAATCAAAGCCTCGTTCAAACAAACTTTTTGATCATGTCTAAGGAATCTCAAAGCTTTAATGGAGTCGCCATACAAAATCCAACATGATGACTGGAATGTAAACCCTCTTGCTAATGCTCGTGGACTCCATTTTTCTACACCATTTTTGTTCTTTTACTTTTCTAATTAACCATAATTTTCAACAAGCTAGCTAAAACTCATGAAGGGGTGCAACCATAAACAAAATATCACGCTTGACATGATGTTGTTACTAGCTATGTCATTTCATGCATTTGCTTCCTTTCTTGCTATATATGATCATTCTTTGGCCTGACCGAATTTAGGAAGTCTAATTCTGGGTTTTGAAATATTGAAAGGAAAAATTGCAAATCATTCTCATTTTTAAGTTTTCAACCACATTAAACCCTTATATTTTTTTGTAACCGAAAAAGACACTTTATGCTTCGATGCATCAATTGTACATCATGATGCATGAAACTGCCTTATTTTGTACATCGCTCGCAGTGTATGACGTGCCTTTTTCGACTTACGAAAAAATATGTAGGTTTAAAGTAGTTGAAAAATATCTAGAGGGGCCATGTCGAATTTCTCCCAAATTAAAATGGAATAATTGCGAGCCGGTGCCATTTGAATGATTTCCAACCGCACAAGTTCCTTATTTTTTTGTAACCGCTGGAATTCATTTTCATAAAATTCTTCCTAAATTGCCTCTCCCAACAAACAGAGAACGAAGTAAACTTCCCTATAGGTGTTGGTTGAGCAAGCTTCTTTTCCTCCACCATTTTTCCTGTAATGACATACAAATTTTCCTCCACCATTTTTCTTGTAATGACATATGAATGATATACAATTAAAAAGCTTCTCTAGTCTGCCTTTCATAATGACAAATATCACAATTTAAGAAGTGATCAGAATTTATATTGAATTGAGAGGCAGTAAGACCGATATGTTTCATAGATGAAGATGGAGTTCTTTAATGACACAAATGCAATTTATTTAAAGAAGAATAAGAATTACATTGCTGTTGTTTTCGATGCGAGCATTGGCGTCAGAGTCTTCTATGCGGACGTCAGAGTCTTCGCTGTGGGCGTTGGAATCTTTGATGTGGGTGTCGTTCATTTTTGGAGTCTTCGATGTGGGCGTCAGAATCTTTGATGTGGACTTCGTTCATTTTCCGAGTGTTCGATATGGGCGTCGTTCATTTACTTACGCATCCGACCCAGCCAAGTGAAAAAGGAGCAGAAAACAAACGGACCAAGAACCACCCATGCACCATCGGATGCTAAATGCAACGTTCTTTGATTGCATTATCCACTTCTTGCACTAATTCTTCTCTCGTACTATTGCACGATGTAATCACCTAAAGTCATTAGCAAAACCAAACAAATATAACCTGTTAAGCATAGACGAATGGACAATAATAGGATTCTCCCAAACAAAGACAACTTTTCACTTCTTGTTGTGTAATTCATTTTTAGAGTCTTAGAAATTTTCAAATCTGATGAGAGAGTGTGAGAGATACAGAAAGAGAAAGTGATGGAGACTTTTTTCATTCCCAAAGTGTAATAATGACTAGTGAGAGAGAGAGAGAGAGAAAGAGAGAGTAACCATTCATCATTAACGAGGGAAGATAAATGTAAAGATAAATGATGTCCAATTTTCGCATTGCGATGCCCACCTTTTGCATTGTGATGCTCAATTTTTTAATTGTGATGCTCATATTTTTCATTGCGAGGCCCAATTTTGGGCAGGAGCTTTGTGTGTGTGTCTTTTATTCTTTAAGGGTATTTTCGATATTTAACCCTAAAAATGTACTTTATCGGTTAAATAAAATAAAATAGACTGGAGAGGTTGTAATATCTCTAAAAGGTACCGTTCGATTATCACCCAATTAAAATCATTATTCTATTCTTTTCGGTTTAACCAATCAACCGTTGGAATTGCCTATTTCATTCCGGCCCAATAGTGGCATACAAAACACTTGACTTGGCAAGTGTTTTTACTTTTTAGTCGTAGCTCAAGTTATCCGTATTAGATATTTGTACATATTAGAGTTAAAAATCGTAAGGATAATTGCATGTTTGGTCCAAAATCCAGATTTGATCGACCGGGTTCATTGAATTTTCTATTTTTCATCTCAAAATGGGCTATAGATGGATGATTGTTAAGTTTTGGATATATATGATACATGTGATCATCCATGTGCCTTGAACAAGCCTTTTCTTTAAGGGCATTTTAGTCATTCTAGGTAACCAAACACTTCTTAGCAAGCTACTTGATGATGACTAAACCAACCTTGGGAAATTGGAGGCACATGAATATTTTTCATCCAAAAAAGTTAAGAGCCATCAATCTGGAACCCTTTTTGCAACAAATATGAAATAGAGGACTCCTTTTGACTACATTTAGGATTTTAAACCCTAAAGTGCGATTTACTCCTTCACACTAATTAATTAAATTGTGGAATAGGTTTCCTATAAGACAGTCTTACGGATTTTAATTCGTAAGACAGAGTTAAGATCCGTAAGGCGGAGCTCCATTCTCTCATAATTTCACCCACCAACACACGGTGATTCGGGTAAAGATAATCCGTTTTACAAAAAAAATTCATAAGACCGCCTTACCCAAAGTGTTGCCTAATTTGTGAGTGTCGCTTTTTAAAGCATGGCTTTGAAATTAACCCCGTAAATTATGGCCATAAAAGTTTAGCGAGATCAGAATTCAGCAAGTCCTTACAAGTGAAGCTAAAAAATATTTATGAACAAAAAATAACATTTGAAACAATTTTTGGATCTATAAATCATCAAATGAAAAAAAGAAATTATTCAATACTAAGTTGGAGTAAGTAAGTGATGAGCAAATTTAATTTTGAAAGTGACAGCCTCTCAGTTAATGTTGGGTGATTAAATCATTTTAAAGTTCACACCGTCATAGTAAAATTATTTACTGAGCTTGTTGACAGTCTTCAGAATGATGTTTTAGTGTTGAAAATTTATTACAAAGACCAAAATGACGTTGGCAACAATGCTATAGCATGTCATCCTTTTTTATTAGAGATTTGCACAATTTGAGTCCAGATTATAACATTTGTAGAATGCACAAGTCTATTGATGACACATTTTGAATACACCAATCCATCTGCGTAAATTGTTCAATAAAAACTCAATAATGTATATTGTGCTTTAATTACCCTTAAAATCTTTTAAACTAAGATGCATTAATTTAGAGTTAGTTAAGGTATTTACGTCTAGCCATTGATTTTGACAGCTAGCAAGTAGCAATGCACCCATTCAAAATTGTTTGAACAAAAAAGAAACAAGAAGAAGAAAACTAGTCATCCTTTTTCTCCTCCCATCTGCTTCTGGTAATTACTTGTTTGTTAATTTAACTTTTTGGTAGGCTTTGGGGAGGTTAAAAGAAACTTCTTAATATCAGATTACATTGAAATGTATGAGATCCACAGAGTATTTGACCAATTCTTGTCATAACTGTACCATCACTTCTATAAATAGAGGTAATCAACACTAAACAATTCATCCCTTCCACTAGCCTCGATCTATACAAGTAGTTTAGCTTCTCCTTCCAGCTCATATCTTGATCATGGCTTCGTTCACTGCGATTTTAGCAGCACTTTGCATGTTCCTTGGAATAGCCTCGGGTCAGCTATCGGCTAATTTTTATGCCACCTCGTGCCCTAATGTCAGCAGTATTATCAGTACGGCTATTAACAATGCCGTTTCAAGTGAACGTCGAATGGGAGCTTCTTTGCTTCGTCTTCACTTCCACGATTGCTTTGTTCAAGCAAGTTTATCTTTTATCACTTTATTCCTTCTTTAATATCATTTTCAATACTAATCTTGCTCCGCTCGCTCCCCCCTCACTTACGCGTATTTTTTTGATTGATAGATTAATTTTGCATGAGTAAAAGGTTGCATTTATTTTTGCGCGAGTCTGTATTTTGTTTTGTTTTGATTTCCTTTTTACGAATCTTTTTTATTCATTTGATAATCAAATAAATAAATACTGTTTCTAGAGAGAAACCAGAACTATTGGACATGCATTTATATTTGAACTTTCTTCCCTCAAGTCTAATTG
Organism: Codonopsis lanceolata; assembly: GCA_013146195.2. Classification (NCBI taxonomy): domain Eukaryota; kingdom Viridiplantae; phylum Streptophyta; class Magnoliopsida; order Asterales; family Campanulaceae; genus Codonopsis; species Codonopsis lanceolata. The sequence goes on along the minus strand of CM028377.1, from coordinate 136,732,580 downwards.
TCTAATAGTGAGGATTGCGTTGGCAAAGTTCGGTTACCATCTTCCAAAAACATCTTTTATTTTTTAGTTTGGCGCACTTTTCTTTCGCACGCCATTGACTTGCATGAAATAATATTTTTTTTTCTGGCCCTGTTTACAATAATTTAATCGTTAAACGACATACACTAAAAGTTACAAAATTGTTCTACTAAGTTTTCCACAGAAGTTTACTCTTAAATTAATAGCAAAAACTTAAATAAGACGGTGTTACGAATTTTATTTTTTTTAAACGAATCCTCTTTACTGGACCCACAGTGTGTTGGTGGATTGAACTATGAGAAAGTAATGCTTCATTTTACGAATTAAGATCCGTAAAACCGTACTACTCTAAATTAATTATCATTAAGCAAATCATGCATGTGGTTTAACTGGGGCAGTTGAGACCCATAATTAATTCAAATCACAGTAGTATATTTTCTACATTTGAATAGGAGCATGCATTTTCTTTAATATGGAGTATTTAATAAAATATTTATTGAAAAAGTCGATAACAAGAGCATGTTTAATTTTCTCCAACAGGGATGTGATGCATCGGTGTTGTTGAATGATAATGCAACCTTCACCGGAGAGCAAACTGCCGGTCCTAATAACAATTCCTTGAGAGGGTTCAATGTCATTAACACGATTAAGACACAACTCGAGACTGCTTGCCCTCAAACTGTTTCCTGTGCTGACATACTTGCAACTGCTGCTCGTGACTCAGTTGTTGCCGTAAGTAGAACAAACGAAAAAAAAAAGTTAATAAATTTATTTTCTCTGCTAGTAACGCATAAAAATACTTCATCGTATCTTATTTTATTTTTCAGCTTGGTGGCCCTAGTTGGGATGTTGTATTTGGGAGAAGGGACTCAACCACTGCTAGTTTTGGTGGAGCCAATTCCATGATCCCGGCTCCGACGTTGAATCTTAGTGGTCTCATAACTGCTTTCACGAACAAAGGTTTCACTGCCAATGAAATGGTAGCCCTCTCAGGTATGTTTTAGGGCAAGAAATTATACAACTCTATTGATATAAAAAAAAGTTCATGACAGAAAGAAAAGATGCTTTAGTCCTGATCATAATTTAATAATTATTAGATGATCGGCTGTATTAAATATTAATGCAGGTGGTCATACCATAGGCCAAGCTAGGTGCACGGTATTCCGAGCCAGGATATACAATGACGCCAACATAAATACATCCTTTGCGACCTCATTGCAAGGAAACTGTCCTCAAAATGGTCCACAAGGTGACAACAATCTTGCTCCTCTTGACACCTCCCCAACAAGGTTCGACAATGCATACTTCACAGATTTGTTGACCCAAACGGGTCTATTGCACTCGGACCAGGAACTCTTTAATGGAGGTTCTACTGATGCTCAAGTTAGAACATATAGTTCTGATTCTGCAACTTTCCGATCGGACTTCGCCGATGCCATGGTTAAGATGGGAAACCTAAGCCCACTAACAGGTACTAGTGGCCAGATTAGAAATGATTGCGGGACAACCAACTGATGATATAAAAATACAATGCAGATATTAATGTCTTAGTATCGTTTTGCAACTCCACTCTCTTGGAGAAGCTTCTTGTAATTCGATCTGCAACTTAAGTGCAGACGGTAAACGTGATTTTGTTGCATCTTCCAATAATTCCCGTAAACTTTACCCTGGTCGGTACTCGGTAGTAATCAAAACCAAAACACCCACATGCATGTATCCCAAGTCTGGGAAACCAAGTATTATCATAAATGTCACATGTTTATCCACACGTAGTCCTAATTTTCATCGTATTGTTCCAATTTTTCTGTTGACTGCTGTGATTTGGAGAAGGGTACCGCAAACATAACAAAACGTTGAAAGGATAGTAGCTAGGTAGATGATCAAACCGACAACAATGGTAGGTGGTGAATGAGAGAGTGAGAGAGAGAGAGAGAGAAGAAATTAAACGCGTTTATTTTTCATGCATGGTTTCACTATCTTTAAATAAAAAATGGCAACTAGTAAACAGCACATTTTTATCTTTTAGTGCAAGGATTTTTTTGTGTTTTTGACGTTGACTACGAGACACCAGCCAGGAGATTGGGCATGATGAAATAGGAAACATGAACGGTAACTATCTGATAAATACTCCAATGGTGCCGAGCAAAGCATCCATTATTTCATTTGAAATATTTTATTTAAAAAGTTAATTTTTAAAAATTAAGATATAAAATATTATTTGTATTATTAATAAACTATTAAAAGTGTCATTTTTTTAAAAAAATATAACTTTCAAACGGAGCTCTTTGCCCATAACAAATAGAGTATCTTTTAACGATGGTTGGTTGTGTTTCAATTTATGATATTTAAAAATATTACTTTCTCCGTTCGGCGCAAAAAAATGTCATTTGAAAGTCAATTCTTTATAAAAAAAAATAACACTTTTAATAGCTCATTAATAATAAAATAATATTTTTATACCTTAATTTTTGAAAATAAACTTTTAAAATGAAATATCTTAAAATTAAATAATACTCCATCCGTCCCTAAATTATCGTCCTCCTTTCCTTTTTCGTCCGTCCCAAAATAATTGTCCACTTTGAAACTTACCTTTTTAGAATATCACTTTTACACTTTACCCTTACTTTTTTACCCTACTTTAATTATGGGTCACATATACATGAATTTTAAAGGAAACTACACATTAAACCAATATTAATAATCCAGTCAAATAAGTTTTCTTAAACGGTGCGCCGAATCAACCAAGACAATAAATTAGGGACGGAGGGAATATACTCTTTGCTCCAAACGGAGTATAAAACTAATATAAATAAAGTGGGTGAAAGTCAAATATTGTAAAGCTAAAGCCACCAAATCGCGACCCGAATATTCCCTTATCAACTTGTTCACATCTTAGTATTCCCTATTCGGTCTCCATTATAGAAAATATAAAAATAAATAACTTTTATCAATTCATATTTTGGTACAAGTTAAAAAAATCTTCAGTAAAAAAAAAATGAATAACACTGCACACAACACTTCATATCTAAGGGAATAATTTAATTAATTTTTCGTAGACTTAACAGCCCCAATTAAGGACCCATTTAGATATATATATGGTGATAGATTTATAAATAATAATTATAATAAATTCTAATCTTAGTTACTCCATGTGGAATTATTTGTATGTAATAAGAACTCGTGGAATTGAAATTCGTTCCAATTTTATATTTCTTTATTATAAATGCAAATAAAAGAATTTGCATTTCAATTCCAATTTCAATTTCAATCCAATTCGAATTTTTCTTTTCTAAGTCCAAACAATAGAATCGACATTTGAGACCCCGAATTCTAATTTCAAAACTTGAAAATGGGGTTTCCAAACTGACCTTAAAACCAACTTAATCAGCTAGGATTCGGGATGGGATATTGTACTCCATCCCTCACAAAAAATAATAAATAATCTCATTTTTTACGTTGATTTATTTTTAAGAACTAGTCCCAAATCTAAAAAGAAAATTGTTATAGAGCAATTTAAAGGAGTTACAATCATATAAAATAATAGACTTAAAAAGTTTGATTTGTCAAATGAGATTATTTTCATATAAAATAATAGACTTAAAAAGTTTGATTTGTCTTGATTATTTATATTGGTTTAATGAGATTATTTTGGCCCATAATTAAAGTAGAGTGAAAAGTAAGGGTAAAGTGGTAAAAGTGATGTTCTAAAAGGTAAGTTTCAAAGTGGACAATTATTTTTAAAAAAAACGATAATTTAAGTACAAAAAAGGTAGGTGCTTAACGAACAAGACTTTGGGAAGTGGTGGTTTGATCGTGGCTCTTTGTTTGTTTTTTTTTTTAAAAAGTTTTCCAAAGGCGTTCTCATGTCTGAACGCCGAAGACTGATTCCCAGAGTCGGGTATTACCACTATGTGGCGGTAGAAGTTCTACCAACAAGTATTTAAATATAGCTGCGTTAAAATAGCTTTCGAACATGTAAGGGCAAAATAGACATGTTCTATTTTTGGTATTGTTTTAACTTTTTTTGGTCCTAAAGTTTTGGTAAGACATTACCATATATACTTAATCCATTGCTAAATACTCTCCAAGAGTTCATATATATTTGGTAACAAAATCTAGGTGATAAATGTGATTTATTTGATTATGGAAACTAACTTCTTTATTTCCTAATCGTTTAGATTCTTGGATCTCTAGTTTCCTAATTATATAGTAGGTTTCCACCAACTTATATATATGGAGCATGGTGTACAGAAGAGGACACAACAGAGAGTGCAGGCAGTACTATACGCCTAAGAGCATGCATAATACAATTTGAGAGAAATTTCAGAAAGTTGTGTTGTTGCTGAATTTTGGATGAAGCTTCGAGTGTAGCTTCATCGCGAACTACATTGGAACTGTTGTTGCTGTTTGCCTTCCTAGTTTTCTAGGAAGCTCATTTTTTAATCCCACATTTTCTCTACCTTTGTTTTTGTGGGTTTTGCTTTCCAAGACGTGTTGTCTCGTGAGAGTTTTGGTTTTGTTGATTTCACATTTTGTCTTTTTAGTGAAATCTTTTTGGCTATAAAACTGGATCTACAAGCATAAGCTTGTAGATCGTTTGATAAACATATGTGTTTATTATTGTTTTAATTTAAGTCTTCCGCTGTTTTACATATTCTGAATTTATGGTCAATGCACTTCCAGGTGTAGCTACAGTACAAGTTACATCACGACTGCATTGACAGATTCCGTTAATCCTAGCTACTATTGATCTATCAATTGGTATCAGAGCCTCCTCTTGACAACACTAAGAGAAGATTCTAATTGTAGCCATGATAGATTCCTCAATATGAGAATTTTTCTTATCCTCCTACCTTAACGAATACGAATTATTCAAATTGGAATGTTGATGAATTATTTTTTTTAGGAGCAGGGCTGCACTTGCGCAGAGTTTATTAAATAAAAGGAAAAATACAAACAAGAGGGGGATAACTAGCCTTACCCGAAAAGGGGGGGACAAAGGAGTCTGACCTCTAAAAAAGAAGGGCTTAAAGCCATACAAAACAAGGACTTACACTCCTCGCCACAAAAAAACAGAAGCCATCAAAACAGCTTTAAAACTCTAGGAATGCAAACAAGATAATTAGCAGCCTTCAAGTGAGCAAAGCGATCCTGCTTGATAAGCTTTATGACTTGACTTGCGGGGATAATGGAGCTATCAAATAACACACAATTTCGATGCTTCCATAAATGCCAGAGAATCAGAGAGGGCAAAAGATAATGAGAAGCATCAGCCTTAAAAACTAACCACCAGGAGAAACAAGCTTGGGGAATAGATAGCTTATGGGTCTTAATGTTGCAAACACTGCTGAAATATCTCCAAACCTCCAGAGCAGTAGGGCTATGAAGAAACACATGAGAAAAAGTTTCAGAATGTTGAGGAATTTGATTTTGATAAAGACTCAATAGATTTTTAACAACAAAGTTTACAAATATTTTGAAAGCCAACGTTCAAAATAGAACTTCATCTTCAAACTCCAAAACCTCTTTTAAACCTGAGCTTAGTAAGCTTGCTCCCAAAGAAAACTCTTTTCAAACTTTTGAAAAACCTTTTACTAACCATTTTGCTATAAAATCTACTTATAGTGGAAAGAATCTTAATTTTATATATTCGGTGTAGGGAATGTCAAGGATTTGGTCATTATGCTAATCAATATGCTAATAAGAAAGAAGGGTACGTCTAAATTTTTCTGCTACTCTGAGTGATAGTGATGATAAAGATCCAGGTCATCTCATCACTCTCACAGCTGTATATAATGTTCAGAATGATTTTGCAGGTTTTTCGGGTGATGCGTCTCCGGGTGTAGCTGCTTCACAAACTACATCGGAAGCTACATCAGACAGAAGCTGGGAAGGCCTTTGTTCCCTTAACTCTTATGTCACTGAAAATGGTGTAGAATATGACACATAACTGTTGGAAGCCTATAAATAGTTGTACAAAGATTGGGAAAAGAGGGCTCTACAAGTTACAATTCTTGGAAAGTCAAATGAAACACTCAAGAAAGTGAATGAAGATCAGAAAGAATGCATCACTAGATTGGAGTGTTTGCTTACTAAGAAGGAAGTAGAGCTTGAAAATCTGAAAGAAGATCTGAACAAGGCTAATGAGACCGTGGCAAAATGGAATTCAAGTCAACACAAACTTGATGATATGTTGAAGTCAGAGAATAATGGTAAGTCTGGACTCGGATCCATGCCAAAGACATTTTTTAAAGAGAGTCAAGGTACAACCTCTGAACCAAAACAGTTTATACAAAATTTTCAAAAACCAACTTTCTTTGAAAAACCAAAAACTAGAAAGAAAAAAAAACTTTATGTGTCATTACTGCCACAAACTTGGTCATATCCAACCCTTTTGTTACTTGAAAAAGGCAAACCATACTGAAGAGGTTAGGCAAACATACCTGGTCCGTAACCAGATGCAGTTGCATCCGAAGCAACATCAGCCAAAAAAAATTCAGAAAAGTGTGGGTACCCAAAGGGAGTTACAAGAATGCTAACTCTAAGTATTGTAAACCATTTGATATATGTCCTGGTGTAAAATAGTCTGATTCAGAATAATGTAATGTTACCTTCACATCTTTGAAATCACACATAGCTGGATCTTGGTACTTTGATAGTGGGTGTTCAAGACACATGACATGTTCTATTGAGAACTTGAAAGACTATGAGAACATCAACGAAGGATCTGTGACCTATGGAGGGGGTGCTAAAGGTAAGATAGTTGGTAAAGGTACTTTAAATGTAAATGGCCTTCCTAAGCTTACAAATGTCTATCATGTTGAAGGACTTAAGATTAATCTTATAAGCATCGGCCAACTGTGTGATGATGATCTTCAGGTAAGATTTGATAAGAATTCATGTGAGGTGTTTGATCAAACTAACAAGTGTTTATTGACAGGTACAAGATCAAAAGATAATTGATATATGTATAATAAGGTACAAACTTGTCATAGTGCTAGCATGGATGTCACAAATTTATGGCATCAAAAGTTAGGGCATATGAGTTTTCGTAAGCTTCATGAGCTTGTGAAACATGATGCTGTGAAAGGTTTACCTAGTTTGGATAAGAACTCCACAAAAGTGTGTGGACCATGTCAAAAAGGTAAGCAAACTAAGGCCTCTCACCTTCCCACATCCCATTGTTCCATATCAAGATGTCTTGAGATGATCCACACTGATCTCATGGGTCCCATTGAAGTAGAGAGTCTAGGTAAGAAAAGTATACCTTTGTATGTGTTGATGACTTCTCTAGATATACATGAGTTGTTTTCTTAAAAGAAAAACCAGACACTTTTGAGGCGTTCAAAATAGGATATACCCGTGTGATGAACTTGTATGATCTAAAGCTTATTAGAATTAGATCGGATCATGACACGAAATATAAAAATTCCTTCTTTTCTACCTACTGTGATTCTAATGGCATAAGCCATGAATTTTCAGCTCCTAAAACTCCACAATAAAATGGAGTGGCATAAAGAAAGAATAGGACATTACAAGAAATGGATAGGGTTATGTTGAACTCCAAAAATTTGTCAAAAAGATTTTGGGTAGAAGCCCTAAACACAACTTGTCATATTGGAAGTAGGGTTTACTTGAGACCAGGTAACACCATGACACCCTATGAAATTTTACTAGGGAAGAAACCTATTTTAAAATATTTTCATGTCTTTGGGTGTGTGTGATATTTGCTTAATGATATGGACCATATATCTTTCAAAATTTGACTCAAAAAATGACAAGTGTGTTTTCATGGGATATTCCACTAATAGTCGTGCTTATAGGTTATTTAATCTTAGAACAAAAACTATTATAGAATCTATGAATATCGTTTTTGATGATCTAACCGATCTTGGCCACAAAACAGTTGAGGATATTATTTCAGGTTTGCTAGATTTTGGAGATCATGAGACAAATGCACAAGCTTCAGATCCTGCAACTACAAACAATATTCCAGCTCCAGAAGATACATATTCTGCAAGTTCTGAAAACTCAGTGGATGTGGTTCAAGATACAACTCTGAATGCAGTTCCGGATGTAGTTGCATCACAAGCTGCACTGAAAGATGCATTGGTCAGAAATTTTCCAGATGCTGAAACAGAACCTGAACAACCTGAAACCCAATTCAACTTAACTGATCATAGCCACGACATTCCCAGTCGCATTCAAAAAGTCCATCCATCTTCTTAAGTAATAGGTAATGTACATGATGGAATGTCAACTAGGAAGAAAGGTAAGGTTGACTACATAAAATTAGCTTGCCTATCTACACTTGAGTGTGAAGAGTTTCATGCATCATGTCATGTGTCTACTATTGAACCAAAGAATGTGCTTGAAGCCTTAACATATGAATGTTGGACCAATGCTATGCAAGATGAGCTCGATCAATTTTCTAAAAATGATGTTTGGTTCCTAGTACCTAGACCCACATCTGTGAATGTTATTGGAACTAAGTGGATTTTCAAAAACAAATAAAATGAGGTGGGAGAGATAATAAAAAATAAAACAAGACTTGTGGTTCAAGGGTACACACAGGTTGAGGGGGTGGATTTTGATGAAACTTTTGCACCTGTTGCTCGCATTGAGTTCATACGTCTTCTTCTTGCCATTGCAAGCTTTCTTGATATTACTCTTCAACAAATGGATGTAAAGAGTTCCTTTTTAAATGGTATTTTAGAAGAAGAAGTTTTTGTAGAACAACCAAAAGGTTTTGAGGACCCCTATAAACCAAACCATGTTTTTAAATTGAAAAAGGCCTTGTATGGTCTCAAGCAAGCTCCTAGAGCTTGGTATGAGAGACTTACAGATCATCTTGTGAAAAGTGATTTTAAAAGGGGTGGAGTGAACAAAACATTTTTTATTCAAAGAAAAGACAAACACATTTTGATTGCACAAATCTATGTTGATTACATTGTGATTGGGTCCTCTTTTAAGTCCTTAGAAAAAGAATTTGTGCATTGTATGACATCTTTGTTTTAAATGAGTATGGTAGGAAAGTTAACTTTTTTCCTTGAAATTCAAATAAAACAAATACATGAAGGGATGTTCATCTCTCAAGCCAAGTATGCAATTAACTTGGTGAAGAAATTCAATCTTGAGAATGGAAAGAAAAAGAAAACCCCTATGGGTACATCCAACAAACTGTGCAAAGATGAGAATTGTGAAAGTGTTGACCATACACTATATAGAAGCGTGATAGGAAGCCTGTTATATTTGACTGCCACACGACTAGACATCATCTACAGTGTGTGTTTATGTGCTAGATACCAAGCAAACCCAAAATTAAAGTCTCTCATTTGAAAGTTGTCAAACGTATAATTAGGTATGTTGGTGACACTTCTACTTTGGGTTTGTGGTACACAAAACATATAACTAATACCAATCTTGTTGGTTTTAGTGATGCTGATTGGGCAGGTAGTGTTGATGATATGAGAAGTACATCTGGTGGATGTTTTTATTTGGGTAATAACTTTTTTTCTTGGTTGAGTAAAAAACAAAATTGTGTTGCTCTTTCTATAGCTGAATCAGAATATATTGCAGTTGGTAAGTGGGTGCACACAACTTTTATGGATGAATCAAATGATCAACGATTATGGCCTACACAGTAATATATTAACCATGTATTGTGACAACACAAGTGCAATAAGTATAGCAAAAAATCATGTTCAACACTCTAGAACAAAACACATTGATATAAGACACCACTTTATTAGAGACATGGTTGAACAAGGTGTTATTTGCATAGAACATGTTGGGACTGAAAATCAACTAGTTGATATTTTCACTAAGAGTCTAGACTTTCAGAGATTTATTAATCTTAGGAAATCTCTTGGTATGTGTGCCATGTGATCTTACACTTGTGTCTTATATATATTGAAAAAAAATTAGGCATCTAACGAGTGTCAAATCGTCAAAATTAATTTTTCTTTTCCCCAAATACAAGTATAGGGTAGTAAGGTTCGTATCCACAGGGAACGATGTATTTATATCCTTAAGAAATTTATTTAGTAACCAAGAAAATAATTTGAGGTTTTAAACTAACTGACGACTAACCTTGAGTGAAATAAAATAAGAAATTTGTAAACTTAAGAAAGCAACAGTAAATAAATTTAATTCAATTTGGATAAGGGTTTAGTTTAATGAACTAATGTATTTCCAAGAACTAGCTACTGATCATCGATTCTAAACCGACTTAATTGATTGCAAATAAACCAGTTATAGTTGTTGACAAACGCCTAACACCTAATTTCTCCTTACGGATTCGATAATTAGGAGAAGCTCGCTAATTATACTTTAATCAAAAGACAACCCTCGAACGCTCGAAAGATTTAATGTTTTGAAAGCTTTAACATAAGCGAAACCCGGTTCTAGATAACAATATTAAAGTAATATCATTTAACCTAGAGTAATCATTCTCGCAACACGAACCGGATATGTTTGTGATGCCTAAACGGCGTGTCACTGGCTACTACGTTAGAACATGAAGACAATTACGGATCAACGGTTCTTAACTAGCATTGGATTAAAATGTCTAACCAAAATCTGGGCCCTAGAAATTAATTAAGCATACTAATCCTAAGTTACAATTCCTTTGCAACAAGAAAAATAGAGAATGACTAAATACTTGCCCCCCAATTGAGACTTGAACAGTGCACTTAAGACCTCACAGTAACAATTTCTGAAAATACTTACGGGTTCATTAACTGGAACGGAAGATTTTAGCCACAAAACATGACTAAAATTTACTTACAAATTGAGAAGAGAAACAACTTCGCAAGTGATGAAAGGAAGAAACTAAACTGCCCTATTGATCTACAAATTAAACCTTAAGCTGTTGTGTTTACAGTGCAAGAGAGAAAGTGAGTGAGAGAGAGAGAGAGAGAGGTGCCTTCTTGAGAGATCCCGCCATCCTTCATTTATAGCTATCTCTCCTAACTACTCCAGCCATTTCCCCTAAAAATAGAAGACACGATCCTAGCTCCTCATCCATTAACAGGGCAGTTGCTGACCAAGTCTTCCCAATATTTACAAAAGGAAATGAATTTGGGGAACGAAACTAATAATAAAAGGGATATTCTTATTTACAGAACTGCCAAAAGTGATCAATGTCTGAAATACCCTCCACTAACTCTTTTCAGTCTTGTAACAGGACGTACTCTGCTTTTTGTTCCCGCTACAGTGTTTCCTGGATTAGCGAATGCCCATTCGGCACTTGAATCTTTCTCTTAATCTACCTTTGCTCCATCTTTTCTTCCATCCATCTTCCTTAAGACCTGTGAACACCAAGGATGCAAAATACCTGTGAAAGTACAACATTTCCCTAAAAATCAAAGTGCAAAAATCATATTAAATGTTGTACTTATTTAAAACTATCAGCATCCTTGCATTCTGTATTTAGGGGGACACACTAGATCAATCACACATGTTTGCACCCTTTGTTATTGCCTGGAATTGCATTCAAAATCAATTGCGACTTTGAATTTATTTTGCAAGTTTGAAGTCTACTAAGGAAAGAGCTTCCTTCAAGAACAAGGCTTGTAGCACTTTATCTTGGTACTATGGAACTTAGGTTCTCATAGGTTGATCTTGAGAAAAATGGATACCCTTGGAAAAAGTGTGAATGCTACCTAATGGAAAAGAGATACCTATGAACACGGTTTGTGGTCACTTTCTTTTTAGACAATGAATCCTTGGATTTCATGGGTTGATCATAAAGCAAAATGGCTTCCCTTTGTAAATAGTATGAAAGGTTCCTAGTGGCATGTTGAGTATATGCTTGAAATAAAGTAGAGCTATACTCCTAGGGAAAAAAAGTACCTATGAAATTTGTGGGAGATGAGTATGGTTGAGATAAACACAAGATGAAAAAGTAAACATAAAATCATAATTTTGGCGAATGCATCTCCCAATGCAGCTTCATCTAGAACTACATCAAATTGATCTAGACATTTTTCACATGTGTGTGACTGCATTAGATTAGAGGTTTCCTGATCTGCTTTCATCATTAGCTAGACATAAATCTTAGGACATACATTGATAATTATGGTATCAGCCTATTGAAATTTTGTCCTTGACTCAAAAATATAAATTAATTACCAAAGTATACCATGTTGAAAAATATTTAGTGGCTGTCTAATCCTAGAGGAGTGTTAAGAGATTTTTATTTATGGATATGTGATGCTAAAATATTGTTTGGGGTTGACCAATTTTTGGTATATTCTTTATTGTGTTTGTTATGAATTCTTGTTATTATTTGAAATTCAAAAATTCAAGTTTTAAAAAGAAATAAGTGCTATTCCAATATCTAGTACTTCACATTTATCTATCACTATTTATAAGTCTTAAACAGATACTTTGTAGATATTGTGTGTGATTTGGTCAAATTAGCTTCATTTCAAAATAAAAATTTGGTTTTATCATAACCGCCCCCTCATATTCCATAAATTTATGAACTAATGGCTATCTTCTGAAAGTCTTTAGCGTGTTTGCAGCCACTTTGTTTTTAATAGGTTGGAGTTTGTAAAGAGTTAACACATCTCAAAAACTCTTTTAATCGATTGTTCCTCTCCATCTTAGTGAAAAACTTCCAGTTCCCTCTTTTCTCTTCATCTTTCACTCTGAAAATCCCTCGCTTCTCCATGGCATCTGTTCCTACTAGCCTTACAGACTCCCATAAAACGACCCATGTACCTGATGTAGCTCCCAATGTATCTTCTCCCAATGCTGCATCGCCCGATGCCACAATGCAAGACATCCTACTTGGCTCTAAAATTGTTGCTGCAGAGTCACTCCCTGAATCTATTACGTGAATTTTACTTGGGGAAAGAGGTAATGCAATTGATGTAGAAGATTATGGGGACTTATCAATTTTCGCCCAAATTGGATACCCTAGTGTTCGAAAATCTAAAAGATTGAGAGGAATCTCTAGCAACTATGAAAATGCCACATATATTGATATTACCAAGGCCAAGAAACACAAAATAACCCTAGGTCAATTTGAAGAGGATGTCCTGATTCAAAGTGACAGCGACGATGAAGATTTCAGGACGTCAAGTGATGGGTCTCAGTTTGTAGTGGAACCTCGTGCACATAGCCACAAAATTGGAAGCAATTCTGTTGATGTATCAACCTTGGAGCCTACTGATGAAGATTACCCCATACCTTCTGCCAAAGTTGTCTTTAAGACTGATTCTCCAAGCCAAATTTAAGAAGAAGCTTCTTCTGTTGCTCATCCTATAGAACCTGAAATAGATATCTTTGAAATGATATTTTCTGATGAATAGAGGACCCTGGCTGAGTTCATGGTGAATTTGAAGAATGCTGCTCCTAAGTCTCCTTCCGCAACACCAAGCCCTACTACCTCTCCCAACTCTTATGAGTTTGATGACAGCTCAGACAAGGACTTTGTGGAGAAAGAAGCCTCTGAAGAAAGTGATATGGCTCCAGCAAGGTTTACTGGAAGAAGAACTGCCCCTCTGACCAATGTAGTTGCTGATGAAGCTTCTGGTGAAACTGCATTCAGTGATGCATCAGCTGAACATGATATAGGTAAGCCATTCTATGATATTTTCCTTTCTACTGCTGCTTTTCTTAGATATAATTATGCTAGAAGGTTGGTAGAAGAAAGAACTATTCCAATGGAGGACATGTCTACCCAAAATTTGGTCCATTTTTACTATGCTAGGAATTTATTGGCCACCATATCCTTTGCTGCACCCTATGTTGGGGAAATTGTTATGGAATTTTATGTAGACCTAGAGAAAAGGGTTATGAATGTTGGTGATCTTTGGGATAGCTAATGTACCCGTGACTGGCTTTATCTCTGACCTGAATAAATGTGTGAGGGAGCTTAGTTGAGGGTTAATCACAAGCTGGCCAGGAAAAGGGGCCAAGGTTATCACATCCAAGCTAACCTCTTCCTATGCTGTGATGCACAAGATTTTTTGTGCCAACTGGGCTCCCACCTCTAACTCAAATGGAGTAACAGAAGAACATGCCAAAATTATGTATTAGATAGGGCTTGGGTTGTGCTTCAATTTTGGGGATTTTGTGTTTAGGAAAGTGGTTTCTCTTGCAGAAACAGAAGGTGATTAGAGAGCCCTCCCCTTTCCTTCCCTGGTTTATAGCATGATAGTGGCACAGGGTATAGTCCCAAATGAAACTAAGAGGTTGACTCCTATTTTAGATCCTCTTCATATCTCCTCAAAATTATTGAAAGGTGATAGAATCAGGAACCTACCCCTTGTCTATCCATACCTATCTACTTTAGAGACTACTCATGTTCCTCCTCCAATCACTCAACATGTTGTTCATGTCCAAATAGATGAAATGACCAGTGCAGCTAGCAATAGATCTGGCAATGAAGTTGGACCTGCAACTACATCAGTCAACTCTCCCTTAACTATCGGCTCTACAGCTCCTATGGTCATGTCCTTTATCACAAATCAGCTTATGAATATCAAGACTCAGATGGCCTATCTTCAAAATTTAGAAGTCCAGTACAGTTCTTGGTTGGCTCTTCATTCTACCCCCTCTACCTCTTTTGGCCAAATAAGGGGAGAGACAAGTGCTCAGGCTCAGGATACTGTTGCTGTTCAAGGTACTGATGATGCTGCTACTGAAAGAGTTGATACTGCTGTTGAAGAGGATGAATCAGAATCTGTTTGATTCTGTTTGGTTTATTATGTGGTTGTTTTTGAGTATTCACAAACACTTATGTTTTGTATAACTTTACTCTACTATGCTTTGTTATTCTGTGATTGCATGGGATGTTTGGACATTTGATGGTGTTTTCTAAATTGTGTTATATAAATAATAAATCTTTGATTGCTCTAATTCAGGGGGAGACATTACTAACAATGCATGATAGTTCAAATGATTGAAAAACACTTGTCAATTACTTTGACCAAAAAAGTTTAACAAAGGGGGAGATTGTAAGAGCAAAATAGGCATGCACTATTTTTGTTATTGTTTTAACCTTTCTTGGTCCTAAAGTTTTGGTAAGACATTACCATACTTAATCCCTTCCTAAATACTTTCTAAGAGTCCATATATATTTGGTAACAAAATCTAGGTAATAAATGTGGTTTATTTGATTATGGAAACTAACTTCTTTATTTCCTTTTTTTTTTAACCAGGTTGAATCATGGGGTAGTAGTTCCGGTCCCTCATTGCTACTACCAGGAAAATCGTGGGATGTGCCGAATAATACAAGGTTTGACACTACTAGAAACTGGGTAAAACAGCGACAGAGACAACAGCGACAGAGACAACAACGACGGAGTATTCCGTCGCTATTTAGCGACGGAAAATCTATGTCAGGGACGGAATTTCCGTCGCTGTTTTAGAATTAGCGACGGAATTATTTCCGTCGCTAAATTCCGTCGCTAAAAAGCATCTTTTCAGAATATCCCTTATTTTCCGTCGCTACTTCCAGGATTTCGTCGCTATACACTCACGGAAATTTCCGTCACTAAAAAGCATATTTTCAGAATATTGTATTTTCCGTCGCTAGATGTGAGAATTCCGTCGCTGATCAGCGACGGAAATTTCCATCGCTATACACTCACGGAAATTCCGTAGCAAATCAGTGACGGAAATATCCGTAGCTAATCAATGACGGAATTTCCGTCGCTGTTTAGCCATGGGAATTCTGACGCTAATTAGCGACGGAATACTCCGTCGCTAGATGAGAAATTCCTTCGCTGAAAAAGATTTTGAAACCAAGTGAGCTTAGTATTTAAAAAATATTGTAAATAATAATAACCCTAAAAATACTCCATATTATCTGAAAATGTAGGGAGTAATTTTTTTAAAACATCATAAAAATCAACTTTTTAGAGAACTAATGTTCAAATTGTTTTAGAAGAAAATTAACTAAATTAAAAGGGAAATATTTTTAAATACAATTTACATCAAACACAAAAAAAATTACATCTTGAAATATTTTAAAGATAAGACTAAACATATTATTTTATGAAACTTTTAAAATATTTTAGGCAAAACACATATTTGGGTCGATCACTGTCCTTTTCCAAAAATTGCAATTAGGCCACTGAGATGTCAAAATTTTCGGGATGACCAATGTACCGGACTTATCCTGCTTTTTAACCCATTTTTTGGATGGACGTTAATTTTAACTATTAAATGATATTAAATACCTATTTTGCCCCTATGTTCATTTATCTTCATCTTCATCCCTCTCTGCCATAGCAGCATGCTAGCACCAACGTGTTCTTCAAATTCCTTCTCAAAAGCCGCAGGGTATCGATTCTCAGGTGCAAGCCTATACCCAATTTCCAAGACAATAACATCACACAATTTGGCTACACCGTAGTGAAAGAGGGATTAGCAGCGACGATGGATTCTTCGGGATGGGAAATAACGCCAAATGATACTGTTTTCATCGAGAGGGTTCTGGATTCGGTTCTGTAACCGGTGCTTGAGAAGGAATTTGAAGAACACGTTGTACAATATTTCTTTCTTTAATGGAGATAGTCTTAGCCTAGACTACTTCAACTCTTTTGACATTGATTCCCAAGATTTCTTCGTCTTCTTCTTTCAATGATATGAGACCAATCCGTCTTAACTTAACTTAACTTAACTTAACTTAACTTAACATGCTACGCCTATTGACGAAATGGTATAATGGAGTACGATGAACCATTATAACATGAAAACACATTACGCCTATTGGCGAAATAGTATAATGAACTACGATGGACCATTATAACATGAAAACACGCTACGCCTATTGGCAAAATGATATAATGGAGTACGATGAACCATTATAACATGAAAACACGCTACGCCTATTGGCGAAATGGTATAATGGAGTACGATGGACCATTATAACATGAAAACACGCTACGCCTATTGGCAAAATGGTATAATGGAGTACGATGAACAATTATAACATGAAAACACGCTACGCCTATTGAAAAAATGGTATAATGAAGTACGATGGACCATTATAACATGAAAACACGATACGCCTATTGGCAAAATGTTATAACTTAACGTAACTTAACGTAACGTAAGTTAACTTAATTTAACGTAACTTAACTTAACTTAATACGCTACGCCTATTGACGAAATCGTATAATGGAGTACGATGAACCATTATAACATGAAAACACGTTACGTCTATTGGTGAAATGGTATAATGGAGTACGATGGACCATTATAACTTAACGTAACTTAACGTACAACTTAACGTAACTTAACTTAAGCGTAAAACTTAACGTAACAGCAACTTAACTTAACGTAACAGCAACTTAAGCGTGGCGTAGCGTGGCAACTTAACAGCAACTTAAGCGTGGCGTAACATAACAGCAGCAACTTAACGCGTAACTTAACGTAACGTGGCAACTTAACTTAACCTAACAACTTAACTTAACAGCAGCAAGCAACTTAACGTGGCGTAACTTAACGTAATTTAACTTAGCGTAATGTAACTTAAATTGGCTTAACATAGCGTAACTTAACTTAGCTTAAAGCGTAACTTAACGTAACAGCTTAACTTAAGCTTAACTTAACTTAACGTGCCTTAGCAACTTAACTTAGCGTGGCGTGGCAACAGCAGCAGCAACGTGGCGTAACAAGCAGCGTGGCGTGGCAACTTAAGCAACTTAACATAGCAGCTTAGCTTAGCGTGGCTTAACTTGGCTTAGCGTGGCGTGGCTTGGCAACTTAAGCGTGGCAACTTGGCAAATTGGCAACATCTTGGCAACAGCAGCAGCTTAACGTAACATAACTTAACTTGGCTTAGCGTGGCGTGGCGTGGCGTAACTTAGCAACTTAGCAAAGCAACAGCTTAAGCGTGGCAACAGCAACGTGGCTTAACGTGGCGTGGCTTAACAGCAACGTGGCGTAATGTAAGCAACTTAAGCAGCAATTTAACAACATAACTTAGCAGCTTAGCGTGGCGTGGCTTAGCAGCATGGCGTGGCAACTTAACTTAGCAACTTCCTTAGCAAGCAACTTCAGCAACGTAACATAACTTGGCTTAGCTTAACGTAAGCGTGGCAACTTAGCTTAGCGTGGCGTAACAACTTAGCTTAAGCGTAACATAATGTAAGTTAGCGTGGCGTAACTTAACTTAGCAATGTAGCGTAACTTAACTTACGTAAGCGTAACAGCAGCTTAGCTTAGCAGCAACTTAACAGCGTAACATAACTTAAGCTTAGCGTGGCGTGGCAGCAAGCTTAGCGTGGCGTGGCAACTTAGCTTAAGCGTAACATAATGTAAGTTAAGCAATGTAAGCGTAGCGTAACTTAACGTAACGTAACCTAACGTAACGTAACGTAACGTAACGTAATGTAAGTTAACTTAACGTAACGTAACGTAAGTTAACTTAACTTAATGTAAATTAACGTAAAATTATACTTACAAGAAGTTCAAGTCCAACTGTCGAGTCTGTCCAACAAATAGGCAAAATAATATTATTTAACTAAATTAAATTGGATGTGATAATTTAATAATATTATATTATGCATTACGCACACACACTTTTTTTATTAAATTAAATTAAAGATAAAAGTTATAAATTGAAAATATAAATTAAGAAAAAAAATCAAATAAAACTGTTTTATCTATTTAATAAATTAAATTCAAGATAAACAAAGACAATGTAAATTGTATTGTATTTATAAACCTACAACTAAAAACACACAAAAAACCCTAGGTATAAATACAACTCTAAACCCTAATCTAAAACACTCTTTCTAAACTCACGGCACTCACTCCCTCGTTGTCCTCTCTCATCGCGCACGACCTCTCCCACAAGCCGCCGCACCAGCATCACCGAGCAATCGATCTCCAACAGCCGGCGTCCACCTCCCATCTCTCCCCTGTTCAAACAGACCGGCGAATCCCTTCATCTTCTTCCATCTCGACTTCATCCCCGATTTCCCCCAAACCCACCGTACCCCTCGCTCCATCTCTTCGAGCGAATCTTCTTGACCGCTTCTCCGGCAGTTAGCCGTTTCATCTCGATCTCTCTCTCCACCCGTTCTCCCCTCTCTAACTGTAAGTATCTCTCTCTCAATCTATCGCTCTTTCTTTCTCTCTCCATCTCTCGCGCTTTACGTAAACCCTAAAAGTCAACGACGAGTATAGCCATCTACCTTTTATATACCTGGCTCTCACCTCAATCTGGTTCGTCTCCGCTTCTTTCTAGACCATCAACACCTAAAAAAACCACCATTTTCAGGTCAAGTTTTTTTTATGCTTGATTTTTGGCTCTTCTTTCAACTGTGTTTCGATTTATTCTACTCCTTTCATCATTGACGAAGATTTGAGATAGAAATTAAAAAGTCAAAAAATAAATGTGTTCCTTGTTTGGGTGCTGAGAGAGTATGGTAATTAGGTGGTCCGTTTGGTTTCTGAGAGAACGTGCACAGTGAAAAGTCGAATAGGATTTCCAAGTCTCGTTTATTGTTGGCAACTAAGTGACAGGCTAAAGTCGCACGCCTACAAATTAATTACCAAGACAAGACTCGGCTACAAGACTGCAGCTAGGACAAGTCCATGGTCGATCCACTGAAGAACGGTTATTCGGTTGCACAATTGTCACTTGACAAGATTGGGGGTTTGATTTGTGATTTATTAACTACCTAAGACGAGAATTAAAACTAAGTTGTAAGCAATTAAAGGCTAGCACTTCAGATTTGTCTCCGTCCCCGTTTATCAATCCAATATCATCGGTATAATTTCTTTCTCTTCCTCCCTATTCACTTGATCCGAGATTTATTTCAATCCCTATTTCTTCCTTATTAATGGTTATAAGCAGTGACACACTCACTTATTCCCCTAATCATTACCTAAGCCTAACTGACACAGTCTAGGTTCACAATAACGATTGATAAAACTATAAGAAATTAAGATCAATGAATTCTCTATTCTTTTGCAAATAGAACGAAATCTAGTTTTACCCCCTTTTCAATTTACCATGACACATGCATAAATCTCAAAGAAGCTACTTGTGTAAAATCCTAATCTGACACAGACTTAAGATTAAACTAGCATTAAATCAATTGCAAGGGAAAAGAGGGTGATCAAATCTCAAAACCCTAAAAATCGATCTAGCAATTTAAAACAAGTAAAACTATGAATAGGGATTCAGGAGTAAAGAAATTAATACCTCAATTGAATTAAACAAACGGTTCAAGAGTCAAATCCAAAGCAACGTAATTAAGCTTCCATGAAAGTTGATGAAATCTCTAAGGAAGAAAATTCGTCGGAGAAGAAGATCCTAATTCTAGAGTTAAAACAAGTATATATACTTGTTCCCAAAACCTAATTCTAAACTAAAAAGGAAAATCTCCAAAGAAAAAGGAAAGAGAATATTTAATAAAAGATAACCAAATACTCCTACCATCTATTACCAAAAATAACTAGTTTCCAAATCCTTCTCTTTCACTTTGGTCCCTGAACCTCCAACCTTTCTCTTCTGATCCTTGAACTCTGCTGCTGTGTAATCTGATCCTTGAACTTTCAGCTTTTCGCAGTTTGATCCCTGCACTTCTGATACTAGCAATTTTATCCTTCCTCATTAATAAACTTTTGCAGGGACAACACAAAATACTCAAAATATGTCTCGAAATTACAAAGGTTTCCCAAAAACTTACCAATTCATAAACTACTCAAAATTACATCAAACTAAACTAAATTACATTAAAATAATGATAAAATGTCTAGAAAATTAGGGAATTACATATAATGAAATCCACCACATCACTAAGTTAAGTATTGATTCCTATTACTTCTGTTATTGCTTGATTTTACAGTGAACTGAGCCTATTCAATTTGTTCGGGTTATTGTTGCTAATTCATTGATATTTCTTTTGCTTATGATTCATTAAGCATATTTATTATCTTACTGCCTTTTGTGTGATTCGGTTTTGCTATTTTGAATGTTCAAACTTTGTAAATTCAATTCCTGATACAAATTTCATATTTAGTAATTTCATGCCGCTTCTTATAGCTTTTATTTTATTTTATTTGTACGACTGCAGGCCACTTATTTGCAGTGGACTCTAGCATCTGTACCACTAATTAAAGCTTTGGAACTCTGTTTATCATTCTTCTTCTGGTATGTTCTCATCATAACCAATGTTGTTTTTAAAGTTAAAGGAATGCACACAAATCTTAGTTGTGTTTAGATCCTTATGTCATCCTTAGCAATGAGGTATGTGACTGACCTTAAACAGCAGCTCTTGTGCCCAAGGTTTAACAATCCCTACATTTTCCTGTGCATAATGCACTTCAAAACTTTATAGATGTATATGTGTAGGTACCTCCGTATATATTTATATGTACACAAGTATAAAATTCATTCGATAGGCATTGTATTTAGCGCATGAAAAATATTGATCTATGATATATAATTACTGCCTCCACTTGAAATATCACTTGCATTATTTGAATCTTAATAATATTGTTTATGAGAAATGCTAATCTTTAGGAGACTAAATCTAAAAATGTTTAGTATGGACAATATGCACTTACGTATTCTCAGCGCATTGATGCTTGTTCCAACGGAAAACCTTTCTAAATATAGGTGATCAACAAGTGCCACGGGGACACTAGTTAGCAAGACTCTTTATTATTTGGCTAATTCTTCTGTGCAATGCCTAAGACTTGACTTTTTCTAACCAAAGATACCATGTTTCTTACTGCTCTCTATATTCTCCATCACGTCTCAGTTTTTATCATTTTAACTGTTAACCCATTATGCTCATTTCAGTTATCCTTAGTTTTTTCAGTCTAATTAAGATGTAGGATGCATGCTAGCATATTGCAGCTGTTGCAGGGATGGGTCCAACCCTAGCTAGCATATGTAGGGACGACAGAAGACCCAACCACAACCAGTTGAAGTGGGTCAAAACTCAAATATAAGTCCTACTCCTATCACTGCACCAAGTAACTAGCTAGCCTAGGTTTAGAACACAGGAAACACTTATGTTGCAGAAAGTTAACAAATGAACTTGGTTACTACTTACTATCTTTAGGAATGGTAGAAAACCAATAACCAGCAAAACACACCACAAAGATATTAAGAACTCCAAACTGAGGAAATTTTGTACTGGAGCATTTATAAAGGTGAGGAGGAGGGACCCAATTAACAACATAAATCCTAAACCCTAAATCCTAAACCTAACCTAAAACCTAAACCTTAAACCCCAAACCCAAAACCTAACCCTTAAACCTAAACCCTAAACCCTAAACCTAACCCTTAAATCATAACACTAAACCTAAACCACAACCTTAAACCTAAACCTAACTTAAACCCAAACCCCACCCCCACCTCCAACCCCAACCCCACCCCCACTCCACCCCACCCCCACCGCCAACCCTAAACCTAAACCCCAAACCCAAACCTAAACTCTAAACCGTAAACCTAAATCATAACACTAAACCTAAACCACAACCTTAAACCTAACCCTAACTTAAACCTAAAACCCAAATCCCACCCCCACCTCCAACCCCACCCCCACCCCCAACCCCAACCCCACCCCCACCCCCACCCAAAACCTAACCCTTAAACTTAAACCTTAAACGTAAACCTTAACCCTAAACCTAAACTTAAACCTAACAAATAGAGGTGGAAATTTGAGGCACAACACGATTGACCGATACGAACACGGCACGAAATTATAGGGTTTGGGCTAGGGCTTATCGGGTTCGGGCCGTTATAGGGCTAGCACGATAAGACACGATAAAAAATGGGTTGTTATCGGGCTGACTTGATAAACACGGTAAGGCACGATAAGACACGATAACTAAAATATATATGTTTTAAAAATATATTTTTAAAAATTTACTAGGGGTTATTCACTTCTTTCGAACTATTTTCATGATTATTTCATAGTTTTATCATTTGAAAATTTATGACTTTTAAACTACTTGACTATTTATATTGATAAATTTTCAAAATATGTATTAAAAAATCAAAAATATATATTTTATAATGGTTATTGGGCTTAACGTGCTTAACGGGTCTAACTAAATAAATCGTGTTTTTTTGCTTATCGTGCCTATCGTGCCGTGCCGTGCTTTTCGTGTTTTTATCGTGTCGTGTTTGTGTTTTAATATTAGGCACGATAAGCTTATCGTGTCGTGTTCGTGTTCGTGCTTATCGTGTCGTTATCGTGCCCGATAGACGACCGATTTGCCACCCCTACTAACAAACCCTAACCCTTAATTTAACCGTAACCCTAAACTTTAAAACTAACCTAAACCTAAACCCCAAACCCAAACCTAAACCCTAAACCGTAAACCTAAATCATAAGACTAAACCTAAACCACAACCTTAAACCTAACCCTAACTTAAACCCAAATCCCACCCCCACCTCCAACCCCACCCCCACCTCCACCTCCAATCCCACCCCCACCCCCAACCCCAACCCCAACCCCACCCCAAACCCCACCCCCACCCCCACCCCCACCCCAACCCAAAACCTAACCCTTAAACTTAAACCTTAAACCTTAACCCTAAACTTAAACCTAACAAACCCTAACCCTTAATTTAACCGTAACCCTAAACTTTAAAACTAACCTAAACCTAAACCCCAAACCCAAACCTAAACCCCAAACCCAAACCTAAACCCTAAATCGTAAACCTAAATCATAACACTAAACCTAAACCACAACCTTAAACCTAACCCTAACTTAAACCCAAATCCCACCCCCACCTCCAACCCTACCCCCACCCCCACACCCAACCCCAACCCCACCCCAACCCAAAACCTAACCCTTAAACTTAAACCTTAACCCTAAACCTAAACTTAAACCTAACAAACCCTAACCCTTAATTTAACCGTAACCCTAAACTTTAAAACTAACCTAAACCTAAACCCCAAACCCAAACCTAAACCCTAAACCGTAAACCTAAATCATAACACTAAACCTAAACCACAACCTTAAACCTAACCCTAACTTAAACCCAAATCCCACCCCCACCTCCAACCCCACCCCCACCCCCAACCCCAACCCCACCCCCACCCCAACCCAAAACCTAACCCTTAAACTTAAACCTAAACCTTAACCCTAAACCTAAACTTAAACCTAACAAACCCTAACCCTTAATTTAACCGTAACCCTAAACTTTAAAACTAACCTAAACCTAAACTGAAACCTTAGCCCATAATAATATTAAATCAAAAACCTAACCCTAATTTTAGCCTAATTACTTATAATTCGTTTGGTAGAAGTTAAAACACTAGTGATTACTGAAGTTAGTGATTAGGAATGTGAATAATATGATGAACATGTTATAGAACATATTAGCTAGTTAGGATGAGTGTCGTTTCATTGTCTAACTTGACAATATATTCCAATGTCGGTTCTCATGCATTTTTGGTCACTCCATGTCAATTGTATTTGTAAACCACTCCTAAATAAAGTTAAAAGCTTAGAAACCCGTTCGAGAATCCTTAATGGGTGTTGTGGTTCAACATGTGCTTGATGTTCGTGTTGTGGTCAACATTTATTATAGGTTCTTGAATTGTCCGTTTGGACAGTTTGGAAACGTACGGTGTGTGTACTTTAAAACATTATTGTCTTTAATTTATAAATGTTATTGTACTTGATATCTTAGATATTTTTGTCGCATTTTCCATTGTTCTCTAGGTGTATACTAGATGTGGGTTGTAACGACCCTGTCTATCTCGTGCACTTGGAGAGCCATGTGGAAGTGCTGCCGAAATTATCTTGGGGTATCATGTACTAGCATTTAGACAATAAAGGGATTAAAGTACATACTACTGTGGGTTTCTGAATGGGATAGAAGCCTGACCTGAAACTAAAAAATTAACATGCCAATTTTGTGTTTTCCATCGGTTAGATTGAGTGTGTTAAGATACTTTGAGAGCCATGCGGAAGTGCTGTCGAACTTGAGTTTGATTCATCCGAGTCCGAAGACGATGATGAAAACGAACTTGAGTTTTGTAGTGGTAACTCAGAGTCCGAGGATGATGTAGAAAATGATGATGAGGAAGAAGATTAAGAGTAATTTAACAATATTTCAAAATTTGTAACAAGACCGTACTCTTTTAATCTATGTATTCGTTATTCGACATGACAATATGTTTGTATTTTCTTTTGTCAATGTATCGTTATCTATTTATTAAGTTTTATATTGTATGTTTTATATTTTTATTGTATTTAAATATCGCTTCTCAAGGAGCTATGGCCCCTAAATCGGGTAAGAAGACCCGCCCTCTTGCTACGGCTATTACCGGGACCCAACCGGCCCCCTCTATAGCTATGTCCGATACCGGTTCAGAGATTGATGGTTCTGGCACCTCTATTCCACCTACTGATCCCACCATGATTCGTGGTGCTACTGATGACTCCGGTCGCACGTATTTGTTCATATGCGAAACATTCAATCAGTAAGTAACTATACATTTTATATATTTTTCGGTTGCTTTTGTTTTATATAAAATTCATTATTTAAATATCTTAAATTCCTATTTGTATAAATATTTCTTGCAGGTTTGTAGATACTAATCCTTCTCTGGGTAACTGGTTTGGGGAATATCTTCGCAAGCGAAGACAACATTCCTTTTGGCCCACTTATCGACTGTTGGCAGATGATGAAAAGGCAGCCTATTGAAAGGCCTTTACGGTATAATGTTAATGTATTTTTTTGTCGTTGGATTAATGTTAAAATGTTATCATTATATTGAAATTGTTTTGGTTAATATTATATTGTAGGAGGCATATACTTGGACTTATGAAGACAAGGTGGTGAAATTTCTTTTCGAAAGTATGTGCAAAAATCTCTACAAGGACTTCATCTGCAACACAAAAAAAAAATTTATTGGGATAAGGGTAGAAACCCCAAGTGCCCACTCTATATGACTGATGAAGTGTGGGCACAATTTTGTTCTCATTGGGGGTCGGACAAGGCAATTGAAGCATCTGAACGGGCAAAGCGAAATAGGGCAAGCTCAACAGGGACAGGTACCAAACACACGTCGAGGACAATTAACTTCGCTGAGCATTACTCGCGTATGGTAAGAATGTTTAATGTCTATTAATGTTTAAACCTTTATAAATGTTGTATGCATAGTAGTTGGGTAGCCATATTGATGCTATGAAATCCATGGTTTTAATTTAATGAAAGTTTTTTTGGAACAAACTATAAAGGAACAATTATTTAGGAACGGGGGGATCATCTATTTTTTGGTTTCATATCTTTGTAAGAAAAAATAGAATGATATAAGTAAATTTATTACAACACGGAAGGAAATAGAAATGAGGAATCGATGAGTGTGAACACCTCAATTTTTTCAAAGTGCAAAATGAATGTAAGTCTTGAGTTTAAAATAGAGAGAGTATTACTTATTATAAAGCTGACCATTTCAAGATATTCAAGCAATAGGTATATTGTTGTTATCCTTGGATTTCTTGATAATTTTTGCATTGTGGGTTGTTTGAATTATTACCCAGGTAGTTTTTTTTTTCCTTTATGTTAAATCATGTTTTAATCATGTTAGATTGTTTGCTGATAGTTTTGCAATGTGGGTTCCTTAAATTTCACCTAGTTGGCTTAATCTTTCTGTTAAATCATGTTTTTATTTTGATAAATTGCTTGCTGATAGATCTGTCATTATTATTATAAATTTAGGGAATGTGGGTATTTAATGATGTTTGTTGTGGGGGGGTTGAGTTGTGTTTGGGGATTTGTTGAATACTGGGAATGGTACTAAAAGTTAGTTCGGAAATGTGTGATTTTTAGGTTATTAATGTTTATATATATATATATATATAAGTGCTATTATTTAGTTTAACTTATAGTAACTATAATGATTGTAGACTACGCAATTTGGCCCACACGTCTCCATTCCTGATGTGTTTGTCAGCACCCAGACTACCCCCAGTGCCTCCGCCGATCAACCTCCTCAGTGGGTTGATCAAGTTGCAGAATCTACATATGTAAGTAATAATTCATTGAAGGGTTGCTATTATTTAGTTTAACTTATAGTAACTATAATGTTATACACAAGTATGTGATAATATTTGTTTGTTTTATTATGACAGTCTGCATTTAATGCTAAAATAGCATTAGAGATCGCTGAGGGTCGTGTGGAGCAGCCTAGTTCCGGTACCCCTGCATGGAGCCAAGATGTTTGGAATGCCGTCGCTTCTGATGGAAGAAAGAAGAGAGGATCAAGGGTTTATGGGATGGGTGAGTATGCTGGACAGTCTTCACGGTCGACAGCTCAATCACATGTTGTTCCCAACCATGACCAAAGTTCGAGAATTCAAACTCTAGAAGCTGAGCTCGCACAACATCGATCTGAAACACAACAGCTAGTTGCGCAACATCGAGAAGAAACGCAACAGCTAATGGCACAGATGTTTGCACAAATGCAACAGATGCAGCAGTGTCCTCAACAACCTGTAGTTGGTAGTACAGCGTCCCCTTCATCCGCCAGCCCTAGTTCTGTTAGAAATATTTTCACAACATTCCCACCTCGAATTTAGGAGACAATTAGTGATTTGACTTTTAAAACTATGTGTAATATAACATTTACTGTTTAACTTAGTGTTTTAAATTGTTATTTGAATTTGAAACTTTATGTAATAGCATAACATATTTATTGTTTAACTTTGTGTTTTAATTTCGTAGTTTTTTTGCATTGCAATTTAGTTTTAATTTGTTCATAAAATTTGTTATATCACAGGTTTAGGAAAAACAGGTGCAGGAAAAAAATATTAAATAAAATTATTAAATTTTTTTTTGATATCAGCGATGGAATGTCCGTCATAGTGAAAAAACATTTTGATTTTTAAAAAAATTTCAGCGACGGAAAGTTCGTCGGTAATCCACCATCGGTATATAGCGACGAAATGTTTGTCGCTAAAGATAAATAATAAATATTATTTAAATTCAAATCAGCGACGGAATGTTCGTTACTAAACAGCGACGGATTTTTCAGCGACTAACTTTCCGTTACTAAACAGCGACGGTAGTTGTCAGTGACGGAAATTAGCGACGGAAAATTCCGTCGAGCAATGACGGAAATTTTTGTTCGTCGGTGAACGATGACGAAAATGTTTAAATCGCCGATTAGCGACAAACTTTTAGCGACGGTCAAGCGACGGAAATATTCCGTCGCTAGAGGGTAATCAGCGACGGAAATCGTATTTTAGCGACGGAAATTTCCATCACTGATGACTAGTTTTCTAGTAGTGGAGAACATGTCAACTAATAACACATACAAGGTCCAACCTCAGAAGAAAGCAAATTGCTTCCACCAAGTATCGAACCCACGCTGCATGCCTCCAGAATCTTATGTCCCTCTCCTTTTACCACTCGGCTATGCCCCGAGGGATAACTTCTTTATTTTATAATCCTTTAGATTATTGGATCTCTAGTTTCCTAATTACATTGTAGGTAGGGGTGGCAAAATGGGTGTTTTGGATCAATGGATAATAGGCCATTATCCATGGATAACCATGGATAATGGCCTATTAGCCATTGATCCAAAACACCCATTTTGCCACCCCTAATTGTAGGTCTCCACCAACTTATATATATGGAACATGGCGCACAGAAGAGGACACAACTGAGAGTGCAAAAGAGTATACGCCTAAGAGCATACAGAATACAGTTTGAGAGAAAATTCAGAAAGTTGTGCTATTGCTGAATTTTGGATGAAGCTTTGAGTGTAGCTTCATCATGAACTACATTTGAACTATTGTTGCTGTTTGCCTTCCTAGTTTTCTAGGAAGCTCATTTTTTAATCCCACATTTTCTCTATCCTTGTTTTTGTGGGTTTTGCTTTCCAAGACGTATTGTCTTGTGAGAGCTTTGGTTTTGGTGATTTCACATTTTGTCTTGTTAAAACACTTCATCTTTTTAGTGAAATCTTTTTGGCTATAAAGCTGAATTTACAAGTATAGGCTTGTAAATTGTTTGATAAACATATGTGTTTATTATTGCTTTAATTTAAGTCATCCGCTGGTTTACATATTCTGAATTTCTGGTCAAAGCGCTTCCGGGTGTAGCTACAGTACAAGCTACATCACGAACTACATTGACAGATTCTGTGAATCCTAGCTACTATATTGATCTATCAGAACATGAGAACTTAATTGGGTAAGCTAGTTGACTTTTCAATTTTTCAATTTTCCATTTTGTGATAAATTAATGGAGTGTGTATTTGCGTATATGGTATTTTCGTCAAAAAGATATAGGCGCAATTGATATCCGAGGGGGGCAACCCTAATTTCATGTATAGTTATCAGGAGCAAATTGTAATTTTCGTCTAAAATATAGATCTTAGGCAAAACCGTAAACGAATAACACTGGAAAGAAAAATAAACAAGCTGAAATTCCATGCATGAGTTAAACACTAGTGTGGTTGACAGCTTGACATGATACAATTCTTATACTTATGTTTATTGAAACGACAGATTAATGAAACTTGTTTCAATCTTACTTTCTTTTTTTCAAAAACCAAAAATTAAGTAGAGCTATAAAGCTAATTGGGCCAGTTGTGTTGTTCCGCCCACCACTTATAAAAGGTTGGTTGAGTTTTAAAAATACAACCCCGCTTAGAGACAGACTTAACAAGCTTAGACCCTACTTAGAGGCAGGCTTAATAGGTTTAGACCCCGAACTGGTCAAGGGTTGGGGAGGGGCAGGTTGGTCCGCCATTATATATATATATATATATATATATATATATATATATATATATATATATATATATATATATATATATATATAGTGAGTAGTTTAGGTAGTAATTTTAGAAGGAATAAAAAAGAAATTTTCAATATTTAGACCCCACACAGGTTAAGGGTTGGGGAGGGGCGGGTTGATCTCGTTTCAGTGTCGGAGGAAAACCAAGTAAGGAAGATTCCTTTCGCCTTCCCCTTCTCGGCTGAATCCTTTCTCACTCCTCTCCTTGCTCCATAGTTGTGACAATTCCATTCCACCAATCGTCGACGTGACAAGTAATATTGACCGTGGTGAGTAGCTCTCTCTCTCTCTCTCTCTCTTGTAATTAGAAGGGATTGAGGAGAAGAAGGGATGGCTTTGTTCACTTGTTTGGCAACAAGTCCATAGAATGACTCATAATCTTTCTATCCATATTATTCCTATTTGCCATTTTATTTATTTTTATTTTTTAGGTGGGTAGGTCTGACCCGCCCTGCATCCCAAGGTAAGTTGGGTTGGGCCAAAGTATTAATTTCTAGTCTGCCATTTTGGGGGTTGGTTTGCCGCACCCCATCAAGTAGCGTGGTCCGCCATTTTGCGGGTTCGTCTGCCCTGTTGGTTTGTTTTGACAGCTCTAAAAATAAGGTGGCCAAAACAAGTGGAACAAATATACCCTTTGGAAGGAGGTAAACATAATAATGTTGGAATCCATGTTATTGATTATAATAATACAATATTACATTCGTTTCAACCAAAAAAATTACGATTATGATGTCTAATTCTTAAGGAATATACTAGTATGCTTGGAGTATATTATAATTACATAATATTTGAGTATACACGAGACTTATTTTCCTAACTTTATTTTGGAAAATATTTTTATCATTTTAACCTTACTTTTTCTTCACACTTCAATAATGGACCAAATGCACATGAAATTTAATAAAAATTAGTTTTTTTAAAAAAAATATGTGTTCCTTGTCAAACAAAATAATTATTTAGGGACAGAGGGACAAATATATCAATTTCATTTGCTTCCTTCTAAGATCATAGATTATGTATCCAAAAATAAAATGGTTCATACTAGGACATTGAAATTGCAATTCCACCACTGATCGTTTGAAATCGTTAATACAGTCGTTGTACATTAGTTACGCTGCAACTATCCAATTTTTGGATTGATGTTAGTTTCAGTTCGATAAGAATATGTCAAATACCTATTTTGTGTGATATTAAAAACCTAAAGGGGCTGAACTAGAAAAAAATGGGTGGCATTTAGAAAAAATGGGTGGCATAAATTTTTATCCGCTTTAGTCAGTTTTGTTATTTTTAAATTGGAAAAAACATTTTTGGGGACGAAAAGAGTACGATACCCTAAATTAACCGAACACTCACTAAGGATTACTTACTCAGTGATCGCGATGCCTCAATTTGCCCATCGTGATGCATCAATTTTTTCACCGCGATGCATCACGTTTATATTTGTAAACATGTATTATATCACCTTCCTTATTTTGTACTAACTAGATTTCATTGTATATATGTAGTCAGAGTTTCTTTATTTTGTTTGATGTTGTTATTAATGTATGAATAAACTAGAATGAATATAAATTAAATGATTGATTTCTTTAAATATCTTCTCTTCAAATTGAAGTTAAGGTAGTCAAAGTTTCTTTATTTCATTTAGTGTTGTAATTAAAGTAGGAATCAAATATAATCTATATTGATTGATTGATTGAATTTTATAAATATCTCATTCAAATTGAATCCGATTATAATTTATGTAAATATTTTCTTCGTTTCCAACACTGCAATACACACAATTAAAATTTGTTGCATTGCAAATCGAAATCAATGCATCACAATTGAAATTTAATGTATCGCGATTTAAAATTGATGCATAGCAATTCAAAAATGCAACAAGTTCTTATTCGTGCAATTTATCGAATAGTTTACATGCATAGTAACACTCACAAAGTGACTCTATTTTAAATCATACAAACAAAATAATCAAATGAAGAAAGGAAGGGTATACTCTCAATCAAGAAGCAAGAGTCACCAACTCCATGTACCTGCTTCTATTGCTTCGGCCAGCTTTGGATCCATGAACCTCTTTCTATTGCATCGGGCAGCTTTGGATCCTTCTATACAAACTTATAGAAAAAAAAAAGAAAAAAAAAAAAGAAGTGATGATTCTAGATGCTTTTTCTAATATTCTCTTTGTCTTTCACTTGTAGGAGACTAGGTGGCAATTTAGGACAAAAATAACAAAAGTGTTTTTTTTTTTTTCAGTTGAAAAAAATGTGAATAGCGGTTGAAAACTTATGAAAATTTACTAGCACGCACTTTCTTTGAAAACACAAAAAAAAAAAAAAAATCAACATCGTCAAAATCCACTCATTCCCACTCCCAAGTCTCCAAATGGAATTCCAACAAACAGGCTAATGTTCCTCGATCATTGGCAGAATATCAAGCTATGGCAAACACAAGCTTGGAGCTAACTTAGCTGTGCTACATTTTACAATCTTTCGCCACTAAATTGTGACATTCAAACAGCTTTACATATTGCAGCTAATGTCGTTTTCCATTAACATATGAAGCACATTATAGATTGTCACATAGTTAGAGAAAATTGCAAGAAAATTTGATTAGTCATTCAAGTTAGCTTAGCAGATGTCTTCATAAAAGCATTCGGGAAGGATCAGTTTGTGACACAACGTCAGTGTGGCAAGTTGGGACTTCATGATAATCTCTCTCCAACTTGAGGGAGAGTATTTAGATTTGAGAATTATTCTTGTAATATATGTAATAAAAGAGATTAATTTACGTTCTATAATTAGCATAGATCAAATTCCACAATCAGTGGACCGCACTTTCTTAGCCTTCGATATAGGATTTATTGGTCATTGTATATTCATATAAGGCAAAAACTTGTGTAAGATGGTCTTATGGATACTTTTTGTAAGACGGATCCCCATTACCAGACCAACCGTGTGATGGTGGGTTAAGCTGTGAGATTGTAAAACTCCGTCTTACGAGCTAAGATCCGTAAGACAGTCTTACATAAAGCCTACACTTCGTATAAATGATGTACACCAATTCATAGAAATTCAATTCAACCAAGTCATCTACCCTGCGCCCTTGCTCTACCATTTCTTACACCTTCTCATCATCCATTTTTTATTGTTTAAGATAATAAATAGGAGCTCTTAAGAAATAATAAAATATAAATGAGGGTATATTAATTTGTCCAACAAAAACATTTCGTTCACAATCACCATTTCTATTCTAGTCGTCAAATGATCAATAATATGACATGATGAGTTAAAAGTACTCTTACTCCATTAGGTAATGATTAACTATGTTGAGTAAAATTTAGAGTAAGCAACTCTAAACTTACTAATATTGGACCCAAACAAGTAAATAAATTACTTGTATTATACCCACGATATAAGAAACTACAACACTTTCAAGAGATCACTCACACTTTGAAGAGAAATACAAGGACACTCAATAGGAAGCTTGCAACTCACACTCAAGACACTACACTTCTTAGGAGTGGAAAACTTATTTTTTGGTGGATTGTTTATAACACAATGCAAGGGGTATTTATAGTTCTCCCCATACAACCTATACCACACAAATATTAAATTGAGAAATAATCCTAACCACACATTAATACAACATTCTACATACTTCTCTTAAAATATCTCATTTCTACAATCTTCCACAAAAAACTTCTTCCTTCTACATCCTTCCATAGAAATGGGTTGGACTTTTATTTTCTTTGGGCTTAAACATATGATTTGGGCTTGTGTTGATCTTCAACACTCCCCTCAACACCACACCACCCTCATTTTTTGTACTACAGAGTTGTGGCGAAACATTTCGAACTTGCTCGTGCTCAAGCCTTTTGTGAACAAGTCCGCAACTTGATCATCTGCCTTGATTTGCCTCATCTCAATTTCTTCTTGCGGAACCTTTTCTCTCGATAAAATGGTAATGTACCTCAACATGTTTAGTTCTTGCATGAAAGATTGGATTCTCAGCCAAGCAATTCTTGTTGGTTGTCACATTACAAGAGCTGCATGATCAAGCGATTGATGTAGATTATTCATTAGTTGTATCAACCATGTACTCTCTTGAGCTGCCATTGCATTTGCTCGATACTCGGCTTCGGTGGTTGATAAAGATCTTGTTGGTTGTCTCTTGCTACACCAAGAAATGGTTCCTCGGAACCTAGCTTAAACACATAACTCCGTTGTTGATCTCACGGTGTCATGATCCCCATAATCGGCATCGCAGGATGACCAACTAACTTGCGGTCTTCTCCTTTCTTGTACAAAAAGACCATAGTCAATTGTACTCTTCACATATCTCGATTCGTCGAGCGCTTCTAAGTGAGGCTTCTTTGGATTTTGCATGTATCGACTCATCACACTAATGCATAGGAAATATCAGTCGAGTCAAGGTTAAGTAGATCGGACTACCTACCAATTGTCGATACATCGTTGCATCTTTCAAATCTTTTCCTTCATGTGCACTCATTTTGGTGTTTGGTTCCACCGTGTCGAAATTGGCTTGCATTCAAGCATTCGAACCTCTTCAAGTAATTCTTTGGAATATTTTTTGACAAAGAAATATTCCTTCTTGTGTGCGATCGACCTCTAAACCAAGGAAGTGCTTGGTGACCAAGTTCCTTCATCGGAAACAGGCGATAAATTCTCCTTCGTCGAGAAATTTCGCCTCATCGTCACTGTTATGATCAAGTCATCCACATATACTAGCACAATAGCTAGCTTTCCTTCATTTGATTTAACAAACAGTGGAATCTGCGGGTGTTCTTGAATAACCACTTTGTGTTAGAAATTCAGCAATCTTACCATACCATGCCATGGGCGCTTGTTTTAATCCGTAGAGT
The DNA here is from genome assembly GCA_013146195.2 of Codonopsis lanceolata. Lineage (NCBI taxonomy): Eukaryota > Viridiplantae > Streptophyta > Magnoliopsida > Asterales > Campanulaceae > Codonopsis > Codonopsis lanceolata. The sequence goes on along the minus strand of CM028377.1, from coordinate 136,697,919 downwards.
GCCTTTCGTAGCTTACACACATATTCGGGATGAACTTGACTTTGAAAACCCATTGGTTGGTTCATATAAATCTCTCGATCCACTCTCCATGAAGAAAAGCATTCTTCACATCCATACGCCACAAATTCCAGTCTTTGTTGGCTGCGCAAGTGCAAGTAGGACTCGAGCAGGTTGTAAGCTTTGCCCACGGGACTAAGCGTTTCATCATAGTCGAGTCCGTCTTGTTGAGAGAAACCTCGAGCTACCAATCGTGCTTTGTACCTCTCGATTGACCCATTTGGACGGCTTTATCTTGTAAACCCACTTACAGGATATGGGTTTTACATCTTTTGGCTTTGGCACGAGATCCCACGTCTGATTTTGTACAAGTGCATCGATCTCTTCTTTCATAGCCGCCATCCACTCAGAACTATGTGATGCTTCTTGAGCGTCTCGGGCTCATTGCTTCTTCAATTATGGCGGCATTGGCGTATTTAGGATTTGACCTTCTTGTTCTTGTTGACCTTGAAGTGGAGTTGATTCTTACGTTTCATTAAGCCCATCTTCTTCATCAGTTGTTGATATACTCTGTTTGCCAAGGATTACGAGTCACCCTTGTTTCGTCATCATCGTCGTGCGGATCTTCGAGGCTCACGAACTTGGTTTGAGTTGGATAGTATGCTCCCACATCTTACATTGCGACTTTTCTTCAAATTCTCTAGAATGCGGTAGCACCTCCTTCTCGGCGACCACCAAGAAGATGCTTCATCAAACACCACATTTAAGTGAAGTGTAACATCTTCCACTTGTTGGATCGCAACATTTCCACCCTTTCTTTGGTGTCGTATCCCACAAAGATGCATCTAATAGCCTTCTTGTCAAACTTGCTCAAGTAAATGATCGGGAACAAATACATAACACACACTGACCAAATACTCGAAAATAGCTAGCGTGGGTTTCATGTTCCACAATTTTTCAAAGGGTGAAATAAATCCTAACCTTGGTTGGGGAATGCATTGATCACGAAGGCTGCAGTCCTCATTGCTTCAGCCCAAAACCTTCCAGGCACATTCTTTGCATGTAGCATACTTCGACAAATTTCTGCAAGATGCCGGTTCTTCCTCTCAGCTACACCATTTTGTTGTGGTGTATTGGCACAAGTGTATTGATGGCGTATTCGGCACTCCCTCGGTATTGAGAGAACTCCATTGAGCTATATTCTCCCCCATTGTGCGTGCGTAAGCAAAGTATCTTCTTTCCTACGTCTCCTTCAAGCCGACTCTCTAAACTCTTTAAACTTTGAGAATGTGTCGATTTTTCTTTCATAAAGAAAATCCACACATACGGAGAAGTCATCAATAAATGTCACCATGTACCGCATCGGTGATTGATGGGCTACTTGAGGCCGAATACGTCGAGTGTACCAACTCCAATGGTTCTTTTGCTTTAAACTTTGATTCCTCGTATGGCGGTTGGTGTGCTTTACCATCTTGGCATCTGCACATACCGTATCTGTTCGCACCTCAAGTTGAGGAAGCCCTTAAGCATCGACTTTTCACGATCACATTTAGCTTGGAATAGCTAACGTGACCTAACCGCATGTGCCATAGATCTGTTGTCTCATTTTTCCTTGTCTTGTCTACATATGCGACTCTGGCGACATCACGTGGCCCGACTCAATCGTCGTCCCTCCATTGTCGGTGTTTACGAGATTTTAAGATTACGATAAACCTTAACATCTCGGGGACCGAACAAGACATAGTGGCTTTGATGATGTCAATTGAGCCCGAGATAACAAATTTTCTTCATTCACGGGACATGATAAACATCTTCAAGTGGCACTTGGTTAGAATTATATCGGGGAGTAACTATCGTCTTGCACCGATGTGAGCTATCGGTAACCTTGAGTTGTCATTTGTCACCACCACGACCTCCCTTGTACTCGAGACAAGTTTTGCAATTTACGTTTGTCACCCGTCATATGATTTGAGCAACCGAATCCACGATCCAATCATTCTTGTAGTCAATATGTTACGGTGGCGTCACCGTGAGAGCTAATTCTTCTTCCTCCATGACGAATAGTGCCGGCGTCCCGATCATCTTCACTTTTCTCTTTAGAAGCTGGAAGTAGCGGCATTACCTTGAACATGCTTTTTCCTACTCCGGCAATCTTTCGCCATGTGGCCGTCTTCCCACAATTGTAACATTCTCCATCGAACTTTCTATTCTTTGCGATTCTTGAAGCTCCCCACGGGAAAGCCTCCATTTCCTTGCGATCTTTTACTTTGTCACCATCCTTTTTAGATCCACCACCGGTATGCGCTTGAAGCTGTCTTTGCTTTTGTTGGTGTATAGCGCTTCCTCTTCACCTTTCAAGCGAGACTCCTCCCATTTGCTTGGCCATAGCTTCTTGTCACGCAAGCAAATTTTCAAACTCTGGCGATGGTTGTGTCGGCCATCCTTATGCAGTGCAACAAACCCTCGATACTCGGGTCTCAAACCATGGATAATTATTCTTTTTATCTGGTTTCCCCAATAAGGCTGTCGGATCTAAATCGAAATTTCGCGGCATATTGACTTTACCTTATGGAAGTATTGGGCAATCGTCATGTCGTTGCGCCATCGATAGCGATTCGTTCTCGAAGTTGTAGCCTTGCATCGTTCTTCTTTGAAAAAGCGTAACCAAAGTGTCCCATGCTTCCTTTGGTGTTTTGGCATCTCGGATGTGCTCGGCATTTCTTCTTCAAGCTGTGGTCTTTAAAGCAAACATTGCTTTGCACGCTTTAATTTTCCACTTTCGCAAGGCCGTTCGCATCTTACTGCCGCCGGTTGTGTAGCTTCACCACCGCGACAACCTCCCGAGGTCGACCTTGTAGGTAAGACTCCATGCATGTCGCCCACATGTTGTAGTTTTTGTTGTTGAGCTTCTTGATTCCTCCAACAACTTGAAGGTCACCCATTATGCCGGTCAAGACTTGACTATACAGAACAAAATTTGGACTAACAAACTTGCGAGTGTCAAACTCCTCACGACTCAAGATAGCTCCACAAAAGCGATCACGACCGTTAAGCTCGATACCAAATGTTGAGTAAAATTTAGAGTAAGCAACTCTAAACTTACTAATATTGGACCCAAACAAGTAAATAAATTACTTGTATTATACCCACGATATAAGAAACTACAACACTTTCAAGAGATCACTCACACTTTGAAGAGAAATACTGAGGACACTCAATAGGAAGCTTGCAACTCACACTTTCGAGACACTACACTTCTTAGGAGTGGAAAACTTATTTTTGGTGGATTGTTTATAACACAATGCAAGGGGGTATTTATAGTTCTCCCCATACAACCTATACCACACAAATATTAAATTGAGAAATAATCCTAACCACACATTAATACACATTACATCTTCTCTTAAAATATCTCATTTACAATCTTCCACAAAAAACTTCTTCCTTCTACATCCTTCCATAGAAATGGGTTGGACTTTTATTTTCTTTGGGCTTAAACATATGATTTGGGCTTGTGTTGATCTTCAACAAACTACTCATTAATTTGTAGTAAAAAAGTGACTAACCAAACATAATTAATTAGGCAGCTACATTTGGACACTCGGTCAGTACTAGTACCTTAAGATTAAACTAAAAGTTAGTTAATCTTGATCTGGACAGCTAGTCAACGAACCCCAATTCAAAGTTGGTAAGGAAAAAAAAAACTTAAATTAAGCCTCCTTACCTAGACTTCTTCATCCTTATAAGGTCATTTACTTGTTTATTCGTTAATTCGTAGGCTTGGGGGAGGTTGAAGTACAATAAATTATACCCCCATTGATAATAACTAAATAAATCGACTAGTGCTTGAGCGGTAGTAAGACTATCCTCAAAGTACATATAAAATGGTTCAATACCTCAAGTCGTTGCCTTCTAATATAGTATGAAATTATTATATATCCACAAGCACATTGTAACCCTCTCAGCTCCCACCATAAATAGAGGCAAAGCACCACCCTATTCTTTTCACCCCTTCACTACTACCTAGCTTAACTTCTTCATTCTTCCTCTTTGGAGTCATATTCTCTAGCTCCAATGGCTCTATCTTCGTCTTCGTTTACGCTTGCAATTTTTGCACTACTTTCCATGTTCCTTGGAATAGCCTCGGCTCAGTTGTCGGCTACTTTTTACGCCACCTCATGCCCTAATGCCAGCGCTATTATTAAAACGGCTATTAATAGTGCTGTTTCAAGTGAACGTCGAATGGGAGCTTCATTGCTTCGACTTCACTTTCATGATTGCTTCGTTCAAGCAAGTCTTTAATCTTTGTCACTTAATTCATCCGTTAACTCCTCTTCCTCCTCAATCTTACAAATATATTGCATGTGTGTAGCTAGTTTGTATTGTCATCGCATGAGTAACGTACGTTTCAGTTTGGTTTCTTTTCCTTTCCATGACGTACATTTTTTTTTAATAAGATTATACCTGTATATAACCTAGATCACTAATTAACTGCTGATTCCTAATTTTAAGAATCTTGTTTTATTGGACAATCATTTAGTTTCTTTCATGACTTTCTCCTCTCAAGTCTAATACTCGTAAAAAATTTAGTGCTGAAAGAGTTTGATTGACATATTCCAAAAACGTCACATACTTTGATCTAGCACGGCAAGTTAATATATCTATTGTCACGAAAGTTTTATACAGTATTTGTTAAATAGGATTACTACTCTTTCAAAGAGACCTCGATATATAAAAATTGCAGGATTCAATATTTTTGGTCTTTCTTGAATTGATTCTGTTCTGATATAAAATATTGTGACATAGGCTCAGGAGCTTAGTTATCGTTTTATTTCATATTTTAATGGTCAAAAATTTATTGGAATAGTTGATAACACGCGTTGGTTGAATATCCTCGAGCAGGGATGTGATGCATCAGTACTATTGGATGACACTTCAACCTTCACCGGAGAAAAAACTGCCGGCCCTAATACGAATTCCTTGAGAGGATTCAATGTCATTGATACCATTAAGACACGACTCGAAGCTGCATGCCCTAGAACTGTTTCTTGTGCTGACATACTTGCAACTGCTGCACGTGACTCAGTTGTCGCCGTAAGTTTAAAAAGGAAAAGAAAAACAAGTTAATTATATCTTTGAGTTATTTATTCGTAACACAAAGAAACAATGAAATTTATAACTTGATTCGTTTTTCAGCTCGGTGGCCCTAGTTGGAATGTTGTACATGGTAGAAGGGACTCAACCACAGCAAGTCTGAGTGGTGCGAATTCCCAGCTCCCTAGCCCAGCTTTGAATCTTAATGCTCTCATCACTTCATTCTCTAACAAAGGTTTCACTACCAATGAAATGGTAGCCCTCTCAGGTACGGCAAAATTCTTTACAAGAGCTAGAAACAATTTATTTTATAAAAAATTATCTGATATGAAATGAGATTGAATTATGAAATTACTTTATAATTATTAGAGCGTTGAATGTATAATTGCAGGAGGTCACACCATTGGGCAAGCTAGGTGCACAGTATTCCGGAACCGGATCAACAATGAAAACAACATTAACGCATCGTTTGCAACCTCATTGAGAGCAAACTGTCCTAGCAGTGGAGGTGACAACAATCTTGCTCCTCTAGACACCACTTCTCCAACGAGTTTCGATAATGCATACTTCACAAACTTGTTGACCCAAAGAGGTCTCTTGCACTCGGACCAGCAACTATTTAATGGAGGCTCCACTGATGCTCAAGTTAGAACTTATAGTTCAAATTTAGCAACTTTTCGAACAGACTTTGCTAATGCCATGGTTAAGATGGGAAACCTTAGCCCACTTACTGGTACAAATGGCCAAATCAGGAACAATTGCCATAGAAGCAACTAATTGGCATACCCATAAATATATTTTCTTAAAATAAGACTTCAAGATTTGTGTTTCATTTTTTCTTGAAGAAGCTTCTTGTAATTTGAGTTCAAAATTTTGAATGTGAATTAAGGAAAAAATAATAATTCGTTTTCGTGTTAATGAAGTTTATTCAGTGATTTGCATTTGTTTGTTTGGAACCAGTTGCATCTTCCAAAAATGGACTTACGCTTCATTAATGAATGACCAGCCGCAAGCACTTTATTCTCAATCGGTAGTCATATTTGGTTTAAAAATTAGTCGAATGGAAAAAATAAAAATGTAAAGATTTGTTAAAGAAGAATGAATAAAATTGACTATTTTTCTATAAGTAGGTTTAATTAAAGATTTGTTAAAGAAGAATGGATAAAATTGACTATTTTTCTATAAGTAGGTTTAATTAAAGATTTGTTAAAGAAGAATGAATAAAATTGACTATTTTTCTATAAGTAGGTTTAATGTGAGATTGTTTTACAGATTCTATTTCGTAAGATGGAACCTCACAGTTAAGCTCACCACCATACAATGAGTCGAGTAAGGAAAATGCGTCTTACATAAAATACCTATAAGATGGTATTTCTTAAATTTTTGTCTGTTTTCATTAACCAAGACGATGTAACTTGATGGAACAATTTTCTAATTAAGGTTGGTTACCGAATGTAAAATCTGTCATCACCAACCCACCACCCGATTAATCTTCTTTCACAGGGATTTCTTTGATTAAAATTTGGATTTTCTCTGAATCATTTCAATTTCGCCGGATGTAGCTAGGCTCAGTGGCGGACAAAAGCACACTATGGGCTTGCCCACTTGAATTTTTGCGAGGATTTTTTATTTATTTTTTAATAATCTATTATTTTAAACAGTTTGCCCTCACCTAGATAAGATTTACACATTTTACCCCCACCTAAATTTAAAATGGCTAAATGCCTAAATCTCTTTTCCCAATTCCCAAATCAAAAAAAATCAAACCCCCCCTCTCTCTCTCACTCTCGGCCTCTGCTCCTTGCCTCCTTACTTCCTGTCGTTCCTGAGTGACCGAGTCCCCTTCCTGTCTCCTTCAGTGGTCAGGTCCGTCTCTCCCAGTCCAGACCAGACCTAGTCTCCCTCTAACTCTCCAACCTCCTTCTTCCTTCAATCCTTCAGCCTCAGCCAGACTGCCACCACGGCACCGCTCCAGCAGTCCAGTGTGCTCCCGCCTCCTAGCCTCTCCGGCCTCCCGACGGCCTGACGCCCTCCACAGCCTCCTGCTCCACTCCAAGCTCCTGCTCCACCACTCCTCTTAAGCCTAACTCATAGTCTCTTAGTGCTCTACAAGAGTAACAAGAGGTATTCTTCAAGAATTTCAAAAAAAGTTAATTGTCTATTTGTTTGAATCAAAGTATGATTGTATTGTATGAATTTGTAAATTATAATTGTGAATTTGTGATTTAAATTTTAAAAATTAAAATAAGTAAATAACCCTAATTTTAAAAATAGCCCTAATTTGAAATAACTCTAATTTTGAAACAGCCCTAATTGATTATTTAATCTATATAATTGTTGTGAATTGTGATTTGTAAATTTGTGCACCCAAATGACTTATAAACTTTATTAAATGTGTGCACCCGATTGAAAATTTTTCTGCATCCGCCACTGGCTGGGCTAAAGAGTTTATAAAACACTTACTGGGTACAAACATACCAATAGATTGTACCTTATCTTATAGAAAAGAGTGGTAGGTGAGTGAATGGAAATTTTCTTGGTTGAGAGCTGAGAGAGATAGATTAAAAAAAGAAAACGCGTAATTTCCAATGTGTAAATCAAAATCAAAAATGGCAACTTGTAAACAGCACATTACTAGGTGAGAATTGAGAGTCCACGGATACAAACAAATTAAATCACAGCTCTCTCTAGTGCCAAGCATTCTGACTTATGTCAATGGCTAAGAGATACAGCAGGCAATTTGTAATGGTGAACAAGGACCACGTGTGGTACAAAGAATTTGCTTTTGAAAAGTCAATCTTCACACTTGTATTCTTTAATTTTTGAAACTGAACTGAACTCTTTAAATAAAGTATCACAAAATAAATTATTAGATTTTTATTCGAAACAGAAGCACAAAAATATAAAATAACTTGTGATATTTATTGATTGGTTGTACGTACTTGTATGTTTCGTATATAGTTTCCATCTATAAGTCTTTTATTTATGCTCTGAAATGAGAAATACTAAAAGGGAGCAAACGAATAAATAAGAGATTTCAAATGCTGACTACGAACTGATTATTGATTGTACAATTAGCCCCACTTAAGACTCACTAACACTAAAATATGTGGGATTGAGACGTAGGGGCTTACGATCGAAAGTGTGGTTTGGTTTGACGGTGCCTCTTTCTTCTTTGCACTTCTTAATTTGATGATTTTTTAGTTGCAATTTTGGACTTGCGGTCTCCAAAAAACTTAATAAATTATGGAAATTTATTTCATTTTCTATTTTATTCGATGACACTCGATTGTTACTATACTTTTCTCGTTAAAGCTTTACACCGAGGAAGAATCAATTGTTATTTCATTTCCGATAACCTAGTGTGCTAAGAGTAATATTTTTAATACCCACTAGTAATTAGAAAGTTATGTTAATAATGTATCATATCATTTGATGTACAAATTTAAATACACGTTAAATAATTCTAGTATTGTTTTTTACAAAATAGGGAGAGAGAGAGAGAGAAATGTTTTGAGGGAAAAGTTGCATATATTTTATTTTTATTATAATTTTGCGGTTCCAAACAATTGATAACGAACTGAAAATAACGTGGAAATAAAAACAATGCCCACCGCCTGATTGGTTAATAAAACCAACCCAATTATGACGACAAACCAAACCAATTCTACAGTGGAGTTGAATAGTCAATACAACCGTGGGTTCCACTAAATTAACAAAGGAGATCAATTACGAGAGTAATCGCATGTGGACTATCCAAACTAGTTACCATGCAGCCACTAAACAACAACTATTAACATTGGCTTTATTTGATCAAGCTCGCCGAACAAAACCTGTATGTAGCCGCATCCGCGAATGTCTCCTAGGGCGCGTGCATACCGTAAATACTGATCAAGTCCAAGCAATGCTTAAACTTAGAAATAACCAATAACTTAGTTAACATATATATTTGTTGGATTCTTTGCAATGTGAGCCTTTTTTACAACAATGACACCCTCTAAAACAATCTCTTGAATTATTATAAAATAACAACAAATTAGAACAAAAAGTGTATGAGAGAGAGTATTATTCAAACTGAAGGATCAGTAGTGAAATATAACTACAGGTTGCTCGGTATTTATAACCGAGCAGCACACAAACAATTGAAAACCTTGCAATAACTATTCCATCATCCAATGCAATGTATACATGCCTATACTTAAGCTTTTGACTTTCATAACACTCCCTCTTGAACATAGCATTGTAAGTTGACTAAGTGTGTCTCGTTAAAAACCTTTAAATCGAAAAACCCAGTAGGGAAAAAATCGGACATAAGGAAAAAAATACACAACTTAAATCTAAATTGTGTGCATGGGTTATCTCGTTAAAAACATTTTTCATAGAAAACCTAGTGGGACAAAACTATGATAAAGGGAAAAAGAGTACAGCCATATATGCTCCCCCTTGAACTGACAAGGTCAAGAGAAATCACCTTTGTAAATCTCGTAGGTTTTACATCCCAATATTGTGAACATGCTTTTCTGAAGGTTGTAGTGGGGAGTGCCTTCGTAAATAAATCTACAGCATTAATACTTGATCGAACATATTGGATACTGACCTCTTTCTTCTTTTCAAGTTATTGAGTGTATAAAAAGAGCTTCGAGGGATATGTTTGGACCTGTCACTTTTGATGTATCCCTCTTTACTTTGGGCGACACATGCGGCATTATCTTCAAATAATACTGTCGGGTCTTTGTTGACAGGTAGTCCACTGACATTTTGAATATGCTGAGTCATAGATCGAAGTCATGCACACTCTCGACTGGCTTCATGAAGTGCGATCATCTCAGCATGATTTGACGATGTAGCAACTAGCGTTTGCTTTTGAGAATGCCAGGAAATTGCAGTACCACCCATCATGAAGACATAGCGGTCTGTGATTTGGCCTTATGAGGATCAGACAAATAACTCGCATCTACAAAACCAACCATTTCATCCTTTGATCCTTTGGGATAAAATAATCTCAAATCGATCGTCCTTTGAAGATAACGAAATATGTGCTTGATACCATTCCAGTGTCTCCGTGATGGAGATGAACTATATCTTGCCAATAGATTTGTAGCAAATGTTATATCCGGTCTGGTACAATTAGCAAGGTACATGAGAGCTCCAATAGCACTTAAGTATGGTACTTCAGGACCAAGTATCTCTTCATTCTCTTCACAAGAACGAAATAGATCTTTTTCAACATTCAGTGATCTATTAATTATGGGGCTAGTGAGAGGGTTTGCCTTATCCATATAAAAGCGCTTCAAAATCATTTTTGTGTAATTTGATTGGTGTACAAATTTTCCACTATGCAAGTGTTCTATTTGTAAACCAAGACAGTATTTGGTCTGCTCAAGATCTTTCATTTCAAATTCTCCCTTTAGGTAATCAACTGCTTCTTGGATTTCCTTGGGAGTTCCAATGATATTCAAATCATCTACATAGACAGCGATAATAGCAAATCCAACTGTCGTATTATTTATAAAGACACACGTACATAATTGATCATTCATATATCCGTCTTTCAACAAATGTTCACTTAATCAATTATACCACATGTGTCTGGACTGCTTTAATCTATGTAGTGATCGTTGTAGTTTAATTGCACATAATTCTTTGGGCTTTGAGCTCTGTGCTTCAGGCACCTTGATTCCATCAGGAATTCTCATATAAATATCAGCATCTAATGACCCGTATAAATAAGCCGTTACAACATCCATGAGATGCATATCTAGATTTTTCGAAACCGATAAGCTGATTAGATATCTGAACGTAATAGCATCCATTACAGCAGAATACGTTTCTTCATAATCAATCCCAGACCTTTGGGAAAAACATTGTGCAACAAGGCGAGCCTTATATCTCACAATCTCATTTTTCTCATTTCGCTTTCGAACAAAAATCCATCTGTATCCAATGGGTTTCACAGCTTCAGGAGTGAGAACGATAGATCCAAATATTTTTCGTTTATTCAATGAATTTAATTCAGTCTTCATGGCATCTATCCATTTGATCATGTCATGCCTCTTTTGACATTCAAATACAGATTTTGGTTCAGGATCTTCAGTCCCGTCATTAATTTCTTGGGATACCAAATAAGAGAATATATCATCAATATTCTCAATTTCATCTCGGTTCCATATTTTTCCATTCCACATGTAATTAATGGAAATCTCATGGTTATCGTTGCCTGCAGGGCTTACTTGATTTGCATGATCGTGTGTTTCTTCTGGAAACTATTTCACGATCGAGTGTTTCTTCTGGAACACATTCATGTGATTGGGGATTTTCAATCACTTTCTTTTTGCGAGGATTTTTATCCTTTGAACCAATGGGTCGTCCACGCTTCAGGCGTGTCTTAGATTCATTTGTCATTTTATCATTTGGTAGCCCTTTTGGTATTTCAATTCAGGCAGGAGCATTTATAGCAACTACATGTGACATTGTCACTCGCTTTGTGTCTATAAATGCATCTGACAATTGATTTGCTACATTTTATAAATGTATGATCTTTTGAACTTCCAGTTCACGTTGCTTTGTGGGAGGGTCAAGGTGCAGTAACAATGATGTGCACCATTTAATCTCTCTTCCCACTTGTTTCCCCTCTTCACCAAAAGATGGAAATTTGTCTTCATTAAAATGACAATCGGCAAAGCGTGCCATAAAAACGTCACCCATTTTTTGTTCAAGATATTTTATTATAGAAGGAGATTCATACCCAACATATACTCTCAATCTCCTTTTTGGTCCCATCTGTGTGCGTTGTGGTGGAGCAATTGGTACATATACCGCACAACCAAAAACTCTTAAATGGGATAGATTCGGCTCTCGCCCGAATGCCAACTATATTGGGGAGTACTTGTGATATGCACTTGGCCTGAGGCGAATCAGTCCGGCTGCATGTAAAACAGCATGACCCCATGCAGAAGTAGGGAGCTTTGTTCTCATCATTAGTAGTCTGGAAATAAGTTGAATACGTTTGATCAACGATTCAGCCAAACCATTTTGTGTATGAACATGAGCTACTGGATGTTCAACATCAATCACTATTGCCATACAATAATCATTAAATGATTGAGATGTAAATTCACCAGCATTATCAAGTCTAACTTTCTTGATCATATAATCCGGGAATTGTGCTCTCAGTTTTATTATTTGTGCAAGGAACTTGGCAAATGCCGTATTGCGAGTTGATAATAGACATGCGTGCGACCATTTGCTAGAAACATCAATTAATACCATAAAGTATTCGAATGGTCCACTTGGTGGATGGATAGGTCCACAAATATCACCCTGAATTCGTTCAAAAAACGATGGTGATTCATATCCAACTTTAGTTGGTGATGGTCTAATTATCAATTTTCCTTGAGAACAAGCATCACAATGTAGTTCATTAGATTGAAAAATCTTTTGATTTTTCAATGGATGACCACTAGAATTCTCAATAATTCTCCGCATCATTATTGATCCTGGATGCCCCAATCGATCATGCCAAGCTTTAAATGTTTCAGTAAACTTCAAGTTTACTGTAGAATATGATTCAAATATTCTTATGATTGTACTATACAATCCAAATGATAGAGATGACAATTTTTCCAATATACACTTGCTTCCGGAAGTGTTTGAGGTAATGCAAAGATATTCATCATTACCCTTGTTTATAGTCTCTATATGATATCCATTCAGACGAATGTCTTTGAAACTTAACAAGTTTCGTTGAGACTTAGGAGAGAGCAATGCATTATTTATCATGAATTTCGTGCCTCCAGACATTAGAAAAATTTCTTTGCCAAATCCTTCAATTATTTTGGCATTACCAGATATTGTGTTGACATTAGCCTTGTCAGCTTTGAGATAAGAAATATATTTCTTATCTTTAAGTATGGTATGCGTAGTAGCGCTGTCTGCAAGACATAAATCTCCTCCTTGAATTTTGGATTCAACCATATTTTTGATCTATTTCAATATGAGAGAAAGAAAAATAAGATGAATAAATATGATAACACATTGAATGCAAAATACATATATAAACTTTATTGTGAACATGCTAGCATATATAGGGAAAATAGATAATACTCCTACATAACAACATGTTACTTTTTTCACAGCTTCTATCTCGAACTCGGATCATAGCTTCATTCCTATGTTAATTTATTGTTCATGACCAATATCATTACTAATGGTATTGGTCATGTCGACGTTGGCCATATCACCAAAATCAAAATGAAGATCTTCAGGATCATTTTCAAGGAAATTTGTCTCAACATTTTTCCCTTTTTGTGATCTCTCATAAAGATTAACTAGATGTTTCGTCGTTCGGCATGTGTGTGCCCAGTGGCCTATCATGCCACGCCTAAAACATGAACTTTCTTCATTGTTTTGTGGCACATTTTGCCCACTCGAAGAGTTGTTTCTATCATCATCTCTGTTCCACTTCAGGTGGCGAGAGGAATTTCCATTATATGGATGATGATGACGACGACGATAGTTATTTCTTCCATGGCCTCTTCCTCGGCCTTGATTTTGACCACGACCCCGGCCTTGTCCATGATTTCCTTGGCCTCGACCGCGACCACGACCACTACCACGCCCACGCTCTTGCCTTTCATCATACATAGTCTCATTTGCTTCAGGGAATGGGGCTGAACCAGTTGGGCGAGATTCATGATTTTTCATTAGAATCTCATTATTTTGTTCAGCTACTAGGAGACAAGAGATCAATTAAGAGTACCTTTTAAAACCCTTTTCTCGATATTGCTGTTACAGGAGCATATTCGAGGCATGAAATGTGGAGAATGTCTTCTCCAACATATCATATTCAGTGATGGTTTCCCCACATAATTTCAACTGTGGGGTTATTTTATACATCATAGAACTATATTCATTGATGGTTTTAAAATCTTGTAGACAGATATGAATCCAATCATAGTGTGCTTTTGGGAGAATGACCGTTTTCAAATGGTCATATCTTTCGTTCAAACTTTCCCAAATGACGAGTGGATCATTAACCGTGAGGTACTCCATCTTTAGGTCTTCACGGACATGGTGTCGTAGGAAAATCATGGCCTGAGCCCGGTGTTGATTACTTATCCATTCATTATTACTTTGTTGGATAGTATTTTCGAGGCTTCTGGCGGCCAGGTGGGTTTCGGCATCTATTTTCCAAGACATATAATTTTTCCTAGTTAATTATGTCCAATCTTTCAAATTCGAGCTTAGCGACATTTGTCATTTGTGAAGAAAAAACGTATGAGATTGTTAACAGTAGAACAATCGTGCTGATAACGTGTTATAAAATAACCACAAATTAGAATAAAGAGTGTATGAGAGAAAGAGAGAGATAGACCATTATTCAGTCTGAAGGATTAGTAGTGAAATATAACTACAGGCTGCTCGGTATTTATAACCGAGCAGCACATAAACAATTGAAAACCTTACAATAACTATTGCATCATTCAATGCAATGTACACATGCCTATACTTAGGCTTTTGACTTTCATAACATGAATGGAGTAATATTTGACATCAATATGTTTAGTTCTCTCATGAGACATCTGATTCTTAGTCAAATGAATCGCGTTCTGGTTATCACAAAACAATAGAAACCTCATGTTACAAACCAAGATCTGTGACCAAACCTCTCAACCAAATAACTTACTTCACTGCTTCCGCTTGTGCCACCTTTGTGGCAAAACATTATCATCAAGTGATAACTGAATAGCACTAATGCTCGCTCCAAAAAGTCATTGTTTTCTTCATCCGATATTGTCGCAACCAAAGCCTCCTAACAGACCCAACATACCGATAGCTATGATATCAATTTGTTATTCTCTCTACTATTCCATTTTGAGATTTTCACTTAAAAAGTCTACTCAAAAAAAATTATGACATGAAAGTATTATTTTATTACTAATAAACTACTAAAATTGATATTTTTTATAAAAAATTGACTTTCAAGCGTGAACTATTTACTCTGAACGGATGGAGTAATTTGTAGTCCCAAGCAATTGAAATTGAACAACAAAATAGCAAACTAAAAATAATTCAAAAATAAATTAAACAAGAATTTACGTGGTTCTGAAAATTCCCTATGTTCACGAGCGAAGGTGTCAAATATTTTCACTAAACAAATGGAGATACAAATACATATGTTGTGACTCAACAAATACCCAAAACTCAAATCCTAACACCTCAAATAAAACAATTGAGAAATTGCAAATATACGAAAGCGAAATTCACAAATTGAAATCGAATACAACCAAGGACTCCACTAAATTAACAAAAAAAATCAAGGGTGATAACTGGGTTGGTCCCATAGAATAAAATTATAACCGAAAAAATCTTTCATATTTGTTTTCAATCTCTAAATTACACTTTTTGTGATAAAATAACGAAAATACCCTTAATGAACAACGAACGCATCATCTCATAACTAAAGAAAAGATGACTAATTAAATAACACCGAGGCATGATTGGAAGAAACGATGCCTAATAAAGTAACATAGAGGCAGGATTGGAAGAAACGCTGACTAATTAAATAACATTGAGACATGATTTGAAGAAAAAATATCTAATTAAGTAACACCGAGACATAATTAGTAGAGGTGGCAAATGGGCGGGCGTGGGCGGGCCTAAATGGGCGGCGGGCTCAAATGGGCGGGCAAGTAAGTGCCCATTTAATAGTATGGGCATATATGGGCGGGTACTAAATGGGCATGGGCGCTCATTTACTCATTAACATTCACTTATCAAATAAATAAAAAATTACAAAAAAATAATTTTTTTTACAAAAAATTATCAAAAATTACAACTAATCATATATATATATATATATATATATATATATATATATATATATATATATATATAATTACAATCACAATAATTGAAAAAGACCAACACATTGCTTGTACTAAAGTATATTTTTGTAATTAAGACTAACTCCAATTATATTAATATAACTTCTTATTAATTAACTTTTCAAACGTGGACGTTTAGGTGGAACAGATGGAGTAGTTAGTATTAGAGTTATATGTTCTCTTCTCTTTAACACATATGACACTAATAAAAGGAAAATGATAGGGATCTAATAAAATGTGACAAATGAACTAAGAACAGAAGTGGTAGTTTGTGAAGAAAATAACTTTTCTTCGAAATTGCATTTTAATTTTTACTAATAGTTTTATGTATTAGTATGTAAAAATGTATTTTTGTTGTTGTAATCCTCAATCCAATCTTCTATTTTGTGGTTAGATTTTTAATTTTGCTGAAGTCCAATAGACAAACACACGAGTGGAAACCTGACAAAAAACGGAACAAGCTAACTAAGCCACATGTACAAATCTATATGAGAAGGTTCGAGCAAATAAGAATGTCGCATGTTGCACACTGCTCAAAAAACCACTATGAATCTATTTATAGTGTAACAGGGACGGATATTTACAGAGTTATAAAAATTGAACAATTTGGGAGTGATGTTGTGTTTCATTTAAGGCTATAGAGTCATAGAATAACATTCCATGTTTTGCTTTGCAATTTTGGGGTGGGGTGGCGGTTGGAAGGGCGGGTGTACTATATATATATATATATATATATATATATATATATATATATATATATGTGTGTGTGTGTGTGTGTGTGTGTGTGTGTGTGTGTGTGTGTGTGTGTGTGTGTGTGGTGGGGGGTGGTTGGAAGAGTTGGTGTACAATATAAATATATTAATTATATTAAATGTCATTATTAATCTTAAGTATTTTATAATTATGTATGTAATTGATAAAACAAAATTAGAAGAGAAAGTTAATGAGTTTTAGTATGGGTCCCCAAGTGGGCGCCCATTTAGCCCATCATAATCAATGTGCCCAAGTGGGCATGCTCATTTGTGCCCACTTAAAATTTTGGGTGTGCCCATACTCATTATTTACTGGGCGGTCTAGGCGGGCAAATGGGCGCGGGTAAAAATTGCCACCTCTAATAATTAGCAAATGGATTGTTGGAAAATGAATTATGATTTTTGTTGTTGTTGTTGTTGATGCTCTTTTTTAAAAGTGATACTAAACAGAGCAGTCAATGACTAATCTAAAAACTTCTCGAGCTTCTTATCTAATTGAAGACGATGGTGGGTATTTTAGGTAAAATATTGTTAAAATAGACTTTAACGGTTGAATTAAGAAATAAGAAATTTGTCTCAACATTTTTCCCTTTTTGTGATCTCTCATAAAGATCAACTAGATGTTTCACCGTTCGGCATGTGCGTGCCCAGTGGTCTGTCATGCCACACCTAAAACATGAACTTTCTTCATTGTTTTGTCGCACATTTTGCCTACTAGAAGAGTTGTTTCTATCATCATCTCTGTTCCACTTCAGGTGGCGAGAGGAATTTTCATTATATGGATGATGATGATGACGACGATAGTTATTTCTTCCATGGCCTCTTCCTCGGCCTTGATTTCGACCACGACCCCGGCCTTGTCCATGATTTCTTTGGCCTCGACTACGACCCCGACCATGACCACTACCACGCCCACGCTCTTGCCTTTCATCATACATAGTCTCATTCGCTTCAGGGAATGTGGCTGAACCAGTTGGACGAAATTCATGATTTTTCAATAGAATCTCATTATTTTGTTCAGCTACTAGGAGGCAAGAGATCAATTCAGATTACCTTTTAAAACCCTTTTTCTCGATATTGCTGCTGCAGGAGCATATTCGAGGCATGAAATGTGGAGAATGTCTTCTCCAACATATCATATTCAGTGATGGTTTCCCCACATAATTTCAACTGTGAGGTTATTTTATACACCATAGAACTATATTCATTGATGGTTTTAAAATCTTGTAGGCAGATATGAATCCAACCATAGTGTGCTTTCGTAGAATGATCGTTTTCAAATGGTCATATCTTTCATTCAAACTTTCCCAAAAGACGAATGGATCATTAACCGTGATATACTCTATCTTTAAGTCTTCGTGGACGTGGTGTCGTGGGAAAATCATGGCATGAGCCCGGTGTTGATTACTTATCCATTCATTATTACTTTGTTGGATAGTATTTTCGAGGTTTCTGGCGGCCAGGTGGGTTTCGACATCTATTTTCCAAGACATATATTTTTTTCCAGTTATGTCCAGCCTTTCAAATTCGAGCTTAGCGATGTTTGCCATTTGTGAAGAAAAAACGTCTGAGATTGTTAACAGTAGAACAATCGTGCTGATAACGTGTTATAAAATAACCACAAATTAGAACAAAGAGTGTATGAGAGAAAGAGATAGAAAGAGTATTATTCAGGCTGAAGGATCAGTAGTGAAATATAACTACAGGCTGCTCGGTATTTATAACCAAGCAGTACACAAACAATTGAAAACCTTGCAATAAATATTGCATCATTCAATGCAATGTACACACGCCTATACTTAGGCTTTTGACTTTCATAACATGAATGAAGTAATATTTGACATCAATATGTTTAGTTCTCTCATGAGACATCTGATTCTTAGTCAAATGAATCGCGTTCTGGTTATCACAAAACAATAGAAACCTCATGTTACAAACCAAGATCTGTGACCAAACCTCTCAACCAAATAACTTACTTCAATGCTTCCGCTTGTGCCACCTTTGTCGCAAAGCATTATCATCAAGTGATAACTAAATAGCACTGATGCTCGCTCCAAAAAGTCATCTTTTTCTTCATCTGATATTGTCGCAGCCAAAGCCTCCTAACAGACCCAACGTACCGATAACTATGATATCAATTTGTTATTCTCTCCACTATTCTATTTTGAGATTTTCACTTAAAAAGTCTACTTAAAAAAATTATGACATAAAAGTATTATTTTATTACTAATAAACTACTAAAACTGATATTTTCTTAAAAATTTGACTTTCAAGCATGAACTATTTACTCTGAACGGATGGAGTAATTTGTAGTACCAAGCAATTGAAATTGAACAACAAAATAGCAAACTAAAAATAATTCAAAAATAAATTAAACAAGAATTTACGTGATTCTGAAAATTCCCTATGTTCACGAGCGAAGGTGTCAAATATTTTCACTAAACAAATGGAGATACAAATACATATGTTGTGACTCAACAAATACCCAAAACTCAAATCCTACTTACACCTCAAATAAAACAATTGAGAAATTGCAAATAGACGAAAGTGAAATTCACAAATTGAAATCGAATACAACCATGGACTCCACTAAATTAACAAAAAAAATCAAGGGTGATAGCCGGGTTGGTCCCATAGAATAAAATTATAACCGAAAAAATCTTTCATTTTTGTTTTCAATTTCTAAATTACACTTTTTGTGATAAAATAACGAAAATACCCTTAATGAACAACGAACGCAGCATCTCATAACTAAAGAAAAGATGACTAATTAAATAACACCGAGGCATGATTAGAAGAAATGATGCCTAATAAAGTAACATAGAGGCAAGATTAGAAGAAACGCTGACTAATTAAATAACACTGAGACATGATTGGAAGAAAAAATATCTAATTAAGTAACACCAAGACATGATTAACAAATGGATTATTGGAAAATGAATTACGATTTTTGTTGTTATTGTTGATGCTCTATTTTAAAAGTGGTACTAAACAGAGTAATTAATGTAAAGGATCCCAATGATCCTCCAATAATTTCGGATATATCTCCTCAGCATTAGAATATTTTCTTGTTATCTTTTTGTTATTTTCTTTCCTATAATATAGACAGTTGACTATGTATTTTGTATATCTCCTTTTTGTATTCTTGATCACGTATATCTTCCATGTATATCTCTAGGATTTGATTCTCTGTCTGTATCTATATATTGACAATTTCATGAATGAAAAACTACTTTTTGCCAAAACCTCTTCATGGTATCCAGAGCGAAGTGATCCCAATTTTTTTTCAAAAACCACCCACTGCCTTCTTACTCCTTCTGCCGCCCACAACCCTATTTTCCATGGCAAATCAGTCCTCCTCCACCATCCCTAACACTGCAGAGCCAAACCACCCAATCTTCCTCGTTAACCTCTCTCAATGCAAGACGCTCACACCTCTTACCTACCTCTCGTGGTCCTCTCGGGTAACCTCCTCCTTTTTGGTTTGGACCTCCTAGGCTTTATTGATGGCTCTCATCCCTCCCCTCCCAAAACCATCAAAGTCGATGGTAAGGACACCAAGAACCCTGCTCTTAGCACTTGGAATAGGCAAGATCGCCTTATACTTAATGCCCTCTTAGGCACCCTTGACACAACCGTTGCACCCCTCGTTTATCAAGCCACCACTTCCAATAAAGCCTGGGACATCCTCAAAACGACCTACGCCAACCCTTCGCGTGGTCACATCCTTCAACTCAAAGACCATCTCGAGTCCATTACCAAATCCTCCCTCTCTATCACTGACTATATGCAATCCATAAAGTCTTGTACCGATAAACTTTCAATTCTAGGCAAACCTATGGACCCGGAGGATGTTATTGCTAAAGTTTTGAAAGGCCTAGACTATGACACTTACAAACCCATCATTGACTCCATTCGTGCTAGAGATAATCCCATAACCTTTGAAGCCCTTCATGAAAAGCTAATCCACCATGAGCTCTCTCTAAAACAACAACCCACTTCACCCACCTTTCCCATGTCCGCCCATGTTGCCCACCGTGCACCCTCCCCATCCCACCACACTCATCCACGCAACTTTCCCATTTTGCCATCACCACCTCAAACCCGCAACCTCTCCCCCTCCTCTTCCGTGCCTTTCAAAGGCAAATGCCAATATTGTCGCTTTGTCGGACACGTAATCTCTCAGTGTCGTCAATTTAAACGCGACTATCCTAGTGTTGTCTTCCCTCCTCCCCCATCTTCCAGCCGTCCACCCCGTACTACCCACACGCCAAACCAGCCCCAAGCCCACACGGCTTCTGCACCTCACTCCTCCTCTCCGACCTCTTGGCTAGTTGACAGCGGTGCTACGCACCATTTCACAAATACTCTTTCCACTCTCTCTCTTCACCACCCGTATGATGGCAGTGATGAAGTCCTCATTGGTGATGGATCTTCTCTTCCTATTACCAACATAGGTAGTTTTTCTATTTCTTCTTCCCACTCTAATATTCATTTCAATAACGTTTTGCATGTTCCCTCTATCACTAGAAATATTCTCTCCGTTTCTCAATTTTGCAAAGATAATAATGCACTAATTGAATTCTCTCAATCTTCCTTTCTTATCAAGGAAATCTCGACTCACCACATTCTTCTCCACGGAACAACTGATCGTGGCATTTATCTTTGGCATCCTCACTCGCCCCAAGCTCATCTAGGCACATCAACATCTCTTCAATCGTGGCATCACAGACTAGGACACCCCTCTCCCCCCATTGTCTCCCATTTAGACAAGCATTTTCATTTACGTATTCCATTTAGTCCATTTAGTTCTTGTAACCCTTGCAATATTAATAAAAGTCATAAACTCCCGTTTTCTACTTCTTCTCTTCACACTAATGCTCTTCTCGAGCTAGTTTTCTCTGATGTTTGGTCCTCTCCCATTTACTCATATGACAATTACAAATATTATGTGATATTCGTGGACCACTTTACCAAATATACTTGGCTATATCCCCTCTGAAATAAATCTGACACGTTCGCCACCTTTACTCGGTTTAAAGCTCTCGTAGAAAAATATTTCTCTCGTCCCATTATTCAATTCTTCTCCGACAACGGTGGTGAATATCTAAAATTAACTCCCTCCCTTCTTCAAGATGGAGTCACCCATCTCACCACTCCACCCCATAACCCCGAACACAACGGCTTTGCCGAAAGGCGTCATCGCCACCTTGTTGAAACCGCTCTTTCCCTTCTTTCCCATGCAAAACTCCCTCTCACCCTTTGGTCTCATGCTCTCACGACCGCCGCTTATCTCATCAACAGACTACCTACTCCCACCCTACAAAATGACTCACCCTATCTCCGCCTCTTTCAAACCCCTCCAAACTATACCAAACTTCGCAGCTTTGGGTGCCTTTGTTACCCATGGCTAAAACCCTACACACCTCATAAATTAGCTCCCAAGTCGATCCCTTGCATCTTTGTTGGCTACTCCCCCACCCAAAGTGCCTACCATTGTCTTGATCCAACAACACACAAAATATACACTTCCCGTCACGTAAAATTTATCAAAACCGACTTTCCATATACTTCTCTCACCACAAAACCCATTAGTTCTCATACCATCTCCCCCTCTGAATGGTGCTCCATTTCCATTCCAATCATACAACAACAACCCAACACCCATCCAGCCGAACCCACTGTCCCTCACCCCACTTCGTCAGCTCCCTCTCCCACTATTTCCGAAACACTACCCCAGCCTCCCCCTCCCTCCTCTTCTGCCACCAACCTACTCCCCTCTTCCGCTTCCGACCCAACCAGCCCTACACCTGCTTCCCAAGCCGAGCCACCTCCAGTCACCACAAACCAACCTCAACCCTCTTGCACAATCGAAACTCGCCTCTCTCATGGCATCCGAAAACCAAATCCCAAATATGCTAACCTCACCACCCTATCCTCCCCTTCCTCTCTTCCCACCTCCACCAAACAGGCCCTGTCCATTCCTCATTGGCACAAGGCTATGTGTGAAGAGTACACTGCTCTCATGCACAATAATACTTGGTCCTTAGTCCCATCCCATGAAGCACCAAATATTGTCGGGTGCAAATGGGTGTTCCGTATCAAATACAATCCTGACAACACCATCCACAAATATAAAGCCCGCCTTGTTGCCAAAGGTTTCCATCAAATACCCGGCCTCGACTATTCCGAGACCTTTAGTCCCGTAGTCAAACCCACAACTATACGCCTCATTTTATCCCTAGCCATCACCCAAGGTTGGCCCCTCCGCCAACTTGATGTCAACAATGCCTTCCTACAAGGCCACCTTTCTGAAACCGTGTTCATGTCACAACCCCCTGGTTTCCAAGATTCCACAAAACCTTCTCATGTGTGTCGTCTCTCCAAGGCTATCTACGGCCTCAAACAAGCACCACGTGCTTGGTACACGCTCTCAAACAATTTCATATCCTTCGGCTTCAACCCTCCATTGCCGATCCATCTCTTTTACTTTTCACCAAAATTCCCACCATCTTCTTCTTCTAGTCTAGATGACATTGTTGTTACGGGTCCTTCCACAACCTTTCTTGAAACCTTCATCACTAGTCTTGCCTCTCAATTCTCTCTCAAAGATCTCGGTCCCCTCTCCTACTTCCTTGGGGTCGAAATCACACCCAACCCTCATGGCATTATTCTCTCTCAAACCAAATACATAAGCGATCTCCTCACCCGCCATAACATGGACAACTCTAAACCTTCCCCCACACCCATGTCTACCTATCCTCCCTCTCGGCCCACCTCTACCCCATCTACAATCCCTCTGAATACCGAGCCATCATTGGTAGTCTACAATATCTCTCCCTCACTCGACCCGATATTGCTTTCCCGGTTAACAAACTCGCTCAGTTCCTCCATCACCCCCAAGAAACTCACTGGACCGCTCTAAAACGATTACTTCGTTACCTCCATGGCACCATCCACCTGGGCATTCAAATTTACAAACGATCCCCACCCACTCTCCATGCTTATTATGCGATGCCCGGGGACAAGGATGACTTCTACTCCACCACCGTTTCGTTGTTTGTTTATCTCGGTCGAAATCCCGTTGCTTGGTCTTCCAAAAAGCAACGAGCTATCGCTCGCTCCTCAACTGAAGATGAGTACCGCGCCATTGCCGCCACGACTGCCGAGTTTCTTTGGGTCCGCAATCTTCTTACCGAGCTCGGCATTCACTCTTCAGCACCACCCGTCGTGTTCAGTGACAACCTTGGTGCCACCAACTACTCCGCTAACCCCATTTTTGACTCCCGCATGAAACATTTGGCTCTCGCCTTCCATTTTGTACGAGAGCAAGTTCAGCTTGGGCACCTTCGTGTTCAACATTTCTCTGGCAAAGACCAACTTGCCGACCCACTCACTAAACCACTCTCACGAGCTCGGTTTGTATCTCTCATCTCCAAGATTGGCCTCACTCAAGGACCGTCCATCTTGCGGGGGCGTGTAAAGGATCCCAATGATCCTCCAATAATTTCGGATATATCTCCTCAGCATTAGAATATTTTCTTGTTATCTTTTTGTTATTTTCTTTCCTATAATATAGATAGTTGACTATGTATTTTGTATATCTCCTTTTTGTATTCTTGATCACGTATATCTTCCATGTATATCTCTAGGGTTTGATTCTCTGTATGTATCTATATATTGACAATTTCATGAATGAAAAACTACTTTTTGCCAAAACCTCTTCAATCAATGGCTAATCCGAAAACTTCTCGAGCTTATCTAATTGAAGACGATGGTGGGTATTTTAGGTAAAATATTATTAAAATAAATTTTAACGGTTGAATTAAGAAATAAGAAAGTTGTGTGGTTACAATTTAAAAAAAAAAACGACCCACAATTATTCCAAAAATCAATTAGGAGAGTAATCACATGTACGTGGACTATCCAAACTAGTTATCATGCACCGGCTCGATAAAGCCACAAAACAACAATTTATCAACGCTATCTTTTATTTCATTGACTTTTAGTCTAATGTTTAAAAAGGAAAAGGAAAATGTGTATATTTAAGAAAATCCGATGTCAATTAATATTAATCATGAGGAAGATAAAGTAAGGACTTTCGTAGTAAAAACTGATACAATAGTGTGACCGAAAATTTTCTCAAACTGTAAGAATGTAACTGAATTTTTCTAGATGTCAGGGAAAAATATTGTTATTATTCAAAGAAAACAATATTCTTTTCCGACTCGTAAATCACCAAGTTGACATTCCAAGCATTAATTAGTATTTATAAACACCAGAGGTTGACCTACAACTTATTTTCACTGAAATTAAATTAATTGTAAGTTGTTCTACAAAAAAATAAATAAAATATTCCCTCCATTTAAGGTAAACAAATCCCTTTTAAAAGATAACTTTTTAAAAAAAATAACATTATTAATAGCTTATTAATAATAAAATAATAATTTCATGTCTTAATTTTTAAAAGTAGACTTTTTAAATAAAATATATCATAATTGAATAATAAACTTTTTACCCGAAACGGATGGAGTAATAAATACAGTAAAGCTTCTCCTAAGGTACCACCAAACCTAATACTCTTTTCCTTCCAAAATAAACACAACCAAAGAAAACGGAATACTCATATTGGAACGGTGAGAATATAAGGAGTAGGTCTTCTGTAAGACGAACTTACAGATCTTATTAATTCGTAAGACAGAGTTTTATTCTTTCACAACTCAACCCATCAACACAGGGTGGGTCGGGTAATGAGGATACATCTTATAAAATATATATGTAAAACCGTCTTATCTAAGTTTTTACCGAATATAAATCAGTTTTAACTCCACACATACCGAACTTTTGATATAATTCTTTTTTTTCTTTAATTATTTATATTTTTCCTACCAAAATATAATTTTCGCCGTTTGTTTCATTAAAAATAATATGTCCAAAATTTCAGTGCCTAAACCAAACAAAAGATGAGAAAAGAGTGAAAAAAATAAGATCGGAAAAGAACCTTCTAAATACTTGGATATATACGTGTACGCATTTTGACATTGACTTGCCTTGGAGCACAATATTACAGATTCCACCCTCCCGTAACTTTACTATATGGAGTATCAATTTCTATAAATAGAGGCAAAGGACCACCCTATTCAATCCACTCCTTCACATAAGCTCTAAACAAGTAGCTTATACCTTCTTCTTCTTCTTCTTCCTCTTCCTCTTCTTCCTATTTCCAACAATATTCTTCCCATGGCTTCTTCTTGTTCGCTTGTTGTGATAGTTGCACTAGTAGTTTGCATGTTCCTCGGAATGGCCTCAGCTCAGCTGTCTGCTAATTTTTACGCAACTTCGTGCCCTAATGTCAGCAGTATTATCAGAGCTGCTATTAATAGTGCTGTTTCAAGTGAACGCCGAATGGGAGCTTCCTTGCTTCGCCTTCATTTTCACGATTGTTTTGTTCAAGCAAGTCCTTTTTACTTCATTTCTTTCCTATCGTCTTCAATATAATCTTCCTCCTCCTACACACATGCATACACACACTTCAAAATTATTGTTCACAGCACCTGGTATAGGTAGGTTGCTTTACCATTGCATGAGTTTGCAGATAACGTTCTTGTGTTTTGTTTTTAAATATTTTTTTATTAAAAAAGCAGACTCTCGTGAGAATCTCGAATTATTAGACAATCATTTCATTTTAGCCTCTAAAGTCTAAAAGCTAAAGATGGTGTTGACTTAACGTTTAGCTGAAGTCTTCCTAAAACGCTTTGCATGCTTTTTGTGATGGTTGCACTAAATTAGTTTTCACACCTGCATGAAATTATTTAATTTTGTAATTTTTTAAATCTTGATTGTAGTAATATACTTCATTCTTTATGGGTAAAGAATCCATTATTCTATTTTCAGATGTTTCACTTTAATAGTCTATTTTAAAAAATTAAAATACAAATTTTTCATATTATTTTTAATGGATTACTAAAAATGTTATTTTTTGAAAAATTAACTTTCAAACGTGTCTGGAACGGAGGAAGTATATAATTGCTAAACATTAACTAAAGTTACAAAAGGAATTATATGAAAGGATTCAAATATCAATTAATTATTCCGATCCGTTTGTTTGTAAAATATATAGAGCTCTTTTAAATTTTCCTTGGCACATGTACAAATTTAAAAAAACTTAATTGGTTGTATAATATATACTCCTATTAATCACAGTTTTATTTGTGTTGTTGAGAGCTTGCAGGGATGTGATGCATCAGTGTTGTTGGATGACAATTCAACCTTCACCGGAGAGAAAACTGCCGGACCTAATAACAATTCCTTGAGAGGATTCAATGTCATTGATACAATTAAGACTCAACTCGAAACAGCCTGCCCTCAAACTGTCTCATGCGCTGACATTGTTGCGACTGCTGCTCGTGACTCAGTTGTTGCTGTGAGTAAACAATGAATAATCAATTTACTCTTAATTTTATCAATTTAAGCTCTAAAAAGTGTTTTGTGGATTTTCAGTTAGGTGGGCAGAGCTGGAATGTTGTATTTGGAAGAAGGGACTCAACCACTGCAAGTCTGAGTAATGCCAATTCCATGATCCCCGGGCCGGGTTTGAATCTTAGTGCTCTCATCACATCCTTCTCTAACAAAGGTTTTACTACCAATGAAATGGTAGCCCTCTCTGGTACGTATTACTAATTATCTGTCTAGACGTCGTCTTGAGATTTTCGATTAGAGTGGTTGATATATTGTATGTGCAGGAGGTCACACCATCGGTGCTGCTAGGTGCACCGTATTCAGAAACCGAATATACAATGAAAACAACATTAACGCGTCTTTTGCAACCTCATTGAGAGCAAATTGTCCAAGAAGCGGTGGTGACAACAATCTTGCTCAACTTGACGCCTCTTCTTCAACAGTTTTCAATACCAATTACTTCACAAATTTGTTGAACCAAAGGGGTCTCTTACACTCAGACCAGGAACTATTTAATGGAGGTTCTACTGATGCTCAAGTTAGAACATATAGTTCCAATTCTGCAACTTTCCTAACGGATTTTGCCAATGCCATGGTCAAGATGGGAAACCTTAGCCCACTAACAGGTTCCAGTGGCCAGATTAGGAATAATTGTAGGAGAACCAACTAACCTAGCTATTTGCATGGCCGTCCATTCGAAAACAGAGATACGATATTGTCTAATGTCTTATATATAATAAGATTTCTAGATATACATATGCGATGCCATTTTCTTGGGTAAGTTTTTTTTTTTTTTTTGTAATTTGAGTGTTTGGAATTGAATTGAGGAAAGTATTGTTCTCTCGTCAGTTTGTTAATTAAGACATACTCCTAGCAAAAACCAACATTTGTCCAATGGCTACAAGTTAAATAAGCATGTACTATATGTTTTATCTCAAATACTCCGTCCTAAATAATCGTGCAGGTTCTTTAAGAAAAAGTAATTGACTTGATTATTTATATTGGTTTAATGTGTAGTTTCCTTTAATGTCCATGTATATGTGGCCCATAATTAAAGTAGAGTGAAAAAGTGAGGGTAAAGTGGTAAAAGTGATGTTCTAAAAAGGTAAGTTTCAAAGTGGACAATTATTTTGGGACGGACGAAAAAGGAAAGGAGGACGATAATTTAGGAACGGAGGGAGTAATATATATGAGTGAACTTTTAAAAATTATACTTACGGATTTGAGAACCTTTAACTTTAAGGCCAAGTCTAATGGTAGGATTCAAAACCAAATTTTGATACATATCTAAGAGTATTATGCTCTCTAATGATAAAAGGGTATCAAAATTAGGTGTGATACAAGGGGGAAGGTACCAAATTTGATGTTTGCCTTAGTAGTTAGTAACATACCTAATTTTAATACCCTTCATTTTGATTATATATTTATGTCATAATATGTTTTGGTAAATTAAGTATATTAATATTTTAATTTTGTTTTCATATTATTATATGTGTTGGATATAATTATTTTTAAATTATTATTATATCAAATTTTGATACATATTGTTCGAGATGATTATTTGATACTCATGAATAATAACTAATAAGTATCAACATTTATCATAACCTTTTACTTGTTTTGTAAGAATATTGAAAATATATTTATAATTATGATCAATTTCAAGGATATTAATATATCAATAATAATTAGATTTTCAAACGCGGATACATTAGGCGGAAGAAATGAAGTAAGCATGATTCCTTCCTTATAAGTGTGCAGACATGTCTTCGGAAACAGAATATAAAATATGATTATTTGGATTTAAATAAAAGTACCCCAACTTTATGTCTCGAAACGGGAAGAATATCAAGATACAATAATCATTATAAGTGTATCTTATAACGGAAACTTGAATTCGATCATAACTCATAACTATCTTGTTTGACATTTGTCCATCACACTATATATTTCTTTAATACTGTACAATTTTGGCGTATTAAAAAAGTAATACAAATTATTTGTTTCAAAAAAAAATTTTAAATTATATTCGAAAACAATCAATTTAAGAAAAAAAAAATCAAACATAGCAACAATTAAGGAACCAAGAGGGTAGTATTTGTAGAAACTAATAATGTTTAGGAATAATGGCATAGCTTTTACATTGATATTGTGAACATATTTATAGGGTTACAATACTTGCTACACAAGTTTAACCTAGATAGTCTAAATACAAGAGGGATTAGGAAACCTAAATACAAGAGGAACTAGGAAACCTAAATACAAGTAAATTAGGAAAGTATAATCTAAAGATAATTATAATATATTACAAATATATTATATTTACTAATACTATAAATATAATATATATTAAATATATTATATTCTCTTATACGCTCCCGCAAGATGGATCACCGTTAGGAGAGACAAATCTTGAGAAGAATATGTGGACAGAGTGCGAGTTGAAAGAGATGGTGATGAAAGGCGAGTGAGGAGGAGTCGGCGGTCTTCCGAGGAAGATAAGTTGTTGAGGGAGAGGGAGAGCCGGTGGTGGTGAGAGCCGGTTTCAGAAGAGTCCGTGAGTTGCTCGAGGAGAAGCTTTGTGAGTTGGGCTTTATTTTTTGGCCGGAGGCCGGTGGTTGCCGAGGGCTGGTCAAGTTGTCGCCGGCCAGTGGAGAGCTAGGTTGGCCGGGAGTCTGAGTTGCTTGAGGAGGAGCTGGTTGAGGGAGTGTCATCGGCGAGCTGGTGAGAGCTGGGTTGGCCGAGGAGTCCTGAGTTGCTCGAGGAGCGAGCTGGTTGAGGTCTTTGCGAGCCGATGAGCCCGGTCTTGGGGAGACATGGTTTGCTCGATGAGCGAGTGAGTGAGTGAGCCGGGTGTGAGGCTGGGTTGCCGAGGAGTCCATGACTTCTTCTCGTGTTGAGGGAGTGGTGAAGTCGGGTTTGAAGAGTCGTGAGTTGCTCGAGGGGCGAGTGTTTGAGGGAGGGCCTCATGAAGTCGGTAAAAGCCGGGTTTGCCGAGGAAACCGTGAGTAGCTCGAGGAGCGAGCAGGTGAGGGAGAACTTCAGCGAGCTGGTGAAAGTCGGGTTTGCCGAAGAGTCCGTGAGTTGCTCGAAGAGCGAGGGCCTCGGCCGAGCCGGTGAAAGTCGGGTTTGCAGAGGAAACCGTGAGTAGCTCGAGGAGCGAGCAGTGAGGAGAACTTCAACGAGCTGGTGAAAGCCGGGTTTGAAGAGTGAGTTGCTCGAGGCGATTGAGGAGGCAGCGAGGTGAGCCGGGTTCTTTCAAGAGTCCGTGAGTTCCTCGAGAGCGAGCTAGTGGAGGGAGGACGGAAGCCGGCGAGGCTGGAGTTCTCGAGGAGCGAGCTAGTGGAGGGAGGACGTCGGCAAGCGAGGGTTAGCCGAGGAGTCATGAGTTGCTCGAGGAGCGAGGTGAGGAGGGCTGAGAGCCGGGCTTGTCAAGAATGTGAGTTCCTCGAGGAGCGAGCTAGTGAGGGAGAACTTCAGCGAGCTGGTGAAAGCCGAGTTTGCTGAAGAGTCCATGAGTTGCTCGAGGGGCGAGCTGTTTGAGGGAGGGAGGTGGCGAGCTTGCCTTCCGAGAAGGGCGGGTTTTCAAGGAATCGGATGTTACTTGAGCGCTAGGTTAGGGAGGCGTTGGCGAGCTGATCACAACTGGGTTTGCCGAGGAGGCCTTGGGATGCTCGAGTAACGCGAGAGTTTTGGCGGTGGTGTGATAAGCAATGAGGTGCCAAGGTGTAGGAGGGGCGTGAGGTGTGGTGAGATGAAGGGTTATGGTTGCGGAAGTCTAGTTAAGGGTGTCTGAGGAAGGTCCTCGGCGAGCTCGTCAGAGCGTGGTTGGCCGAGGTGTCCTTGTTGTTGCGTAGGGGGGAACTTGGCATTTACCAGGGTGATGGGTGCCGGATCTAAACGTTGGGTTTGGTGGTCAGATCTGGGTTGGCAGCGGATTCGGTGTAAGGAAGATATATGGAGGCAGAAGGTTTGGTTGAGGGTGGGCGAGGAGGTCCCGGCGAGCTCGTCGAGCTTGGTTGGCCGAGGTGTCCTTGGTGTTGCGGGGGCGGGCGTTACAGGTGATGGGTGTCGGATTCGAACTTTGAGTTTGTGATCCGGTTTAGCGGCGGCTTTGGTGGGATGAAGATATAAGGAGGCGGAAGGTTTATGGTTTAGCGGTGCTAACGGAGGCGGTTGAGGAAGGACCAAGGCGAGCTTGTCAAAGCTTGGTTGGCCAAGGTGTCCTTTGGTTGCTCAACGGGAGGCCGGGTGGAAACCGGCTCGGCTGTGGAGAGTCGCCGGATCTGAACGTGGAGTTGGTGTGGTGGTCAGATCTGGGTTGGCGACGGATGTGATGGGAGGAAGTTTTAGGGTTAGGAAGTGTTGGGTTGGCGGAAGATGGTGGTTGTAGGTTTTAAGAGCGAGGCTCTGATACCATGTAGAAACTAATAATGTTTAGGAATAATGGCATAGCTTTTACATTGATATTGTGAACATATTTATAGGGTTACAATACTTGCTACACAAGTTTAACCTAGATAGTCTAAATACAAGAGGGATTAGGAAACCTAAATACAAGAGGAACTAGGAAACCTAAATACAAGTAAATTAGGAAAGTATAATCTAAAGATAATTATAATATATTACAAATATATTATATTTACTAATACTATAAATATAATATATATTAAATATATTATATTCTCTTATAATATATATATAAGAGAATATATATATATTATATATAGTATAATATAATATATGTGTAATATATTATAATTATCTTTAGATTTACTTTCTCAGTTCCTCTTGTATTTAGGTTTCCTAATCCCTCTTGTATTTAGGTTTCCTAAAGATAATTATAATATATTACAAATATATTATATTTACTAATACTATAAATATAATATATATTAAATATATTATATTCTCTTATAGTATCGTGTTGCAAACATTGATGTATTGCTGTTTAAACATTTATGTATCGCGGTGCAAAAATAGACTAGGCAATTAAACTAATGTATCGCGGTACAAAAATAGGCTAGGTAATTAAAATGATGAATCGCGGTGCAAAATTAATATCATAAAATTGATAAATCGCGGTTCAATAATCAATGCACCCTATTAAACTAATGAATCACGGACCAAACATTGATGTATCGCGATGCAAAAATAGACTAGACAATTAAACTAATGAATCACAGTGTAAAAATTAATGTAATAAAATTGATGCATTGCGGTTCAATAATCAATACACCACGATTCATTTTCGTAGCGCACCTCGTGCTCATTGAGGGTATCGTAGTTTTTTTGCCCAAAAGAGTTTTTTTCGGTTTAAAAAAAAACACGGTACTAGAGCGAATAACAACTTTAGAAAGTGGAACGACCCTCAATTTTTCCTACAATATCATCATAGGGGACCGGCCCGATTATCACACTTCATTTTGTTTACAAGGGTAAGTACGTTTGTTTATTTATTTTTTGGAATAATTACGGGCCAATCCCTTTTTTGAAAATTATAACCTCTCCGGTTTGCTATTTTTTTATCCAACGACATAAGTTCATTTTCTTTAATTTCTTCCTAAAATGTCTCTTCTTCTCATGTTGACCCGATTATCATAAATGGCTTGCAGAAAAAACCCAGTAAAGACTTTATTCCACTTTACTTGCAGATAACCATTTCATTTTGTAACTCCAATATTCCACCAATGATAAAAAAAAAAAAAAAAACCGAGTGACTTCATTGTAGATAACCGAGTGACTTCGTTACAGTATCTTTAGTTAGCATATGATTTTGTAACTTCATTTCATATAACCGTTTGATAACCACTTGACTTTATTCCACCAAGCAAAGGTTTTTGGAGGGAGAAATGTGTGTTATGCATATTAAAGAACCCAACAACTCAGTCAGCATCGGTATTTTCGATCCAAAACTCAATCTTTAACTTACTGAAAATTGATTTTTTTTTTTTTGCTTTGTACCTTTCTTGGAGTTGAAATGCTTACATCGTAGGCTCCAATGCTTGCGTAATAGGCTTCAATGTTTGCATTGTGGGTTCCGATGTTTGCCTCGTAGGCTTCAATGCTTACTCGAGCTTGATCCAGAATCATTAGAGTAGGAAGAATTCTTGTTATGCCTGAAAGTTGGGTTCCGTTTATGTGTGTGTAAAGAGAGAAAAGAAGAGGGACATACATTTTGGGGTGGGGGATTGAAAGGTGTCGGGTCACAGAGAGGAGTGGAAAGGTTTGGAGTATTAATGAAGATAGAGAGAGATAGAGAGGACATTTAGATTTAAAGAAAGACAAAAGAAGAATCAGTTGTGTGCATTGTTGCATGAATAAGAAGTGAGAGAGAAAACACAATTAATTGTTTGGTGAGTTGGAAAGGGGAGTTATTTAATGAGGATAGAGAGATGTTTAATGGGGGAAATTAATTTACAATACATAAATACCTCTTCGATGCACAATTTGGGATTACTGATACATAAATTTTGAGCAACGCCTAATTTTGTTCCTTGCGACACCCAAAATTTTTCCACGCGATACCCAAATTTTGGAAGTGGTTTTGCATTGCGATGCCCAAAATTTTGAATGATGTCCAAAAATTTTGAACGACGCCCAAATTATTTTACCGACGCCTAAAATTTTCTACCGACGTCCAAATTTGGACAGTGGCTTTGTGTGCGTGTTTTTCCTTTATTAAGGATGTCTTCGTCATTTTCCCATAAAAGTGTATTTTAGCGGTTGAAAACAAATATCAGAGACTTTTCCGATTATAATATCATGACAAGGGACCGGTCTAGTTATCACCCTTATTTGTTGGAATAATTGCAGGTCAGTAAAACTTTTCTGAAATTACAACCGCTCCACTAATTTTTTTTTAAAATTCAACCGCTAAAGTCTATTTTAATAATATTTTTTCTAAAATACCTTATTTTCTGAAATTCAACCGCTCAATTGTCTTCAATTTGATAAGCAGCTCGAGAAGCTTTCAGATTAGCCATTGAATGCTCTGTTTAGCACCACTTTTAAAAAGAAGCATCAACAACAACAATCCTAATTCATTTTCCAACAGTTAATCATTTGCCTTCAATTCGAAAGAAACATCATTGCAACTCAGTTTCTTCCTTTCTCTTTCATTCAACTTCAATCGAAAAATTAATTACGATTTAAAAAAAAAGAAGGAATCATTGCAACCTCCAACCTCGATGTACAACATAAGCTTAATCACCAATAGACGAGGTTTTGACCAATTCTACATGTTGGCTTGACAAATACATGTTGTTAGGGTTTTTTCATAAATGCACATTAGATTTGTGTTCATAAATCTAACGCGGTATATAATATATCTCTAATTCTGTCTCGGTGTTTTTAATTAGGCATCATATCTTGCAATTCAACGTCAGTGTTTTATATTAATTAAGCATCATTTATAAAATTAGGAATTGGTCATAAATTATTGTCACTCACGCGTCATTATTTAAAAATTAAGCACTAGTGCTATTTAATTAGGCATCAAAATTTTCTATTCTGCATCGGTTTAAAAATACACGCATTTATTAATTTAAAAATTGTGCACCGATTTTAACTTTCAAAAAATAGGCATCATTTCATCTAATCCTACCTCGGTGTTTTTTTATTTAGGAATCGTTTATTCCAATCCTGCCTCGGTGTTTTTTAATTAGTCATCGTTTCTTTCAATCCTACCTCAGTTTTATTTAATCAGACGTCGTTTCTTTCATATGGTGACAGACTTCAATTTATTTTTCCAATCATGCCTCGGTGTTGCTTAATTAGGCGTCATTTCTTCAAATCTTGCATCGGTGTTACTTAATTAGGCGTTGTTTCTTTAATATGATGACATACTTCAATTTATTTTTTTGTATCACGATATATATATATATAATCAGATATCGTTGCTTTCAATTCTGCCTCAGTGTTAGTTAATTAGACATCGTTTCTTCCAATTATACATCGGTGTTACTTAATTAGTCGTCGTTCCTTATAATCATGCCTCAGTGTTACTAAATAGGCGTCGTTTCTTTCATGTGGTGACAGACTTCAACTTATTTTTCCAATCTTGTTTCAGTATTATTTAATTGGGCGCCGTTTCTTCAAATCTTATCTCCGTGCTACTTAATTATGCGCTGTTTCTTTAATATAATGACAGACTTCAATTTGTTTTTTGTAACGTGATATATAAATAATTAAGCATCTTTTTTTCTCAATCATGTCTCGGTATTACTTAATTATCATTATTCCTTCAAAGCTTACCTCGGTGTTATAGGCGTCGTTTCTAATCATGTCTCGTTATTATTTTATTATGTACCGTTTCTTTAATTATTAGATGATGAAATTTGACCGTAAGCTTTCGTATATGCTTTTGTTGTTCATTAAAAATATTTTTATTATTTTATCATCAAAAATATATTTTAACGATTTAAAACAAAAATAAAAAACTTTTTCATGTTCACGAGAAAACAATTCAAGAATCAAGATCGGACGAGAATAATAGAATATGGTGTTGGGTTTTGCTTTAGCTAGAAGTTAGAACCTACGGTAACAGTAGTCGACCCAGGTTTGGTGGCTATTGACTATTGGCTACAATAAAGGGTAAGGGCGTAGTCGGTGGTGAGAAGAAAAATAGATCATGAAAGCAAAAAAGAATCAAAAGGAAAACGCGTTTACTTTCCAAGAAAAATCACAGTCCAACGCACAAAATCGAACTTTTATGTTTACACCTGAAATTTATATTTAAAAAAAAAAGATCAAACATTTATGCACACATTATTTTCTCGGGATTTAGTTTTACGATTTTAAATTTTCATTCACTTCGATTACAGTAATTTTTTTAAAATTTCTGTCTTACTTTTCTTTTTATAATTATAAAAGAAATTAAAAACCCCAAAAACCATGTCAATGCTCACTAGTAGTGCAATTTTTAATATATATATATATATATATATATATATATATATATATATATATATATATATATATATATCACCAAAAACCACTATATTTCATTCTTTTTAGACGCATTTGGTTTTAAATTTTTTTAGTGTTATTTGTAATTAATGAGCAACAAAATTCAAAATCTACACACATTGACGGGCCATGTATATATGTTAGATTAATGATTATGTTTTAAAAAAAAACACCCAAATTGCTTATAGTTGTTTGGTCGAATCTTTCTAGGTCCTTCGTTCAATGGAAAAAAAAAATCTCAATTGAAAAAGTTAATATCTTTAATAATGTAGTTTTATTTCTATATTATTTTATTTAAATGGGACCATAAGTACTTCCTTTTTGTATGACACATAACTAAATTATGATGTGCTTGATCAATATAGAAAAATACAATCTGATCTTTCTTGGTCAATTTAGTTATTTTTTCAAATAGAATTAAGATAAAGAATATTTATTATAGTTTTTTTATATGTATATTTTTTTTACTTTTTTTAATTAATTTTTTTCTCCTAAGGGGGGCGTGGGAAGGGATCGAACCTGAGACCTCACACATTGTGAAGTCTCATCTCTACCACTGAGCCACCCCCTTAGGGGCTTATTATAGTTTTCTTCTCCCTCCGACCCTAAATTATCGTCTTGGTAGATTTGCCGTACGGTTTTAAAAAATAAATTTGATTGGATTATTAATATTAGTTTGATGTGTAATTTACTTTAAAACATATATATATATATATATATATATATATATATATATATATATATATATATATATATATGTGTGTGTGTGTGTGTGTGTGTGTGTGTGTGTGTGTGGCCCATAATTAAAGTATAATGAAAAAGAAAGGGTAAAGTGGTAAAAGTATTGTCCTAAAAAGAAAAGTTTAAAATAAGATAATTATTTTAGGACGGATGAAAAAAAAAGAATGACAATAATTTGGGGAGGGAGCGAGTATTGTTTTAAGAAATTAGAATTTCTTTTTTTACACCTAAAGAAAAAAATGTTAAATATGGATCCAAAATATCTTAAAGTTAAATATAGAAATAAATATTATCATATATACAATATACACAAATAAATTTACATATTCAAAAGAAAGTCTTTCGATTAAAGTTTATTTACAAATATAGATGATGATTTATTATCAACAGAGGTACCAGACCTAGTATGTGTACTAACAAACACATTAAGAAAAACAAATGTCGCCATATTCCCTTTCCAACAATCATTATAATTACTTTAGTTAAACTAAATAATATAATTTCATAGCATTTACACGAACACACCATGTTTAGTTTCAAAGTAAATTAAACTAAAACAATGGATTTCATAGCATCAACATGGCTACTCAGCTAACAAACGTACATAAATCAATGTTTAAGCATTAATACACTAAATTTACATTAACACCCCCTTCATTTCTTACCATTTACACTAACACCCCCAACGTACATACAGTTATCTTATTTGGTCTCAAAGTCAATTAAACTAAAACCATGGATTTTATAGCATCAACATGGCTACCCAGCTAACAAACGTACATAAATCGATGTTTAAGTATTAATATACTAAATGTACACTAAATTTACACTAACATCCTCTTTATTTCTTACCATTTACACTAACACCCCCAACATACATACATACAGTTATCTTCTTTGGTTTCAAAGTCAATTAAACTAAAATCATGGATTTCATAGCATCAACATGGATACACATCTAACAAACGTACATAAATCAATGTTTAAGCATTACTACACTACATTTACACTAACACCCCCAACATACATACAATCATCTTCTTTGGTTTCAAAGTCAATTAAACTAAAGTGATGAATTTTATAGTATCAACATGGATACCCAGCTAACAAACATGCATAAATCGAAGTTTAAGTATTAATACACTAAATTTACACGAACACCCCTTTATTTCTTACCATTTACACTAACACCCCCAACGTACATATAGTTATCTTTTTTGGTTTCAAAGTCAATTAAACTACAACCTTGGATTTCATAGCATCAACATGGCGACCCATCTAACAAACGTCCATAAATCGATGTTTAAGCATTAATACACTAAATTTACACTAACACCCCCCCAACGTACATATAGTTATCTTCTTTACTTTCAAAGTCAATTAAACTAAAACCATGGATTTCATAGCATCGACATGGCTACCTAGCTAAGAAACGTACATAAATCGATGTTTAAGCATTAATACACTAAATTTACACTAGCATGCGTATCATACGCATATGATGCTCAGCTACATTTATCGTCCCCATCGTATATGCTTCGTGCCACTCCCCGATGAGCTCAACCTATTTTGTACAGCATGTTTGGTGATTGCAGCGGCCTTTTCCTTCCCCCAGTAAGGGCAAAACTCAACAAACACATCCTCGGTCAGCCACGTCTGTCTCACGGGAGCTACACGATTCTTCCAATATTCTTTCTTTGTGTTACCTATTAAAAATATAATCATCTCATAAACATATAATGATAGCATTATAAAATTAAGCTAAGAATAGATAAATGTGTTACCTATTAAAAATATAACAATCTCATAAACATATAATGATAAAATTATAATATTAAGCCAATGATAGATAAATGTGTTACTGATATGATCCGTAAACAGGCGGCGACACTGATTCATGAAAACAGTCTTCATCGTGGCCTCCTCAAAATAGTCCACTTTGAAACTCCTTAGCCCTTTAATTATGCCACATATGGGCTTTTCAACATTACAATATAAAAATAGAATTATAACATTTTAATAACAAACTAACATTTA
The DNA here is from genome assembly GCA_013146195.2 of Codonopsis lanceolata. Classification (NCBI taxonomy): domain Eukaryota; kingdom Viridiplantae; phylum Streptophyta; class Magnoliopsida; order Asterales; family Campanulaceae; genus Codonopsis; species Codonopsis lanceolata. Next base: position 136,658,984 of record CM028377.1, on the reverse strand, counting down.
ATTTAAAAAAAATTAAGACATTACCTTGAAGGCCTCCCAAATATTTTCCTTCTCCTCGTTGGGCAACTTTTTAAACGAGGGCCAAAACCCACGGAGTACTCGATGCCGCCAATACTCCCCAATCCATTTACCAGGCGTAGGGTATGGACCTACACACCTGCCAAGTATATTTATACAATAACGAATTAACTTAAATGTTAATGAATTTTATATAAAACAAAAAGGAACCAAATTATATTAAATTAATGAATAGTTACTTACTGATTGTAATTCGGAGATAAATGGACATATATCCTCCCTTCGAAATCGATAGGACTAGAAGTCGTAGTACCTGTTCCGGAGGAGGAGCCTGTATTCATGTCTCCACCGGACTCTGCACCGGCATTAGTCATCTGAACAAAGCGGGACGGTTGCGTCCCAGTGAACAAGGAATATAAAGGGTGGGTCCTCTTACCCGCTCTTGAAGGTCTAGACAAACTCATCTCTATATACAATAAAAATATAAATCTTAAGCAATAGAAAACAATATATTGACAAATCTTCTTACAATGCTCGGACACATAAATTTAAAGCTTTAAAATTCTAAAGCAATCACAATATAGTTAAATTGTCGAATAACTAATACATAGATTAAAAGAGTATGATCATTGTTAAGTACATATTTTGAGATGTTAAACTATTATGAATCTTCTTCCTCATCCTCATCACGGGACTTTGAATTACTACAAAACTCAAGTTCTTCTTCATCATGGTCTTCGGACTCTGATGAATCAAACTCTGGTTCCTCTTTCTCTTCCTCTTCCTATGATTCATCAATATCAATGTACGTGAGATGGCCTGAACGAGGTGGAGGAGGTGGCAAATTCACTGGTAAGAAATCCTCCTCAGGTTCATCAATATTTTGAGGAATATGAGTGGCCTCATCCAATGGATGATTAGCTGATGAAACATTAGGTGATACTGGCATTTCATCCTCTTGTTAGGTGGTACCATGAGCTATCCACCGTTTGTACCCAACTTCAAACCCGTTCTGCAAAAGATGTTTCTGAGTATCGATCACACGTATGAACTTATTATTACGACACTTGACGCATGGACACCTAATCTTATCACCATTCATGTAACTAGGATTTGCTATAGCAAATTCAATAAACTCCTTCAACCCTCTTATGAACTCATCTGTGATACCCATTTGATTTGGCAACCTCTGACTGTACATCCAACTACGATCATCATTACTAGACATCACTCATGCATTACAAACTATATATTACACGCACACTCAATCTAATCGATGGATGACACAAAACTGACATGTTAATTAATTGATTTCAGGTCAGGCTTCTATCCCATTCAGAAACTCACAATAGTATGTACTTTAATCACATTATTGTCTATATGTTATTGCAAGATACCCAAGATAATTTCGGCAGGACTTCCGCATGGCTCTCCAAGTGCATGACATAGACAGGGTCGTTACAACCCACGTCTAGTATACACCCAGAGAACAATAGAAAATACGACCAAAATATCTAAGATATCAAATACATTAACATTTATAAAAGACAATAATGCTTTAAAGTACACACATAGTACGTTTCCAAACTGTCCAAACGGACAATTCAAGAACCTATAATAGATATTGACCACAACACGAACTTCAAACACATGTTGAACCGCAACACCCATTAAGGATTCTCGAGCGGGTTTCTAAGCTTTTAAGTTTATTCAAGAGTGGTTTACAAATGTAATTGCGATGGAGTGACCAAAAATGCATGAGAACCGACATTGGAATATATTGCCAAGTTAGACAATGAAACGTCACTCGTCGTAACTTGCTAATATGTTCTATAACACATTCATCATATTTAAGGTTAGTGTTATGACTTAGGTTTAAGGTTAGTATTATGGTTAGTTTATGGTTATGGTTTAGGTTTAGGTTTAGGTTTATGGTTTCAGTTTAGGGATTAAGGTTAAGTTGGTGTTTAGTATTTAGGTTTAGAGTTATGGTTTAAGTTTAAGGTTTAGGTTTATAGTTTATGGTTTAGGTTTAGGTTTAGGGATTAGGTTTAGGGATTCAGGTTAAATTAGTTTTTAGTGTTTAGGTTTAGTGCTGTGGTTATGGTTTAGGGTTAGTGTTATAGTTTAGGTTAAGTGTTATGGTTTAGGTTTAAGGTTAGTGTTATAGTTTAAATTTAGGTTTATGGTTTATGGTTTAGGTTTAGGGATTAAGGTTAAGTTAGTGTTTAGTGTTTAGGTTTAGAGTTGTGGTTTAGGTTTAAGGTTAGTGTTATGGTTTAGGTTTAGGTTTAAGGTTAATGATATGGTTTAGGCTTGGGTTTAGGTTTAGGTTTAGTGTTATGATGGTTTATGGTTTATGGTTTAGGTTTCGGGATTAAGGTTAAGTTAGTGTTTAGTGCTTAGGTTTAGAGTTGTGGTTTAGGTTTAAGGTTAGTGTTATAGTTTAGGTTTAGGTTTAGGTTTAGGTTTAGGGATTAAGGTTAAGTTAGTGTTTAGTGTTTAGGTTTAGAGTTGTGGTGTATGTTTAAGGTTAGTGTTATGGTTTAGGTTTAAGGTTAATGATATTGTTTAGGTTTCGGTTTAGGTTTAGTGTTATGGGGGTTTATGGTTTATGGTTTAGGTTTAGGGATTAAGGTTAAGTTAGTGTTTAGTGTTTAGGTTTAGAGTTGTGGTTTAGGTTTAAGGTTAGTGTTATGGTTTAGGTTTAGTGTTATGGTTTAGGTTTAAGGTTAATGATATGGTTTAGGTTTGGGTTTAGGTTTAGGGATTAGGTTTAGGTTTAGTGTTATGGTGGTTTATGGTTTATGGTTTAGGTTTAGGAGTTAGGTTTAGGGATTAATGTTAAGTTAGTGTTTAGTGTTTAGGTTTAGAGTTGTGGTTTAGGTTTAAGGTTAGTGTTATGGTTTAGGTTTAGGGATTAGGTTTAGGTTTAGTGTTATGGTTTAGGTTTAAGGTTAGTGGTATAGTTTAGGTTTAGGTATAGGTTTATGGTTTATGTTTTAGGTTTAGGGATTAAGGTTAAGTTAGTGTTTAGTGTTTAGGTTTAGAGTTGTGCTTTAGGTTTAAGGTTAGTGTTATGGTTTAGGTTTAAGGTTAATGATATGGTTTAGACTTGGGTTTAGGTTTAGGTTTAGTGTTATGGTGGTTTATGGTTTATGGTTTAGGTTTAGGGATTAAGGTTAAGTTAGTGTTTAGTGTTTAGGTTTAGAGTTTAGTGACTACAATTTTCTATGTATGAGAAAGTGATCACTAAAATTTGCTTGATCCTGGTAAGCCAAAAATCAGAATCAAGTGAGATATGCTTACTTGTCTAGCTCGTCCTTTAGGAACCTGTACTGAATGCCCTAACAGGATATCGAATAGATTAAGTGGCCAGAGCCCAGTGCCTACAGATAAACAGGTGATGGCTCAAAAATTAATATCTCCTACCCACCACATTATTAGCAAAAGACAAACCAGAAACATCAATTGAAGAAAGTTTAACCACAACCCAATAAATAAAAAATTAATAAAGGTATTTAAACCGACTGCAATTAGTATAGAAGGAGGAAATGTAGCCAAAAAGAATTTCTTGGGAGGAATGATTATAGATGAAGTGATAAATGTCTATTTTCTTGCAACGGTGAAGGTCAAAGAGCTTGACTTTGCCAATTGCAGATAATGGTAATACACCAACTGCTCCTATCTCCTTTATTGGAAGAAAAGGTGATCTCAAAGTGTGGAACCACACGCCCTTAACACAGTTAATTTATTGTACACACAGGTAGCTAGCTGGCTATGTGAGTCCCTACTCCCTATTTCTAACTACCCTTTTGAATAATCATAATTACCAAATTCCAAAATATCCAATCCTTCATTCAAGACATACAAAGGAAAGTTAATAACCTTGAAAATCATAGGATTTTACTTACAAACAAGGACTTCTGCAAGTATAACATCTTTCAAGGGAAATAAGGATGGCAGTAACTCATTAGAGTTGGCAATACAGTGCTTCGCTACATAAACATCATTAAAAAAAAAGCCCATATTATACATAACCATGTGTTGATAAAGGAAAATTAAGAAAGTAAGACAAATTAAGAAATTAAGCCCATATTCCAAGGCTGAATTGTTTTCGAAATCATAGAGGTCTATTTGACTAAAGGTCAAAATTGCACACAACCCTTGTTACCAACAAGTATCAATTCTAATTTAGGGTTTAATTAAAAACTTACCAGTTGACGACGAACGACGAGATTGAAGACGACGGCGAGCACGATTGAAGACACTCAAACAGAGTGAGCACGATGCACAATTGAAGAGTAAAGCAGAAGACGATGGCCTCTCCAGTCGGCAGTCTCCCAGTCAGATTCCCCGAAATCCGACCCCTTCCCTTTTGTCGTTTCCATTTTTGGCTTTTCGCCTTTTGGGTGTAGTCGTTCGTAGAAGACGAGGGAGAGAGTGAGTGAGAGAGAGAGAGACCCGGAGTGAGTGGGTGGCGGCGAACAGGTAGCAAGCAGTGGAAGGAGGCGGCGATGGCGAGAGATAAAAAGAGAATATATACGATTGAAGGAATTTTGAGAGAGAGAGAGAGAGACGTAGATCGAAGGTAAGATCTATAACCTAGGGTTTTTTTTTTTGTATTTATACCTAGGTTTTTTTTTGGGTTTTTCTTTTATTTGCATTTTGATGGTAATTCAATTTATATTGTCTTTGAAACAAGTTAATAATAATTTATTTAGGAAATATAAATTATTAATTACTAATGTTTCTTTAAATTGCAATTTATACCTAGGGCTTTTTTTTGTTTTTTAGTTATTAGCTTATAAATACAACACAATTTAAATTGTCTTTGTTTATCTTGAATTTAATTTATTAAATAGAAAAAATAGTTTTATTTGATTTTTTTTCTTAATTTATACTTTCAATTTATAGTTTTGATTTTTAATTTAATTTAATAAATTAAAGTGTGTGTGTGTGATGCATAATATAATATTATTAAAATATGTGATCTGATTGGGTTTTAGCTGACCGGGTCGGGTCGAGATACAAATGTAACCAGAATCTGTTTGTTCACCCTATATTCGTAAAATATCAAATCCTCTCAATCACTCAGATCTAGATCAAGTTTGAACTAAATCGAACAAAACCACGATAATTCGACTTGTTCAGTTTCATAGTTCAGTTTCACGGTTGTGCATTGAGATTTTCTACATCGGGAATCCAATTTGTGCATCGATAGTCCAATTCTGCATTGGGAATCCAATTTGTGTGTCATGAATGTAATATATGCATCGGGATTTGCTGCATCGCAAATCCATATTGTGCATCGTGATTCGAATTGATGCATTGTCATGAACAAATTGAGGTGTTTTCCAATTAGGGTAACCCGCTAAACGAAATTTTGAAAAAATATGTGATCCGATTGGGTTTTAGTTGATCGGGTCGGGTCGAGATAGAAATGTAACCAGAATCTGTTTGCCCACCCTATATTCGTAAAATATCAAATCAATCTCAACCGCTCAGATCTAGATCGAGTTTGAACTAAATCGAACAAAGCCACGACAATTCGATTTGTGCAGTTTCACTGTTTTTTGGATCGTTAATATCTGAAGCCCGACCTGTTAAAATTTTGGATAGGCTAGGCCTTTTTTGTCGGCTCTACCGATTTCCATGTTTTTCCCGGTGAGCGTTGATGTGGGTAGAGCTGTCAAGGTGGGTTGGCGGGGTGGGCTAAAACGCAACCCACTATTTGGCGAGGCGGGGCGATCGAAATCAGCCCACGAAAGTGGCAGGCCTGGAAATTGGCAACCCGACCTAACCCATCATGGGGTGTGGGTAGAGCTATCAAAATTGGGCCCAACCCATAGGCCCGGTCCATCCCATCCAATTTTTCATGGGCTTGAGCTTCAAGTTTGATGGGTCTAGGTTCGTTTCTGACTTTCTGTAAATAAAATTGATATAACGTGTATAATGTTTGTCAAATATGCGTTTATAATAATATGTTGTTGTTAATGCTATGTGTGTGTGAGAGATTGAATTAACAGGCATTGCTTCAGTAAAACCTGGAGGCCCGAGGTTGATATGGGTATGGGTTGGGCTTGAGTTTTATGAGGCTCGGCCCGGCCTGGCTCGATGTTAAGCTAGACCCGATAAGCATTTTACGGGCCAGTCTGGTCCGCTTGACATCTCCAGTTGTGGGTTAGCTGGGTCAGCCTGCACCAAGTTTACTTGGCCAAACATTAAATCGGATCAACTGATTAGCCAGGGCAATTTTCTTATGGTCAAAACACTGAGCCGATTGTGGTTTAGGTTTAAGTTAGTGTTTAGGTTTAGAGTTGTGGTTTAGGTTTAAGGTTAGTGTTATGATTTAGGGATTAAGGTTAAGTTAGTGTTTAGGTTTAGCTTCATTTTCTTTTATTTTGCCACACAAGTCAGCACACCTTAAGGAAAATGGATATATTTCGATAGTCCAATTTGTGTGTCAGGAATCCAATTTCTACATCGGGATTTGTTGCATCACAAATCCATATTGTGCATCGCGATTCAAATTGATGCATTGTCATGAACAAATTGATTGGGGTTCGATTTAAAGTAACCCGCTAAACGAAATTTTGTAAAAATATGTGATCCAATTGGATTTTAGCTGATCGGGTCAGGTCGAGATCTACAAATGTAACCATAATCTATTTTCCCATCCTATGTTCGTAAAATATCAAATCGATCTCAACCGCTCAGATCTAGATCGAGTTTGAACTAAATTGAACAAAACCACGATAATTCGACTTATGAAGTTTCGTAGTTCAGTTTCACGGTGGTGCATTAAGATTTTCTATATCGGGAATCCAATTTTTGCATCGATAGTTCAATTCTGCATAAGAAATCCAATTTGTGTGTCAATAATGTAATTTCTGCATCGGGATTTGTTGCATCGCAAATCTAAATTTATAAAAGGGACTTTAGTGTTTCAAACGTGCTATACATTGAAACATTTAGAAACGGTTAAAGATTATATCATTGAACAGTCCAATATAAATACAATATGCGTAGTGGTTCGGTTCAAATAATACGATTTTATCCGGTTTGGTTCAACTCAGTTCGAAAAAACTCTATGAGATGATATATTGTAAAGCTAGAAAAATAGCGTATGTCTATAAAACATTGTGTAAAAATAATAATTCAATGATCATATCAAGGAATGTGCTAGAGACATGCAACACAGTATGATCACATGCAAATTCAAATTTATTCTATTTATATAATTTTGTTATTATTTTCTTAAATATATAAATTAATGTGAATATTTTTATTTTTGTAATTATGTTGATGTTAATCATTTTAATGAATGATATATATAACGTATGTCTATATAATTTTGTAATAATATAATATATATATATATATATATATATATATATATATATATATATATATATACAATGAGATTTTACAAAAAAAAAATTTGATAAATATAGGAATTCAATTTCAGCGACGGAATTTATGTCGCTAAAGGTGACCTTCAGCGATTGAATTCTCCGTCGTTAAAGGTTTTTAGAATTTAACTTAAATTTAATTTCAGTGACGGAATTTTTGTCGCTAAAGGTGACCTTTAGCGACGGAATTCTTCGTCGTTAAAAGTTTTTAGAATTTAATTTAAATTTAATTTCAGCAACAGAAATTACGTCGCTAAAGGTGACCTTTAGCGACGGAATGCTCCATCGCTAAAATTAAATTTAAATTAAATTATGAAAACTCTTAACGACGGAAAATTCCGTCGCTGAAGGTCACCTTTAGCGATGGAAATTCCGTCGCTGATAAATTATGTTGCTGAAGCCAGTATCACATCATCCCTGCTGCTCAATTTCCGTCGCTATGTACCGACAGAATATTTCCGTCACTGAGAATTCCGTCGCTAAAGGCGCCTTTTCTAGTAGTGCTAAGACATGTACTTTTCCATCCACTTATTTACGAAGGCGAATTGATGATCCATGACCTAGCTTACATAACTTTCCTACTCCTATTCAGTCATCCTCCTTTCCAAATGTTTCCAATAGTTCCAATCCTCCACCTTGAATACTTGTGTGTTTCACCTTGAATTCGATTAATCTACCACCCTAAGTTCTTAATCTCTTTTCTCTTCATCTATTGATCTTTAGTTTCACATGTGTCTTCTTCTTCTTTTTCTTCTTCATTTTGTTTGTGTTTGATTCAAAATAAATTCAGTTTATGTGTTGTGTTTCTATGCATTGTAAATTGTTTAATAAAATGTAAGAATAAAAATTTGTTTGTTGTTGGACAATGTTTTTCAATCTTGAGATGCATCATTTTTGAATCACATTGCATCATTTGTCAATCTTGATACATCGATTTGGCTTTAGAATGCAGGAAAAATGCATCAGTTTGGAACCATTTCTTGATTGTCTTCAAGAAAGACATGAAGGTCTGGTTCATTACAATTTTGCATCGCGATGCATTCAATTTGTAATGGGATACATCAATTGGTTGTTTGACATGTTGCATCGCGATGCATAAATTAAGTTAGATAATTAAAACTGATGCATCAGGGTGCATAAATTGATCTAGCCTAATGCATAAGTTGGATTATGTAATTCAAATTGATGCATCGTGGTGTATAAATTGATGCAGCGCGATGCATAATGATTTAGTGATCGGTAACGCATTTTTAGTTCTTTAAAGGTATCGTAGTCTTTTCTCCCTCAAAAGTAACATTTTGCGGTTAAAAAAAAAAAAAAGAGTAATAAACTGTAGCGATTGAAATTTTTTTAAAAATAAAACGACCCGAATTTACCTCCTAAAAAATAGTGGTGTAATAGGTTAGAAATTTTGAGAAATGTACATGCTCACAATTTGTCCATTAAATTTGGCTTTTAAGCCCTTGGGGCTTTCGTAGCGAGCGCATCAGTAAGTCAGTTTACCCGTCATACATATATTTTCACAGTTCTCTCTGGAGACCATGAGAATATAAACAACCATTCTTTTTGGATATTTATGTATTCATCATCCTTATAGTTTGTTAACGAATGACTTAAATATATAGTTCAACCCCGAATAAAATAAAATATTATGTATTAATTTTATTATATAGGTTTTAGAATATGGCTGCGATATTCTTCAAGCATTTATATATGTATAATTCTTGAATATTTAATAAATATATTAGAGCTCGTTGGCGTATATTTTGATAATTTTAAATATTTTTTGTTTTTGGTGCTAATCAGTTTAGGGACCTTTAGCACAATGCACAACCCATCCTCTTTACACGACCCATTTCCTCTCTCTACGCGACCCATATCTCTCTCTCTACATACACGAGTATTTTCATTCTTCCCAGTCGACTGAGAACTTGATAATTTGTATTGTTGGAATATGCATGTTTTGATTTGCCTAAAACCATTAGATTAAGATAATCTTTATAACTTAGATCTATAATCTTATGTCATGAACTGAAACAGACTCATCATCAGCCAATAATGTTTTAATCTTTATAAGATGAGGTCTAGTGTCGGCTAGTAATAGTTGCTAATCTTATTATTATGTCAGTTTCTTTTCTTTTATGCAGACACTTCTTGTAATGACTTTTTCCCTTGTTTGTGCTTTGATAGAAACTTCATTTAATATATCTCTCAAACAATATTTTTGAGATATCTTGTGAGAGATACTCATATTATTTGCACTTTCAAATTCAAATTTGTTTCTAACGTATTGGAGCTAAAGCATTTACTTACTTGAAGTGCCTCAGCTTTAAACAATTACTAGATAGCTTTCAATTCCTATTACTTTCTAGTTCTTGTTTAGACAATCATTGCGTATTCATTTCTTACTTCTTTCTATTTACTGAGAAATAATTTAATTGCCACATGAGTGTGATTGATTCTCAATCATACTCCTCAAACAGCGCTCTTTGTTGTACATTGATCTATTAGTGATCATTATAGATTATTAATGATATTAGTGCACTTCAAAAATAAGTTTGACCAACTTGGTAGTGGATGTAGTAATTTATATTGTGAACCACTTTAAATTTGTTGTCGTTTACTTATCAGCGTGTGTAACTATTCTAACACTTAAATAACTTCAATCTACTTAAGTGTCAATTAGTCCTTAAATCAGTCATTTACTTGCTTGTTCTGTAGATTGTCTTTTAGTTCATTCTTTATTATTAAATGATCAAACATAAACCCACTTCTCAGCTGACAGTGTCAGCTACTGAATTTGAACAATTTTGTTCATTAGTCGACTGACAAAGCATCTGCAGCCAGTTGAAAAACTTTCCCTTTTCCGCTACAAACTTTGAAACATTATAAAAACCTCTCATAAGTTTTTATAAAGCTATTCACCTCCTCTCTAGCCTTATTTATTTCCAACTGCACTTACATGTATATTGGTCAGTCCCACATAGATAAAAAGTGAAGCCAGTTTGACGGAAAGCTTTTGAAAAGCGATTATCACCACGTAAATAAGGAGCGAGATAACTACCGAAATTATACGAGCATCCACACCTGAAAAGTGCTCCTCATGGGATTATGAACTAGATGCATATCCGGGCTCTCGATCTTCGACGTTGATGGTTCCATTGACTGGGGAATTGCAAAGGCTCTTGAGATTTAGATTTGAAATTTTTAACATCAGATCTGGAATATATTTTAACATCAGATTTGATGCTAAAATTCTAGATCTAAATCTCACTTTCGTCTACTGAACTAATCTTTCATAAGCATATACCTCTATGGGACCCTTGACTGAAGTCCGACAATCCAATTGTGTGATGAAGAATTTTGTTAGTGCCATATTCGTTGGAATTTGGTCCGCCGACTATACAAATGAGACAAAGATTCTTACTGTAGGCGTCGACGATGGTGTTGAGAATGGTGAGTCTGCCGACTGTGAACGTAATAACATAAGCACCAATGTCACAACACCTATCATATTCGTCGGTGTTACAGTATCCATCTAGGTTGAGTCCGAGCTCAGCAATGAGGAGAGTGATATTGAAGTCACATGGAACAGAGAAGACGTCAGAGACATCGATCTGGACAAGACGACGATCTAGGTGGCAGCCTAACGTGGTTTCGCATGAGTTGAAGGGGACGGAGAGGATTGGATGGTGCGAGGCGGTGCCGTTACGAGGAGGCGTGGCGTCGTTTGTTATGGGGAGTACATCGTCCGGTGATCCTTTCTTAGTGTTAAAATTGAGTTTTCTATCTCTACATACACTCGTAACGCCCGAGCCCGATCCGCTACGTGTAGCCCACACACTGACCCACTAAGCACACAGCACCTTGGGTCATCAGGCTCACCACAAGCCGACCCAAAAGTCCATGGATGATGTTGGTGCTCAGAGGTAGTGTGTGACCACCTTATCAATCAAACACAATTCCCACACCTACTTGATGTGGGATGGGGTATTACACACTCTCCCTCGAATTGGGTTTTGAGGGGAAGGAAACCTCTCTAGTTGGGTTTTCTCTCTTGATCGAAATCGAGATGGATTTTAGGGTTTCGGTCGTTTAATAACCGTGGAGAGATGAGTTTTGTGGTTTTTTTTTTTTTTTTTTGTTTAACTACCTTGTGAGTAGTTTTGGGATAAGGACAATGAAGTTAAAAACTCAAAACTCATTATAAGAGCATAACTGTAACTCCATAAAATTAATTACATTAATCATTTTTTTAAAACCTGGCTGTCAAGATTTCTGGCTCAGGGTCCTTTTCAGAAACCAATAATTGATGTCTTGCGAAAAGACAGGTGGTCCGAAGCTAATAGTATTAAGGAATACGATTGATGTTGAGTATATTGGGGAATAGGATTGATGTTCAGTATTGGGGAATTAAATTGGAAAAAGTATTTTTATTATTGAAAAACTTTCGCAAGTGAAGTAAAGTGGCTATCACAAACTCCCTCCGTTTCTTGCAAGACGTCAATGTTTGAAAATCCTAACTATCAAGAGATACAATTATAAAAAAGAGAGGAGATGATTAAACTTTTTCAAACATGATATCTTTGTGTGGAACAGAAGGAGTATTTAGCTATTGTTCCAAGAGTTCAAGAACATGTTGTGGAACCAATTTTCTAAATTCAGAAAGGAGATGAGTTAGAAGGAGTTTGGTATGCACTTGACAAATTGAAGCACTACACTTGAATGAGTCGCGATACTCGCGAGCAGGTGAATGTTTTGCCAAACTTTTCAAATAAAAGAAATCGTACCGTTATATTTTATCTGAGTTGACAGCAATAGCCAATAAGGTGAGCTTAATTCAACTTCTCTTCTAGCAGTCTAGCTACATCCATCCCGGCCCTATGCACTTGGTTAGGTAGTCATACTACTTTTCAAGGTCAGCGAAAAAACAAAAACATAGTAGGGTAACGTAAGCTATCTTGTGTCAACATCATATCAATCACTTGCTACCCCAAAACATGTTTTTAGTCAATATTCAATGATGTACATATCCAAAACTTAATCGGGTATCCTCTCTCACCTAACATGTTATTTAAGAAAAAAAAATCTATTATATTATAAATATTAATATAATATATGATTTTATTTAATATTTTTACATATGTGTGTAACTCTAATTAATTAGCTTTTAACTCAATTAATTAACTTAATGATCGGAATTAACTGGAGTCGTTAATTCGTCCAACGCTGGAGGCTGGAATCTACATTCAATTAATCACGGCCAAGTAAAACGTAGAGAAATTGTACACAATCAACTAGCTAGGCTAGGCTATAAAGTGGTCTCAATTCTAAAACAAACAAAACTATTACCAACCCTGCTTTGAATAGTTACGAGCCAATATCCAAATCTTCGATGTGACTATTTATTATTAGCTGTTAAACCTAATACACTTACTTGTCGAATGAGTCCATTGACTTTTAGTTTTCCATGGGATATCATATTATTATCTTCATTACATAATAATCTAATTTTCTGTATACGGGTCGTTTCTCTCAAAATTTAAAATAGTAACAAACAATCAAAGTGGGAATAATATAGTAATAATAGATTTTGGTCAATGCCTAACTAAAATTAAACTATAGGAAAATTTCACTCGCCAACCCTATGGTTTTTCGTTATTTTGTAGAAACCACCCTCCATCCCCATCCTCTTTGGTAATCGGTAGGGACAAGCCATATTATTCATATGAATACTATCAGTGCCTTGATTATTAATTTCGTTACTATAAATGGGTAGTATTAAAATTAAAAATGTTAATCTCATGTTTCGTTAGCGAAGGTGATGATAATACCACACCATATTTTTTATATTATTAGTGAGGGAATAAGGGCTTGTTTGGTAGTCGGATAAGGATAAACAATATTATTAATCCCAGTATTATTAGTGCACTCGCTATTAATCCTCACTTGTATATCGGGGATAGTTTTGAGATTACAAATGTTAATCCTAATTTTTTTTAGTGAGGGCGCTAATAATACCACCCTCCCCCTTGGTATTAATAGTGAGGGGATAATGACTTTATCCGGATAACTCGTGCTATTAGTCCCGACCACCTATTGCATACAAAACATCAGACAACTCAGCTTATTAATCTTATCTGGCCTTAATCCTGGCTACCAAATGGTACCTAAGGGTTTTATTTGAATTATTAGTCCATGTCACCTATTTGATATACCAAACATCCAAAACATCTTATTAATACTATCTAGCATTGGATACGACTACTAAGAGCATGTACAATGAAGTCTTTTTTCCCAAATCTAACTCAAATCTTCTCATCAAATGGAGAATTTAAAAAAATTATCCCCAAATCAACTAATGATTTTAACAAAAAAAAAAAATTTCATCCCTTGAACCCCAAAGTCTCCAAATCCTAGGTCCCCTTTCCAAGCGTCATCATTTGAGTGGATAACATTTTATTTTCTTCCATTGTCTTCCTTAACCAATTTTTAGCCAAAAAAAATTAAATTTTTTTATTTTTTTCCTGAATTAAAGTACACATTTTTACATGTAAATAGAGGTTTGGTTTGTTTCATTTAGATATCAGAAAAAATTTCTATGATTTTTTTCAAGTTTCTAGTTATTATTAATTAAGATAAAGATGGTGACATATGTAAATATATTGGATTTTATACCACCATTAAAAATATTTTTTGGTTTTGAATCAAATAAGTATCTAATGAATTATTTTCTTGATTTTTAATAAATTATATTTAATTTTTTACTTGATTTAACAAATCCATTGCACATGCTCTCCTAATAGCAGCCTTCATTAGGCTTTTGGTTGTATGCGTGGTTGTCATTGGGCCATTTGGTTTTCAGTAAACATCATAAACTACAAAACAAATTGCCTATCCGAAAAGGGCTAGCTTGACCATTATTAAATAGGGTGAATTATCAAAATTGTCTCTATATTTTACCTTTTTTTAAAATTCATCTTAAACTCCTAATAATAGTCAATTTACTAAAGTTTGTGGTGGAATTGATCCTTTCGTTCAATTTTTTTTTTTTTCTCGTTAGGTCAACACATGTAATATTCGTTATGGGTAAATTGTCCATTAATTTTTTGTTTTGAATAGAAAAATATACCCATATGTTTTTGGTTTTTAAAAACTAAATATGAGGTTACCGATGTAATTAACTAAACGATAATTTTTATTCACATTTCTTCCCATTCCCAATTCATTCCCTTAGGAGAAAGAGAGAGAGATAGAGGCTGTTTTGAGATCCTACTGCTTTGAAAAGTGATACACCAGTGATACACACAAGTGGTACAGGAGATCTGGACTCTTGTTTCAGACCTTCAGATTCTTATTAATATGGAAGCAGTTCCAACCAAATCGAGAAATCAGCGTCCATACAAAATGCAAAGTACATGGGCTGGGTTAATGGCAAAGTCCGATCATTCACTGTAAAAAATGACCAAAAGCATTGCCAACACGGGGAAGAAATTCCAGAACACTTCCTAAGAGCTTTTTTAGCCCCCTTTTTTTCTCCTTTTCTCAAGCTCCTTCTTCGAATTTAATTTCTTTCGTAAATAAGCTTTGTCCAATCCCTATATTCTATTCCATAGCTGCCACACCAAAACCGTTCTCGGCGAATCTACAGTCCACCTTTGACTTGGACCCCTACTACAAGGCTACAACTTGCAGATGGCTCCCTTAGTTATAGTAGTAATTTCTTTGATCCACAATCCATCTGGAGGGAAAGAGAGAGAGAGAACCCTGACGGCTCCCTAACCCAACTATCCCCACTCCCCTGCTCGCAACCCATATAACCCACCATTATTAATAATAGTCTTGACAAATAATTACAATGCTGTATTATTCAAATCAGTTTAAAATCATAAATCAAAATAACATAGTTACTTCTCATCACTAATGAATTAGTTAATGATTTACTAAAGAAATATTTTTGGTAAACTTCCAAAATAATGATAATATTTTTTTACGTTTAATAAAAAACGAATTACATTAATAGACTTACTAAATAATGTATTGTTCAACATAGAATATTATCATTACCTCATGAAAGTTTTAATATTTTAACTAACTTTATTTAAAACTTACTCATCGATGTAATAGGAAATATAAATGATGGATGTCAGATAAATTTGTTAATATACAAAGACAAATTAGTAAAAGAACACATGCATTAAATTAATATTTCTCCAATGAGTATATAAAATGATTGTCAACAAGTTTATATTTCATTATTCTAAAAAAATATTTTCTATATTTTATAACAAGTTTATATATCAATAAATTATATAACAGTCTGATTTCAAATAATTACTCCATACAACAGTAATATAAACATACATAATTGTGGCATATTATGAAATTTACAGACAGTTTCATATAAATTAGTAAATATAAAAGACAAATTAGTAATCGAGTATCTATAATAAATTTACACTTAACATTTATTTGCCACTGATAATGGTAATAGTTCAGAAAAATATTTATTGTACTCCCTCCTTCCCTAAATAATCGTCCTAGTTGATCCGGTGCATAGTTTAAGAAAAACAATTGACTTCATTATTTATATTGGTTTTATGTGTAGTTTCCTTTAAAGCCCATGTGTATGTGGCTCATAATTAAAATAGAGTGAAAAAGTAACGGTAAAGTGGTAAAAGTGATGTTCTAAAAAAGTAAGTTTCAAACTGGACAATTATTTTAGGGCGAACGAAAAAGGAAAGAATGATGATAATTTAGGGACAGAGGGAGTATAACGTATCAGCATATGCACTACACCTATTGTCATTCAAATATTTTGTGTTTAATCTTCATATACTTATAAAAATTCAAACAATTTTATATGTGAAATCTATAGATCGGACATAGGCTAAGCTTAGATTGAACAAATAATTGACAAATTTATAAGAAAATAAATATATATTTGACCAAGGGGTGGGAGAGATATGGTAAGACTAGGGGTCACACTTACCTATCAAAAAATAGATAAATAAATAAGCATATACATATTTATATATAAGATTTTTTTCTACTCTATTTTAATCAAATCTGAAGCTAAAAAATAAAAATAATAATAATTAATTTGTCTAGCCTACATGTTTAAAAATCTATATCTAGTATATGCTCAAAAAAATTAACCTCAATTAACAAATAAAAATCTTAGTATATTTGTCCAGCCTACATGTATAAAAATTCAGGTCTAATATTTACAAAAAACTTTAACCTATTAAAGTTAGTTTACAAAAGATATATATTTATTCAACTTAATTGATAATAGGGCAAAGTTAATTTGAACTTTACTTTACAAATATTTACCAAAATTTACAGATCTAAGATGTTTTTATCAAATCTGAAGTCAAAAAGTGCAAAACTGATGTTTATTTTTTCATTTTTGTGAAAATTAAATTTATAAAACAAATGTCCAACATAAAAAGTTGGGATCATAATTTTTTTTATCCATTTTGAAAAACAAATTGGAAAAAAATAAATCATATGCTTAAATTTTTTCTAAGATATGATAGATCTAAGTTTCTATTTTTATAAATTGTTTTTTAAAGTAGAGATGCATATTGATATGTACAATTGGATATAATTAATAAAATATAAGATCCCTATATTTTCCATACTTTGTTAAATTAAACTCTTAATTTTTTTAATAATAATCAAAATTCAAATTTATATCATACAAATTTCTCTCAAAATTTCATTTAAAAAATAAAAAGGAAATCTAAGAAACCTAAATGTGAAATGGTTTGAAGGTATTCAATGTTAGGGTTTATTGAGGGATATGATGATGTGGCTAAATATTCCGAAAAAGAGGAGACCTAGCGAAATATCAACTATCTGTTATCTGACTTCTCTCAAGGCACACTAAGAATCTAGACTCAATAATTTTTGTTATTGAATAATTGTATAAAAATTATGTTGCATAATATGTTATTCCTAACATTTTAGTGTTGGAGGTTCTGTTTAGAGTCTGTTATTTCAACTTCAATTCCTTTTTTATTAGATATAACAAACAGTTTGATATTTGACTATTTAATATTTATTTATATATATAACATAAACATTTGTATTTTTTTAAGGTTATTTGAAAATTACAAATCCAACATTTAAATGTAATTTTTTGTGATGATTTTATTTGGTAGCAAGAAATATTATCTCGTCGTTTTAATATTAGCAATTCAAAGTACAGTTTATGTCGTATGCAAGCATAAATACAACTTCATACTTTAAAACCACCCTTTCTAGAATTAAAAGTATTAAACGTGTATATATATATATATATATATATATATATATATATATACGTTTAATATATATATACGTTTAATATATATATAGCAGTATTTCAAAATTTATAATATTTTTTTCAAATATATGTGATTTTTTTAGCTTTAATTTTAATGTTTTTTTTGTTCACATTAAAGTTATTAATTGCATATTATATTCAATTTTATTTAAATATATGATATTCTATTGAAATATTCAGTTTTATTTAAGTATATGATATTCTATTGATATATTAAGTTTTATTTAAGTATATGATATTCTATTGATATGTTCAGTTTTATTTAAATATATGATATTCTAATATTCCATTTGGAGGTAAGACAATTGTGTTTGGTGGATATTTTTTGACAGATATTACATGCGATTTCAAAAGGAAGTACACAAGACATAGTTCATCCGGCTATTAATTCATTGTATTTGTGGAGAGATTTACATATATTGATGTTGACAACGAATATGAGATATAAAGTATGGGTCCAACGAGAGTTCCGAATAATTGAAACTTTTTGTCGATTGAATTGCACAAATTGATGATGGTATAATTGGTGAACCAAATGATAATTGCACTTATGTTGATATTCTCAATCAACTACTGCTTAAAGAATTTAACGATCCAATCGCTCAAATTGTACAAAGATCATATCCTTCATTTGGAAACAGTTTCGATGATTCATCATTTTTGGAAAAGAGAGTTATTCTAGATCCAACTCTTAATGTGGTTTATTCAATAAATTATTATATTGTATTGAAGAAAAATTCAAAATGAAGATTGTTTTTTAGCTCAGATTTTCCGTGTCATTTTGATAAAAACGTTGATCTTTTGAACGATATAGATATTCCTAAAGTTTTAAATGAAATTTCATGTTCTGGAATCATAAATCATGAGATGAATTTAAAGGTTGGAACTTTATTAATGTTGCTTCGTAACATTGACCATTCCCTTGGATTATATATTAGCACACGATTAATTATTACAAGGCTAAGAAATCATGTTTAAAAAGGTCGAGTTTTTTTAAATGATCATTCTGGAGGTACTGTTTTATTTCAAAAATATCACTGACACCATCTAATCGTAGAATTTCATCCAAATTTTAAAGAAGATAGTTTACACTGATAGTGTCTTACGAAATCTCTATAAATAAAAATGTCTAGCGTCAGACTTCTTTTTTAAAACCCTATTTTTAGTCATGATCAATATGTCACTTTGTCTAAAGTTACTAATCTTAAGGGTTTTTGCATTTTTATGTGATAGTAATAGTTATAATAATCATACATCTTCAACGAAAAATGTTGTATATAAGGAAGTATTTTAAAATTTATAATAACTTTTTAAAAAAATTATGTGATTTTCTTGATTTTACTGTTTATCAATTTTTATTTATTTTGTTTATTTTAAACTTTTTGATGGTATATTATTCAATTTTGATTGAGTATATGATTTTACATCCAAATACAAATCGTACAACGCACGGGTACATCAATAGTAAATTAATAAAATGATTTCGCTGTATAGCTCCAAATGGACATCTTTTAAATTGTTATACACAACTTCCCCGTACACCATAGGCATAAGTGACGATACCAAGCTAATATCAAAAACTATTTATCATCATAGGCCAAAAAAGGAAAGAAAAATAATCTTTAAGGTATGGTATCATAAGTGAGACGAAAGAGTTTCTTAATTAGAAATAGTGTATTGTACGCGATGTGTGCTAAGACCTTGTTTAATTGAGAAATACTAAAGACACTCAATAAATAATTAAAATTGGGTACCAAACTACTTGGCTTAGATGGTCTCTATTTTTTTTTACCTACTTACTAATCCAAGTTAATCTTAACCCAAGCAAAAAAATCAAAATTAATCAAATAATAGTAATTGACGTTATAGATATCACTCCCAGGCTCCAAGAGCTGGGGCCTCTAATGGTGATTCTGAAAGCCGAGAACCTAGAATTTCTGTTGAAGCTGGTGGAAGGAAGGGAAGGTAAAGACGTTGATCAACTCGAAATATCCAATGAGCAAGGCCTAAGATGCTTGGCCCACTTGGCCCCTAAGGGGTGGCTCAGTGGTAGAGATGAGACTTCACAATGTGTGAGGTTTCAGGTTCGATCCCTTCCCATGCCCCCTTAGGAGAAAAAAAAAGAAGCCTAAGATGATTGGGCTAAGTGGATTGATGGCCATGGTACGGGGAAGATCATTGTGGAACCATAA
The DNA here is from genome assembly GCA_013146195.2 of Codonopsis lanceolata. Classification (NCBI taxonomy): domain Eukaryota; kingdom Viridiplantae; phylum Streptophyta; class Magnoliopsida; order Asterales; family Campanulaceae; genus Codonopsis; species Codonopsis lanceolata. The sequence goes on along the minus strand of CM028377.1, from coordinate 136,639,026 downwards.
AATAAACCTTTGAAATCTTGGATACATGGAATAACTTCATTGATGACATATATCGTATTGGACACTGAGTTTAGTTAATTTGAACAGTGTGTGTTTCAAGTATATTTGGGGAATTAGATGTCGTCGGTGGTAGTTGCTGCCATTGGAGAAGTTGAATCGCCGCTCCTTTCGTTGGGAGAGTTTGAGAGTGATTTTGGGGAAAATCTCAGCGATGGAGAGAGATGGGAAGAGAGCAAACTGAAGATTCGTGGAATACTGGAACGAGATCTTGAAGAAAAATAACAAGGAGTAAAACAAGAATATTTCGGGATCTTACTCACTTTCTTTCTTTTAGTAACACACTCTCTTGTAATTTCCTTGAATTCAAATGAATACTACTTGGCCTTTATATAGGCTCTACAAAAGACAACATATTAACTACTAATTAATCCTATTAATACCACTAATTACCATGACTCATAACCACCTATTCAATTCCCGTAACTCCCTCATTACTACCCATTTATTCTCATTATTAACTGAAAAATAATTCCTAAATTATTATTGTCTTTAAGACAATTTCAATGACAACATTTAAGTTATTTCCAACAAAACTCCCCCATAACTTAAATGCTCCTTCCATCTCTCATGCCAACGCTTTTCTTGCACTTATCGAGAAGTACCCTTGGTAACGGTTTTGTGAACATGTCTGCTACTTGCTCTTGACTTGCAACATGAACTAACTTCACACTTCCATCTTTTATACGATCTCGGATAAAATGGAACCGAACATCTATGTGCTTGCTCCTTTCATGATTGATCGGGTTCTTTGCCAACTCGATCGCCGATTTGTTGTCAACTTTAATGACTGTCGCGCCCTCTTGCTTTAATTTCATTTCGCTTAGTAGACTTCTAAGCCAAACTGCATGACACACACACCACGATGCTGCCACGTACTCTGCTTCACATGTCGAAAGCGTTACTATTGGTTGCTTCTTCGAAAGCCAAGTGAACGCCGTACTTCCCATGAAAAACACATATCCGGATGTGCTCTTTCTGTCATCGACATTTCCACACCAATCGCTATCGGAGTACCCAACCAACTTGTACTCTTCACCTTTAGAGTAAAACATCCCAAGTGTCTTTGTTCCTTGAACATACCGAAGAATGCGCTTTAGCGCTTTCCAATGCATATAAACTGGCTCCTCCATAAATCGACTTACAATTCCAACACTTAAACAAATATGGTCTCGTGCATGTGAGATAGCGTAAGCTCCCCACCAAACTTCTAAATTTGTTTGCAATCATGCGCCTCACCCCATCAAATTTAGAGAGTTTAGCACCCGGCTCCATCGGTGTTGTCACCGGACTGCAATTTTCCATCTTGTATTTCTTCAAGATTTCCTTTGCGTATGACTCTTGTGACACAAAGATACTGTCTCTTCTTGCTTAATTTCCAAGCCAAGGAAATACTTCATCAAACCCAAGTCGTCATCTCGAACTCTCTCATCATCGTGTGCCTTAAGCTCTTCTATCATCTACATCGCTTGTCATTTCCCATGAAAATAAGATCATCAACATAAAGAGCAACAAATAACATGTTACCTTCCTTCTTCTTCATAAGCGCCGGTTCATAAGGACATTGAATGAAACCATTTTCCTTGAAATAAGTGTCAATTCGTATTCCATGCGCGAGGTGCTGTTCAACCATAAACGCCTTTTAATTTTAGCACCTTGCTCGCTTCTCAACCGACATATCGGTGGTTGCTCCACGTAAACCTCTTCTTCGAGCATACCATTCAAGAATGCTGACTTGGCGTCCATTTGAAATATTGGCCAATTGAGCGGCGCGGCTTGTGAAATAAGCAAGCGGATTGTCTCCGTTCTTGCAATAGGAGAAAAAAACCTCATCATAGTCAATCCCGCTTTTACGCTTGTACCCTTTGCAACAAGTGGGTGCCATGCCGTTCTATCTCTCCTTGTGCATTCATCTTCTTGAACACCCACTTCACACCAATGGGCTGAACTCCGCTTAGGCAAATCTACCAACTCCCAGTGTTGTTGCGTTTATGCCACTGATTTCTCATTCATGGCAACCTTCCATTTTTCCATCTCGGTTGCTTCTTCAAAGCGTGTCTTCGTATCGCCAAAAGACACACTAGATGCATTTCTTACCGAATCATACAAATCTTGTATGCCGCGTTACGAGTCGAGGTTCACTTTTAGCCTATGCCCGTTTACTGTCTGCAGGAGGCGCCTGCGAGATCTGCGTGTCTTCACTTTGCTCCTACGTGTTGAACTATTCGGTCCACTCCGTGTTTCATCTCGCTTACATCACGGCTCACTATCACTTTCATGCTAATGGGTCAAGCAACTTGTACTTTGTGTTCTCATCATACCCAGTGAAAACATATCTCTCTGTCTTCAAGCTTTGTTCTTCGCTGATGCGGTACATGTGCAAGCCAAGCTACCAAGATGCGAAATGGGTCCTTTGTTGGTCTTTGTCGCTCCAAGCTTCTTGTGGTGTCATGTTATCCAACCTCACATGTGGACAGCGATTACGAACATAAGCGGCCACCTTTGGACTCACTTACGCCCCAAAACTCCTTAGGCAAATTCTTGCTTCTTAACATTGAAGCGAACCATATTAAGTATAGTCCGATTCTTCCTTTCGGCCACTCCATTACGTTGAGGGAATATGGAGCGGTAAGAAATCTCACTTATGCCTTCAGGAGCAATACTCGCTTGAAATTTGTTGAAAGTATACTCGCCACCTCTATCGGATCGTATAGCCTTAATGTGTTTTCCGTCGACTTCTCACGTCACTTTGAACCGTTTGAACACCTCGAGCGCCTCGATTTTCTTTCAAGAAATAAACCCAACATTTTAGTGAGAAATCATCAATAAAAAATAAAATACCTCTCTAGTGAATGACATAGGTGTGATTGGGCCACATATGTCGGTATGAATTAGCTCGAGATTCCTTTAGATCGATATTACGCCATCTTTCGGAGCGAGGCTCGTGCTTGCTTCCCAAGCACACATTCTTCACAAAATCTCCCCCATATTCAACATCGGAAGCTTGTATACCATGTTTTCTTTACTAACTCTTTCAAACCACCATTATGTAGATGACCAAAGCGGATGCCATAGGGCGCTTTGTCTTCTCGTCGACATGTAAACACTTCGGCTTATGCCACTGTATGCAAGCTCAACTTGTACGATTGTTTCTTCCCATCTCACCGCGACCAAGCGCCCATGCTTCATCCTTCAAGCGCATTTCCGATCTTTCAATAACATTGAGAATCCTTTTTCGCGAGTTGTCCCATACTCAAAATATTGGTCTTGAGATCGGTACATAGTAAACATCTTGGATTGAGCCAATCAATCCATCCTTACGCAAATAGCACACGCGTGCCGATTCGCTGACTTCCACCTTTGATGCATCTCCAAAGGACACATGCGGCATTAGTCCTTTCGAATCTCTTTGAGCAGGAACTTGTGACCACACATATAGTTACTTAGCGCTTTGAATCGAGATACCAAACATTCTCACTATTGGTATTGTCTTCATTCCACGCCATCATCGAGAAGGTTTTCATGCCCTTCTCCTTCTAAGAAGTCGATTCATCGTCTCATCCACTCTTTTCCGCTATAACAATTCTTTGCAAAATGCCCCACTTTGCCACAATTGTAACATCATCGAGTTACAATCTCGTAATGACCAACCTTGTAACATTTGTAACACTCAACATTAGAGCGTTAGCGCTTTGGCGCTGAAGGAAGCGCCACGAGAACCTCCGCCTCTTCCGCGCCAATTACGCCTGCGCTTTTGCCATTGGCGCCTTTATCCCTATAATCTCCTTCACACGGCTAGCGCCTTGATTGCCACGCCCGAGTTCCACGACCTCGCGGCTACCTCTCTACCTCTACCACCTTGAATATAGCGCCTTCTCATCTTTGGCCCATCGCCTTTGTTTGGGCGCTTGCTCAGCGTCTCCTCCCTTTCTTCTTTCGTTGTTCGTGTGCCTCGGAAGGCAGGCAAGATCATCGGCCCATGGCGTCGCAAGTCGCTTTGATTCTTATTAGCACACAACATTCTCAAAATTGTCGGTTAACGATCTCAAAATCTTCTCACAACTCGCTCTGATTTACCTTTTTCGCCATTACGAGTGAGTTGGTTCACCACGCAGCTTGTACAGCGTGATGTAGTCGAATCTTGTTCGACTCCTTCATCTTCATGCTCTCTAACTCGCCACGAAGAGTTTGGAAGCCTAGCGATTCTTGACTGGTCGGCTCCTTTGTACACTTTTGCTAAAATGTCCCACGTTTCTTTTGAAGTAGTTGCACCGGCTTGAATCTTCTCAGCTGACTCGTCAGCGGCTCGGAACAACATGTATAGTGCCGTACTTTCTTCGATCGTAACTCTTTCAACGCCTTGATTTGAGCCGAGTATATCGAGTGGTATTTCTTTGGTTCTTGAAACAACCTTACGACCACACGCCATGCATCTTGAGATCAGAAGAGCTTTCATTTGAATGCTCGATTCACGTAATTCCCTTTAGTTAGTCGTGGTAGTGGCATTTGACCCATCATATTCGCCATAAGCTCTGATACCAATTTGAAGAAAAATAACAAGGAGTAAAACAAGAATATTTCGGGATCTTACTCACTTTCTTTCTTTTAGTAACACACTCTCTTGTAATTTCCTTGAATTCAAATGAATACTACTTGGCCTTTATATAGGCTCTACAAAAGACAACATATTAACTACTAATTAATCCTATTAATACCACTAATTACCATGACTCATAACCACCTATTCAATTCCCGTAACTCCCTCATTACTACCCATTTATTCTCATTATTAACTGAAAAATAACTCCTAAATTATTATTGTCTTTAAGACAATTTCAATGACAACATTTAAGTTATTTCCAACAGATCTGCCAGCGCAGAAGATGAGGATTCGCCCTCTCATCGCTTAGGTTAAGTTTGTGCGGTTGGAAATAATATTTGGAGAAAAATACCATAATTACTCTTTTTTGATTAGTTTTGATTTTCTTATTTGGGTTAAAATTAACTAAGGTTGGATTAGTAAGCAGGTACCCACTAAGCCACTACCAACTATCACATCATTTGGTATCCAATTTTAACTTATTGAATGTCGCTAGCACATTACTCAATTTAATCTGTACACGATCATCCTTCCTATGATTGTTTTCCCTTGCCGTCCAAACTCATAACGGTGTTAGCAAATATGCGAGGTCTCAGAAATAATGTATTGTTAGATGAAGGAGATGAGCTTTTAATTATAGACAAGTGATGTACGCATAGTTTTTTGTAGAGAAAAATCTGCCAAACCAACACCTATATTCATTTTCTTGGCATATTGTATTATTGGTGCAATTTCTTTTCATGATTTTGTATTTCTTAATTGTATGGTTTAATTTTCTGATCCAATCAGTTGAGCTAGGAATAATTCATCTGGACCATTCCGAGTCTTAAAAGAGATTTTTTTTTTAACTAATCTCTTGGACTTTTCAAAAGTTTACGAAGTTTCAGTTTTCTGCCTCCTATAAAAACAAGTATTTCTAACTAAACAATGATTCACAGGGAAAACAAAGATTCAAAAGCACAAGTCACCAAAAATGGCTCCAAACGGCTCTTTTTATCTTCTAGCCTTGTTCATGTTTTCCGTTGCAACCTCAGTTTTCTCTCAATCTCTCTCGACAAATTACTATGACAGAGTGTGCCCAAAGGCTTTGCCAACCATCAAACGCGTTGTCGAGGATGCAGTGAAGCAAGAACAGCGCATGGGTGCTTCTATACTACGCTTACACTTCCATGATTGTTTTGTTAATGTAAGAAAGCTGGGTTCATTTATATTCTCATATTCAAACTTATCCATTTTAAGTACGCATCAGTCGTTATGGCTGGCTTGTTCATTAATTCTATGTCACTAAAGTTGGTTGTTGAAAAAACGCAATGCCACGGACACTCAATATGGGACGATGATACTGTCAATGTTGCAGTGAATGTTGCAACAATGGCAGTAACAATGTGAACTGAAAGTGTGTAACAGAAATTTGCAGCGGAAGTTTTGTTTTGAAATTTGAAGTTTAACACACTTAGTAAGATAAAAAATCACACAAAAACAATCTACAAGAATCAATCTTGTAGATCAAGCCTCAAGGCAACAAATATATTAAAACCAAAACGTTTTTGAATCTAAACAAAACACAAAATTCTCACAAGATATATAATCTTGAGAATCACAAAACCCACATAAACACTAAACCAAACGTGGGAAGAAAAGAACCAAAAAGAATGTAAACAAATTTTCCAAGACAATCACACAAACCGGAAGCACAAAATAAAGCTTCGAAAACACAAAGTCAGTGTTCTAAGTTTTACAGCCAGCAGCAGTAAAACGAGAATCCGTAAGGTCTTCGTAAGATTTGTTTGATTCTTCTCACACTTCAACACACAAAAGCTTCTAGATTAAACTCTCTTAATCTGATTCGCTCAAACTCAATTGTTTCCCTCGCTCTATCTCTCACAGATCACCCCAAGCCGCCGCTTCTAAGCATCTCCCATATATATACAGATCGCAGCAACTGCCCAAGACTCCAAAGGATTCCCGCAATAGACACGCAAGACAAGAAACCTACTAGAAAGAGATTTAGCTGCAAAACAAACAAGATTACCTTTCCTAATTTGATAACATTAATAACTAAATACTTATGCAAGGATTTTGTTACTAAAAAATATCACCTACCTCTAATAAAGAATCCTACCAAAATCCTAACACAAATATACCAAATTAAATCCTATTTTGACCAAGAGAGTGAGGACAAGATAAATTAGGCAATGCCTAAAATACCCTTACAATCACCCCCTTTGTCCGAGCATTCTTGGTCAAATCCACACAACCTGCAAGAAGAGCTTGAAGAAATATAGAAGAGATATCTAATTAACTAACATCAGTCATCATCAACAACAGGTTACATGAACCAAAGTTACATGAACCTCATAATATGTTTATCCTAATTATTACAGACCGAATAAAGAGAATGTTTATCCAACTATCATCTTCAGTTTCATGCACAACAATAGAACCACAATATTACATCAGAATCAACCACAATGAAACCATCAAAAATCATACGGCTGCAGGTACATCACCACCACCAGCTTCAGCATGTGTTGTCTCACTAGCTCCAGCTCTTGTTGCAGCCTCACCCCCTATTTGACTAGAATGTTGCTCTAGCCATGAGGTATATCGCGCACCAAGGTCTTAAGAAAACCCGATGAGCATCAAGATGTGAAAGCTGGACTTGTATCATCTGCAGTTGCTTTTGGATGAAAGCAACCGACATGGGTCCTGTAGGAGGGGTAAAGAGAATGGAGGTGGCACTGGATGTTGCACGGAATGTTGCAACATCCGGAGGAACAACAACAGGAACTGGAGTAGGTGTAGTAGGATCAGGAAGAGGTGCATCTGGAGTCGATTGAAGAGGCAAATTGATAAGCCTATCCCCTTTTAACAGTTTGGACGAAAAGTGAAGAGCTTCAAGAACAGGAGATAAACGAATGGAGGAGGGAGGTTTATACCCCTGAGTGAGAAGAAGACGGTACACGAGAGAGGGAAAAATAAGTGACCTTTTATCACCACCTGTTTCAGCCATGGATGCAATCTTCCTAAACATATACAAATTCCTAGATCAAAGGGTTTCGAGCCAAGGAGATACAAGATCTTAGCATGTTCTTCAGTGATGACATTTGTGTTTTTCGATGGTGACCAATTTGCACAATGCATTTTATGCAAAAATGCATAGAGAGAAGACACCTGTGAAGTACTAACTGGAACACCCTTAGCAGGCCACACTTTAATTCTACCACCCGTAAGTTCCTTAATGCACAAATTAAGGTCAACAGAAAAATCAACAATACCAGATGGAGGATAATCAAGCAAGGAATTTATGGGTGGTGAGAATGAAACCAACGACCTCTCACAAAAACTTTTTCAAAACAAGACTCAACAGAATCATGAATTTTTTTCTCTCAAGATTAGCATAGAACCTTATGAATCGGCCTCATTGAGGATACGGGACCTAGAGACAAGGTTTTCAAAAGATGACTCGGTCACATGAAATAGTCGATAGCCTAAAGGTATCTAGCAAAGAACTAAGAACATTTCGCTTCATCAATGATATTCCTAGAAATATTATACCCTGACGAAGCGATTTAGAAATAAACTAAGAAGAATGTGAGTACCGAGAGGTTTCTTTTTCTCGCCGGATGTCGCACTCACCAAGAACATTCAATCGAATGATCGCTTCTCGACGATTCACAG
>CM028377.1:136600679-136630588 GCA_013146195.2 Codonopsis lanceolata | reverse complement strand
TTATATTTGTCCTTCCCCATCAAGCCTCTCATATGTTCCTCAATTTGGGACAAAATAGAAATTAAGTTTGGGGGATTTAAGCCCGCAGTCTTACCAGTCCTATCCTAAGGAGGAGTGAGTTGGCTATGTTTTAGGGTGGGGAAAATTTTATTTTCCCTCTATCGTGTCTTCTCCTCACCCGCCTTTCTTGTTTGAATTTTTCTTATTTTCGAGATATTGCCTTTACTGTAATACTATAATTTTGATGCTCGTGAATTCCTTCATGGGGACCCATCATCAATTGTGTCATCAAGATCTCCAATTTTCTTTTAAAAAAAATTTAATTCAAAATTCTCATCCTCGAAGTCTTGTGTGGTAGTACTAGTCGATGATGAGTTAATGCAATGAACCATAACTTATTAAATAGATCCTACCGGAATTCACTTAATTTTGCGAAATTCTTACTTTTCTCCAAATTCTTCATGCACCCACATGATCATAATTATGGATTGATTAGAATAGTTTTATAAAGTTTATAGCACACATTTCATTTCAACAAGATATGCACAAGAATATGAAGAATAGCCGTCCGAACATGATTGTTGCATTAAATTGTAACTTAGGGTCAATTACATGATAAGATAGATCTCTCCGAAATTTACTTGATTTTGTGAAACTTTTACTTTTCTCCAAATTCTTCATGCACCCACATCAGTCATAATTATGGATTGATTAGAATAGTTTTATAAAGTCTATAGCACATACTTCATTACAACAAGATATGCACAAGAATATGATGCATAGCCATTCGAACATATTTGTTGCATTAAATTGTGACTTAGGGTCAATTGCATGATAGTTAGATCCCTTGGATTTTTCTCATTTATATATCTCAAGCACACTTTCGAACCGTGTCTCGCATGTTAGTCTCAATTGTCCCTACCATCTCGATAGCGAATGCTTATGTGAAATCCTGATGCTAAACATTCAACCCCACAATTCCCATAGTTGATATGATATTTTGTGTGTCTTACTTGCTTTAAAAATTACATGAGCATTTGGCATTAAAAATGATTTAGGTCATATTTGGATCGCTGAGCCTAAACATTCCTCGACCTTTACTAAAAATAACCCTAGTGTCCCCTCAGCCTAATTAAAAAGAATACAGTGTGCTAAGCACACATTAAACCCTCATTCGACTTCGTTTCTATTACCCACATTAACTTAACCCTTTAGCCTATACACTTTTAGCCTACCCTTTGAGAGAGTAGGATGTGGGTGGAAAATTAATTTTATGGGACCATCCTTCAGTCAAGCAAGATTTCTAAAGACTTCTTCTACCCGTCGAAAATAAAAAAATAAAAAAAATATATATATATATAGATCGACGAAAAATGAAACGAGAAAAGAAGAGGGCAAGAAGATTCAAATAAAAGCATAGATTTCAAAAGAAAAATATGTTAGAAAAATGTTGCTGAGAAAGAGGATGAGATATTTTTAGCTTGATATATTGCCCAAAACAAGTTTGGGGGAGGGAAGAAAAACTAAAAGTAAAAAGAAAAACATCCTCCCCACTTGTAGTCTTTGCGGGTCCTAGACTAAATAGGGAAAACTTCCTTTGCTTGGAAGTATGAGGGATAAAGGGTAGTCTTACTCTCTCACTTTGAATTCCAATACCTTTCCTTCATATCCCCCAACACCTTGGCCTTATATTACAAGCTATTAAAGACCTAATGATCTTCTTGCCAATGCTTATGTTTGTTTTCTCTGCTAAGTAAGTCATATAGAATTGATCTAACACTTCACATTCATAGTATTCACCAAAGCCCACCACTGTGTTAGCATAATCTTAGCTATTACAAGTAATTGGGATAGGAGAGCATTGTATGTCATACATATAAGTGCATGGGATGGATGTATAAGTTTTTGAAATCCTTGTGATCTCTCTTTTACGTAATAGACCGGGTTTGGATGGTAGATCTCATACTTTATGATGCATTGGTTTTAATTAAATTCTGATTTTCATATGAATATGGTGCTTAGCTTAATAAAACTTTTTTAGTTGAGATATTCTCTAAGACTGGTAATCACACACACACACGGAGAAATTAAGACTAGTAGCAGCTTTAAGTAAAAGTCAGTTGGTTTTATGTGATTAAGTCTGCACATATGTGGTGAGCATCTGATTGAGACTGCTTTGATATGCCATGCTATTATAACATGAGGTTGAAACCAAAAAGATTTTTATTTTGTTGTCAGTTTAGTTTTTATCTGCTTTTGGATTTATTAGTTTTTGTATTTATTTGCATAGTCGAGTCACTCGTTAGAGTCTCCTTGAGTTTGTGGGTTTCTAGAGGAGTGTAAATAGTGTCACCCTCCAAAAAGATTTTCTTATTTTTGTTTAAATGCTTTTGTATTTATAAGTATTGTTTACTAGTGGATGAGCAAAGTTTAAGTTTGGGGGTATTTGATCGATGTATCTTATACGTCGATTTCATATACTTTTATGACTTAAATTGAGCGATTCCACGAGGCTTTTAGCAACTGATGTGTGTTTTTTAGTGATTTTGTAAGTTTCAGGGTTTTAGGTGAAAGTATGCAAATTATAAGGCTTTTTGGTGAAAATTCCAAGAAGGGGCCAAAGTGTAAATTGAGGATTAAAGAGCGTAAACCGGGGGTGATCGGATACCTTGTCGCAGGTGTATCATACCTTGCCTCCGCAAGGTAGGCAGAAAGTCAGAGTTTTGAAGCCCGGAAAATCAAGGACCTTGCGGACGCAAGGTGCCTTATACCTTACGACCGCAAGGTGGCCAGAACGCCAAATTTTGGGTTTTCACACCAGGCCAAGAGATCTAATTCCCATACAACTCTATGGTATATATAGAGGCCGGTAGCCAAGGCATTAGGACGACTAGAAAGTAGTTTTCTATAGCTTTAGAATAGATTTTAGGTTGTATAACATAATTAGTTGTTGTAATTACAAGTATTGAAGATCGATTCATGTATTCTATCATCTCCATGTCTTTGTTCATCTTCAGGATGAACTAATCTACCATTAATCTAGGAGTTGGGAGGTAACTTGTATCGAATCTATGCTTTAATTATATTTTTATTCATTCAATTCTTGTTGATTGTGGTGTTTATCAATCCCTCTATTATTTCACTTTGAACAAATGAATGTAATCGTGAATAATAAAGGCCTAGAGGTGCGGATAACTGCATGATCAATGTGCATATGTCGTGCATTAATCGCTCACCATCACAATAAATTGAACCTATCGATGCACGAGAGTGATAAGTTAGAGTCGGAGTTCCATATATGACCTAAGTGACAGTTAGATCATATGTTCTTGTGCGTAGGATATAGAATGGATGAATTATTTGAAGATGGAGGCGAGCGGTAATTCAACAGGCTATATCTATAATTTGTGAACGAACCCAAGAGATTGAATGATAATTTTATTAAAATAAGCATAGAGGAGATACAAGTGAAACCCGAATCCTAGATTTCCATCCACCATAAGATCTTCATAAATTGTGATTCTTTGCTAATTAGTTAAACACTAGAATAATAATTAATCTAGATTAAAATAAATATAAAAACCCCTTAGTTTAATAATTTGCTATCAATAATCGTAATATCCGTGATCTTCTTGTCTCTGCGTGGTTCGACGCTTCCCAAAACTATTCTACAATAGTCTTGTCCACTTGCAAGGAAATAAATTTAAAATAAGACATCGATCAATAAGCACAATATCGAGCCAATTACGTAAACTTGGTGAATCTTTGCTGTGAGTGCCCAGTTTTTTTTTTGACCTTTCCCCGCTAACGAGAAGCGGGTGGTTTTAAAATAAACCTTTAAGCGCATGGAAAAGCGTCAGAGCCTCATTGTGGAGCCAAATGTTAAACAGCAGTCGCCATCTTTATTTTAAAGAAAAACCAAATGTAACCAGATTTGCAAAGGGTTCAGAGGCTAAGTTATGAGGTGGGAAGGTGTTAGGCACCCAACTCGCCCTTTCGGTCTCAAAATAGTTTTTGGCTAAAATATGGTTTTTATATTTATTTAGCAGATGAAATAAAACATTTAAAATATATATATCTGTACATATATTATTACAACACTTGCTACAGCCTCCTTTTAGGAGTTACAAATACATTGATAAATATTTGGCTATAATAATGGCTCTTTTTAGTGCTATTTTATGTAGAATTTCGGGCAGGATAACTACTTATTTTACTTATATCTTGCTAGTCTAAATAACACTTTTTATATAATAAAACTTTAAATAACCTACCTCTTGAAGTGTGAGGGTTTTATCCCATACCAACTAGCTTCTGGCAGGCTTAGGGTGCGCTCGCTCTGTCCTTATGGGAGAGTGAGTCTATTTTTGCTGTTGTTTTGCTGCTGTGAGGATTCGGGCAGAGTGACTGCTTCCGAAAGTTGCTTTCAGGCCTCGGGAACCGGGCGGAGCAATTGCTTGTTTTTTTGCTGTTGTTTGTTTGCTTTGGCAGAAATCGAGTAGAACAACTACTTGTTTTTTTGCTGATTTGGGAATCGGATTCGTTGTGGTAACTGCTCTTTTTGGGATTTTTGGACCTGTGGAATAGGACAGAATCCTAGCAGGGTAACTAGGTTTCACTTTGGTCGGTTGGTTTTGTGTTTGGGGGAGATTTGGCGGAGCTTCGAGGCTAGAGGAAGGAATTCTCTCAAGGCGCTCTCTAAGAACTCACTGCGCTGTTTCTTAACTGCGTATTCTCACTACGTGTTGAGTGAACGGTGTGTGAATTCACAAGCTGGGCCTCTTTATTTATAGGCTAGGAGAGGCTTTCCTTCGTAGTTAAGATTTCTCTTTCTGTGCTTCATCGACTTGTACCTTGAGAGATTGCACATTAGGCAAGCGCTACGTGGGAACAAGGCAGCATTGGTGCCACCCATGGTGGAAGTGGGGGTGGAAGTGGGGTGGCACCCGAGTCGGGCGGCGTGCGCTGGCCCCTTTCATGCTTATTTTTGGCACTTAGGCCCGTGAGGTTCCTGGATGTGCTCACGCCCGCGCCAGCCCTTTGATAGGGTGCGCCGTGACGGATGTGGGACACCACGCTTCCTCGCTCCACCCTCCCTTGTTTAGGGGAAGACGAAATCAAAAGTGCGAGAGGAGTGTTGTCTATGTTAGCACGCTTGGAATGTGCCTCTGTTGCCTTGAGTGGATTTTGTATCCAATATGGGAACTTATGGTTTCCCCGCATGAAGTTATCCCTTTTTAGGGGATACCAGATATGGGAATGCATTACCCTTTCATTCCCATTTTCCCTTTTTTAGGGGAAAACGGAAAAGTGCAAAAAAGGATATTGCGACGCCCCCACTATGGATTTATTAAAAATAGCCTTATGGCCCATTCAGATTACTATGGGAGCTTTGGGTTTCCCGCATCAAGTTATCCCTTGTTTAGGGATACCAGATATGGGAATACATCACCCTTCCATTCCCATATCTCCTTTTTAGGGAGAACGGAAAGTGCAAAGAGGGAATGTTGCGAGGCCCCACCGAATCTGAAAGTTTTAGAGTCGCCATCTTTATTTTAAGGCAAATAAAGCAAAACCAAAGAAAAGAAAAATAAACCGTAGAAAAGAAACGGGTTCGAGGCTAAGTTACGAGTTGGGAAGGTGCTAGACACCCAACTCACCCTTTCGGTCTCGAAAATGGTTTTTGGTCGAAGTATGCTTATTGTCATATTTATCTCGCAAATAAATAAGGTATTAAAGAGACAGGAAATTTAAACAAATACATTCGTGGCTACATTATTTACGGACTCGCAGCCATTTCCTTACAATAATTACAAACATATTTAAGAATATTTGGCCATTATAACGGCTCTTTTACAAAATATTTCCTATTCTAATCCCAAAGACAACGACTTATATTGGCTACATTGCGCCGGATTTAAATAACAATTTTAAGAATAAAAGATGTAAAAATAAATAAAATACGCGCTCTTAAAGGTTTTACCTTTTAGAGCGCGGTGTGCTCGCTTCCTGCCCTTCGTGGAGAGGGAGTCTTTTGTTGTTGTGTGATTGTTGTTTTGATTTGGGCGTAATGACCGCTTTATTTCGAGGGTTTGGGCTTATCAACTCGGGCGTAGTGACATTTATTTGGGTAGGTTTTGGCCTTTTGGTTGGGCGGAACCTAGACTTAGTTTTTTGATTTTCGCTCGCTACTCTGCAGAGTAACGGCTACTTTAGGATTTTTGGACCGGGGGAATGAGGTGGATACCTAACAACTAGGCTAGGGATCACTTATAACCTATAGGTTTTTGATTTGGCAGAGTTTGGACCGGGTTTGGAGACTCTAGGGGTTCCACTCACCTATCTCGCACCTCTCGCATTCAATATATCGGCAGAGCTTTCGCTGCGATTAAAAATCGCGGAGGAAAAATGTGTCGAAAATGGGAGCCGGGGCCTTCTATTTATACTGAAGGATGAGGACACGGCCGGAATTCTTGAGTTTCTTCCCCTGCATCAATGACTTGTACCGTGTGCATCACAGCTTGTACAATTTCTTTCTGAGAGAGCGCTACAGGAGAAGGCTTGGTGCCAATATTGCAACCCTTTGGTGCGGCACTGGGGCTTTGGCGCTGCACCAGCGCCTTTCAACTTCCAATTTTTTGCACTTTCCCCCCTGCAGTTCAATGTTTCGCGCATCCTGCTTTTCCTTTCGCATTTTTGACTCATGCAACTTGACATTTGTTAAGTTTTAACAGTTCTTGATATTTTATGTCAGTCACATACCAAGGGTACGAAATTGGGGTGTCTACAAGGCCCCCTGCACTTTACCGTTCATGCATCCTGCTTTTGCTTTTTGCATTTTCGACCATGTAACATGATATTCGTTAGATTTTTAACAGGTCTTGATATTTCATGTCATGTTACATACCAGGGGTATGAAATTGGGGTGTTTACAGAGCCCCTCAACGATGGAGTTCACGGGTAAACTGAAACTTACCAAGTAAACGAACATTGTTGATAAGAAATAGACTCCCAAATTTCGTGAAAATTATAATGGGGAGAGATGATATATGCGGCGGTTTATAGATGCGACAGTTTATAGGGTGCAGTTCAAATCTCACATACCCTGACATATTTAGTCGGTTATAGTAGATTATCGTAGTTTTTAAGCAGATATGCAAATTAAATGCTCTGATGGTCGTATTCCACCGAAATAGGCTACCTACGATCCTTTCTCGTGAATCGGACCAAATGTAAGTCCAGCTTGGCAACTTGACAAGGCTAGAGGGGGGTGAATAGCCTTTTAAAAAACTTTGAGGGTTGACTTGTAAAACTTCTGAAAGTTGGCAGCTGGACTTACACCAAACGTAGTTCGGCCTCAAGCAAACAAATAACAATAGTCACTGGGTGGGATAGATGGTGCATTTCGCCCAGCATAGGCAAAACTGGTAGGACCTTTTAAAACGCGTTTTCCCCAACATAGGAAAGCGATACCACTTTTTTAAAATGCGTTTCTCCAAAGATAGGAAAGCGATACCACTTTTTTAAAACGCATTTTCCCTAGCATAGGAAAAACGATGCCACTTTTCAAAACGCGCTTTCCCTAACATAGGGAAAGCAATTCCACTTTTCAAAACGCGCTTTCCCCATGTGGGTTCTCGAAATGCGCCAGCCGCCTCGCCTTGATAGGGTGTGCGCACGCGCGGATGCGGACACCATCGCTCCTATTCCATCCTCCCTTGTTTGGGAAGACGAAATTAAGTGCGAGAGGAGTGTCGCCTAAGATAGCACGCTTGAATACACCTCGGTAACTTTCGTGAATTTTTGGTCCAATATGGGAGCTTTGGGTTTTCTACATCAAGTTATCCCTGTTTAGGGATACCAGATATAGGAATACATCACCCTTTCATTCTCATTCTCATTTTTTAGGGAAAATGGAAAAGTGCAAGAAAGGAGTGTTGCGAGGCCCCACTATGGATTTTATGAAAATAGCCTTATGGCCTATTTCGGATCACTATGGGTGCTTTGGGTTTTCTATATCAAGTTATCCCTTATTTAGGGGATGCCAGAATATAGGAATACATCACTTTTTCATTCTCATTCTCTCATTTTTAGGGGAAAACGGAAAAGTGCAAGAAAAGATGTTGCGATGCCCCACTGGATCCAAAATGTTTTATAGAGTCGCCATCTTTATTTTGAGGAAGAAATAAAGCAAAACAAAAAAAAATAAAACCAGAGATTGTAAAAACAGGTTCGGAGGCTAAGTTACGAGTTGGGAAGGTGCTAGGCACCTAACTCGCCCTTTCGGTCTCAAAAATCATTTTTGGCTAAAGTATGCTTTTTGTTATATTTATTTAGCAAATAAATAAAGCATTAAAAGACAGGAAATAAAAAACAAATACATCCGTGGCTACATTATTTACGGACTTGCAGCCGTCTCTTTACAAATAGTTACAAATATACTTAAAAATATTTGGTCATAATAATGGCTATTTTTAGTGCTATTTCCTAACTAAATCCGGGCAGCACAACGGCTTATATTTTTACATTGGGCCGGATGGAAAGCAGCACTTTTTACAAATAAAAATCTTAAAACTTACCTACTAGCGGATTAGGGTGTGCTCGATCTGTCCTTCATGGAGAGGGAGTCGTTTTTGGATGAAGTGGTGTGGGGATTCGGGTAGAATGATTGCTTCCGAAAGTTACTTTTGGCCTCGGGATCCGGGCGGAGTAACTGCTTAGATTTGATTGATTGTTTGCTTGAGGGAGGCAGAAATCGGGCAGAATAACGACTTATTTTTGGCCGATTTAGCCTTTTAATTCGGGCAGAGCAACTGCTCTTTCCGAGATTTTTGGACCGGGGGAATAGGGTGGAAACCTAGCTGGGAGGCTAAGGCTCACTTTGACCGGTTGGTTTTGAGTTTGGAGGAGATTTGGCAGGGTTTCGAGGCTTTTAGAGAAGGATCACTCACTATCTCACTTCGCTCTCTATTTCTTCAGCGTAACAATGACGCAGCGAATTTTGGGGAAGGAAAGGTGTTTCCGTAGTGTCCGAAAGTGAACCCCAAAGGCTCTATTTATAGCCCGGAAGAGGACATCGATGGGATTTTTTCTCTTCAAGCCGGCCAGGTTGTACGTAACGCCGAGAAATTTGCACATTACGCGAACCGTAGCCGCCCTCAGCGCTTGAGATTCCTCAGAGGACGAACCAGGTGTCACCCAGGAGTAAACTGGGCGCCACCCCTATTTTGAGTGTTGGTAGCGCCATCTTTGGCTTTGTTGTTTCATTTTTGGCACCTTTAGCCCCTGCATTTCACTGTTTTGCGCATCCTGCTTTGTCCTTTGGCATTTTCAACATTGTAACTTGACATTTGTTAAGTTTTAATAGGTCTTGATATTTCATGTCATGTTACATACCAGGGGTACGAAATTGGGGTGTCTACAGAGCCCCTCAACGATAGAGTCTACGGGTAACCCGCAGCTTACTAAGTAGACGAACATCGTTGATAAGAAATAGATTCTCCAATTTCGTGCAATTAATATGGGGGAGAGATACAACAGGTAGCAGTTATAATACAACAGTTTATAATGCATACCAAACCTCCATATCCTAGACATTTTTAGTCGGTTATAGCAGGTTATCGTAGTTTTTAAGCAGATATGCTATAAAATGCTCTGATAGTCGGACCTACTAATGTAGGCTGCCTACGTATTCCTTAATAAAGGAAATCAGACCAAATGTAGTTCGGCCTCAAGCAAGACGAACAACTAATGAGGATGTCATGTCCTTCGGGTCAAAACCCATCCGAGAACACAACGGAAATATATTTTCATGTTTTTCCAAAAACACCGTATTCAACTGGTCAAAGCCCGTCGTTGAATACCGTATGAAGATTTTTAAGTTTTTCGAAAACCGTATTTCAACCGATCAATGGGATTTCTTTTTCTCTCTTCAGGCTTCAGTCGGTTGTACAGAACGCCGAGAAATTTGCACATTACGCGAACTATAGCTATCCTGAGCAGTTTGGGATTCCTCAGAGGCAGAACCAGCGCCACCCATGAACTGCGGCGCCACCCCATTTTGAGTGTGGGTGGCGCCAGCTTTGGCTTTGTTGTTTCATTTTTGGTACCTTTAGCCCCCCGATTTCAATCGCTTTTATGATCCCGCTTTGTCCTTTTGCTTTTTCAACCATATAACTTGACATTTGTTAAGTTTTAACAGGTCTTGATATTTCATGTCATGTTACATTCCAGGGGTATGAAATTGGGGTGTCTACACCACAGTATAGGGAAAGTGATGCAACTTTTCAAAACGCGCTTTCCCCCGCATAGGGAAAGCGATGCCACTTTTCAAAACGCGTTTTCCCCAGCATAGGGAAAACAATACCAATTTTCAAAACGAGCTTTCCCCAGCATAGGGAAAACGATGCCACTTTTTTTAAATGCGCTTTCCCCAGCATAGGGAAAGCAATATCACTTTTCAAACGCTGCTTCCCCAAAGATAGAAAGCGATACAACTTTAAAAAACGCGACTTTCCTCAAAGATAGGAAAGTGATACCACTTTTCTAAAATGCGCTTTCCCCAGCATAGGGAAAGCGATACAACTTTTTTTTAAATGTGTTTTCCCCAGCATAGGGAAAGCGATACAACTTTTAAAAACGCGTTTCCCCCTAGAATAGGGAAAACGATACAACTTTTAAAAACGTGTTTCCCCCAGAATAGGGAAAACGATACCACTTTTCAAAACGCACTTTCCCCAGCATAGGGAAAGCGGTACCACTTTTTAAAATGCCCTTTCCCTAGCATAGGGAAAGCGATACAACTTTTTTAAAAATGTGTTTTCCCCAGTATAGGGAAAGCGATACAACTTTTAAAAGCGCGTTTCCCCCGGAATAGGGAAAACGATATAACTTTTAAAAAAGTGTTTCCCCTAGAATATGGAAAACGATACCACTTTTCAAAACGCGCTTTCCCCAGCATAGGGAAAGCGATACCACTTTTTTTTAAAATGCGCTTTCCCCAGCATAGGGAAAACGATACAACATTTAAAAACGCGTTTCCCCCAGAATAGGGAAAACGATACCACGTTTCAAAACGCGCTTTCCCCTGCTTAGGGAAAGCGATACAACTTTTAAAAACGCGTTTCCCCCTGAATAGGGAAAACGATGCCACCTTTTAAAACGCATTTCCCCCATAATAGGGAAAATTATACAACTTTTAAAACGCGCTTTCCCCAGCATAGGAAAAACGATACTACTTTTTAAAACGCGCTTTCCCCAGCATAGGGGAAATGATACCACTTTTTTAAAAATGCGTTTTCCCCAGCATAGGGAAAACGATACAACTTTTAAAAACGCGTTTCCCCCAGAATAGGGAAAACGATACAAATTTTAAAAACGCGTTTCCCCCAGAATAGGGAAAATGATACCACTTTTCAAAACGTGCTTTCCCTAGCATAGGGAAAGCGATACAACTTTTAAAAACGCGTTTCCCCCAGAATAGGGAAAACGATGCCACCTTTTAAAACGCATTTCCCCCAGAATAGGGAAAACAATATCACTTTTTTAAAACGTGTTTTCCCCAACACAGGGAAAGCGATACAGCTTATATATATATATATATATATATATATATATATATATATATAAATAGGCTATCCCCAGCATAGGGAAAGCGAAGATTATGAAGCCCTGTGGTGGAATGCCGCCAATTGTTTCTAAAATGCAGGGATGATGATAAGGTTAGTAATATGCGGGAGAAGTTTCGAGATTAGATATAGTGGCGCGAAACAGTCGCTGAACTACTTACTCCACTACTTTGTAATTTAGTTTACATGCAAACTCTAGTTGATAGTACATGAACGCGATTAACCCTCTTTTAAGCGAAACTAAATTATCTTTTATAAACACACTGTACTTCTTGGCTGGTGAGCGAAAAAGGCTTAGGTTGTAGATTTATTGGGGTTCACTCGAAGCTTCGGCCACAATCGTAGGAGGTGTGACATATAAGTTTGTTTGGTTTTTGCTATCTAGTGGGGCTTTCTCAGTGAAGAAATTTAATGGAGGGCTTCTATTTCTTTCTTTTGACTTGATAACAAAATATCATGGTTTTTGCCAAAGAAAGTAAGGAGGGGTTTCAAAAACCGGGCCTATAGGACGAGATAACACGGCGGTCAAGCAACCAGATCTGATAAAATTTAGAGAAATTGACGCAACCTCAAAGCGAAACAAATAGTCTAACCTTGTAAGTGAGGTTCCCAACCTTTGGTATTCTGGACAGAAATTGGTAGACAACCAGTCTAGCATCAAAAGGAAGGTAGGGGCAAAGTGTATCCGAGACCATCTATCCGGCTTGCCGGAATCATGAAGGACCCTGTAGTAGCGCACCAATTCTGCAGCATGTGAAGCGTGATAACCTTGGATTTTAGATGAGGATTAGGCATAATAAGTGATCTTGTCATCCAATCCTAAGAAATCCTTGCCCAATAAGATCGAGGCAGAACTTTCTCGGTTGATATGTGTTTCCAGAATGTCTCATTTTACGAAGTCCAAAAATATCTTTTCTTATCTTGCTTTTAGCGGGACTCAGATTTTTCAAAGATTTCCTAACCGGAATATCTTCCATTATGACCAACAATTCATGACCCAGGGAACATTGGATAGGAGACTGTAAGGACAAGACTCATGAGTTCGATGGGAAAAGCCCCATGGTGACTCAATAAACAAGTTTTTCAATATGGGATGTGAAAGCCCCTAGTATACTCAATCGATATGTTTTTATGGATATAAATGACCCCAGAAGGAAGTGGATGGAGGGAAAGCCCCTTGTTTTTCTCTTCTTGTTTTTTTTTCTTTTTTTTTTTTTGAGAAAATCAAGGACACATGATATGAGGATGACTCTACGGAGCAAGAAAGAGAGCCGGAATTTAGAGTTCACTTTATTGTAGAGTATCCCCAGGTCGATGGTTTATGGACCCTACTTGGTAATTATCTTTTATATTTTTTTGTGTTTGAGCAAGGAGCTTCATCTTCGACTCAGATCACGTTATAACGGATTGAAGCACAGCCGTTGATCGCGACTGGTTCGGGGTGTACTGTTTAAGTATTTGGAGATGGATTGGCTTTGAGGTTTCTGGTTAGAAGGTCTTTTCAGGAAATTGGTTTCTGTTTAACAAAGGTGATCAAAAGTTTGATCGTTGGTTGGCTTTTCAGGCTGTGGGTTCTAGATGGATAATTGGCTTTTGGTTTTAAGTATGGTGGGCTTTTTGGTTTTGACTTTGGGTATGGCTTTGGCTTTGGGTATAGCTTTGGCTTTGGCTATGGCTGTGGCTTTTTGTTTTTGATCCACACTTGAAGAAGTATGCGTTGTTTTTCTTGAGAAGCCTCATAGTAATTTGTGTAAGGGAGAGATAGACAAATGATGGACTTGCTAAAGAGAGAGATTTTTTTTCTTTCTTTTTTTCTTCTCTCTCTTTTTTTCTTTTTCGTCGGAGCATCATCATAGCAGTTGGGGAATGTCATCTCTCCTTTTGGAACAAAGGAATAACCATTCTTGGTGGATATAAAAAGGTGACACAGCCCCGGTTTTGGAAAGCTGGATCATGGGGATAGTTGTTTGGCTGAGGATTTTGGAAATCTTAATTTCAGTAGGGGGTTTCGGCACATGGTGGAAGAAAGGGTTTCGGGTTTTTTGGAGGGGTTTTGGTGTTTATGGTAGGTATCCCCAAGATGTTACTACCCTCTGCCAAGAATGGGTCAAGGTGATTCCGATCAAGACGACTTGCCTGCTTTGGATTTCACATGTTCTTAATAGTTTACGGGTCCATATCTTCCGGATGATTCATTATCAACTCGTATAGATTTAGGTGTTTTTAAGTGAGTCAATTTATCATCCTTAGAAGAAAAACCTGTCCAGGGATACTTATAAATAGGTGACCTGAAAAAGATATATATGGAAAATTTGCGAAAATTGACACTAAGTTTGAAAAAAGTTGCTTCCTGAAGATTTTATTTGGCAAAAATGAGGTTCAAAGGTAAAAAGGGTTGCTTGAGGTGTATACAATAGGGTATTCCAGGATTCTATGAGTCTCAAAGTCTTGCCTTGTCCTTCCCTGAGTGGCCAACAATCTCTTGTACTAACATTCTACCCTATCCAAATTCTTTCTCAATGTTGTTCCTTAGGCGATGCCTGATCACTTTTTTATCAGAATTAATCATGGGTGCGGCTTCTCAATGATTTCATCATCGATAAGGTCTTGGATATCATTTCTGAGTGAGAAGCATTTGTCGGTGATATGGCCACTAAATTGGTGGTATTCACAGTATTTGTTATGGCTCTATTTGGCTGGTAATGGGTTTGGAGGTTTGTAGTTTTCAAGGGGCTTAAGGACTTCTTGTGCTATTAACCCTTGTAGTATTAGTGACATTGGAGCATTCAATTCATCGTAATGCCTTCTGTTTCCTTTGTAAGGTCCTATGCAGCTTCTGTTAGTGTCACTGCTTCCCTCAACAGAATCGACAGACTTATATGTCTTATATGACCATGGCACATTACTGTACTTACCAGTTGGGATTCTTTCAACAACATTGACTTATTCCGTAGATGCTTCCTCCGATTCAGAGTAGCTGAATGAACTTGGAGGTGTATCGACTTTTAAATGTCCAGTTCGTATATCTTCATCGATACGTATCCCTATCTCTACTATTTCCTTGAAGTTGCTATAGGGGAAATATCGCATGTGTTCCAGGTAAATGGGTTGGAGGTTTTTGATGAACATCCTGGATGATTCAGCCGGATCAGGCATGTCCAATGTATGAGCTATTTTTCTTTCCCACATGGCTGCAAAGTCTACACATGTTTCTTTTTCCCTTTGGGTGCACGTCTCAAGATCTCTTTTATTTTTAGAGGTAGTATTGTCTTTGTACCTCTTTAGGAACTCCTCAGCTATTTGGTCTCAAGTGCCCATGGTGCTATTATTAGCCATTGCTTAGCTGCCCCTATCAAGGTGAGATGGAAGTTGGAAGCCATAGCTTCGAAGCTAGCCCCCCTTGACTGCATGCCGATGGAGTAAGATTTTAGGTGAGAGATAGGGCATCTAGTCCCATCAAATTTTTCTATGTCGGGCATTTTGAATTTTGGGGGTAATATAGCTGAAGGTTGCAGCATTTATGCTTGCGTAGAACATTCTCCTTTGCTTAGAACTTTGAGCACCATAATTTTTAGGTTCTCCATGTTTGCCTCTATTTTGGTGGGAGAAGGTGCTGGGTTTTTGTATATGTTGGAAGGATTAGGAATATCAGGGTTCATTTCGGGCTGTGGTATTTGGTAAGGATTTTGAGGAGGCATTTGGTAAGGATTTTGGTAAGGGTTTTGAAAAGGTAGGTTGTTTGTGGGAGCTGGGTTTTGGCATATGTTGGAAGGATTAGGAATAACTGGGTTCATTCCTGGCGGTATTTGGTAAGGATTTTGAGGAGGTGGGATATTTGCAGCTTCTGCCTGACGACCAAAATCATTGATTGGTAGATAGGTCGTTAATTGTCCCGGCTGGGTATAGCTTATGGGGTCCATATATGAGTTGTTTTGGAGTGGGTTAGTGATGGGAAATGGGAGGCCATTTGGATTTTGGGGTATATGGGTGTTTGGCAAAGGATATGGTTGACTTGGTAGGAAAGGGTTGAAAGTTTGGTAATAAGTATTTGGTGAGAAATTGGTGATTGGGGTGCTCGCGGTTGGTGGAAGGTTAGTGTTTGGTTGAGGGTTTGAGTTTAGAAGATCAAGAGAAGTAGATGCTTCTTGAGGGGTTGCAGGGAAAGTGGTTCGCTCAACATTGGGCTTTGGACCTTGCATGAGTTTTGCTATTTGGCTCAACATGCGATCAGCGTGTGCATCTAAACTTTGGTCTAACCACAGTTGCACGCCCGGAGTAGGAGCGTATCCGGGAGCCTCTGTATTAGTACCCACGGTAGACTGTTCATTTTCGGTGGCCATTCTGCCAAAATCTATATTCTCTGAACTGATTCTGATATTTTATGATCTGACCCTTATGCCTGTATCCCGTATCAGTTGACCAGTGCTATCTCTACCTTTCCAAATTCGGGCCAGGTTTCTGAGGAAAAGGGGTTGTAGGTATCAGAAGGGAATGGTTGAAGGCTTTTGGGCTTTAAGTACAGTGTGCCTTTATTATTAATATTTTTATTATTATTATTTTTCCTAAAAATTGATCGGACAAGCACCAACTTTGTTTTGACAGTCTCAGGACTATTCTTGGAATAGTAGATTATTTCTCAAGAGTATAGGACCTTCGTATTCCACCTGCCTTTCGACTCCCCAAGATTGGATTTATCTCAGGCGAAGGGCATATACTCTTTCTGGGATCCACCATTCAAAATGGTCTAGGTCGAATATCATAAAAATTATTGGTTAGCCCCTGTGCATTTCTTTATTCATATTCTTTTTTTTTTGCTTTGTTTTTTGTTTTTTTGCAACAGGGGTTGGTTAATAATTTAGAGATATAAAAACCGATCGGTCCATGAAGTGTCCTGAGAATCTATATGCAATTAACGTTGGCTGATGTAGGGGGTAGGCTGGCCATGGTGTAGGGTAGCAGTTTAGAATATTTCTACTTGTGTACACGTGTGTGAGGTATCTAAAAAGCAGTAAAGTCTTTTTTTTCAGATAATAAAACAATAAATAAAGCAGTAAATGGCCTGTCTTTCTGTTTTTTATGGATTTTCTCGGCTAATTAGTTTCAGTCCTTGAAAGGACAGCGCGAGCAAGCATAACGGCCATTCAGATCAATAAATAGAAAGAAAAGTGGGGAAATTATCTATTCCTATTAATTACATATTGGTCCTAATCCCCAAAATAAAATGACAGAATAAAATAATATTTATATTTTTTTGCGCAGAATAAGTAAAGCAATCAGAATAATAATAACAAAATAAAGCAATAATAAGCCCCAATTTTTGTTATCCTGCCCGAACTTCTATTTTTTTTTTTTTACGTATTTGCAAAGGTGCCAGGAACGAAGCTGCTGCAAGTTTCACGGTTATTTGCACAAATATATATATAGATATATAAAAATATGATATTTAAACTATTAAACAAATATAATAAGCATATTTAGCCAAAAGAAAGAAAAACTATTTTTTTTTTTTGAAAAATGAGTCTAGCCCTCCGTTTTTATTTTCTTGAAAATAAAAACAACATCCCCAGCAGAGTCGTCACTGTGAGTGCCCCGATTTTTCGACCTTTCCCCCGCTAACGAGAAGCGGGTGGTTTTAAAATAAACCTTTAAACGCGTGGAATACGCCCGGTCTCATTGTGGACTCAAAATGTTAAAACAGAGTCGCCATCTTTATTTTAAAGAAAAACCAAATGTAACCAGATTTGCAAAGGGTTCAGATGCTAGGTTATGAGGTGGGAAGGTGTTAGGCACCCAACTCGCCATTTCGGTGTCAAAATTGTTTTTGACTAAAATATGTTTTTTTATTTTTATTTAGCAGATGAAATAAAACATTTAAAATATATATATCTGTACATATATTATTTCAACACTTGTTACAGCCTCCTTTCGGGAGTTACAAATACATTTATAAATATTTGGCCATAATAATGGCTCTTTTTAGTGCTATTTTTTTGTAGAACTTCGGGCAGCATAACTGCTTATTTTACTTACATTTTGCTAGTCTAAATAGCACTTTTTATATAATAAAACTTTAAATAACCTACCTCTTGAAGCGTGGGGGTTTCATCCCGTACCAACTAGCTTCTGGCATGCTTAGGGTGCGCTCGCTCTGTCTTTCAGGGAGAGGGAGTCTTTTTTTGCTGTTGTTTTGCTGCTGTGGGGATTCGGGCAGAGTGACTGCTTCCGAAAGTTGCTTTCAGGCCTCGGGAACCGTGCGGAGTAACTGCTTGCTTTTTTGCTGTTGTTTGTTTGCTGAAGGCGGAAATTGGGCAGAGCAGCTGCTTGTTTTTTGCTGATTTGGCGTCTGGATTCGGACAGAGCAACTGTTTTTTTTCTTGGATTTTTGGACCGGTGGAATAGGGCGGAATCCTAGCAGGGTAACTAGGTTTCACTTTGGCCGGTTTGTTTTGTGTTTGGGGGAGATTTGACGGAGCTTCGAGGCTAGAGGAAGGAATTCTCTCAAGGCGCTCTCTAAGAACTCACTACGCTGTTTCTTAACTGCGTATTCTCACTGTGTGTTGAATGAGCGGTGTGTGAATTCACAAGCCGGGCGTCTTTATTTATAGGCTAGGAGAGGCTTTCCTTCGTGGTTAAGATTTCTCTTTCTGTGCTTCATCGACTTGTACCGCGCGCTGAGAGAATTGCACATTAGGCAAACTGCTACAGGGAACAAGGCACTGCTAGGCGCCACCCATGGTGGAAGTGGGGGCGGCGCCCAGAGTCATTATGGGCGGCACCTGGCCCCTTTTTCATGTTTCTTTTTGGCACTTAGGCCCCCTACACTTTACTATTCATGCATCCTACTTTTGCTTTTTGCATTTTCGACCCTGTAACTTGACATTCGTTAGCTTTTTAATAGGTTTTGATATTTCATGACATGTTACATACCAGGGGTACGAAATTGGGGTGTCTACAACAACGCCACTATCAGATTACCATGCTCTAGTGCAATAAACTCTGCCTCACGTTTACCCCGAACAGCTCTCGGAATATACTGAGCCTTAAACTCATGCAAGAAAGTAACCCAAGTCGGTGGCACCCTGTCTCGCTCCCAGCTCTCCAATAATACCTGCCACCAATGATCAGCATCACCCTCAAGCTTGTACACTGCACAATTCAACTTGTCTTCATCACTACACTTCAGTGCTCTGAATATCTTAACCATACTTTCTACCCATCTTTAAGCTTTTTTGGCATCTGGTTCACCATCAAAACTGTGAGGTTTCATATTCAGAAATCTATCAAGCATAGTAGTTACATGTCTCTCAGGCTGCTATACCATAATCCTAGGTTGCGGTGCTCTTTCCGGTGCCTGTGGTGCAGGATCCTCAGGTACCTGTGCATTACCCTACTGCTAGCTCATATCAGCTATTATTCTGGTCAGTAACTAAAGCACATTTATTAGATCCTCTTGCTGATTATTCAGGACTGGTTGTGGCTGTTCATTGCCCAGTATCTGCCTAGGTTGTTCATCATGTACATGGTTATTACTCTCGGCACTCCCATCGCCATCATTCACATTCGGATCAACCCTATTAATGTTAGCACCTTGCCTAGTGTGCACCATTCTTACACCTACACATAAACACTCGGCGTAAGAAAATCAGAAAACACACCAACCTACACTCAACCCAACTAGGCCAAAGATCATATCCTGGCCGACAGCTAACCACGCTCTGATACCAACTGCGACGACCCGGCTCCCAATCTCCATACGAGCCTCGGGTCGAGCGTCGAACAAACATATAAAACAACAAAACACGTGCAAAACCCCTACTAATACTAGGCTAATAAAATCACCTGATAAAACAAAGTCACTCCTGTGATTATTATAAACACCACAACTAACCAACTAGTGTAATATAATACACATGAACGAAGTTAAACTCCGGCGTCAAAAGATAGTACAAGACCAGTAACGTCAAAGTACCCAAAGTAGAGCTTATATAACTCTACATAACAACAACCCATCCTCACACTAAACAAATACAAACTCCTATAGAGCTGCATAACAAAAAGACAACTTTTGTACACGAGTGTCTCGACCTCACCTCGAACTCCACACGCACGGGATCTAAGGAAAACAAATAAAGGGAATAGGGTGAGTGGTAACTCAGTAAGTTACTACAACTACATGGCATGCTGCTATGCACATGTTATAAACAAATATGTAAATCAAGTATAGCTGTACATATACTTACACACATCACATTGATCATGTTATAATGCACATTGACTCAACGTAATTAAACACATAATTAGGATATACAACTGTAGGTGAGCTTTCTGTCTCGTCTTGTATCTCAAATACCTTAGATGTGTTGCTGCCGCAGTACACGCGTTAATATATGTCTGATCACATGCTGAACCATGTCTGAACCCAATAGTATCCAGAACCAATGACCTTGGGACTTAACCAGGAGTCTCATTACCTTGAGTTTTACCTAAGAGTCTAGCCTTCTGTTTGTCATGCTAATTGCTCTAACAAGGCTACATCATTGTCACAGCCAATAACAAGGGAGAGACCCATGCAACGACCTATAGCAATCACAAGATTTAACTCTCGTAAAGACTACTGTCGTCCCATTGTCGATACAACCACATATGCCAGATGGACTCAATGCAGTGCACAAGTAGATGTTTACTTACAAATAAATACAACCATCGAGTCCCAAAGTAGGGGAGCTCAACACACGTAACAAGCATGCTTATTTGCTTGTAAATAAACACTTAAGCATTTATTTGCTTACACACAAATACCAAGGTATGTAATATTTTACATATAATAAACTACACCAAGGTATTCCCTATTATCGTAGGAATCTAACACGTCACTCGTTATATTTTACTGTCCCTAAATTGACTCCGTTGAGTCATTTGTTTAATGTTTATAAATTTCGGGCATCACCGCGATTTGCAGGATTCATCCCAACACAATCTCACCGATGTATTACTCGGCATAATAATGGTTTAATTAACCAGTAAAAATTAATAATAATTCGCAACTAAATTATTTATACTCCATATTCAAAACAAATCATATGGGAGTAGCCCACAGTTCATGTATGCAATTATTACATACAAAGGGAAGTGGATAGTAACTTACCTCTACTGAAAAATATCGATGAAAGCACAAAATATTCGGGTGTAAATGTAGCACTCAACACATAAAACACCCATGCGGAGTCAGAATTAAAAACAGGTAATATTTCGTTAACAAATCGAACCGAAAGTGAAAACCCTTAATATAACTCACAACGGTTGACGACTGAAAACCCTTAGTATAAATCCTTGACGTCCTCGTCAAGGCTGAATCATACCTTGGGCGATGTAGGATTCAAGAGGTGGCTCCCACGTTCTGCGGTGTAGCACTTTGTTCCTACATATCCGGCCAGGACCCGCTCTAATACCATTTGTAACGCCCTAAGCCCAAAAACCTGGTCTGATGTGTGTAGCCCACTGAGTACACAACACCTTGGGTGGCATTAGGCCCACCACAAGCCGACCTAAAAGTCAATTGATGATGTTGGTGCCTAGTAGTAAAGTGTGACTATCTTATAAATTACAAATAATTCCCACACCTACCTGATGTGGGGTGGGGGTATTACAATCTCCCCCACTTAAATTCTTGGCGTCCTCGTCAAGGCCAAATCGTACCCTAGGCTATGCGGGATTCAAGAGGTGGCTCATGTAGGGATCAAGAGGTGGCTCCCACCTCCTACGGTGTAGCACTTTGGCCTGCACATCACTTTGTTCCCATATTTTCGGTCGGGACCCGCTCTTATACCATTTGTAACGAGCTGAGCTCGAAATCCCGGTCCGCTACGTGTAGCCCACACACTGAGTACGCAACACCTTGGGTAATCAAGCCCACCACAAGTCGACCCAAAAGTCCATGGATGATCTTAGTGACCAGATGTAGTATGTGGCCACCTTATAAACCACACACAAGTCTCATATCTACCCGATGTGGGATTGGGGGTAATACAATCTCCCCCACTTAAATTCTTGACGTCCTCGTCATGGCCAAATTGTACCCCGAGCGATGTGGGATTCAAGAGGTGTCTCATACGGGGATCAAGAGGTGGCTCCCACCTTCTGCGGTGTAGCACTTTGACCCGCACAACACTTTGTTCCCACATTTTCAGTCGGGATTTTTGGGTCGGCTTGTGGTGGGCTTGATGACCCAAGGTGCTGCATGTTTAGTGGGCAGTGTGTGGGCTATTCGTAGTGGACCGAACTTTCAGGCTCAGAGCGTTACGAATGGTATCAGAGTGGGTCCCGGATAGAAATAACAAAGTGTTGTGCAGGCCAAAGTGCTACACCGCAGAAGGTGGGAGCCACCTCTTGAATCTCGCATAGCCCGGGGTACAATTTGGCCTTGACAACGACGTCAGGAATTTAAGTGGGGGAGATTGTAATTCCCTCATCCCACATCAGGTAGGTGTGGGAATTGTTTGTAATTTATAAGGTGGTCACACTCTACTACTAGGCACCAACATCATCCATGGACTTTTGGGTCGTCTTGTGGTGGGCCTGATGACCCGAAGTGTTGCCTGCTCAGTGGTCTAGTGTATGGGCTACACGTAGTGGACCAGACTTTTAGGCTCGGGGCATTATAGATACTTTGCTAGCTCAAATGAAGAAAACTCAAGCCAACATATCCATTTGGGGGCTTACTATGTTCTTCTAAAAGCCATTGTAACACACTGACCAAATCTTTAAGCCAAACAATTATCCCTATTGAAACATCTCCATGTGAACTCACCCAAATGATAGGAAATATAAATTTTGGGGAATGGGATCATGTTCACTGATCTGGACCTACTAAAGGAAGGAACCAACCACATTGATGCTCTTCACATCACTATATGGGTCATGGAAAAATGGTTCCTCGAGTCCTGATAGACAACGGCTCATCTCTTAATGTTTGTCCCATAAGCACGTTGTAGACACCCCAATTTCGTACCCCTGGTATGTGACATGACATAAAATATCAAGACACATTAAAACATTAACAAATGTCGAGATTACTGAGGTCAAAAGTGCAAAGGACAAGCGTGATGCTAAAAGGGCGAGCTGAGGGGACAAAGTGTTCAAAAAGCGACAACTTTGGAATTGGGCGTGGCCACCACCAAAATTGGGCATGGCGCCCAATTCCCTTGGTTTGCGCCCAATTTTGTTAAACGCTGCGCCCAGTTTCTTCAACAATGCACTGATCATTTGCCGTAAATGCAATTCCTTACAATGTGTACAATCATCAGCGATGCGTGAAGAAGGAATTTTAATTCCGCGTGTCCTCGGTATAAATAGAGGCTCCTGGCTCTCATTGACACACTCTTCATCGATAAAAATTCTCAGTAGTCGTTACGCCGAGAAATAGTGAGCAGTGAGATAGTGAGCGATCACCTCAAAAAGCCTCGAAACTCGCCAAAACTCTTCCAAACACAAAACCAACCGGTAGGAGTGAGCCTTAGCCCCCGGCTAGGTATCCACCACTTTTCCCGATCAAAAATCGTGGAAAGAAGCGCTTTGATCTCGCCCGATTTAAAAGGCCAAATCAGCTAGAAATAAGCCGTTATTCTGCCCGATTTCAGCCTACCTCAAAGCCAACAAACAACTAAACACAAACAGTCTTAGATAGATTTTAGATAGTTTTTAGAGTGTATAACATAGTTAGATTGTGTAATTACAAGTATTGAAGATCAAATCATGTTTCCGTTCATCTCCATGTGTTGTTCATTGTCTATGATGAACTAAATCATCCATAATCTAGGAGGTGGGAGGTAACTTGTATCGAATTTATGTCTTAATTCATATTTATGTTCATTCAATTCTTGTTGATTGTGGTGTTTATCAATCCCTCTATTATTTTGCTTTGAACAAATGAATGTAATTGCAAATAATAAAGGCCTAGAGGTGCGGATAACTGCATGACCAATGTGCACATGTCGTACACTGGCTCACCATCACAATAAATTGGACCTATCGATGCACGAGAGTGATAAGTTAGGACCAGGTTCATACATGATCTAGGTGACAGATAGATCATAATCTAGGTGACGACTAGATTGAAAGTTCTTGTGCTTAGGATATAGAATGGATGAATGTTGGGGATGGAGGTGAACCAATAGTTCAATAGACTATATCTATTTTTAGTGAACGAACCCAAGAAATTGAATGATAATTATTATGAATTGAACATAAAGGAGATACAAGTGAAACCCAGAATCCTAGATTGCCACCCAACATAAGATCTTCATATCTGTAATTACTGCTGATTAGTTAAACATCCAAATATAAACAGTAGTTAGAATAGAATAATTATAAAAACCCCTTTAGATTAATAATTTGCTATCAATAAATTACACTGTTCGTGATCACTTGTCTCTGTGGGTTCGACCCTTGCTTCCAATACTATTCTATAATAGTCTTGTCCACTTGCAAGGAAAAAGATTAAATAAAACATCGATCAAGTTTTTGGCGCCGTTGCCAGGGACAAGCTAGTTCACGTAGTTAGTTTGTTGGTAGCGTAGTTTTTAATTTAAATTTAGTTTTTAGTTTAATTTTCAGTTTTTATAAAAATCAAAATACAAAAAGATTTTATTTTATTTTTAATAGTTAGTTGTTTTTAAATTGCTTTAATTTATTTTATGCACGATCGTCGATCTTTGAATCCTAAATTGGTAGAACTAAATCAAGATATAAATAATATTAGAAGAAATCAAGAAGATCTTGAAAGTCAAGCTTTACAGTCTGATAATCAAGAACAATTAAATCAAGAGGATCCTCTGGTTGATCCACCAATGGAGGAAAATAATAATAATCGAAATCCTGAAAATCCAGTTAACCCAGTTAACATGAATCAAAGAGAGGAAGAACCTGCAAGAAGAAATATGGAAGTAGTGGTAAATCAAAGAACTATTAATGACTTTAGTAGACCTTCATTAAATGTTGTGACATCATGTTTAGTCTTGCCAGATACTGTAAGGAATTTCGAACTAAAAGGTCATTATTTTAATGCAATACCATCTTTTCATGGAATGCCTCATGAAGATCTTGTCAGTTTCTTAAGAGAATATGAATACACGATGAGTACTTTTCCTTTAGGAGGGTTGACTGAAGATCAAATTAAAATGAAATATTTTCCCAGTGCATTAAAAAGAATTGGCAAAGCGATGGTTTATGAACTTAACACATAATAGTGTTTATACTTGGGCTCAATTATATGATTTGTTTATGAGTAAATTTTACAAGCATGCATCTCTTACTGAATATAGAAAACAAATCATTTCATTCCAAAACGAACCAGGTGAAACATTCCATGAGGCATGAGTCATGGGATAGATTTAAAAATCTGCTCATTATGTGTCCTCATCATAATTTGGCTCAACATGTGTTAGTACTTCAATTTTATCATGGTCTTTCGCCAGGCTTACAAACTATGGTTGATAGTGCAGCGGGTGGTTCTATTAATAGAATGACACCAGAAGCACTAGAAGAATTATTTGAGATGTTAAGTATTAATTCTCAACAAAAAAGTGCTAGAGGTAAAAATAGAAGCCTATATCAAATACAAGATAAATCAGATACTCAAGCTCAATTTGAAAATTGGCAAATTCAAGAAGCATGTGCTTTATGTGGATTATATTCTCTTGCTACTAATTTTGTCCATCAAGTGCTATGTATTACGAACAAAGCTAATGCTATGAATATGTACCCTCAAAGGCCAAGGAATGATCCCTACTCAAACACTTATAATCCTGGTTGGAGGAATCATCCTAACTTTTCTTGGGGAGGAAATAAGCCTTTACAACCTTAACAATTCCAGCCTCAACCTCCACAATTTCCAAATCAAAATCAGTTGAGAATTGAAGAAGTTCCAAAACAAGATGGAACAAGTAAAAGACAAGCAACATTGATGAAATATATGCTTGAAGAGATTGAAAATCTAAAGAAGCACATTGTGAATTCTGAAGCTGATAAAAGAGAAGAAGGGAAGTTCCCTAGTCAAACCGAGCAAGCCAAGTCAATCACCGTCTTGCGAAGCGGTAAGGTAATAGGTGAAGAGGTAAGTGATCCTGATCCTTCTTCTAATGTGCCTGATACAGTAGAAAATTCTGAAAAGGAAATTGAAAAGGATAGTGATAATAATAGAGAAGATAATGAATCAAGCAATCAAGAAGTAGAAGTTGAAGTTGAAGTTCCAAATAAGGAACAAGAAAAAGTGGTTCAAAATAAAGAAAATCCAATAGAAGTTGAAAAAGAGGCAGATCAAGAAGAAGAGGAACCTTATGTGGCTCCACCACCTTATGTTCCTCCAATTCCGTTCCCAAGAAGACTTATGAAAAACCGAATGGACAAACAATTTACGGAAATTTATAATATGTTATCCAAAGTGAATGTTAATCTTCCTTTGCTTAATGTTATTAAAAATATTCCAGCTTATGCAAAGTTTTTCAAAGATCTTCACTCTAAGAAACACAAGTTTGAAAACAATGAAAAGATTATTGTTTCTGAAAACGTAAGTTCTGTTTTACAACCCGAACTACCCCCTAAGTTGAAAGATCCTGGTAGTTTTAATATCCAAGTTTCTTTGGGAAGCTCTAAAAAGATGAAAGCAATGCTAGATTTAGGAGCAAGTATTAATTTGATGCCTTTTGCGGTCTATAAACAGTTAGGGTTAGGAGAACTAAAACTCACTACTATGCAATTACAATTAGCTGATCGTTCAGTTAAATATCCCTTAGGTATAGTGGAAGACATCCTAGTTCAGGTTGATAAACTAATCATTCCAGTTGACTTTGTGGTTCTAGAGATGGAAAGAAAGATTTGCACAAATAATGAAGTCTCAATATTGTTAGGCAGACCTTTTATGGCTACTGCCAATACAATGATTAATGTGAAAAATGGTAAACTCACAATGTCAGTCCTAGGTGAAACTGTTGAAATCTCTGTCTTTGATGCTATGAATAGACCTAGTGACATAAATGCATGTTTTTCAATAGATGAAATTGAAAAGTTATCAATTGAAACTTTTGAAGAAGATAATAAAGATGAAGACTATGAGAGAGATAGATTTATAGTTTATGATGATAGCCCTATCCCTCCCATAAAAATTGACATCGATGAGATTGAAAGAGAAATAGAAGAGGAAGAAAGACAAGAAAGAGAGAAATTAGAAGCCAGTAAAAAGAAAGATAAAGAAGATATAGAGAAAGAATCAGAAAATAGTTCTGATAAATCTGAAAAAGTAAAAGAAGAAAGTAATGAAATCAAGGAAGATGAAGTAGAGATTTTGAAATCTCTCTTTGAAGAAATTGAGATAGAGAATGTCGAAGTAGAAAATAAAGAAGATGATAAAGTAAAGAATGAGGAGGCTAAAATAAAAGAAACAATTAAAGCGTAAAAATTCTGAATTTATGCCATCTATTAATTCTCCTAAAGTTGAAGAATTAAAGCCATTACCACCCCATTTAAAATATGCATTTTTAGGGAAGGTAACACTTTGCCCGTTATTATAGCAAACCGACTTAACTAAGAGCAAGAAGCTAGTTTATTAAAAGTTTTATGGACACATAGAGAAGCTTTAGGATGGTCCCCATTTAAAAGGCATTAGTCCGTCTATGTGCATGCATAAAATTCATCTAGAAGAAGGCAGTAAACCTTCAAGAGAAAGGCAAAGAAGACTTAACCCACACATGGAAGAAGTCGTAAGAAAAGAAGTTCTTAAGCTCTTAGATGCGGGTATAATTTACCCTATACCAGATAGTAAATGGGTTAGTCTCTGTTCAAGTAGTTCCTAAAAAGTCGAATTACGCTTGTTAAAAATGAAAAGATGAATTAGTCCCTACAAGAACAATAACCGGGTTATAGAATGTGCATTGATTTGCTTAAAACTTAATGCGGCAACTAGGAAAGACCACTTTCCTTTGCCATTTATTGATCAAATCATGAAAGACTAGCCGGTCATGAATATTATTGCTTTCTTGATGGTTTTCGAGTTACAATCAGATCCCTGTTGCACAAGACCAAGAGAAAACAACTTTACATGTCCCTTTGGTACTTTGCTTTTAGGAGAATGCCATTTTGGATTATGTAATGCACCGGCTACTTTTTCAAAGATGCATGATTTCTATATTTTCTAATTTAGTTGAAAGATGCGTAGAAGTTTTCATGGACAATTTTTCGGTTTTTGGAAATTCTTTTGATCACTGTTTAGAAAATCGACCGAAAAGATGTCAGAAACAAATTTAACTTTAAGTTGGGAAAAGTCACTTCATGGTCAAACATGGAATTGTCTTAGGGCATGTTGTTTCAAATAAAGGCATTGAAGTTGATAAAGCTAAAATCGAAGTTATTTCACAACTACCCCTCCCACTTCGTTAAAGGTGTTAGAAGTTTTCTAGGGGCATGCCGTTTTTATCGAAGATTTATAAAAGATTTTTCCAAAATCAAACCTCTATGTAACTTATTAGCAAAAGATACGCAATGCTTTTTGATAAAGAATGTTTAGAAGCTTTTAATTTATTGAAAGAAAAATTAATCCGCCTCCTATTTTATCCCCCTGATTGGTCACTTTTTGAAATCATGTGTGATGCACGATTTTGCAATTGGAGTCGTGTTAGGAAAAATGGTAGATAGAAAGCCTCATGTGATCCACTATGCTAGTAGAACCTAAAATGATGCACAATTAAATTAGACAACTACGTAAAAAGAGTTTATTAGCAAGAGTATATGCTTTTAGAAAAATTTAGATCATATCTCGTAGGATCAAAGGTGATAATATTTTCTCGATCATTTCATTAAAATATATATTAAGTAAAAAAGATGCTAAACCAAGATTAATTAGATGAATGTTATTGTTACAAGAATTTGACATTACAATCAAAGATAAAAAGGGAACCGAATGTCGTAGCCGACCATTTGTCTGTATTAGAATTTTCACCCTTGTTTGAATGTCAATTTCGATGATCCTCGCTCCTATAAATGATGATTTTCCTGATGAGCAACTTTTAGCCATTAAAGATTCGACCTGGTATGCTGATTTTGTCAATTATTATGTGTCTGATATCATTAATCCTGATTTTGATCATTATGAAAAGAAGAAATTTTTGGCTGAAACGAAAAATTATTTTTGGGAAACACCTCATTTATACAAAATATGTTCGTATTCTTTAATAAGAAGATGTATTCCGTAAAAGACCAACAAGGTATTATGGAATTTCGCCATGGATACTTTAGGTCATTTAGTGGAAACAAAACCGCAAGAAAAATTTTGCAATCGTGTTTATATTGGCTCTGCGTTTTAAAGATTGTGAATTGTTTTATAGAACATGTGATAAGTGTCAAAGAACGTGGAATAGGAAAGAGAAACGAAATGCCCTTGCATATTAATTTGGTTGTTGAAATTTTTGATGTTTGGGGTATTGATTTCATGGGTCCTTTTTCCAAAGTGTCAAATAATTGTGAATATATTTTAGTAGCAGCTTGATTACATATCTAAATGGATTGAAGCAAAGAGCAACCAAGACAAATGATGGCAAACAATGGTTAAATTCGTAGAAGATTTGTTTTGCTAGATATGGAGTACCTAAGGCCATAATAAGTGACCAAGGAACTCATTTTACCAATAAGTTGTTGAATAATGTTCTCAAGAAACATGGTGTAACTCATGTTAGCTACACCTTATCATCCTCAAACATCCGGCCAAGTAGAAGTTAAGAATAGACAAATAAAAAGCAAGATAGAAAAGACCTAGGCCTAATCGTAAAGATTGAGAATCTAAATTTAAGGATGCTTTACGGGCATACCGAATCGCTTTTAAAACCCCAATAGGAATGAGTCCATATAGAATGGTATATGACAAAGCTTGCCATTTACCGCTTGAAATTGAGCATAAAGCCTATTGGGCCGTTAAAGAATTGAACTTAGATTTAACCTTTGGCCGAGAGGAAAGATTGTTTCAGCTTAAATGAATTAGAAGAACATAGGTTGAATTCGTATGAGAATGCTAAAAACATATAAAGAAAGACCAAGAAATATCATGACATGGGGTTAGCTATAAGATGTTTCATCCTGGATGAAAGTGTTACTTTTTAATTCTAGACTTAGGCTATTCCCAAGAAAGTTGAAATCTAAATGGTCCGTCCCTTTATAATCGCATTTAATCTATCCTCATGGAGCCGTTGATATTCAAAATCCTAAAATAATGAAGTTTTCAAAGTTAATGGACACCGACTC
>CM028377.1:136578427-136600579 GCA_013146195.2 Codonopsis lanceolata | reverse complement strand
GGATTTGAGCTCGATGGTTTTTCTCTGAAGGTAAACAATTGCATACTCCGTCAACTCGATGGCCCACTTCATGATTCTTCCAAAGAACATCGGTCTCGTAATATTCTTCGCAAAGGCAAGTCGCAAGATAACCCGATTTCATGGATTTTGAAATACGGCTTCAATTTCGCCATATCATTAGCGCCGAGAATCACCTTCTCGATATGCATGTACCTCGCTTCTACTTCATCGTGCATGTGATACATAGTAGATGGGTTTCAAGTCCTCCTTCCTCTCGCAACAAAGACCGATGCATGGTTGTGTCCATACCGAGAGATAGACAAAGAGTCTTTCTCCGTGTGGGGCGCTTAGCAAGGGTAGGCCGCCGAGGTATTTTTGAGCTCTGCAAACGCGAGGTCGCATTCTCTCGTCCCATGTGAATTTTCTCTCCTCTTAGGATTTCAAGCGGGAGGCTTTTTCACCGATTTCGAGATGAACCTTCCCAAGGCTACTATTCTTCCATTCACCGTTGAACTTGCTTGATGCATATTGGGACCTTCATCTCGGCAAGTGCTTTTATTTTCTGATTTGCCTCAATGTCGCGCCATTCACCATGTACCCCAAAACTTCCCCGCCTTACCGAAGGCACACTTGGCAAGCGGATTGAGCTTCATTTTGTTCTTCTCGAGGTTTGCGGTTTCTCTCGAGGTCGCCTATGTGGCCTGCTTCCTTCGCTTTAATCACCATATCATCTATGTAGGCCTCCACATTCCTTCCCAACTGTTGCCGAAGACTTTGTTCACCATTCACGGTAGGTGGCCCTGCTTCTCAGCCGAATCCAAGCATCATGTCAGAGCAGAGTGCGCCCGCCGCCTCTGGGTCAGATTCCCCTGGTCCTCTTCCACATCCCGATCCGTGGTACCCCGAGTAGGCGCCCACGAAGCTTAAAATTTTGTATCCCGAGATAGAATCGACCAGCCTGATCTATCCTCTGTATGGTACCAGCCCTTCGCACGCTTCATTCAGTTGGTGAAGTCCACGCACATCCTCCATTTTCCGTTATTTTTCTTGACCATCACAACATTTGCAATCCACGTAGGGTAGTGGATTTTATCTTATGATCTGCCCGAAGAAGTTTGGCTATTTCCTCCTCGATTGCCTCTTGCTTTTCCGGGGAGAAATATCTCGGCTTCTGCTGAATAGGTACAAATGCTGGATTGATGCTTAATCGGTGTACTGCTACATCCTCGGCTATGCCTTCCATATCCTCGGCTTGCCATGCAAAGACATCAGTGTTCTCTCTTAAGAACTCGATTATGGCTCTCCTTTCGCCGCCTCGCAATTTCCATTCCCACCTTTATTTTCCTGTCGGGTAGTTGAAGTTTATGATAACTTCTTCTACATCTTCCATAGGTCAGATGATTGATGGTCTCGAACATCGAGGCTTTCGATTTCAGCTTTTCTGCCTCAAGACTCGACGTTCCTCTTCCGCACGCTGGCCAACTTCCTTGGCTTGCTTTGGTTGCTACGGGTGGAGCTTCCCCTGCCGAGCCCTCCTGGCTCGCTTTGGCGGCCTGCTTCATCTTCTTCCCTCGGCCTCCTCGGCCTTTTCAATCTTTTCTCCGCCTCTTTTTTCTCGTTGATCAGGTACTCTAAAGTAGTACGAGCATCATTCTTAAGGACCCCTACTCCGAACGAGGTCATGTACTTGACCCGCTGATGGGCCATTGATGCCACCATTCGAATTTGGCTCGAAGGTGCGCCGAGGATGGCGTATGGGGAGGAGATCAAGGACGAGGAAAGTGACTTCCTCGCTCTAGTGGTATCCCCCCGCCTGTGCCGACTTTGAGTGCCATGGTTCCTTGGCCGTGACCTTGTGGCCTGTAAGCCTCCAGCTTGACTCGGCTCGGAGTGAGGTGGGTATCGCCGAGCCCTAGTGCCGAAAACACTTATAG
Organism: Codonopsis lanceolata; assembly: GCA_013146195.2. Taxonomy (NCBI): domain Eukaryota; kingdom Viridiplantae; phylum Streptophyta; class Magnoliopsida; order Asterales; family Campanulaceae; genus Codonopsis; species Codonopsis lanceolata. The sequence continues at coordinate 136,598,645 of CM028377.1, read as the reverse complement.
TACATCACATCTCTTCCCGCCTGTCTATCAAGACCCGTTTAACTAGGTCATTGTGAATGCCGATTTGCGAGTTAACGGGTTTTGACGAGCATAATCATTGACCGCCACCAGTATCCTCGAATACCATTTCGTGCTCAACCATCCCATCCATGATGTTTTCCGCCGAGTTGTTCAGCAGCTTGATTGCATTCTTCAACCTGTGATACTGGTTTCTTCCCTGATTGTATTTACCATCGGCCTGGTTGTCGGGCCGCTCATTGTCGCCTCGAGCCCCTGGTCCCGGGGCGCGAATGTGGACCTCTCTCACCACAAACCTTCTATCTCCCTCGCTTATCACCCTCTCAGATTGCTCTTTTGAGTTGTATGCATTCCTCCGTGATATGGCCAATCTCGTTATGGAAGTCAGATCTTTTCGTTGATTTCGCCCTTCTACCGGTGACCCTCGGGAATGGTGGAAGTATCTTGTTTTCTCTCAGAAAACGCCCATTATGTGTTCCCTAGATTCATTGAGGGGGGTGAAGTCTTCCAACTCGAAGTCTCCTCTGGCCCCCCGATCTCGCCATGAATTTGGCACCTCGTCCTCCTCCCTTCTTTCGCCGAAGTTGGCGCCCTCTTGCCGAAGCCTCGCTCTTTTTCCTCTACTTGCGAGCTGCCTGTCTGAGGGGACGTGACCGCTCGGAGCTTGTTGTGGTGGGGGTTGTTTCGCCGTCCAAGAGCCACCCTTCGAGCTGCCAAGAACATTTCGCCGACAGTGTCCTTTGGTCGCATGAGGAGCTCTGCTCGCGCTTCCTCATACCAAAGCTCGCCCAAACACTTCCTACGAGGTGTCGGAATATCTCGATTTGGTCCAGACCTCTTTGAAGCGTGCCATGTATGCCAAGACGGTTTCTTCTTCAATCTCTTGTTTCACGCTACACGTTCTCGCTTTTGGGAGAGCACCGCCGAAGCGAACTTTTTCAAAAATGCCCCTTAAAGTCATCCCAACAGTGATAGAGCTGCAAGCAACCCGTTGTACCACTGTTGAGCCTCGCTTGAGGGTCCCAAATAACACCAAGCCCCATATGTCGCCCGGCCCGTTACGATGATCATTTTCAACTCGAACCCCGACACGTGGTCCAGTGCCACCGTGTTACCAAGTAGTCCTCAAAGTGCGGAATCTTTACTTTCAAGGCACTTCCACTTCTCTTATTTGCTTGATGAATGGCTCCTCCAATTTTTTGATGGCCAAGTTAACTCAGCTCGCCGAGCCTCCAACTTCTCCATCCATGCCCTAATCTCTAAGATCTGCCATCTGGCCTGCCGCCTGCCGAGCCAAAGGCTTGAGTGGGGATGTAGTTAGCCCCTTTTTCTCGCCTGTGGTACCTCAGGGCTCTTCCTCGATCATGTTTCTCATGGGGGACCCCAAACGAGCCTCCTTTGCTAGTTGGCGAGGGATGTCGAGACCGAGGGGGCCTTGTTGGTCGAGGACTGGCCGAGCGTATGGCCGAGACTCCCTTCCTCGCTTGGGCTTCACAATTATCCGTACGGGGAATCTTAGGCGAGAATGAACGCTGCTTAGATCCCTCGCCGGCCACCCTCTTTCCATGTCTTGATTTGACATTGGTGGTAAACTTTGCCTTTTTGGCTTTCAGAGTTCCCACCCTCCGCCAAACCGAGTTGGATGGCGCCGGGTGCTTTGCACGTTGATGGGTTACGGGGCCGGGCTTTTGCCTTAGCTCGTGCATTTTGGTCTCTGGCTTCCTATATTTTTGTGCACAAGGCCTTTGGTGCTCCCAATATGCGTATTCCTCGCTCGCCTCTTCTTGAATCGTGGGCTTATTTGTTTTGCAGCGCGGTTCCTCCTCGTTGCCCTGAAGACTCGACCTCTCTGGGTCGGCGTCGATGTCTTTATTTTTGTTCGAGAGCCGCTTTGTTCGAGCGATCCTTCTTGTCCTCGGCCGACACCTCGGGTACGAGGCGGAGTTCCCTGGCCCCTCACCGTGCCGTGCTCGGCATGCCTTTTCTGGGGTGGATGCAATGGGGGGGTTACGTTCTTCGAGGCTTGCTTTTTGGATTTCACCATCCTTCCTCGTCTGTGGACACCGTGGTCGAGAAAAGTCGATTTCGGCAATGGAACCAAACCGATCACGCAAAAGTGTGGTGATCCTGTCTTGACGCCCACGTGTGAGCGAGGATGATGTGGCAGCCGTTCGTCCTTTTCGCTTGACCTGCACAAAGTAAACGATAAACTCCGTTAAGGTGTGTCGGGTTGGCCGACTATAACCCTCCGGCGTGAGAGTCGATTTCCGGTAGAGAATTGGTAATAAATAGGCCGTGATAATTGTTTGATAGGAAGTTGTGATAAGAGAGTTGTGATATTGCTGAAATTACTTACCTTGCCCTAAATGTGGGCTCTCACATTTATACCTGAAGTTTATGGCGACGTGGCAGCTAATAATTGGGGAGCATAAAGCGGCTGTTATTAAATGCGCTGAGGGTATTCGTCAGAATGAGTGAACTGTATTTGTCGAGAGTTGGTAATGGCGTGCGCCGTTTTCTGCCTAGGGAAATGGTTTGTCGGGGTGGATGATTGGTCCGAGGCCGAGGCCGAGTGGTTTTGTGACGAACGCTTTTGTTATTTGTCGAGGCCGAGGATTTATGAAGACCGATTGGTGGCGGGGCCGAGGGTGCCCGTGGTCTGGGGCAGGGCCAGGTTGGGCTCACGCCGAGGGTCATGATGCCGAGGTTGAAGTGATTTATCTTAGGGGTGAGTGGTCCCGTATCCTGCAACGTGTGGTTCAGTGGGACCCTCTTTGTGCCGAGGTCGGGTCCTTTTCATGCCGATGGTCAATCCCTCGGTTTTAATCCTTTCAATTTATATATTTTTATTTTTTTTGAAAACCCTTTTTTTTGCTCTTTTTTTTAAAAAAGAGAATATTTTTAAATACACCTGTAACAGTTATCGCAATGAAACTGCTGCAAGATGGAGGATCATATCCACAAATATAGACACGGATGTATAGGAACACAATATTCAAATGCGTAAATTAATATAACAATCCTAGTTTAGCCAGAAACAACGAAAAACAAAAAAAAGTTTTTTTTAATGAGTCTAGCCTCCATTTTATTTAAAATAAAACGATCTCCCCAAAGAGATTCGCCACGTGTGGTCGCCTGTCATTGCGCCCGCGCCCTTGGATAGGGGTGCGCGTACATGCGGATGCGGGACATCACTGCTCTCATTACATCCTCCCTTGTTTAGGGGAAAACGAAATTAAAAGTGCGAGAGGAGTGCTGTCTAAAATAGCGCGTTGGAATGCGCCTCGGTTGACTTTAGTGGATTTTCGATCCAATATGGGAACTTTGGGTTTCCCGCATCAAGTTATCCCTTGTTTAGGGGATGCCAGGATATGGGAATGGATCACCCTTTCATTCCCATTCTCCCGTTTTTAGGGAAAAACAGAAAAGTGCAAAAATGGATGTTGCGACGCCCCCACTATGGATTTTTATAAAAATAGCCTTATGGCCTATTTCGGATCACTATGGGAGCTTTGAGTTTCCTGCATCAAGTTATCCCTTGTTTAGGGGATACCAGGATATGAGAATACATCACCCTTTCATTTCCATTCTCCCTTTTTTAGGGGAAAACAGAAAAGTGCAAGAAAGGAGTGTTGCGAGGCCCTATTGGATCCAAAATGTTTTATAGAGTCGCCATTTTTATTTTAAGGCAAAAATAAAGGAAAACCAAAAAAAGAAAAACCAGAGATTATAAAACGGGTTCGGAGGCTAAGTTACGAGTTGGGAAGGTGCTAGGCACCCAACTCGCCCTTTCGGTCTCAAAAGCGGTTTTTGGCTAAAGTATGCTTTTTGTTATATTTATCTAGCAAATAAATAAAGCATTTAAAGACAGAAAAATAAAAAACAAATACATCCGCGGCTACATTATTTACGGACTTGTAGCCGTCTTCTTACAATAATTACATATATATTTAAAAATATTTGGCTATTATAACGGCTCTTTTACATAGTATTTTCTAACTTAATCCGGGCAGCACAACGGCTTATATTTTCTACATTGGGCCGGATTTAAAGAACAACTTTATAAAAAATAACGCCCTTAAAATCTATTACCTTTTAGAGCGGAGTGTTCTCGCTCTAACCTTCAGGGAGAGGGAGTCTTTTTTTGTTGTTGTTGCTGTGATTTGGGCAGAGTGACTGCTTATTTTTGGTGGTTTTGGCTCGCTCACTCGGGAAGAATGACGGCTTATTTGTGGTGGTTTTGGCCTTTTTGCTTGGGCGGAATAACGGCTTATTTTTGTGTTTTTGGCCTACTTACTCAGGCAGAGTAACAGCTTACTTTATGGTGTTTGGGCCGGGGAAATAAGGTGGATACCTAACTAAAGGGCTAGGGATCACTTTTAACCGGTGGTTTTTGGTTTGGCGAAGTTTTGGCATGGTTTCGAGGCTTTATAAGAGAGGGGGATCACTCTCGCTAACTGATCGCTCATTGCGTTAAAAATATGCAGAGTGTCTTCGGGCTTCAAGCCTTCGTCCAAAAAAAATGTCTCCCAAAAGCGTAGCCGGGCACCTGTATTTATAGTTGGATTTGTGCTTCATCGGCTTGTACCGCGCGCCTGACAATTTGCACAATGCGTTAACTCTTTGGGCACTGTTTTGGAGCTTGGCGCGGATCCTACCTCTCCTTGGCGAGGCGCCAGATGACCCTTTTGGCCGCGCCAAGTCACTATTTGACTTTCAAATTTGTCACTTTTATCCCTCGCATTTTACCGTTTCGTGCATCTTGCTTTGCCTTTCACAATTTTGACTCCTGTAACTTAACATTTGTTGAGTTTAAGCAGTTCTTGATATCACATGCCAGAGTCATATATCAAGGGCACAAAATTGGGGTGTCTACAGCGAGTCCTGTTTATTGAGTCCCGGGTGCGCGGCCATTCACGCCCACAGCGGCCAGTGAGATGAAGATCCCCAAGGTCTCCAAGCAAGACTTCAGCTCGGGAGAGATTTCCCGGTTAGCGGCGTTGAAAGCTGCAGTAGGTGTGATTGAAGAAAATGAGAAACGCGTCGGCCAACAATTTCTGCTTGAATGGAAAGAGCTGGTCTGTAATCCGCGGAACTTATGCCTGGCAAGAGTGTTGCGGGCAGATATCCCTGAGGTAGAGCCCTTTTGATTCACGTGCCTGAGAGCCCACATCCATACTGGGATGACTGTCACGGAAAGATGTTCAAGCGCGAATACGTTGAGTGCCAGCGGCTAGGCCCGGGTGCAGATTGCCGGCCAGTTTATGAAGATCGGGATGGTTGTCTACTAAAACTATGTTTTCGTTTCTGCTTTAGTCATCTTTTGCTCGTGCCCTTGCTAATCCCGTTTTCTTTGTCTTGTTTCAGGAATGAAGAACTTGGCGATGCTGAGGCTGAGAAAGAAACAGGCTGACCAGCGAATAGCCGACCTGAAAGCCAACGAGCCCGTGGCTTTGCCTAGGGTGTCGTTTTGCCCGCCAGCGAAGAAAACACCGGGCTTGGGCAGGGCCACAAGCCCGACCAAAAAAGTTTCGGTGTCGAAGGTCGTTGTCACCACCCAACAGGAGGCCGTGCAGAGAGAGGCCATCGTGACTATTGCTGATAATGCCACCGAGCCGCCAGCTGCCAACATCTTTGTGGTGCCCGCTGCCAAGGATGCCAAGGCAAAGGGGAAGAGGAAGAAAAGTCCAACCCCTCCTCCTGCTCGGTATGTCTGCCGCTGGGGCTCGAGCCCTGGTCCTGTCTTATCTGTCCCCGTTCAGGGCAAGGGGACCAGCTGGAGGCAGGTCGAATTTATGATGCCCACTGATCGATGTATTTTATACGTCGATTTCAGATACTTTTATGACTTAAATTGAGCTATTTCACGAGGCTTTTGGCTATTGATATGTGTTTTTCAGTTGTTTTATGAGTTTCAGGGTTTTAGGTGAAATTATATGAATTATAAGGCTTTTTGGTGAATATTCCAAGAAGGGGCCAAAGTGTGAATTGAAAAAGAAACGACAAAAGGTGAAGTCCGAGACCTTGTGGCAAGCAAGGTATTTCTACCTTGCCTCCACAAGGTAGGAAGTGAGTCCAGCAGTTCAGCCCCGTAAATTAAAGACCCTTGCGGATGCAAGGGGGTAATGACCTTGCGGCCGCAAGGTGGCCAGAACCGACTTTCGAAGGTTTTCAAGCCAGACTAAATTTCCTAAACCCCCTACAACTCCTTGGTATAAATAAAGGACGATAGCCAGAGCTCAAGGACGGCCATAAAGTAGTTTTCTATAGCTTTAGCATAGGATTTAGAGTGTATAACATAATTTGGTTATTGTAATTATAGTTTTGAAGATCGATCCATGTATTCAATCATCTCCATGTGCTGTTCATCTTCAAGGATGAACTAAACATTCATTAATCTAGGAGTTGGGAGGTAACTTGTATCGAATCTATGCTTTAATTATATTTTTATTCATTCAATTCTTGTTGATTGTGGTGATTATCAATCCCTCTATTATTTCACTTTGAACAAATGAATGTAATCGTGAATAATAAAGGCCTAGAGGTGCGGATAACTGCATGATCAATGTGCATATGTCGTACACTGGCTCACCATCATGATAAATTGAACCTATCGATGCATGAGAGTGATAAGTTAGGGTCAGGTTCTATATATGACCTAAGTGACAGTTAGGATCATATGTTCTTGTGCCTAGGATATAGAATGGACGAATTATTTGGAGATGGAGACTGAACGGTAATTCAACAGGCTATATCTATATTTTGTGAATGAACCCAAGAAATTGAATGATACTTTATCAAAATAAGCGATAGAGGAGATACAAGTGAAACCCTAATCCTAGATTTCCCTCCACCATAAGATCTTCATAACCTGTGATTGCTGCTAAATTAGCTAACCCTAGAATAATAATTAGTTTAGATTAAAATCAATATAAAAACCCCCCTTAGTTTAATAATTTGCTACCGATAATCGTGCTATTTGTGATCTTCTTGTCTCTGTGGTTCGACCCTTGCTTCCCAAAACTATTCTACAATAGGCTTGTTCACTTGCAAGGAAATAAATTTAAAATAAGACATCGATCACCCACCACCACCAGCGCTGCCCGAGCACTGGTAAAAGAGTTATCTGGGGATGCTCCTCTGCTAGGGGGCATCGATCTGCATGCCCGCGAAAGCCCTGGAGGCCTGGTGGGCAAGGGCGTCATTGAGAGGGCCATGCATGACGGCCTAGCCAAGGATTGAGATACTACCGGCCATGTTCTGGTCGGGAATGTAGGGCTCTGCCTGAGCGAGGTAAAGTATTTTCCCGTTATTGCATTTTATTTTCCTCCATGTTGCTAATTCTGACCATCTGTCCTCTATTCGTAGATCGCTTCCACTTGTACCAATCTTTATGATCGGTATAATGAAGAGAAGGAAGCTCGCAAAAAGGCAGAGGCTGACCACCGGGCTCGCGAGAGCTTGGTGAAGGAAAAATGTGAGCAGGTGGCCCTTCTGGCGAGGTTGAAGAAAGCTGAGGAGACTGCAGTGGAGAACTATAAGAAGTCCCAAGACTTCGAGGATGATTTCAAAAGCTCCACTGCCTTCGATGAAGCTGTGGATGAGGCCATTGTGCCATATTTTGCACATGGTACCAACCATATTCTTCGACTGCTCGCTGGCCGCGGGGTAGTTGATATGCAAACTATGGCTGAATGGGCCTTGCTCGACGTCTACTCTGACGTTGCCCGTCAGTTCCACAATATAGTCCCATACACTGAGTCGGAGCTGGAGGCCCTGGCAAAAGCTAACGCTGAAGCTGGCCGCGAACCCTGGGTTCCCCGCACTCCCCTGGCCGAGAATGTGTGTTCCCTGATTGATGCATTGGAGGGTGAAAAGGCCGCGCGGATGATGGCAGAGGACTATGCGAAAGCAGCTAAGCAAGAAGCTGCTCGCAAAGCTTTAAATGCTGAATATGCCGAGCAGTTCCGGGCTTCTGCTAAAGATCTACCGCCCCCTCCAGAGCCGACTTTTGACCAGGCTTAGCCTAGGGTTTATCTTTTTTGTTCGGCCTACGTGCCACTATTTTCAACTTTTGCTTGTAACTCCTTATTCATTATAAAATAGAGAGCCACTTTGATTTAGTGACTGCTTTTTTTCTGCTCGTATTGACTTTCCATTCTGTTTTTGATTATGCTTAATAATTGTTTTCTTACTCGTATTTCTCGTGCCATATATTAGTACAAGTACAGGTGCTCCCCAGAAAACATGTCGAGCATAAATAACTAAATAAATAGAATCAATCAAGCATGAGAACTCGTAATCACCTACTTAAAAATAATAAGGCTAAAAAAGCAGGCTTATTACTTAAGTTTAGAGGTTACCCGAACAGATATCGGGTATGAGTGCTTGGTTTTGACCAGGGCTTTGAGCGGGCCGGGCCCCTATCGCCTTGGGCGAGTTTCCAGAAGACTGCCTAGCGGGCAAGGCCCAACTCTCAGCGGCAACCAACAACCGAGCATGGCCCTTGTTCGATGTGGGTACCTCGAAGCGGTTGTTAGTATGTCAACTGGGTGTGGAGATATACAACTAACAGTGTTGTTCGGTCACTATAGGAATCCGAGGTAGTTAGCCGCTATCTTGTAGGCATGGCCTCTATCGCCCTGGGCAAGCATCCTAGTACGTGAACTGGGCATAGCCGCATCTCACCCACAGAGAGGATAAGTTCACTAATACTAGGGTGTTTGAGGATGGTTGACTGGGCATGGCCCTATCTGCTCGGCAGGCAAGCATTTTGTCAAGCAATCCGAGAACAGTTAGTAATAGACAACTAAACAAATTGAACTGACAATTATGGAAAAACTTGCCTTTCATTGATCAACAATAGTGACCCTCAATAGGACTGAGGTCTTTCCCATTTGTGTACCGGGGACTGACTTAGGGATAATATTTTTTCAGGTGGTCTGCATGCCAAGGATGCTTCAAGTCCTTTCCTTCCTGAGTTCGAAGTGTGTAGGTGCCTCTCTGACTATACCAGAGACTTGGAAAGTCCCCTCCCAGTTAGGTGATAGCTTTCCCCATTCTGCCCGGTGACCCGTAACCTCAATTTTTCTGAGTACCCAGTCTCTGACCATGAAAGCTCTATCTCGAACCCTTTTGTCATGATGAGCCTTTGCTCTCTACTTGTAGTTGACCATCATGAGTCGTGCATCCAGCCTTCTTTCTTCAAGTAAATCTAGCTTCGGATCCGTATGTGAGTTCAAACGGAGTTTCCCCGGTTGGTCCTTGAACAGTGGTTCTGACCGCCCACAAGGCTGATGGTAGCTCTTCCGCCCATTTTCCAGCTCGCCCCTCTAAATTTCTTTTAAAAGCGTGCAATACTTGCTTGTTTCCGGCCTCGGCTTGGCCGTTACCCTTTGGATAAGCTACAGATGACTGCCAGGGTTTGACACCCAAGCAAGCTCATTCTGCTATGAACTTGTCCGAGAATTGGGTGCCGTGATCGGAGATAATTGTTTGGGGGAGTCCAAACCGGCACCATACTTGATCGTGGACGAACTTGATGACATTGGCCTCTGAAATCTTAGCCAAGGGATTCGCTTCTATCCACTTAGTAAAGTAGTCTATGGTGACCACTACATACTTGTACTTGCCTTGTGCTAGCAGGAATGGGCCGATCAGATGGATTCCCCACATATCGAAGGGCCAGGCCGCAACGAATGGAGTTTGGGCGGTGGATGGAAGCCTTGGTATGTCTGCTTATCTCTGGAACTTGTCACATTCGCGAACATATTTCTTTGCATCCCTTCTAAGCGTTATCAAGTAGTATCCTGCTCGCAGGACCCTCTTTGCCAGAGCTCTTGTGCCCGGATGACCACCACATTCTCCCTCGTGTACTTCATACAGGCAGCCCTCGGTTAACTGCTGGGGTGCAGCGGAAGCATAGGTCTGACCTTAGATCGCTTATATAGGATTCCCCCACTACTGAGGTAGCAGCGGGGCTTGAATCGGGTTGTTGTAGCCTTGACCTTGTCTGCGGGCAGAATTCCATGCTTGATGTAGTCTTTGTAGTCGTCAATCCAACTTCTGGTCGCTAGCTCGATCTCCATGACTACTGGCCTATCAATGGCTGGAGTTTCCAAGTGCTCGATCATGACTGAGGGATTTAGCAGTGCTAGGTTTGCCTCAGCGATCTTGGACAAGTAATCTGCTCGCATGTTGTCAGCTCGATCAATTCTGATGATCTCCTAAAACTTGAAATTCTTCAAGATTTCTTTGACAAGCTCGCAGTATTTGACCAGGGTAGGGTGATGCACCATATACCCCCCATGGACTTGGTTCACTACTAGCTGTGAATCCGAGTACACTGTGATCGCTTCTACGCCCATGTCAGCTGCGAGCTCAAGACCAGCGATCATTGCTTCATACTCGGAAACGTTGTACGAGGCGGGGAACTTGAACCGATGTGCCAGCTCAAACTCTGTGATCTCGTCGGGAGCTATGAGAAGGATGCCAGCTCCGCTCCCGACTTTGCTCGCTGCCCCATCCACATAGAGATCCCAACAGTAGGCTGGCCGAGGTTGTGGTAGCTGTCTTTGCTCGGGCTCTGTTGGCTGTTGGGCCTCAGGATCCTCCCGATGAGTGAAGCTTGTTTCAACCAAAAAATCAGCTAGGGCCTGAGCTTTGATTGCTCGCCTGGGCAAGTAATCTATGTGAAACTCTGTGAGCTTGAAGACTAGTTGAGTAGTCTGCCTGATGTGTTAGGCTTGTGGAGGACTTTGCACAGTGGTGCATCCGTGTATACTATGATTACGTGTGCAGAAAAATACGCCCTTAATTTTCGGGCAGCTATGACAAGCGAGTAGGCTAATTTTTCTACATTAAAATAACGACCCTCAACAGAACTAAGGGCCTTAGATACATAGTACACATGTTTTTGAATATCTAATTCCTCCCTAACTAAAATAGCGGCCACAGCCTGGTCCGTGGCTGCTAAATACACATATAAAGGCTCACCGGGCACGAGGCTGCTGAGGAGAGGTGGTTTGCCAAGATATTCCCTGAGCTGCTCGAGGGCCTTGGCACAGTCTGCATTCCACTCAAAACACTTGTTGCCGCACAGAACCTTGAAGAAAGGGAGACACTTTTCCGCTGATCGGGAGATGAAGCGACCCAAGGCAATGACCTTTCCGTTTAACTGCTGGATGTGTTTGATGCAGTAAGGCTGTTCCATGTCGAGTAAGGCTTGGATCTTCTCCGGGTTAGCCTCTATCCCGCGCTGATTGACCATGAACCCGAGAAACTTTCCTGCTCGGACCCTGAAGGCGCACTTGCTCGGGTTCAACTTCATGTTGTGTTTGCGCAGATTGGCAAACGTTTCTGCCAGATCAAGAGTGTGGTCGCGGCCCTTTGTTTTGATGACCATTTCATCAATGTATGCCTCCATGTTTCTGTTGAGCTGAGAGCCGAAGACTTTGTTGACCATGTGTTGATAAGTGGCCCCCGCATTCTTCAGCCCGAAGGGCATCATTTTGTAACAGTAGAGGCCCCCAGCTGCTCGGAAGGTTGTCATCGCCTTGTCTTGCTCGTTCATTTTGACATGGTGATATCCTGAGTATGCATCCAGGAAACTAAGCATTTCAAACCCGGCTATGGAGTCGACGAGCACATCTATGTTGGGCAATGGGTAGCAGTCTTTCGGGCAGGCTTTGTTGAGGCTTGTGAAGTCCACGCACATCCGCCATTTGTCGTTGGCCTTCTTTACCATTACCACATTTGCCAGCCAGTTCGGGTACTGAATCTCCTTGATGATGTCTGCTTTCAGGAGCTTCTCGACCTCTGCTTTAATAGCCGCGTTCTTCTTAGGGGAATATTGCCTTGGCCGCTACTGGATAGGCCGAAAAGTAGGATCGATGTTCGAATTAGGTGATGCAATACTCTCGATACCTGCATGTCCTCATTGTCGGGCGAACACATCAGGTTTTCGGCTCAATCAATCTTTCCCGAGCTTCAGGAGGCATGGCCTTCTCGATTTTGATTTTCTGCTCGGGGTAGGCTGGATTGATAACTACCTCTTCCAGCTCGCCCTCTGGTTGAATATCGGGCTCATCGCGGACATGCAGAGTGTCCATCTCAATGTCTTCTGACTCAGGGCGCTTCGCCTTACGCCTAGAGGGCTCTGGTAACGGGGCTTGTTCAGGAACCTTTGTTTCAATGGGATCAGCGGCTTCAGAAGTTTCCCCGAGCTCGATGTTGTTTATGGGGACAGAGGCTGAAGCAGTGTCGGTGAGAACCTCTTTTTCAGGAGCCGCCATACCCTAATCGGGAAGGTCGACGATCGGTTTGAACCTGGTCGGGATGTCCACGATCAGTTTATGTTTCTTCCGCTGGGATTCCCGGACATACTCCCACATTGCCCGAGGCTTACTGTTGAGGATGCCCACTCCATTCTCAGTGCAGAACATAGCCTTCTGGTGGGGAATGGAGGTGACCATCTGGAATTTGGCCATTGCTGGAGCGCCCAAATTACAGTTGTACGCTTATTTTAGGTCGATCACTAAGAACGTGATCATTTCTATCCGGGTTTGAGCCCCATCACCCATGAATACCTCCAGTTCGATGGTACCCTTGACGCTAACTTGGTGATTGGTGAACCCCTCAAGCTTTCCCAGATAAGGCTTGAGCCTGGCGTCTGGCATTTCCGGTCCCTTGAAGCAAGAGTAGTACATGATGTCTCTGCATGCCCCAGTGTCGAGTAGAACCCTGTGAACTTGCCAGTTGTTCACCAAACAGGAAATAACCAACGACTGCTCGGATGCCAAAGGGGTGCTTGCCAACTCGCTGCGAGTAAAACAGATGCTCTTTGCCACGAATTGAATTCTTGGTGTGTTGTGACCTTAGACAAATATGCTTCCCGAGCTGTGTGCTAGATGGAATCTCTTCCTGAATCATATTTATTACCGCTCGAATCTGATGGGCCTGGCCACCTCTTCCTCTTGGGGGTCTTCCTTGGTCATTGTTGGCGTTATTTCCCGCGCCCTGATCCCTTTTAAAGCGGTCCAACTTGCCCGCGTTTATCAGCTTTTGAATCTCCCGCTTCAACACAATGCACTCCTCACTGGTATGGCCATTACCATGATGGTAATCGCAGTACTTTGTGTTGTCCTTGGTGTGAGCGAGCTCAGGGTCGAGTGGGTAAGGGACAGGTAGCGCGTCCCCCACTTGGAACATGATCTCTTCTCGCGTAGTATTTAGCGGGGTGAACTGAGCCTCCCCGAATCTTTGACCGGGGGTGGTTGTTCTCTTCCTGTCTCTGTTCGAGCGGTGGTTACCCCCCGGGCTCTAGTCAGCTGGCGTGGCCGAGCTGCCTTGAGCCTTTTCTTTATTTTTGGCTTTATCACCCTTGGTGCTCTCAGTTGAGTAGAAGAGGTGAGAGCTTGCTAGCAACTCTGCTTTCGAAGCCCCCGGGTTCATTGCTAGCATTGTCTTTAGCGGCCCTGCCCTCATGTTGTTGAGATAGCAGAAAATGATCTTTGGGTCGCTGGTGGCGGTCACTTGATCGAGCATCTCCTCGAATCTCTTCAAGTAGCTGCTGTAAGATTCGTTGTCACCTTGCTTGATCTTGGCAAGGTCGAAACGATTCTTGGGGGTTAGGCCTGCAGTCCCGAATTCCTCTAAGAACTTTTCCCAGAGCGTTGCCCATCTATCAATCGATCCACGGGGAACTCTTCCCAACCAGGCCTGTGCCTTTCCCTAAAGAGCTCCCTCAAATGCCCGTATTTTTAGGGCTTCCACATCTGTGACCATCCAAATCTGGGCCTCGAATGATCGGAGCCAATCACTTGCCAGCGTCTTCCCGAAGTATTTATCGAATTGTGGGAAGATAACCCCTTGCGCGGGTGGTGCATTCTCAATCTCTGGAGTGAACGGGCTTCCCTCCAGCGGCTTGGTGGCGCCATAGCCGGTCTTGGCCACAACTAGATTGGCCATTTGTTTGGCCATGTCTCTTTTCATGGCTTCCATTCTCTCGGACAACCGCCTTTCCACGTCTATCGTGAGTCTGGAGGAACGAGCAGGGTCTGATTGGTCGCTACACACCCGCGGACAAAAGGTCGGCTCATAAGAAGCCTCGCCTTCTGCCGACGCTGCCTATATTTTGGCCGTTGCGCGTACAAGACTCTGGCAAGGCCACGGCCCTACGGCGGCCATGACCCTCCTCCCGAGCACGGTGTTCCTGCCGATGATGGTGTTTGTGGGAGAGATTCTGACAAATTGTATCTACCTCACTCAGTCATCTGGCTTGTTTAACCGCCTCTCTTCGACGGATGTGAATGACTGAGGGATCCGTCTTTGAGCGGGCAAATGTCTGGGAGGCATGGCCATCGCCAACAAGTGCCGGGTTACCGAGAGCGGCAAAGACCAAATCAATCGGGCATGGCTCAATGCGAGTATATACATTTGTTATAGTACTCCGCCTGAAGCTGCAGAGCATCAGCTTGTTGGTCAGGGTTTTGCCTGCGCAAACTCACGTGGCTATCCTGACCATTTTCTCGTTGGCGATTCAACTGCGTTCGGAGATCTACAGCGCGGGCATCGCACTTTCCTTGATGACCTGCCTAGCGTCACACTGGCTTGCATGGATTTGATTAGCGTGCTGGGACAGCTGTTCTTCCACATATGGCATGTCATTGCCATGAGTCGCATGCCAAGCGGCCACTTTTTGATTTCTTGATTGCACCCCTTGGGGTGCCTTTGGTGGCAGATCCTTGGTGCCAGCCTGATGGCATCCAGCCTGGTGGTTACTGGCGGTGGAATGATGCTTGCTACACTTTCCAGCCATTGCAACAAGGAGATCTTTGACAACTTACACCGGAAAATCTTGAAAGTAGTGTTGAAACTTTGTTTCCCGGCAACGGAACCAAACTGATGTGGCAAAATCACAGCTTGGGTCATCCGTATGTTGGGTAGGATATCCGGGCTTGAATCACATTCCTTGAGCCTGTTAAAGATCACAAGAAACCTGAGTGGAAGTGCAAGGCAGGGCCTCGCGAAACCCCTCCGGCGTGAGAGTAAGTATCGAGTGTGAAATGTCAAAAGAGAATTTGACAGAGTTTCAGGGCTCAAGAAAGTGTGTGTACCTTGTTTGTGGTTATGGAGGAGTATTTATAGGCCCCCAATGTGATTGAACTGCTTAGGATTCAGCTTCCTCGCTATCTAATCAATCAAGGAGAGAATCCCTTTGATTTTAGCATGATAGGCCGGCCGCTGTAGATGTAGGGAGCGATATGGCAAGTGCCCCGCTCAAACATGGAAACCTCGACTTGTCTTGAGGAGCAAGCCTCCTGTTTCCTCGCCGATATGTACCCGGCGAGCAAGGCTCGCCTCGACCGCTTGATGTGCACAAGCCTCAAGTTTTTGTAGATCCAGTGGTGGCCTCTCGGCCTGCAGGCCAATGCTCGACTGTGCTTGGACGAGATGAATCGATTCCTCCGCTAGGTATGAGTATGGTTCCCGGCATGGCCTCGGCCTGATGTGCAAGGCCTGTGCCCGGCTAGGTTTGGGCGGGAGTTGCATTTCTCGCTGCTTGATGCCTCCATTACTCTACCCGCTAGGACGGCGGGCCCTACATTGATTACGCTCGTGACTGGCATGTGATGGTAGCTCGTGCCTTGCTCGTGACCCGATTTGGGCCGGGCATATCATTGGGCAACAAAACGGGGATTGACAAGGCTTACGACGGAAGAGATGGAAAAATTAGCCGAATGACATGGTCTCATTCTTTATGATTTTGTATCGTAGTGAAAAATTGGACTATATACTATTTTATGTATCGTGGTGCAAAAATTAATTTATGCAGTGCAAAATTGGATTAGGTAATTATAACTTATGTATCGCGGTGCAAAAATTGATGTATCACGGTGGAAAAATTGATGTAGAGCGATTCACGGAGTAAGTAAGCTCCGTAGCGTGTCTTCGATTTATTAAGGGTATCGTAATTATTTTGCCCTAAAAGTGATTTTTTGAGTTGAAAAAAAAAAAGGAACTAGAGGCGTTATAAATTTCAAAAAGTGGATCGACCGCTATTTCTCTAAAATGATTTATGTACGTTGTTGCTAATCAAGAGGGAAATATCATGTGGATGTGGCTTTGGTTTGCATTGTAGCAAAACCATTTTAGAGGCCCGTAAAAAGTTAACTCAAAGGCATGTAAATTAAAGGGCAAAATTCTAGTATGACCCTTTTTCCAAAGTTTGTAACCTTCTAATCCACCGTTCTTTTTTTTAATTGCAAAAATTCATTTTTTAAATATTGTTTCGAAAATATCATCGTCTTCTTCAACAACAGCTCTGACAAATACATTGGATTTGAAAATCATCACTGCTGCACAATGAAACGGGGATCGACCTGCCCGATCAGGTTGTTGGGGTTATGAGAGTAGCGCCCCTTTGTGGGGGTTCGAGGGCATCGCCCTCGAAAGGTAAACTAGCTTTCTGAATTATTAAGTACGAAACTTTAATGAAAATGTGTTAGGTTGGAGGATTTTCACAATAGGAACGAAAGCCAAGGAGGAGGAATAAGAAGGATTACAACGGTGAAATTAGACTAGGCAATTAAACTATTGAACCGCGGTGCAAAAATTAATGTAAAAAAATTTATGAATCGCGGTGCAAACATTGTTGTATCGCAGTGCAATTAGATTAAACAATTAAACAATTGAATCGCGGTACAAAAATTAATGCAGTGTAAACATTGAAGTATCGCGGTACAATTACACTAGGCAATTAAACTATTGAATCACGGTGCAAAAATTAATGCAATAAAATTGATGAATCGCAATCTCAAAACATTGATGTATCGGCATATCATGGTACAATTAGACTAGGTAATTAAACTATTGAACCACATAAAAACAACTAATTGTATTCTTTCGAACTAGTCTCAACCGTGTCTTGATTAATTCAAATCAGATGTCTCGCTCAATGAATTAAACTAAACCCATTATGTCATACAATTCAATTAGCCTCTAGAAATTCAATTAACTGTCATTCTCATGAATTTCTAGTTCGATTTTAGGGTTCTGTTACCTACGCTTTTCCTTTCAGTCCTTCACTTCAGTAACTAAGATTATCGCATACATGTAGTAGTTTCTCCTTTCGGTCCATCGCTACTACAATTTTATACAATTATAAACAAAGCTAAAATAAAATCAAAATGGATAACATTCAAATAAACGGAAAGATATAAACTTTATTTATAAATTCATTACGTGCTACATCTAATCCTAGAATTAGAAAACTACTAACACATAATTAAAGGAACTAGCATGAACATATTAAGAAAAGAGAATGGAAGTGTTGGTCGACAATAATGCTCAAATAGGCTAGAGGGGAGGGGGGGTGAATAGCCTATAATGCCAATTTAAAAACTTTTCTTTTGGATATACATAAAGCGTAGTTTAGTTGGCAAATAAAAATTATCAAGCTGCGTATGTCTGCTGGTAGAAGCTATCGATAGACTTACCCAAGGCAGAAGTAACAACTCTGCCGATAAACTGTTTATTCAAATCAAAAGTCTTGTGAAAGATTTGTGCAGCAGAAAGTAAAGAGGCTATGATTTGGAGAAGTCATAAGTGGCTGTACACGAATACATGTTCAGAACAACATCACACTTATTTCTTCTTTCAAATGCAGGTTTAGGAGATCAAGTAGAGAATGGTTTTTCTAAAGATAAATCATTTATAAAAACCTCATAGATATTTAAGGACTGAGAGATAAACCATTAGTAAGAACATATGAATTTATTCAAAGATAAATTACATATTACATCAGTCTAAATAATCTACGTACAGTTTCTGGTTTTCTCTTCCTATGTCTCAATCCTTACTTAATTATCCATTCAAGGATCTTTTAAGCTTGCAGAGGACAATAGGAGATGAGAACGAGAAACTATTATGAGAAGATGATTTTCAAGGTCGTTCAGATATAAAAATATCTGAACGATTTGAGTGCAAAGCACTCATCCTCCCATGATGATTGATAATTGCACAATCAACATCATTTGTATAGGAATACAAATCAAGATATGAATGCAATATCTACATGCACAACTCTTCATTTTCTTCATACATTGTCTAACATCAATCTTTAGATCTTGATCTCTGCCTATTGAAGTTTCTGATCACTCTCATCTCTTTTCCAAGCTTTTCTTCCTAGCAATCCACTGAAAGTGTCTTGCCAGGAGCTGGATGAGTTCACTGCAATCTGTTGTAGAAATCAGAGATACGTTGGTGAAGACGATCTCTTTGAAGATTTCTTTTCTATGAAGTTCTTGAGTAGATTGAGTTACTCGTTGCTCACAGTGTATCGATTGATGATCTTCGACGTAGCTTACACTGTTATTTTGTTGCCACTGTGTTTCCCATAGTGTTTGAGCACGAGAGAGGGTTTATATAGGCGAAAATCAATATGATCGTTGAAAGATGAGGACTCGAAGATTTCTATCCGTTGGAGATGTAGTGGTTGAAGATTATCGGATATAGATCTTTGTCCATAAGATCTTTGACTTGTTTGGAACGGATATTTAGTCCTGTAGATCTTGGAACTCGTTGTCTGTCAAACTATGCTGAGAGGTCTCTAAAGAGTAGGTCTGATGTCTGTTGCACTGTCAGGTGGTTTGTTCAATAAAGTAATTGCTTTTTGACTTTAACAGACTACTTGAGTGAGAGAAAGTCTTGTAGCTTTAAGTATGTCAGGCTTTTAAAGGCACATACATATTTATCTTGATTTGAGCACTAGTTGACTTTTCCCCTCGTAGCACGTGCATATTTTAAAGTCTCCGCCGTTGAGAGCTTCAACCCGTGGAAACAAGTCTTCCGGTAGAGAGTTGATGTCCGGTACGAGCTTTTTTAACTTGTGGCATGTTCCTGGCCGTCAAGGCTTTTTGACATTGCCGCAAGTCTTCCTGCTACGTGCAATCTAAAGTGCCGGGTCTGCCTTGATCATCATATAGGAGGGTAGGACTAGATCAAGTTACACCTAATCTAGACCATATGTGAAATCATGTTGCCACACTAACCGGCACGCACCTTTTAGCCACTTGTGATGATTCACTTGTAATGGGGGCAAACAAATCAATAAATATAGAATATGCAAGGTGATAATTAAATTATCAAGAAGCACATTCCATTAACCAACAATCTCCTCCTATTTACTTGGAACCATTACTAAATGACATATACAAAGCACAAAAGCATTTATCAGACATAGTAATAGCATGTCCACAATGAATGATCATTTTATCTTAAGACGTGTCCTATGTTTGATAATTACATGTAAGCGATGGCTTTGGTATAGTCTACTATTGCTATTATAGACTCGATAAATCAAAGTACGAACAGTAATGCAATAGTGAAACAATTTAGATCTTTTGAATTTTGAAAGAGTTTTGACAGGATCTAAAAAGTTTTGGAAGTCTTACTTGCTCATGAATTTTATAAATGAAAGCTTGTTTTGGCAAGTAAGAGTAGCAAATCTTTAAGCAAATGTATGTTTTTGAAAGAGTAAATAGGATTGCTTGTAATACCCATTTTTGAAGATCAAACTTTTTGAAAATTAATTTTTGAAAACCTATCATTTTTCTGAAAAATCAAATTTTTTGAAAACTAATACCAATTTTCTTGAAAAATCAATTTCTGGAAAATCAATTATTTATTTCTGTTAAAAGTAAAAGGATTTCTGTTGAACGTAAGACTCAACAGAGGGTTTTAGTTCTAAGCAAAGTTTTCAACAGAAGTGCCACAAAGGCTGAGCATGATTCACTAAGAATCAGCTAAGGGTGAGATGTCACATTTGTTTTGTGTGTTCATTTGAGATTTAGTTAAGTTAATTCTCCTCCTTTCGAAAAGAAGGGTATCACCTTTTTTCTATGTTCTCCTCCTTAAGTTATATGTCTGATACCAAGTTGTATGTATATGTCATATAATCTCTCCTCCTTAATGGTTGCACGCACTAAAGAATAAGATCTGAAGGACAGTTGCAAGCAAATAATAAAGAAGGAATCGGAAGAGATGTAGCAAGGTAGAGTAGATAGCTAAAGAAAAGACACTAAATAACGAAAGAAAGTATTAAAAGTTCTGAAAAGTACAATCTAGTTTGAATCTCCAAAACTACCAGTGTTGGATTCTAGAGAGTAGTTTCTATCCTGATCTGAAATACTTTGATTGT
>CM028377.1:136548023-136578327 GCA_013146195.2 Codonopsis lanceolata | reverse complement strand
GTTGCTAATTTCGACCTCTCGTCTCTCCCCATTCGCAGATCACTTCCACTTGTACCAATCTTTATGATCGGTATAACGGCTATAAGTATGAAGCTCGCAAAAGCAGGCCGACCACCCACCTCGGGCTCGAGCTTGGTGAATAAAATGCGAAAGTGTGGCCCTTCCGCCGACCAATCAACCTGAAGCTAACGCCGCGGCGTCGGCCAAAAGAAAGAGGCTGAGATGCTTGAACACAATTTGAAGCTGGTCGCCTGCACAAAGACTCTAGCTGCTGAGAAAACGGAGTTGGTTGGCCAGGTGAATAAAAACCAAGCCGAACTAGAGAGGGGAAGACCTCCGCTACTGGCCACTGCCACTGGCAGAGAGAACTCGTGCATGTGGGTGGGGATTTCTTCTAAAATGCAAGCCATTAAGGATGGGAAGCTGGTGGAGGAGCTGCTCCATAAACTAAAGAATGCTGAGGAGGCCACGATGGCGAACTACAAGAAATCCCAGGCCTTCAAGGATGCCGTGGACGCGGCCATCGTTCCTTACTTCGCCCATGGAACCAATCACATATTAAGGATGCTCGTCGGCCATGGCGGAGTGGGGATGAAAACGATGGCCGAATGGGCCATGCTCAACCCCTATGCTGAAGCTGCTTGTCCCTTCCACGCCCTGGTTCCCTATAATAAAGAGGAACTGGCAGCCTTGGCGAAGAGCGACGCTGAGGCCGGGCGGGCACCTTGGGTTCCGCCACCCGTTGATAAAGTAAATGTCTGCTTGCTGATTGAGGCTTTAGAGTCTGAAGATGAAACTTTGAAACAGAGCGAGCAGATTGAAGTGGAATCCAAGGCCAAGGCAGCTGAAGATGAGGCTGCTTGGAAGGAGCTGAACCTCCAATACGAGCTACAATATCGGGCCAGCGCCAAAGAGCTTCCTCCTCCCCCTGAACAAGCTTGAAGTAGGAGTATAACTTTTGTTTGGTCTGCGTGCCACCATTTTTGATACTGAATTGTAACTTATCTTACTACTCATGAATGGAACCATCTTTTATTTGACATATGTTCCTTCTGCTTGTATTCTTCTTTTGTGTCTTTGTTTTGCATTGATTTTACTCGATAACTGCTTTTTTACTTGTATTTCTCCTGTCATAGATTAGTACAAGTACAGGTGCTCCCCAGAAAACATGTCGAGCATAAATAAATAAATAGAATTAATCGAGCATGAGAACTCGTAATTACCTACTTAAAAATAATAAGGCTAAAAAAGCAGGCTTATTACTTAAGTTTAGAGGTTACCCGAACAGAAACCGGGCATGAGTGCTCGGTTTTGGCCAAGGCTTTGAGCGGGCCGGGCCCCTATCGCCTTGGGCGAGCTTCTAAAAGACTGCCTAGCGGACAAGGCCTAACTCTGAGCGGCAACCAACAACCGGGCATGGCCCTTGTTCGATGTGGGTACCTCGAAGCGGTTGTTAGTATGTGAACTGGGTGTGGAGATATACAACTGTGGGTCCCAACGGACACAATAATAAGCTAGAAGGGGGGGTTGAATAGCTTACTATACACTTAAAAACTTTTCAAGTAAGTTCTTTGACAAGCACTTACAATCTATAAGTAAGATTGAAGTAGCGGAAGACTTGCTAAGAAACTGGTTCAATAGCAAGTCTGCCGATAAGGACTACCGGTAGACCTTAACTTGTTACTTAAGTTTGCTGTTAGGGAAAAAGGTAAATGAAGTAGTAAATAGTTCAATAAGTGAATAAGATAGTAAAAAAATAACACAAGTATTTTGGGATGGTTCACACTATAAAAAGTGCTACGTCCACCACCAAGGCAGTCAACCTTGGATTTAAATAGTGCACTATGTTTTCCACTAGATCTATTACAAAGAATATTCCCAATGGATCGTGTACAAAATATTGACTTGTGTTTGGGGTTAAGGAATTAAATATATGTGTAAACAGGATATTTAATTTGTGCAGAAGAATAGCTTAGAATGAAAACAACAAGAAGTACAAAAATAAATGTTGATGCACAACTTCTTGTTGTTGACGAGGACTTCTTGATCTGTTCAGGATCTCTTGAATGCACTAAGTATAAAGACTTAGAGTTGTTGTAGATTTTCAGAGCATTTCATCAAGAGTGTTTCTTTAGTCTTTAATGGCAGCATTTATAGCAGGAGCATTCTGGAGATCCGTTGGAGAAGACAAAGACATAACAGCTCTATTAGGTTGAATGCATTAAATGCATGGAGTCAGTTTTCAAGAATTTCGCCTTCACGTATATCGAAAGCAGGAATGGGTACGCAGATCTTTTGCGTAGATCGGAAGTTGGGCAACTGATGTCGATCTGAGAGTTGTTACAGCATGCAGGGTGATGCCCGCTTCCTCGCTTATCGCTCGGCTCGCGAAAAGTCTTCCTTTTAAAAGCCGTGTCCGAGATGTCGTGAATGTCTAAATTTAAATTCAAACTTGATAAAGATAAACTTAAATTGATCCATTAAAAATTGCTTGACTGGACACGTCATGATTGACCGAGTGTAGACAAGGTCCCGCTGTTGATGCGAAGCAGTCTTCCAGGTGAAGCCTCAAGAGGTCTTCCGCTGAACCTGTGAAGTCCTATAAAAACTATACTTGGTAAAGTTCTATACACAGTTTCCACGCTAATCGATACGCAGCCCAATTAGCCACTGATGTATAAAACTAGTGTAATGTATGAGCATATATAAATCTAAATACAAAAGTATCAACAACAACTAATAGTGTTGCTCGGTCACTATAGGAATCCGAGGTAGTTAGTTTCTATCTTGTAGGCATGGCCTCTATCGCCCTGGGCGAGCATCTTAGTATGTGAACCGGGCATGGCCGCATGTCACCCACGGAGAGGATAAGTTCACTAATACTTGGGTTTTCTTAGGAAGGTTGACCGGGGCGGGCCCTATCTGCTCGTCTGACGAGCAGCTTTTGTCAAGCAATCCGAAAGCAGTTGATAAAAGACAACTAAGGAACCGAATAATTAGAATGGACAAATATGGAAAAGACTTGCCTTTTATTGATCAATAACAGTGACCCTCAACAGGACTGAGGTCTTGCTCGTTTGTGCACTGACCTAAGGATAATACTTTTTAAGGTGGTCCGCATGCTGTAGACACCCTAATTTCGTACCCCTGATATGTAACTCCGGCATATCATATCAAGAACTGTTTAAACTTAACAAAATGTCAAGTTATAGGGTTGAAAATGCAAAAGGAAAAGTAGGATGCATGAATAGTGAACTGCAGGGGGGAAAGTGTCAAAAATGAAGATGGAATAGTGGCTTGGCGCCGCGCCACGTGTGCTTGGCGCCGCGCCCAAGGAGCTGTTTGGCCGCGCCAAGGTCTTCAACAGTGCCCGCTTCGTTAACGCATTGTACAAAATATCAAGCGCGCGGTACAAGCCGATGAAGCACAATTCTAACTATAAATAGAGGTCCCCGGCTACGCTGAAGGGGAAGAATTTTCGCTGAAGGCTTGAAGCCCAGGAAAACTCTGCGTAAATTTTACGCAGCGTCCGATACCCCTCTCCCAAAGCCTCAAAACCCTGCCAAACTTCCTCCAAACACAAATCCAACCGATTAAAATGATCCCTAGCCCTTTAGTTAGGTATCCACCTTGTTTCCCCGGCCCAAAAACCATAAAATAAGTCGTTACTCTGCCCGATTAAGGGCTCGTTTGTTATGGCTGGTGACTTATGACTTATGACTGATAGCTTGCGGTGGTCGAATGACTTTTGGTCGATTGCATGATAGATCGCTTGTTACAAATTGTTGAAATATCCGCTTATGAGTTGTTATAATGATTTGTTAAAAAAAAAATCTTGAAAATTAGTATTCATATTTTTATGTATATTTCATAAAAGGATGAAATAAGGATAATCAAATATTTATTAATGAATAGTTGTCTTCATGTTTTAAAAAAAACAAAAAAAGCTTAAAATTTTAGTTTTTTGGCTTTTGGCTTTTCAATGCATAAAGGGTGTTGTACTTATTGGCTTTTGGCTTATAAGCTATAAGTCGAAACAAACACTTTAAATATGACTTTTCAAAAGCCAAAAGCCAAAAGTCACTCCAAATAAGCTGTAACAAACGAGCACTAAATAGGCTGAAATCACCCTAAATAAGCCGTTATTCCGCCCAACCAAATAGGCCAAAACCACTGAAACTAAGCCGTCATTCTGCCCGAGCGAGTAAGCCAAAACTACCATAAATAAGCCGTCACTCTACCTAAATCACATCAGCAACAGTAATAAAAGTCTCCCTCTTTCGAGAAGGACAGAGCGAGCACACCCCGCTCTAAAAGGTAATAGCCTTTAAGGGCGTTTTTTTATTTATTTATTTGTTTATTTATTATTTATAAAGTTGTTATTTAAATCCGGCCCAATGTAGTCAATATAAGTCGTTGTGCTGCCCGGATTAGATTAGGAAATATTATATAAAAGAGCCGTTATAATGGCCAAATATTTTTAAATACATTTGTAATTATTGTAAGGAAATGGCTGCAAGTCCGTAAATAATGTAGCCACGGATGTATTCATTTTATTTTCCTGTCTTTTAATGCTTTATTTATCTGCTAAATAAATATAACAATAAACATACTTAAGCCAAAAACTATTTTGAGACCGAAAGGGCGAGTTGGGTGCCTAGCACCTTCCCAACTCGTAACTTAGCCTCCGAACCCATTTTCTATCTCTGGTTTTCTTTTTCTTTTTCTGGTTTTGCTTTATTTTGCCTTAAAATAAAGATGGCGACTCTAAACTTTTGGATCCAAGGTGGGCCTCGCAACACTCCTTCTTTGCACTTTTCCGTTTTCCCTAAAAAAGGGAGAATAGGAATGGAAGGGTGATGTATTCCCATATCCTGATATCCCTTAAAAAATGGATAACTTAATGCGGGAAACCCAAAGCTCCCATACTGATCCGAAACGGGCCATAAAGTTATTTTTAATAAAATCTATAGTGGGGGCGTCGCAATATCCTTTTTTGCACTTTTCTGATTTCCCCTAAAAAAGGGAAAATGGGAATGAAAGGGTAATACATTCCCATATCCTGGTATCCCCTAAAAAAGGGATAACTTGATGCGGAAACCACAAGTTCCCCATATTGATCAAAATCCACTAAAGGCAACCGAGGCGCATTCCAACACAATATCACGCATGCAAGACTCCTTCTCGCACTTTTGATTTCGTCTTCCCATAAACAAGGGAGGGTGGAACGAGAGCAGTGGTGTCCCGCATCCGCACGTACGCGCACCCCTATCCAAGGGCGCGCGCGAGGGCGGGCGCACGTCCCGGGAGCCCACACATGCCAAGGATGCTTCAAATCCTTTCCTTCCTGAGTTCGAAGTGTGTAGGTGCCCTCTCTGACTATACCATCGACTTGGAAAGGCCCCTCCCAGTTAGGTGATAGCTTTTCGCATTCTGCCCGGTGACCCATAACCTCAATTTTTCTGAGTACCCAGTCTCCGACCATGAAAGCTCTACCTTTAACCCTTTTGTCATGATGAGCCTTTGCTCTCTGCTAGTAGTTGACCATCCTGAGTCTTGCATCCAGCCTTCTTTCTTCAAGTAGGTCAAGGTCTATGGATCGGGCAAGCTGATTATTTTGCTCGCTATAATGTGATACACGATAGCTAGGCAAGGCCATTTCCACCGGAATCATAGCTTCGGATCCGTATGTGAGTGCAAACGGAGTTTCCCCGGTTGGTCCTCAGACAGTGGTTCTGACCGCCCAAAAAGCTGATGGTAGCTCTTCCGCCCATTTTCCAGCTCGCCCCTCTAAATTTATTTTGAGAGCGTGCAGTACTTGTTTGTTTCCGGCCTCGGCTTGGCCGTTACCCTATGGATAAGCTACAGATGATTGCCAATGTTTGACACCCAAACGAGCACATTCTGCTGTGAATTTGTCTGAGAATTGGGTGCCGTCATCGGAGATAATTGCTCCAAACCGGCACTATACTTGAGAGTGGACGAACTTGATGACATTGGCCTCTGAAATCTTTGCCTGGGGATTTGCTTCAATCCACTTAGTAAAGTAGTCTATGGTGACCACTGCATATTTGTACTTGCTTTGTGCTAGCGGGAATGGGCCGATCAGATCGATTCCCCACATATCGAAGGGCCAGGCCATAACGACTGGAGTCTGTGCCGTGGATGGAAGCCTTGGTATGTCCGCATATCTCTGGCACTTGTCACATTCGCGGACATATTTCTCTATATCCCTTCTGAGGGTTATCTAGTAGTATCCTGCTCGCAGGACCCTCTCTGCCAGAGCTCTTGTGCCCGGATGACCACCACATTCTCCCTCATGTACCTCATACAGAACGCCCTCAGTTAACTCTGGGGGTACGCAGCGAAGCATAGGTCTGACCTTAGATCGCTTATATAGGATTCCCCCTACTACCGAGTAATGGCAGGCTTGACTCCGGACTGTTGTAGCCTTGACCTTGTCTGCGGGCAAAATTCCCTGCTCGATGTAGTCTTTGTAGTCGTCAATCCAACTTCTGGTCGATGGCTCGATCTCCATGACTACTGGCCTATCAATGGCTGGAATTTCCAAGTGCTCGATCATTACTGAGGGATTTAACAATGCTAGGTTTGCCTTAGCGATCTTGGACAGGTAATCTGCTCGCATGTTGTCAGCTCGATCAATTCTGATGATCTCCCAAAACTTGAATTCTTTAAGATTTCTTTGACAAGCTCGCAGTATTTGACCAGGGTAGGGTGATGCACCATATATTCCCCCTGGACTTGGTTCACTACTAGCTATGAATCCGAGTACATTGTGACTGCTTCTACGCCCATGTCTGCTGCGAACTCGAGACCAGCGATCATCGCTTCGTACTCGGCAACGTTATTTGAGGCGGGGAACTTGAACTGAAGTGCTTGCTCAAACTCTGTGATTTCGTCGGGAGCTATGAGAAGGATGCCAGCTCCACTCTCGACTTTGCTCGCTGCCTCATCCACATAAAGATCCCAACAATAGGCTGGCCGAGGTTGTGGTAGCTTCCTTTGCTCGGGCTCTGTCGGCTACTGGGCCTCAGGATCCTCCTGTTGAGTGAAGCTTGTTTCAACCAAAAAATCAGCTAGGGCCTGAGCTTTGATTGCTCGCCTGGGCAAGTAATCTATGTGGAACTCTGTGAGCTCGATTGACCAGTTGAGTAGTCTGCCTGATGTGTCAGGCTTTTGGAGGACTTTGCACAGTGGTGCATCCGTGTATACTATGATTACATGTACAGAAAAATAAGCCCTTAATTTTCGGGCAGCTATGACAAGCGAGTAAGCTAATTTTTCTACATTAAAATAACGACCCTCAACAGGACTGAGGGCCTTTGATACATAGTACACATGTTTTTTAATATCTTGCTCCTCACTAACTAAAACGGCGGCCACGGCCTGGTCCGTGGCTGCTAAATACACATTAAAGGCTCACCGGGCACGGGGCTACTGAGGAAAGGTGGTTTGCCAAGATATTCCCTGAGCTTCTTGGGGGCTTTGGCACAGTCTACATTGTGGGTCCCAATGGGCATAATAATAAGCTAGAAGGGGGGGGGGTTGAATAGCTTATTAATCACTTAAAACTTTTTGGTAAATACTTTGAAAGATACTTGCAATCTATCGAAAAGATTCAAGTAGCGGAATACCTTCAAGGTAGTTGTTTCAGGTCTGCCGATAAGGACTACCAGTAGACCTTTTACAAGTTACTTAAGTTCTGCTGTAAATGGATAAAGATAATCAAAGTATTTATGCAGTTCAGATATCAGACAAACAGTAAGGAATGACACAAGTATTTTGGGATGGTTCACACTATAATGAGTGCTACGTCCACCACCAAGGCAGTCAACCTTGGATTTAAATTGTGCACTATGTTTTCCACTAGATCAATTACAAGGAATATCCCTAATGAATCGTGTACAAAATATTGACTTGTGTTTGGGGTCTAGGGAATTAAATATCTGTAAAAACAGGATATTTAATTCGTGCAGAAGTATAGTTAATGAAAGTAAACAACAAGAAGATAAAACAATAAGTGTTGATGAGCAGCTTCTTGTTGTTGATGAGGACTTCTAGATCTGTAGAGGATCTCTTGATTGCACTGAGTTGAAAGACTTGGAGTTTATGAAGTTTCAGAGCAATCCTTTAAGTGTTCGATTGATTCAGTACAGTGCTATTTCTCCAGTCTTCAATGACAGCATTTATAGCATGTGCACTTCAAAAGATCCGTTGGAGAAGACGAATACTTCAACAGCTCTTTTCATCAATGCATTAAATGCATGGGGCTGTCAGTCAAGGATTTTCGTCTTCACACAAGTCTAGAGCAGGTAATGATTTCTGAGATCTTCAAAAGGTGGGCGATTTAGGTGTCAGATCTGAGAGTTGTAGCAGAAAGTAGGAGGCGATACCGCTTTTTCCTCGCTTTCATCACAGGGCGAAAAGTCTTCCCTTCTGCTTTTCGGAAAGTTGCTTTCGGCGGCTTGATATGTCAGGGAATGTCTTGGATTAATTCAAATAATGATTAGAATAGATTGAATTAATCCAGTGAGTCATTGCTGGACAGGACACGTCACAAGATACTAGATGGACACATGGTCTGCCGTTCTTTGAGCTTTGAGCAGGTCTTCCGATGAAGCTTGAGGAGAGGTCTTCTGCTGAACCTGTAAAGTCCTATAAAAACTATACTAGGCAAAGTTCTATACACAGTTGCCACGCTAATCGATACGCAGCCCGATTAGCCACTGAAGTATAAAACTAATGTAATGAATTGAACAGATATAAATTTTACATAAGAATCAACATACATTCCACTAAAAACACTTGTTGCTGCGCAAGACCTTGAAGAAAGGGAGACACTTTTCCGCTGACCGGGAGATGAAGCGACCAAGGGCAATGACCCTGCCGTTTAACAGCTGGATGTGTTTGATGCAGTAGGGCTGCTCCATGTCGAGTATGGCTTGTATCTTCTCTGGGTTAGCCTCTATACCGCGCTGGTTGACCATGAACCCGAGGAACTTTCCTACTCTGACCCCAAAGGCGCACTTACTCGGGTTCAGCTTCATGTTATGTTTGCGCATGCAGATTGGCAAACGTTTCCGCCAGGTCAAGAGTGTGGTCGCGGCCCTTTGTCTTGATGACCATGTCATCTATGTATGCCTCAATGTTTCTGCCGAGCTGAGAGCCGAAGACTTTGTTGACCATGCGTTGGTAAGTGGCCCTCGCATTTTTCAGCCCGAAGGGCATCATCTTGTAGCAATAGAGGCCCCCAGCTGCCCGGAAGGCTGTCTTCGCCTTGTCTTGTTCGTTCATTCTGACCTAGTGGTACCCTGAGTATGCATCCAGGAAACTGAGCATTTCAAACCCGGCTATGGAGTCTACGAAAACATCTATGCGGGGAAACGGGTAGCAGTATTTCGGGCAGTCTTTGTTGAGGCTTGTGAAGTCAACACACATTCGCCATTTGTCATTGGCCTTCTTGACCATTACCACATTTGCCAACCAGGTCGGATACTGAATCTCCTCGATGATGTTTGCTTTCAGTAGCTTCTGGACCTCTGCTTTGATAGTCGCGTTCTTCTCAGGGGAATATTGCCTTGCCCGCTGCTGGATAGACCGAAAAGTAGGATCGACGTTTAGGTCGTGGCGCGCAATACTCTCCCTGATACCCTGCATGTCCTCGACTGTCCAGGCGAACACATCCAGACTGTTTTTCAGCAGCTCAATCAATCTTTCCCGAGCTTCAGGAGGCATGGCCTTCGCGATTTTGATTTTTTGCTCGAGGTAGGCTGGATTGATAACTACCTCTTCC
The DNA here is from genome assembly GCA_013146195.2 of Codonopsis lanceolata. Classification (NCBI taxonomy): domain Eukaryota; kingdom Viridiplantae; phylum Streptophyta; class Magnoliopsida; order Asterales; family Campanulaceae; genus Codonopsis; species Codonopsis lanceolata. The sequence continues at coordinate 136,568,513 of CM028377.1, read as the reverse complement.
AGCTCGCCCTCTGGTTGAATATTCAGCTCATTGCGGACTTGCAGAGTGTCCATCTCAATGTCTTGTGACTCAGGGCACTTAGCCTTACGCCTGGAAGGCTCTGGTACCGGGGCTTGCTCGGGGACCTCTTTTTCCATGGGATCAGCGGCTTCAGAAGTTTCCCCGAGCTCGATGTTGTTTATGGGGACAGAGGCTGAAGTGTGGGAACTGGTCGCCTGATGCGCTCGCCCGCGCTTGGGTAGTGCGGCGCATGGATGCGGGACACCACTGCTCTCATTCCATTCTTCCTTGTTTAGGGGAAAACGAAATTAAAAGTGCGAGAGGAGTGCTGTCTAAAATAGCGCGTTGGAATACGCCTCGGTTGACTTTAGTGGATTTTTGGTCCAATATGGGAGCTTTGGGTTTCCTGCATCAAGTTATCCCTTGTTTAGGAGATACCAGGATATAGGAATACATCACCCTTTCATTAACATTCTCCCTTTTTTAGGGGAAAACGGAAAAGTGCAAAAAAGGATGTTGCGAGGCCCCACTATGGATTTTATGAAAATAGCCTTATGGCCTATTTCGGATCATTATGGGTGCTTTGGGTTTCCTGCATCAAGTTATCCCTTGTTTAGGGGATACCAGGATATAAGAATGCATCACTCTGGCCGAAAATCCTCTCTTTAAGATTTCTCTCTAAGAAACCCTATAGCAAAACCCTACTTTCATTGCCGGCAACAGTTTCATGGCTTCGGCTCCGGCCGAAGCTGCCCCGCCGGATGTTCCTCCGATCTCGTCTTCTCCTTCATCCAAGAAATCATTCTCAGATCTATTTACATCTCCTTTATCTTCACTTGAAATCCCTACCATCCCAGCCTCTTCATACAAGGGTGAGCCGGCTTTATGTCTTTCTCCAGATCTCGTTTCTACTCTTGCTAAACCCTTCCATCTCACGTTGGTTGGGAAGTTTTCCCATGGGCGACCATCAATGGAATCACTTCGCAAGGAATTTCTTTCCATCGGCCTTAAAGCAGCCGTTTCTCCCGGACATCTTAATAAGAGTAACTCATGAAGCTGATTATCAGAGATTTTGGATCAAGGACCAGTGGTACTTAGGTGCTTTCCCCATGCGAGTCTTCAAATGGACTCCAGATTTCCGGCCTGACGTTGAAAGCCCAATAGTTCCCGTTTGGTTTAACCTTCCCAACCTTCCTCTCCATCTCTTTCATAGGCAGACGCTGTTTTCCATTGTTGCTTTGATTGGCAGACCCCTCACCATTGATGGACCTACGACGAATTTATCCCGTCCAAGCGTGGCTCGGATCTGTATTGAAGTTGATTTAACTAAACCAATTCCTAAAAGATTTTGGATAAACAATGACAATTCTATGGGCGGTTTCTAGCAGAAGATCGAGGCTGAACGTCTCCCTTTATATTGCTCGTATTGTCACCGCCAAGGTCATAACGACGATGCTTGTAAAACCTACGCTAATAAGATGGCTTCGGAAGAAGATCGACAGTTGCACGAAAAAGAGACCACAACTAATAAACCAAAACCCAATATTGTTTCGAGGTGGACACCTAAAAAGACAACTTCTGCTAATCCAGTTTCTGATTCAGGAGATGCCCCAGTCCCTCCTTCGAATGTCACTGCTGTGAATAGATCTGATCCGTCACCTTCAAATAGTGATAATTCTCAAGTTCATGCAGTGGATGTTTCAAAGAATAACGTCACGTCGAACTTGAATTCTAGCCCCCTCCCTACTGTCAGCTCTTCCCCTATTGCTTCTAGTCCAATTGTGCATGCAGACAAACCCCAAGATATTCCTTCTATGCATGGACAAGTCAACATTAATGCAGGTCCTAAAGAGGGGTCGGTAAGAGCTGGTTTAACTGAAGCTATTAATGATATTGATTCAATGATGAATAAGATTCCTTCAGAAGAACACCATATTGATGAAGGCCAAGTTTTACAAGATCCTGTTCCCTCCCCTAATCAATTTGCTGTTTTGGAAGATTTAGATGAGGACCAAACTGTTTTCATTCATGGCATTGCTCCTGCGTCTAAATTTCCTTCCAAAGCTTCTAAGGTCATTCTGCCAAGTGATAGGCAGACCCGTTCCAACTTCCAAGGCTCAGATTAAGCCCCCAGGCGACATACCCAACAAATCCTTCCATGGCTGTTAATCTTTTATTTTGGAACGTGAGGGGTATGGTAATGATCCAACTGTTACTCGTTTAAAAAAACTCATTAAGCTTCATCATATTTCTCTAATTGCTATTTTTGAGCCCATGATTGCTTTAGATAAAGTGCAGCTTATTGCCCGTCGTATTAATTTCAAATTTAGTGCTTCTAATAGTTGCAGCTCCATTTGGATTTTTGTTAAGGCAGCTTTCCGAAGCAAGGTTTTATTTGATTCCATGCAACATCTTACTGTTCAGTTGCAGCATTTTTCTTGGCCATCGGCAGCTTTAGTTACTTGTGTGTATGCTAAATGTTCCTCTAATGAAAGGCATGACCTTTGGGCTGATTTAGTATATCATAGTCGATCCTTCTCTGACACGCCATGGATAGTTGGAGGTGATTTTAATATTGTGTTGTCTCCAGAGGAAAAATCGGGTGGCAATGGTTGGGACAGAATTGGAGCTCTGGATTTTCATGCTTGTATTTCTGCTGCGGGACTTACAGATCAAGGTTATTTAGGTAGCCCTTTCACTTGGTGGAATAAGCGGGATGGCGATGCTCTTATTCATCAGCGTATAGACAGAGTGCTTTGTAACCAAACCTGGCAAAATCAGTTTGCTCGTACTACAGTTTCTCATTTAAACAGAACTTGCTTGGACCACATTCCGTTTTTGGTTAATATTATTCGGGAGGAAGTGCAAACAAAATCTACTTTTCATTTTCTTAATATTTGGACTAAACATTCTTCCTTTTCAGCCATTGTTCGAGATGCTTGGAATATTGTTGTGCCATGTCGTCCCATGGTTGCCTTTTCCATGAAGAAGAACACTCGCAAAGCCATTAATGTCTGGAATAAAACTACTTTTGGGAATGTTTTTCAGAATATTAAAAATGCGGAAGGAGAAGTCCAAGCCTTGGAAATTCTTTATGAAGAAAAGAGTACCCCGGAAAATAGATCCTCTCTTCATTGTGCCCAAGCTAATCTTTTACACTCTCTTAAGTTGGAAGAAGATTACTGGAAACAAAAGGCTCAGATTAAATGGCTGCAGGAGGGTGAAGGGAACACCAAGTTATTTCATGCGTCTGTCAAACAAACTCGTTCTAAGTTTCACATTCACAGAATTGTAGCCCCTGATGGTAGAGTTCTTACTGATGACATTTCCATTAAGCAAGTTGCTGTCAATTATTTTCAGGCCCAATTGAGTGCGGAATCAATTTCGGAGAATGATTTAATTGATCACATCCCTGCTCTAGTTTCTTCTGATATGAATATTAATCTCCGATCCCCTCCTTCTTTTGAGGAAGTTTATGCGGCAGTTAAAGCTCTAAATGGGGATAGTGCAGCTGGTCCAGATGGCTTTTCGGGTCAATTTTATGTGAGTTGCTGGGATATTATTGGGGAAGATTTTTTCCAGGCTGTTCTTGAATTTTTTGCGGGGTTTCAACTTCCTCGTTCCTGGTCGAGCACTTTAATTATCTCCATTCCTAAGAATGATTCTCCTTACTCTTTTCAAGATTTTCATCTCATCAGCTTATGCAACTTTTGTAATAAAGTCATTTCGAAAATCCTTTCTAGTTGTCTTGCGAAGATTCTGCCTTCTTTCATTTCTGATAATCAAAGCGGTTTTGTTAAAGGTAGGGAGATTCATGATAATATTGTGTTAGCTCAAGAGTTGATGACTTCAATGAAGAAAAAAGTTTATGGATCGAATATAGCCATTAAACTGGATATGGCGAAGGCTTTCGACAGAGTTTCATGGTTTTTTCTTATTAAAGTTCTTCGCAAATTTGGGTTTGATGAGATCTTTATTGACCAAGTTTGGCGGCTTGTTTCTGATAACTGGTTTTCAGTCATGATTAATGGGGAATCTCATGGTTTTTTCCACTCTACTAGAGGTTTAAGACAAGGTGACCCTCTCTCTCCTAGCCTTTTCATTATTTCGGCAGAAGTTCTAAGTCGTGCTCTGAATGCTCTTCACCAATCTTTTAGACATTGCAGTTTTTCAACTTCTAGTGGTTGTCCTATTATTTCACATCTTTCCTTCGCTGATGATATTCTAATCTTTTGCAACGGTGCTGGGCCTTCGTTAAATAAGCATCGATCCATTCTGTCCCTTTATGAAGACTGTTCAGGACAAAAAATTAATACTTCCAAGAGCTGCTTTGTTTCCAGTCCTGATCTTCCAACTAGTCGTAAATCTTCTATAGCTTGCAGGTTGGGTTACAATTGGAAACCATTCCCTCTTACTTATTTGGGATGTCCGCTTTATGTCGGAAAGTGTTTAAAAAAATATTTCGATCCCATTCTAATTAAGATTCGAAACAGAATCAGTAGTTGGCTGGGCAATCTCCTTTCGGCTGCTGCTCGCATCATCTTAATCAACCATGTCCTTCACTCTATGGTTATATATCAGTTTGCTGCTTTAAATCCTCCGGCTGGGGTCGTCAAACAGATTGAATCCTTGTTCTCTAATTTCTTTTGGGGGCAAATTGAGAATAAAAGGAAAACTCATTGGATTGCTTGGGCTTCTTGCTGCACGCCAATTATGGAAGGAGGATTGGGAATCAGGTCTTTATCGGAAATTATCAAGGCCTACTCCCTTAATCTTTGGTGGAAATTTCGGGCAAAAGATAATCTTTGGTCTCGCTTTCTTCAAGCGAAATATTGCTCTCGTTTTCATCCTTGTGCTGCTCCGTCTCAGGGATCTCATGTTTGGCAGCGAATGGCTAGCATCCGTTCTATTGCAGGTCAGTTCATTAGCTGGAAGGTTGGTCTCGGCAAGTGTTCTATTGCAGGTTTCTCGTTAGCTTCTAAATGTGCTTGTTGCCCTTCTGGCTATGCAGAAACTTTCTCTCATGTTTTTCTTACCAGCCCTACTGCTTTAGAAGTTTGGAGTTTCTTTAGTACTGCTTGTGGCATCAATACTCATTCGCACTCTATTCCTCAAGCATGCTTTTCTTGGTGGTTGTTTGCTAAGGCTAATGCTTTTTATTTTCTTTTGCCTTCTCTAATCCTCTGGCATCTTTGGAAACATCGTAATGGTGCTCTTTTTGAGAACTCTATCCTCCCGGCATCCAAAGTCATTAAGCTCATCAAACAAGATCTTTACTCGCATCTTAAGGCTGCCAATTGTATTTCTTGCTCTCCAAGGACTTTATTTTTGTTTTAATGGCTTTTTATTTTATTTCTTGGTTAGGAGAGTTAGCTCTTATTTGTTTGGCTCTAAGCTTTTTCTTTTCCAGGTTCAGGCTCCTTAGTCCTCCCATTTATAAGGGCAAGGCTGGTTGTCCCCCTCAAATTTGTAATTTTTTCTTAATATTAATAAATTCTCGCAGGGTTTTGCCCCTGTTTTTCTAAAAAAAAAAAAAAAGGAATGCATCACTCTTTCATTTTCATTCTCCCTTTTTTAGGGAAAAACGGAAAAGTGCAAGAAATGAGTGTTGCGACGCCCCACTGGATCCAAAATGTTTTATAGAGTCGCCATCTTTATTTTAAGGTAAAAATAAAGCAAAACCAAAAGAAAAGAAAAACCAGAGAACGCAAAACGGGTTCGGAGGCTAAGTTATGAATTGGGAAGGTGCTAGACACCCAACTCGTCATTTCGGTCTCAAAAGCGGTTTTTGGCTAAAGTATGCTTTTTGTTATATTTATTTAGCAAATAAACAAAGCATTTAAAGACAGCAAATAAAAGAAAATACATCTGCAGCTATATTATTTATGGACTTGCAGCCGTCTCCTTACAATAATTACATATATATTTAAAAATATTTGGCCATTATAACGGCTCTTTTACATAGTATTTCCTAACTAAATCCAGGCAGCACAACGGCTCATATTTTTTACATTGGGTCGGATTTAAAGAATAACTTTTATAAAAATAACGCCCTTAAAAGCTATTACCTTTTAGAGCGGAGGGTGCTCGCTCTGTCCTTCTCGAGAGAGGGAGACTTTTTGTGATGCTGCTGTTGTGGTTTGGGCAGAGTAACGGCTTATTTTCGGTGGTTTTGGCTTGCTTACTCAAGCAGGGTAACGGCTTATTTTTGGTGGGTTTGGCCTATTTATTTGGGCGGAGTAACGACTTACTTTTGTTGGTTTTAGCCTATTTACTCGGGCAAAGTAACGATTTACTTTATGGTTTTTGGGTCGGGGAAATAAGGTGGATACCTAACTAAAGGGCTAGGGATCACTTTAAACGGTTGGTTTTTGGTTTGGCGGAGTTTTGGCAGGGTTTAGAGGCTTTATAGAAGGATCACTCCCTATCTCACTTCACTCTCAATTTTCTCAGCGTTAAGACAACGCAGAGAAATTTTATCGACGTTTTCTCTCTTGGTTTCTTCCGGGCTTCTGAAAGTGAGCCCCAAGCTCTGTGTTTATAGCCTGGAAAGGGGACTCATCGGGGATTAAAAATCCTCTCTGCGTGCTCAAATTTTTTGTACACCGCGCTTCGGGAGTTGCACAATGCGTTAACTAGGAGGCCTCATGTAGCACCTTGGGCGCGGCCATAAGGTCCCTTGGGCGCCGCGCCAAGGCCCCCTTATGGCAGCGCTAAGGCACTATTCTCCTTTCAAATTTTGCACTTTTATCCCTCGCATTTTACTGTTTCGCGCATCCTGCTTTGCCTTTCGCATTTTTAACTCCTGTAACTTGACATTTGTTAAGTTTAAACAGTTCTTGATATCACATGCCAAAGTTACATACCAGGGGTATGAAATTGGGGTGTCTACAGAGCCCCTCAACGATGGAGTCTACGGGTAACCCGAGGCTTACTGAGTAGACGAACATCATTGATAAACAATAGACTCTCCAATTTCGTGCAATTAAAATAGGAGAGGAATGCAACATGTAACAGTTATAATGCAACAATTTATAATGCTAACCAAACTCCATAGCCTATACATATTTAGTCAGTTATAGCAGGTTATCGTAGTTTTTAAGCAGCTATGCAATGAAATGCTCTAATGGTCGGACCTACTAGTGTAGGCTACCTACGTATCCCTTAATAAAAGAACTCAGACCAAAACGTAGTTCAGGCCAAAACCTAAACTATCACTCATCCAACGGTCGTGCCTACCGAAATAGGCTGCCTACGTATCCTTATACAAGGAATCAGATCGAAACATAGTCCACTCTGCCGGGGATCAAATGCTGCGGTGCGAGTGTTGCGGTGCAAGTGCTGCAATGCTATCAAACAAGTGTTGCAAAGCTTATCAAATGAGTGCCACAAAGGTAATTATCAAGTGCTGCGATGGTCGTGTCTACCGAAATAGACTGCCTACATATCCTTAGCCAAGGAATCAGACCAATCGTAGTTCGTCTGCCGGGGATCAAATGCTGCGGTGCGAGTGCTGTGGTGCAAGTGCTGCAATGCTATCAAACAAGTGCTGCAAAACTTATCAAATGAGTGCCACAAAGGTAATTATCAAGTGCTACGATGGTCGTGTCTACCGAAATAAACTGCCTACGTATCCTTAGCCAATGAATCAAACCAATCGTAGTTCGTCTGCTGCTGTGCGGCATGAAATGTGTCCTCAGGAACGCTGCCTTCGTCGGAGAACAAAACCTTTCCCTCTGATTCGGGGTTGCGTGCCCCTTAAAGGAAAGTTTTCCAACACAGCTATTGATGTCTGAAATTCAATGTCCCCTCAGGAACACAGCCTTCGTCGGAGAAAAAAGCCTTTCCCTTGCCCCGGGGTTGCCTGCCCCTTTAGGAAAGTCTTCCAAACATCACACAAATGCACAGAAAAGGAAAATACCTTCCTTTCCTTACCCTTGTCGTGCCCTTGCGGCAAATTGCCGCTGCTGCTGCTTTGCTGCTCTTGCTATTTTATGCTGCTCTTGCTGGGGATTTTTCTTTTGCCGCAGTTCTAGCTTTTGCTGGAAATCCTTTCCCCATTTTCCGCTACATTTTTGGCTTTAGCTGGAAAATCTTTCTTTATGTTGTTGCATTTGTCCTTTTGCTGCTCTTTCTAACCTTGGTTAAAAATTTTCTTTCCTTTGCTGCCGCATCTTCTGGTTCCAGCTGAAATTTCCTTTCCTTTTCTTCTTGCTGCTGTATTTTTTTCTTTTTTTGCTGCATTTTCTAGCTTCAGTCGAAAATTTCTTCTTTTTGCCGCCGCATTTTCTTTTGTTGCATGCACTTATACATTTTTTTTTATTTTTCTTTTCTTTTACATGCATTTTCCCTCTCTCTTTTTTCTCTTTTTTTCCTTTTTTCTCGCATGCTTGCCTTTTTTTTAATTTCTTTTTTTCTTCCTTTATTTCTTTATTTCTTTTTTATTTCTCTTTTATTTCTTTTTTTTAACCTTTGCCGCCTGAACTTCCTGGCTTTTTTTCTTATTTTGCGGCTGATCTGCTGGGGATATCACTTTTCCCTTGCCTTTGGATGGATGGCCGTCGAATTTGGTTAACAAAATTACTTTTGTTAACTTTTCATTAAGCTTTAGGGGCCATTTTGCAACTTTTGGAGCCTGGAGACATAAGTGTCGCAGCTTCAAACTTTGGAGGGGGAAAAAGGAAAAATCCTTTTTCCTCCCATTATTAGGACGGGAGAGCGGGAGTGAAGCTCACTGCTTCACTTCTTCTTCTTCTTCTTTTCTGTTTCTCTCTACGACGTCATTGTTGCTCAATTTCATTTTTCTTCCATTCTTGCTCATTTTTCTCATTTTTCTTCCGCCAACTTAAGTGTTTTCTCTAGCAGATGACTTCTTCATCGCGATCCAGGCAGGGGAAAGCTCCCATGCACCCAGAATCTGGCGAAAGGAGGAAGGAATCTCCTCCTTTGATCAAGAATAAAATTAAATATCTCTATTCTAAGGATGACTGGGGCAATATCCTATGCGATCGGGACACCCATGTGTCCAATCTTCCAAGCACTTCTGTAAGTTTCTTTCTTTCTAGATATGCTTGAATATACTTCAGATCTGCTAGATTTTAGCATTGCTTTGCGCTTTTGGAGCATTCCTGACTCTGTTAATAATGCTTATGCATGCAATATTTATGCTAAAATGATGCAATTAAGTAATGATGCGTGAAATTTATACAATTTATTTTTGCGATGCATAATTGAACTAGTGGTCACTATTTGACCCTACTATGCATGATTTATACTATAAATGCAATTGGGTTTATATGATGCTTGTTTTAGGCTAAAACATATTTTTATATGCTATATGCTCATGAAAGGGACTTTTCGGAATATAATGCAATTTTTTTCTGGACATATTTTCGGGCACATTTTTCGGATGAATGCAGGACAAAACAAATATATTTTATGCCCTAAAATTCATTTCTCATGTATGCTTATGCTGCAGGGACATAGTAAATGTCATGGGAATATCTTCTTTTCATGATTGGTAGCATTTTATTCTCTTTTTAGTGCAACTGTAATGCAGCTTTTTGGTCAATAAATGCGAACGATGGATGCATATATTTTTTTACTTGATGCAAATGCAATGTGGAAAAATTATGGGATGCTTACTAATATGATGCATGAGCATTTTTTTTTATTTTATTATGCATGCAAAAATGCAAGAATGCAGTAGATACCTTTTAAATGCAAAATACACACATTTTATGATGCCTAAAATACAAAAAATACACATTTGGATGCAAAAAGATGCATATACCCCTTCTTCTTCTTTTTTAATGCATACGAGAATGCAAAAAAAAAAATGCAGCATATACTCTTAAATGCAAAATATATATTTTTTTAATGCCTAAAATGCTAGAATACATATTTAGATGCACAAAATGCATTTTTTTCATTTTTTTTTATGTATGTATGTATGCATGCGAGAATGCAAAAAAGAATGCAGCATATACTCTTAAATGCAAAATATATTATTATATATTATTATATATTTTTTTATTTTTTTATTATTTTTCTTTTATATGCAAAAATGATGTTTTTATTATGAAATGCATCACATGAAATAGAATGCTGCAACTTTAAGATTTACCAAATACAATGCATGCAACATGTTTATTATTTATCATTTCTTATTCATATTCATTCATTATTATTATTATTATTCTTTTTTTTATTTTGTGAGGAAAATAAAGATAGTAGACTTACCTCTTCCTTCCCTTTCTTTTTTAGTTCCGCAGGCCGTTTCAGAGGGTTCGAGCCACTTGTTCCAATGTGATGGATATTTATCGCATGTTGCTTGAGGCGACACAAGTCTTAGTGGAGGGCTTTGGTTTCAGTGCCTTCCTACATGCCTTTCGCCCCTTTACGAGTTATCTGCCGATCTTTGATGCGCTTCGGGATTATTGGTGGGACACCACCCATACTTTTCATTTCAGCTGGGGGGAGGCGACCATGACTCCTTGCGATTTTTCTGCTATCACCGGCCTCTCTACCAGCATTGGTTAGACTTTGGCTCCTGATTATACTCTCCATCGACGTCTTGAGGAGGTGGAGGACCTTCTGGGTTTCGAGCCAGAATTCAAATCGGCGGATGAGATTTTTATTAGCAGCGTACGAAGATGGTTTCTAAGCAATATCGGGCGGGTCCCAGAAAATGACCCCGCAGCCGTGGCTCGCGTTGCTAGAGCGTTCTTATTTTTCTTTCTTGGCACGTCACTTTTTGCCAACTCTTCTACCACCCTGAGGGTTTCTGTCCTTGCCTGCTTGGCAGATTTTGAGCAGATTCGTGCTTATGATTGGGGGCAGGCAGGCCTGGCCGAACTTTATGCTTCCATGGACAGGGCTTGCCAGAATGACTCGCCGACTTTGAATGGATTTGCCCCGGCGTGGGAGGTATATGTCTTTTCCTGCTTTTGCTACTTCTTCTTTTCTCTTTTTTTTAAAAATTATTTTTTGCAGGATACATTTTTTTTATTGCTGGTAAAATTTCTTTCTTTTTTTTTTCTTTTTGCAGGTCTGGGCCTTTTCGTTCTTTCATTTCACGTCGGGTCGTCTTCATCAGCGTGTCCACCAGCCACCTTATCTGCTTGAGTTCACTGATGAGAATAGAGTTTGGCCGGACCAGGACGGCGGTTGTTCAAAGAAAGAACGGGTGCAGGAGCAGATTGCTAGCTCGAGTACGGGTACAGTGCACTTCCTTCCTTGGGAGGGCCTGGAGGGGCATTATGTTGTTCCTTTGGGACTGAGCCGCTGCCGGATACTGATGGTATCTATTATGGTGGACTCTTTATATATGGGCGAGCGGGTCAACCGCCAGCATTATTCGATTTTGGTGCCTTCAGTGGTGCCTCATAGGCCTCCTTTTTGGGTGATAGAGCCCGACCATTTGTCGAACAGGTATCAGTACATGTCGAAATTCCTTATGCCACCGATTGATTTTCCGGTTATGGCATATGAGGATTTCTTGCGAACAGTGCTTCATCCTCCTTTTCCTGCTCCTATTGTGCCCAGACGGGCTTCTGATGCCTTTGCCAGGCCAAGGCCTTCCATCCCATCTCTCGACGAGAATCTGGAGTTTGCTGAGCCTGATGACGTCTTCTCTACCTTTCAGCATCATTGGGGCGGCCATGTGGTAGAGGAAATGCTTCTAGATGTCGAGATTCATGAGGAGCATCGGGTTCCGGAGTAGGCCCGTTCGGTAGACACATTTACCTTTGCATTTCTTTCTCTTTTTTTTTCTTTTATCATGCACATATATTTTTTATTTTTCTCCTTTTTATGCATTTTTTTAGACTAATATATTTTCTTTTTGCTGTCTCACTTTTTTTTTCTCAGGTGAATGTGTTCACTTACAAGAGGCTTCTGCGGGGCTTTTTCAGCATTAACAAGCTTTATCAAAAGCTTGTTGACAAATTTTCCTGCAGGGGGAATGACGCAGTTCGGCAAACCAGGTGCCAGGATGGTGATGACGATGATGCGGATGCCGGGTCGAGCCGCGCTCGGAGCAGAGGTCGAGCATACAGAGTTGGTGGCACAGAGGGCCCTTGGGTCATGGGTGGTGGTCTTGATAGGAGTCAGTCGTCCCGAGCACATTAGTCTTGGATACCTGCGCTTATTAGTTTCCTTTTTCTTTTTCTTTTTTCGTACTAAAACCTGTACAAACATTTATTATACAATGCAATATAATTTTATATGATGCAAAATATTAAAAATGCAGACTCAAAACACATGCGTAAAATAAAGCTATACCAATATCTAAGGGTAACGGCACGCTGTTTTTTTTTTAATTTAGAAAAGGGTTTTATAGGAATACACCTTTGGGCTCGAGCGGGATTTTCTAGTGATACACGGGGAGGAAAAGGCAGTCGCCTTCTCCTGTTTCCTGGCCATATAATTTCCGCTGAGCTAGTGTTCGTAGCCTTTCCTTCTTTCTCTGTGATCAAACATAAATAATAGAGATCTGTTGAAGCTGAAAACCGGGATACCGGGCAGTTTCAAGGGAACAGTGGCAGCAACCTGGCGCAACCAAACAAGGGCTTTGGCGCGGCACTAGAGAGGGCATATGGCAACGCCCAGAGTTCTTCCTGTGCAATCCCTGTTTAGCATTGTTCGCGTACTGTGCTCAGAAATCGTCTGTTTCTTGGATTTTTAGTATAAAAGGCGGACGGGGGATTGCTTGTTTCTTCACAGACTCATCTGCCTCTTTCTCACAAACTTCTAGCCTTGCTATTGCTCAGCCATTGCCATCTTTATCGGATAATCCTTTGCATTTCTTCTTTAAAATGGCTGCACGAATTCACACCGCGCTAGAGATAGAAATTTATGAGAATGCTTTGGATTTTTGGATTCTCTCCTTGCGCTCAGACGAGCGTGATTGGTTCGATCATATCTTTGGATACAGGTGCCTGCTATCCTGGAGGAATATTATCATTAATTGGGACATGCTGAGGGGAGCCTCCAGGTTTTGGTCTCCTCAAGACCACCTCTTTAACTTCGGTATGAACGAGATGTGCCCCACTTATGAAGAGTTCTGTGCAATGTTGGGGGTGGCACCTTCTCGTCTGATTGTCGTGCCTTCTCACCGGAGGCGTCCGTATATGGCCATTAGGGAGCTGTTTCGCACCACTCGCCTCGCTACTCCAGGTTTTTATGATGGAGTAACTTTTGATTTGACTGTCCTTCCTGGAGCCTTTACAGAATTCAGGGAGGATGACATAGATTACTTGAGGCGTCGGTTGTCTCCGCTTTTCCTTTGCCTGGTAGGGAGGTATTTGATGGTGGGCCAACCCGGATTTATCGATGTGCGGGTCGTTGACCTAGCATTGCAGGCACGGGATCGCCGGCTGAACATTATTCCGGTGATTCTGGCGGAGACTCTAGCGGGCCTGGATGCTTTTGCAGGCGGTGATGAATTATTCCCTACCGGCAGCCCCATTTTGCTCCACATGTGGCTGGAGGAGCACTTTCTTTGGGTGATGGCCCCTGTACCGCATGGAGCACTGTATGACCCAGGGCTTTATGGCCTTCGTGGTCACTTTCCTCAGACCAACTATTCAGAGTATGATTGGGCTGAGAACTTTTTTCGCAGGGGCTCCATGGACATAGTCTGGGTGATCCACCACTGGCAGATCCGGCGTTTCATCATGTATTCCGCAGAATATAATCAAGTTGTCTTGTTGGGCGTCGAGCGGACTTCTTTTTATAGAGCAGACATGATATTACACCAGTTCGGGAGAGAGCAACTTATCCCTGACCCAACCCGTCCTGTATATCTAGAGGCGGATAATAATGACGAGGACCTGGGTACCACTATCCAGGGAATGTGGCAGCGGGATTTTGATAGGCTGGAGGTGGCCTATTTATTTTCTGATTATATGCTCCTTTCCCACGAATATCTGGCATGGATAATGGTGGCTGCCGAGGGGTCGTCCCGCGTGATCAGGCGTGGACTGAGGAATTTGCTGGGCCGTCATATTGCTAGCGGTATAGATGCTCGCCTAATGGAGATAGGCGAGGACATTGATAGTTCGGGGCTAGTCGTCCCTCAGGCCCTACAAGAGGAATTCAGGCGGGTACATAATCTTGGTGCCCAGACAGCTCCTGGACCAAATACAGCGGGTCCTAGCAATGCGCCCCGCAGGTTAAGCAATGCAAGCAGGCAGCACAACCCTTGGGAACCAGAAGTGGCTGCTCCCCCCCCTCAGACTGGATGGGGCACGACTTTCAGGAATGATGGCAACGAGCTTCCTCGGCTGAGCCACGCAAGCAGGCAGCATAACCCGTGGGAGCCAAAAGAGGCTGTTTCTCCTCCTCAACCTGGGTGGGGCACTGCTTTTAGAAATGATGGGGTCGGTCCAAGTAACACAGCTGCCCAGGAGAATGGGGATGCCGATGATGAAGAAGAGGATACTTCATGGGGCTCCCATGCGGATGAAACTAGAGCTTCTTCTGCGCCTCGCAGGAGGAGTATATGGGCCCGGCTGGGCGGACGCCGCAGACACTGATGGACCACCTTGGGGCTTGAGCTGCAAAAGAAGGGATAGTTTTGGGGGAACAAAGGGGATAGAGGCAATAATAGATATGTACAAGCAGATAATGCACAATCTAAATTTCTTTAGCAATTATTCCTAAGTTGCACCTTAGGACCTGTAATTTTATATTTTAGTGTTTTATTGTGAGCTTCCGTCGTGGTTTTTCTCTTTCTTGTCAATCGAGCCCTTCGCGTGATGAAGACGGGAGATAGAATGCCAAGGATTCAAGTAGTGCCTTCCCTCTCCCTTTTCTCCTGATTTTTTTTATATGCTCTAATTTTTGCCTAGGCCGCCCTTTCGGGTTTTCAACCTAGCGAGCCCTTATTTCTTCTTTTATTGTGTTTTTTTTTATATATATGCTCTAACTTTTGCCTAGGCTGCCCTTTCGGGCTTTCAACCTAGCGAGCTGGAGAGAGAAGTGACCGCTAGATAAATTAGCTCAAGCATAATACCTTTTGAGCTTGTCGAGATTGAAGGGCTGAACAAGGTCTTCTCCTTCTTGGTTTGTGAGAAGTACGACACCTCCTGACCGGATCTCTTTGACAATATACGGTCCCATCCATGGAGATTTCCATTTTCCCCTAGTATCAACATAACTAGGGGGTTTTTCTTGAAGCACGAGATCCCCGACTTGGATGTCGCGGCCTTTGACTTTTTTATTGAAGGCCCGGGCTATGCGCCTTGGATACGCTCGGGTATGCTCCAGGGCTAGTAGGCGTCGTTCGTTGATTAGGGCTAATTCTTCAAATCGCCCTTTGACCCAGTCAATTTCTGCTATGCCAGATTCCATCATCACTCTTAGTGATAGAATTTCAATTTCAATAGGTAGCACTGCCTCCATACCATATGCCAAGGAATAGGGGGTAGCCCCAGTGGGTGTGCGAACTGAGGTGCGGTAGCCCTAGAGGGCTAGCGGTAATTTTTCTGGCCAGTCTCTTCCTGTATCAACCATTTTTCTGATGATGTTTTCGAGCGTTTTGTTGGCTGCTTCAACGGCACCATTGGTTTGCGGCCGGTAGGGGGAGGATTTATGCCTTTGGATCTTGAATTCGTCAAGCAGACGATTCACGTCCCCTTCAAAATGCGTGCCATCCTATTTCAGACACCTTTCGGGCATTATTTTGGTCTGGATGAATTCAGACACCTTTCGGGCATTCAGGATTTTATAGGAATAGTAGATGTCGATTCCTATTTCTAGATTTGGTTGAGCCATCCTCTGATTCTAGTGTACAGTGGCTAAAAGGTCTGCGTACCGATTAGTGTGGCAACTG
Source organism: Codonopsis lanceolata (assembly GCA_013146195.2). Classification (NCBI taxonomy): domain Eukaryota; kingdom Viridiplantae; phylum Streptophyta; class Magnoliopsida; order Asterales; family Campanulaceae; genus Codonopsis; species Codonopsis lanceolata. Next base: position 136,552,675 of record CM028377.1, on the reverse strand, counting down.
TCTTAGAATCAATGTGTATTTAGAACTGTTTAAGTGTTAGTCTAGGCGCGGTTTTCCAAAGCTTCTACAGCAGCCTTAAAGGACCAGCAGACTTTGAAGTCTGCTCAAAGACCGGAAAATCAAATTTGGCCAAATCACAAAATATGACACGTGTACACCTATTTAGATATTTTCGAAAATATCTAGTCATTATGTCTTCATCAGATTTCACTTTCAAGAAGTCAACTCTGCATGCCGACAACCGTCGCTTCTCGAAACCGAAGGCGAAGACATTACCCTGCTTTTGGCTAAGAAGACTTTCCAAGCTGCAGAGCCTGCAATCTGAAACTTTACTCGAATTGGGAATGTCCTCTCTGCTCACTGCATCTCTGATGACTGTGGCTGTTACATCTCCCAAAGCGCCGAATTGCATTCAATGCAAAAGAACGTTAGACACAGTTCACCCTGTCTCAGTCCAACGGTCCAAAGATTTCTTCCTGGTATTTATTCAAGTCTTGAAGATCTGAAGAACAACTCTTGTGCATTAAACTCTCAAGCTTCATCTTCAATACTCAAGCTTTCAAGAGATCAAAGGACAAGGACTAACACTTCACCAAACTTTCTGAAGCTGTAGATCTGCCATCTTAAATTCGTTTTCAGCTTAATTTAGTTTGTCTTTAAACTGTTCTTTAATTCTGCACGTGAAGAGTTAATCATTGATTGTTTCTCTCACCTTTATACACTTGGTTAAAAACTCATTTTGTAAACGATCCATTAGAGATCTAAATCATAAACCTAGTGGAAAAACAAGTGCACTTTTAAAATCCAAAGCTAACCACTTTTGTAGTGGATGTAGTACTATTCACAGTACGAACCACTTCAAATTCCTATGTGCTGTTCGAACTGTTCTTATTACTCTTATTAAGCTGCTTGTGCTTAACTGTTTCAGAATCTGCACTACTTACACAGCAATCTTGATAGTTCAGACTTTGCTTAGTTTCCGCTGCCTTAACATTTCTATTCAAACCTTCCAAGAAATCATTAAGAAGTGTTTAAGAAAAAGTTTTTATAAAACATAACTAGGCTATTCAACCCCCCTTCTAGCCTAGATTGAGCCATTTTGGGACCAACAATTGGTATCAGAGCTGAATTCTTTGAAAAAAATCATTTTTCCAAGCTTAACCTCTTGAGAATAGATCCTATGGCTCACTATATGCTGCCTACTTCAAATACCAGCCATGTCCCAATATTGGACGAAGGCCACTTTGAAGTATGGAAAGATAAAGTTATGAGATATATGAACTCTATTGATAATCGGTTGTGGCAATGTGTTCTAACAGGTCCTTATATTCCAATGAAACCCAACCCATTGCCGAAGTAGCGGTGGTCCTCGAGATACCTAAATCCATGAACGAATGGATAGACGAAGAAAGGAGGCTCGTTGAACTCGACAGCAAGGCTATTCATATCATATCCAGCTCTGTCGACACAAGCACATATCAACAAATCATCAGATGCAAAACTGCCAAGGAAATGTAGGAAGCCTTGGTGGAATATCTTGAAGGAGATCTACCCACCAGAGACAACAGGAAATACAACTACATTCAACAATTCGATTCATTCAGAAAAGATCCTAAGGAGACTCTCCAGCAAGCCTACGACATATTTTGTGAGGTAGTCAACAGTTGCTACTCTTTAGGAAAGGAATATAGTGTTAAAGAGGTAAATATGAGATTTTTAGCTTCTTTAGGAAGTTTGTGGCATGTTAAAACCACAGAATAAAAGAGTCCAAAGACTTGAACTCCATGCACCTCAGAAGTTTGTATGCGAGTCTAACAGTCTATGAGCAAGAATTACTTCAAGCTCAAGAACAGGACAAACATTTTAAACTTCCTTCCTTTTCTGCTATCTCTCAGGAAATTCCTGCCCAAGAAAATAAACCATCTACTTCTTCAAATGAGAATGAAATCCTTTCTGACGAACAATTTGCTATGTTCATTAAGAAATTTCAAAAGTTCTCAAAATTTAACAAAAAGAAGGAAGCAAACCAGCAGACTTTCAGAAAGTCTGCTGAAAACTCACACAACAATGAGTTGGTTTGCTACAATTGCAGGAAGCCTGGTCACTTTGCTTCTAAATGTCCTAAGCCAAAATATGAAGCTTACAAAAAGAGACCATCTAAATCATTTTCTAAACATAGAGGTCTTCTGGCTGAGGACTTAGAAGAAAACCATGTATCCACTTGGTTTGAAACTGATTCTGATGAGGATGATAGTGATGACTCACCTGAGCAGGCACACATTTGCCTCGTTGCTCTAGAGTCACCACCTACCTATGACTCAGATAGTGAAGTTAAATACTCTCCTTTTCAAGCTAACATTGAACAATCTCCTGAAGAGCCTTCAAAAGAAGAAATCCTCAAGGATGCTCAAGACATGCTAGAGGAATTCAATGAATTTAGAAAGGCTTACGTTAAGTTAGCTAAAAGTCATGAGAAGCTGGGAACTGAGAAATCCATGCTGGAAGCCGAGTTAAAAACTCTCCATGGAATCCAGCAGGAAAGTATCAAGTTAAAGGAAGAGAACAAGTTTCTCAATGAAAAGGTTGCTCTGCCTTATTGATCATGCCAAAGAGATATCTGCTGAGAAAGATGAGTTGCAAAAGACTATCAACTCATGGAATAACTCAACGGCAGTCTTTGATCAGATTCTCGAAGATCAGAAGCCCTCAACAGATAAATCTGGGCTAGGTTTCTCTGAAAGTACTTCTGGCACAACCTCTGAACAGGAAAATGAACATTTTACAGTGAATAGTAATGCTCTAGCTCAATATCAGAAACCTAACAAGGGTAAAGAAGGAATTGGTTATACTGCTACTCCTTATAAATACCCTAAGGTTCAAATTATCAAAAACAGTGAAGCTTTGAAAGCAAAACAATCATCTACTGGAGAAAAACCTGCTAAAGGTGGTGCAGACTCTCAACGGCCCTCCACCAAGCATTGCTGAAAACAAAGGCCTGCTTTGTGGCCTACGAAAAGTCTGCTCAAACCTATCAGATTCATCAACAGTACTACAGATGATGCTGCTGCTACACAAAATGTTGATACCAAGCTTAAAGGCAAAATGTATGAGGTATCTAAGTCTACTGCCAGCAAACACTCTTTTGCTAAAGCAAAGACCGTTGTGTACAGACTCAAGAAGCCCCACACAAAGGCCCCTAAGCCTCGCTGTCAACAAGTGCTAAATTCAAAAGTCCGCTTTGTTATGAAAAATGTTCAAAAGACTCACAATACCAAAGATGATCATGTAGACTTTGTAATTTCAATCATCAGACATTTTGCAAATGTTTTGGCCACTTGGTCCATGAATGTCCGCTGAAATCCATCATGAAGCCTCGCTGGATCCCTTATTCCAAAAATCGAGCAAGTATGGGTTCCAAAATACGCTAACCATCTGGACCCATAAGAAAAATAAAAGGGGGACCATGATTTTCTTACCTTTATATCTCGTGTGCTTCATGGTGATTCCAGGGTCGGGGCCGTAAAAGAAAGATGTATGGTATCTAGATAGCGGCCGCCAAGACATATGACCGGAGAATCCCGCTTCTCTAACATCTCGAGCCAGGTAAGGTCCTCCACATCTTTGGAGACAATGTGAAAGGAAGAACAATTGGTTACGGATCCATCATTCGAGGAAATCTTTCCATTGGAAAAGTCTCTCTAGTAGAAGGCACGAAACATAACCTTACGAGTATTTCTCGATTACGTGACAAAGGGCTCATCTGTCAATTCTCTTAAACAGATGTGATATCGAGGATCGGTCACTGCTCAACCTTGGTTACTGGACATAGACAAGGGAATGTCTATGTGATAGATTTGAATGCTTATGGCAAAGCCGCAATCTATGTCTTGTGGCAACTCTCGCCAAGACAAAAGTCGGGTCAGGCATAAAAGACTCAAACCATTTGAACTTCAAATATCTGGCCAAGCTATCCAAAGAAGGTCTAGTTAAAGGATTGCCAAAGGTCTCTGCTGATCATGATCGCGCGTGTAAAGCCTGTCAACTGGGAAAGCTCTCAAAAACGCATTCAAAAGCAAACCAGACTCTCAACGAAGAGACCTCTTCAACTCCTCACATGGATCTCTTCGACCACCACTACTATTAGCTATGGTGGTCACGCAGATACACGCTTGTAGTAGTGGATGATTATACAAGATACACTTGGACAGAGATGATGTCTTCTAAAGACCACACATACGATCTTCTTACAGCTTTGTTCAGAAGACTGCAAACGCAAAAACTTGATGAAATCGCTGACGCTCGATCGACAATGGTACCAGTTCACAACAATGGAATAGCAAAGTACTGTGATGATCACGGCATTGGTCACAACTTCTCTGCTGTAAGGACACCACAGCAAAATGGCGTAGCAGAAAGGAAAAATCGAACACTTATCGAAGCTGCTAAAACTATGCTTGCTGAAGCAAAGTTGCCCAAACACTTCGGGCGTAAGCCGCCAACACCACTTGCCACTCGTATCGATCGTTGATCAACAAATTTCACGGTAAAACACCCTATGAACTTTGGAGAGGTAAAACCCCAAACATTGATTTTTTAAATCTCTTGCAAATGTTTTGTGTCTACAATGGTAATGACTACAGAGGCAAATTTGA
>CM028377.1:136516047-136547923 GCA_013146195.2 Codonopsis lanceolata | reverse complement strand
ATTATTGTTATTTTTAGATAACAATAATCTCTTATAGAGAACTCTATAATCTTACAAATTATTGTTGTTTTTTGGATATGACTACTTGAGAACAATACCGTAGCTCTATCTTTGGGCTGAGGCGATAAGGCGTATTTGAAACACTTCGAACTTCGAACCCTCATGACCAATGCTCAGTGGTGAGCGTTCCCGCAACTAGGTGAACCATAGTGAGAAGCGGAGAAATTGAAGAATTTCAAGCGTGGCGGCGAGAAGATGTTGTTTCTTGACCAGCTTCATTTGGCAGGTTTTACGAAAGACCGTCAAATGTTGGTGAAGATCTTGATTTCCAAGCCGTCGGTGCTTTGGATGCATGGAATCAAGGTGATTTCCTTTGCAAGAACTATGTCTTGAGCGGGTTGGAAGACTTCGTTGTGCGAAGTTTATCGTTTTAAGAAAGCGGCAAAGGAACTATGGAACTCTCTTGACCACAAGTATACCTCAGGAGGATCTTTGGGGCCAAGAAGTTCATAGTTGGAAGATTCTGGACTATAAAATGGCGGATGCTAAATGCGTATGCAGTCAGAATACGAGGAGTGCAGTGCTTTACTACGAAATTGAGGCAGAGGGGATGGAAATTAGTGAAACCTTCAAAGTGGCGCAATTATTGAAAAATTGCCTCCGGCTTGGAAGGATTTCAAAGTTACGAAGCATAAGCGAAAGGGAGATGGTGATTGAGCGACTTGTTGTTAGTCTTCGCATAGAAGAGGACAATAGAGGCAATGATAAGAAAACGGTTACCTCATGGTACATTAAAGCCAATGTTGTGGAGCATGGTCAAAGCTCGAGGAAAGAAATTTGCTAGAGGCTGGTAAGGGGACAAACCTAGGTCCCAAAGGTGGAGTTTCTAAGAAGAAGTTTCATGGAAGCTATAAGCTGGTGGAGGCATGGGTCCGAAGTCCACGGTTTGCAAGAAACCAAAGAGGGGGCGTGAAGCCAATCTTGTGGATGGCATTGCTCGAAGATGTGTCGAGATATTAACCTTTGCGGTGATATCGAGAAGTCAACTTGGTGGGTTCAAACCCAAATCGGTGGTGGATTGATCTGGTGCCACTAGGCACGTCTGCTCCAACAAGGAGATGTTCGGCACCTTTGAAGGCTGCTGGGAGATGGGGAAAAAGATCTACATGGGAATGCGCCACCGATATCAAAGGTCAAGGAAAGTGGTCTTGAAGATGACTTACGGGAAGAAGCCGACTCGACAACGTGCTTCTATGTGCTGAGATTCGGAAGAACTTAGTGTCAGGATCTTTGCTTGTGAAGCATGGCTTAGGTGTTGTTTTAGTCGATGTTGTAACTTTGACTAAAAGTGGAATGTTTGTAGGCAAAGGGTATGTTAATGATGGGTTGTTTAAGCTATCGTAATGGTTGTTAAGCCTAAGAGCATAATAATAAGAACAAATCTTCGTTTACTTGCTTGAGTCTTCAATTTATGGCATGGTAGACTAGGACATGTTAATTATGGTACTTTACGTAGACTAATTAACATGGATTGCATACCAAAATTCCAAATTGATAAAAATCACAAGTGTGAAACTTGTGTAGAAGCAAAGTTAACAAGAGCGTCCTTCCATTCTATTGAAAGAAATAGTGAACCACTTGAATTAATTCACAGCGATGTGTGTGATTTTAAATCAACACAATCACGTGGTGGGAACAAGTACTTCATAACTTTTGTTGATGATAGCACAAGATTTTGTTATGTGTATCTTCTTAAAAGTAAAGATGAAGCAATAGAGAAGTTTATTCTCTACAAAGCGAAGTTGAGAATCAACTTAACAAGAAGATAAGATGTTAAGAAGTGATCGTGGAGGTGAATATGAATCACCATTATTTGAATTTTGCGCTAAGCATGGAATAATTCACGAAACAACGGCACCTTATGCACCTCAGACAAAATGGCATTGCGAGAGCATAAAAATCGAACTCTTAAAGAGATGATGAATGCCATGTTGTTAAGTTACGGATTACCACAGAACATGTGGGGAGAAAATTGTTTTGTCGACTAATTATCTTTTAAATAAGATACCCGTAAGAAGCTTGACAAAAGCCCTTACGAGATGTGGCATGGAAGAGTTCCATCCTACAAATACTTGCGAGTGTGGGGGTGTCTTGCAAAGGTTCTTGTTCCTTTACCTAAAAGGTGAAAGTAGGACCAAAAGCGTTGATTGCATATTCATTGGTTATGCACATAACGCAGTGCTTATCGTTTTCTTGTGCGAGTCTAAAATAGAAGACATACACAAGAATACAATAATGGAATCTCGAAATGTTTCTTTCTTGAAAGATGTATTTCCTTGTAAGAGAAGCGATGAGTCTAACTCATCTAAGCGGGTACATGCTTCGGAAGAAGAGAACATGAAGAGAATGAGCAAGAGCAAGAAGAGGTGGAACCTCGACGTAGCAAAAGAAGTAGAGTAGAAAAATCTTTTGGTCCAGATTTTCTTACCTACATGCTAGAAAGTGAACCTCAAAACTACAAAGAGGCTGTGAGTTCCTCTGAGGGACCTCAATGGAAAGAAGCCATTAAAAGTGAAATTGATTCCATTCTTCAAAATCACACTTGGGAACTAGTGGACCTTCCTCGAGGAAGTAAACCATTAGGGTATAAGTGGATTTTCAAGAAGAAAATGAAAGTAGATGGAACAATTGATAAGTATAAGGCCGGACTTGTAATTAAAGGTTACTGACAACGTGAAGGCCTTGATTACTTTGATACTTATTCTCTGTTACGAGAATAACCTCCATTAGATTAGTACTTGCTATTGCCGCATTGCGAAATCTAGAAGTACATCAAATGGATGTAAAGGCTGCCTTTCTAAATGGTGATTTAGAAGAGGAGATTTACATGGAACAACTGAAGGGTTTTTACGCTCGGGCAAGAAAACAAAGTGTGCAAGTTGGTTAAGTCTTTGTATGGCTTAAAACAAGCACCAAAACAATGGCATGAGAAATTTGATAATGCCATGTTGGGTTGTGGATTTAAAATCAATGAATGTGATAAATGTGTATATGTAAAGGACAACGAAAATGGCTATGTCATTTTATGTCTTTACGTAGACATGCTTATCATTAGCGGCAATGATAATATGATCAAATCCACAAAAGACATGTTAAACTTCGAAATTTGACATGAAAGATATGGGGTTAGCCGATATAATCCTTGGTGTTAAAGTTTCTAGAATTTCAAGTGGACTTATTTTAAGTCGGTCACACTATGTGGATAAAATTCTAGAGAAGTTTAGCAAGGATGACATTGCAATAGCTAGAACTCCTATTGACACAAGTCAACATCTATCAAAGAATAGAGGTGAGGCTGTTTCTCGATAGAATACTCACTCAGAATCATAGGAAGTCGATGTACTTAATGAGTTGTACAAGGCCATATATTGCCTATGCCTTTGTGAGTAGGCGAGTAGATATCACGAGTAATCACGGGCGATCCGGAAGCGATAGTCGAGTACTAAGGTACTTAAGATATACTCGGGATTATGGATCGCACTATACAAGAGATCCAACGAATCGAAGGATATACGGATGCTAATTGGATCTCGATATTAAAGACTCAAGGTCTACTAGTGGATTTGTATTCACTTTGGCGGAGTGCGACCATATCATGGAAATCTTCTAAAAAGCAAACCGTAATAGCTAGATCCACGATGGAGTCGAGTTTATAGCTCTAGATAAAAGTGGTGAAGAAGCTGAATGGCTACGCCAATTTATAGAAGATATTCAAAGATGGACTAAACTCGTGCGGACAATTTGCATACATTGTGACGAGTCAATCGGCTATTGGCGTGGCACGAGTAACATGTACAATGGTAAGTCTAGGCACATACGCCGTAGACATAATACCATTAGACAACTACTCTCAGCGGTACTATATCTATTGACTACGTAAAGTCAAAGGATAATATAGCGATCCGTTAACGAAAGGGTTAAATCGAGAGTTAGTTGAAAAGTCATCAAGAGGAATGGGTCTCAAACCTCTTGGAAAATAAATCTATACAATGGAAACCCAACCTAGTTATTTGGAGATCCCAAGATCTAGGTTCAAAGGGACAACCTAATTGTAAAAGATTTTGAGTCACCGTGGGGGATTATCTCTTATCAAGTGATGAGTGTAAGTAAGAGGATAAGCATATGGCTTTTAATGATTTTTAAGAATCACCTATGTGAGAGAAGTGGGGCCGCTTGAAGAGAATTGAATGAGACTCAATTCTTAGACCCTCTTCGAGAACCAGGGCGTATGTTCGGGGCCATGAATGAACATAACTATGAGAAGCGAATTGTGTCGGGGAAGATTCTCGTGTGAAGTATGTAATCGTTTACTCTTAAGGCGTAAGCAGTTCAAAGACATCATGTCTCGATCGGTAGGTAAAGTTAGCATGCTTTCGCAAGGGAAGGTTCAAAGTTAACACCTACCTATCCTATCGCAGTTTCAAGCTGTTGAAGTCTATCACCGTTATCGTCAATTTCCTTCATGTGGGGGATTGTTGGAAAACTAGTGTTTTTAAGTGAAGTAAATTGGGGCTTTGAGGCACTAATTTATTTGTGAGTCATTTATGTAATGACTATGATAATTGTGGAATTATGTTCTTCTCCGTGAGTACATAAGAATACTATATTTATTTGTCCAATTCGGATATCGGATGAATAAGTTATAGAGGTTTAAAGTAGGACATTTGATATGTTGGAAGTGGGTTATCCCACATTGGGAAAATGTGAAAAGCTTGAAGGGTTTATATACAAAGGCTCCCTTGGTGTTGGGTAAGCTTGTATAGAAAGTACTATCCTCCGCGCCCAGCAGGGGTGCAAATCATGGTCCAATTTGGCTTGGGTGGCGTACTCGTGTGCCTGCACATGCGGACACGAATGTCGGACCAAATTGTGCTACTTAGACAAACCCGCCTTTTGCACATTTGTAACTCCAGCATTAAAGAGCGGAATAATTTAATTATGTCTTAATGTCCGCTTTATTGTGTGGTTTATGGGCGTAAGCAAAACAGTTTTAGTAATTAAAACGCGTTTATTCACTAGCCTATATAAATAAATCATTTTCCACAACAAAGATACACACAGGAAAAACACGAAATTCCCTTCCTCTGATACACTTGCATTAGCATTGCATCTTGATCATCGTTTTTCTTCGCCTCCTGTTTGGTGATAGTCTACAGGCATCAGTTCAGTTCGCCGGACCTTGAGTGCATAGCAATCCGGTTCTACCGTTGTATCCTGGGAGACATTCGTCCTAAGTTAAAACTCCAGGCACTTATAGGGAGTGGGGCGAATAACGTTTCAAGGAAACTGTGTGTTACACAGGCCTCGGTACAGGTTTTCCTTCTACCTGAAGACTTCAGTCTTCTACCGGTAGACCTACAATACTTCCACCGGTAGACCTGCAAAACTTCTATCGGTAGACATTAGTTCTTCACCGGAAGACCTTCATCGGAAGACCTTCACCGGAAGACCTTCACCAGAAGACCCTCACCAGAAGACCTTCACCGGCAGACCTTCTAGAGCCACCTGCAGACCTTGATACAAGTCACCAGAAGACTTGTTTTGAAGCAGTTTTTCAGTACCACGGTTTAATTTTGTTTTTCGTTATTTATATTCTGTTTTCAATATATATTCTGTAAGATTGTATAGGGTTCTACCCAACAATTAGAAGACTGCTCATCAAGTTCTTTGGCAACCATGGTCGTAGATGAGTTAGTAGCAACTTGTTTGGCGAAACCCGCTTCTTCCAGAATAATCATATAGCGAGCTTGATAGAAGGGTGGAATTGGATTACTCTGGTGGATAATAGTGCCCACGCCACTGTACGCATCCGTAAGCCCAACGACCATTTTGAAGAACAAGACGGTTGTTGGAGATGGGAGCACCGACATTCTTGAGTTCGTCAGACAAAAGCTTGAGCCGTTGACAATACGCGGATACATTAGGGAAATCCTCCATGCTTGTGTGACAGAAATCTTGCTCAAGAGTAACAGGACAAGAATTTTTATTGTCTTGGAATATGTCACGCAAGCGATTCCAAGCCTCCATTGCCGTTGAGTCAGGCTCAAGAATGGTTTGCAGTAGGTCATTTGAAATGGTGGCGTAGATCCATTGGAGGACAGTAACATCAAGGGTCAACCATGGATCCTTTTCTTCGTCGGTGGTAGGCTCTTTGGTGGTGCCTTCTGCCAGTGAGATAATGTGGTTGATAACCCGATAGGATCTTGTGTGGATTTTGAAAAGTTCCGCCCACATTGCGTATTGGATGTTTTCCATCTCAAGCGTGATCGAGATTTGGTTCTTGATGTTTCCAACATCAAGAGCCCGGGGGAACGTTAAGGGTTTAGAAGCAGACATGATGAAGAAACGAAAAAGTGAAAGAGAGCGAGAAGAGGCTAGGGCGGCGGAAGAATGTGAGGAGGATCGTGCCCTAGTGCTCTGATACCATAGAAGATTATGATCAATTTTGTGTTGATCTCATTCACTGAATTAGGTACATATACCTTTGATACAAGAGAGAGTTTAGCATATAATTTAGGTAACTAATTATCAGCCTAATATACATCTGTAGGCAATAATTTTGGTAACAATATATTTACAAATATGAACATATATTATATTAGTTTTTTCTATAAAAAAATGAAGGTAAAAAGCACATGAGTTATAGTACTAGTTTTTTATGTAGTTTCTAAAGATAATATTTTCTTCGTTAATTCCTCAATAATTGTCTTTTTTCGTCAGTTTCAAAAAATTATCTTGTTTCAAAACTTTCTTTCTTAAATAAATACGTTTACTATTTTATTCTTATTTGTTCTTCATATTTTAATAAATTTCACATGGACATGATATTTAAAGAAAATTATATATTATACTAATATTTATAATAAAATCAATTATATTTTTTAATATGTGAGTTCAGTTTAATAGGATAATTATTTAAGAACAAAGGGAGTAGTTTCATAATTTATAACCAAATAAAAGAATTGCTTAAGCTTTTATGTGAAATATTGGTCAACTTGACCCAAAAAAAAAAAACAAAAAACAAAGAAGTCTATTGAATATTACAGACAAATCCAATGGAAATGTTAATTGTGCTTCTAAGACCAATTGCATACACCAAATGAAGAATGAAGTCCAATTATACATAAGTTATATAGCTTTGAAAGTAAAGATTGGTTGGACATAAGCTATTAGCTCGAAGGGTCATTTAATGTAAATATTGTCCGTCAAACCCTATTATTTTAATAATTAATTACTCAATTTAAATCTATTGATATTCTATTCTCAATCTCATAATCTTTGACCAAATCCTATATATTTATTTATGATTAAAATTTGTATTATACTATTACTATATTTATATACTATAAGTTATAAATTATAATCTATAAATATAGTAATGTATAATACACTTATACTAATAAAGAGCTAAAAATAAAAACCTAAATGTCAAACCCTATTATTTTAATAATTAATTACTCAATCATCTATACATCTATTGATATTCTATTCTCAATCTCATCACATGCAAGATTAAAATTTAACGGTAATGTCGAGTTATATGAACATCTCGAATTTATATTTTAACTTAGTTGCTTCTCTTCCTTTTCTTTCACTTCCGTTTTATTTCAAATTTGCAAGTATAATAGTTTGAAAAAAACCATCTATGAATTGATGTCAATGAATGCATTGTACAACATCTGGCTTTTAAATCAATGGGCCCATTACCGGCATGCCAATGCTTAGGCACACCCCTATATGAGGTGCAAATATAGGAACTTGGGGAATGATTAACCTCACTCATTGCTGATTGGATGGAAGTGAGGCTTAACAGAAAGTGCAGATGTAAAGTAGAGAGTTCAGTTAGAGCATGGTTAACATCTCAAATTAAACAACCCAAACCACACACCAAATGAAACACAACTCATTAAAAACCAATAAAATAATCCATTTGATACTCATGTGATTCAAAACCAAAAAAATCTTTCAACAATGGTACAAAATCCAATACTTTTTCATACCCCCACTATCTTTATTTCCATTACTTTTATATTTTTTCAGAAAATGACTAAAAATTTCCAAAAAATCATAGAAATTTTTTCTGATATCCAAATGAAACAAACAAAGTCTCTATTTATAGGTAAAAATGTATACTTTGATTTTTTCGGTATGAAACGACGTTTGTGCCTAAAACGCGGTAGTTTCATCCCTCACTCGGTTGGTTAGATTTTTTTTATTTGGTTTTGATTTGTAACATATATTGATCCAAATCAAATTAGAATTAGAATAGATTTTATTTAGATACACCATTGTAAGATAAGATTTTATTTGATTTGGTTTGATTCATCATTAACCATGTTCTAAGACCATGGACAATGGTTGAATTTCTTTTGAATGTATTTTTGATCCATTTCCCACTTTTGTAATTCTCTGTCGATTAATATACTCTATATGTTCTTAAATAATCGTCTAACATGTGGTTTCCTTTAATATCTAGTGTGTAACTATAATTAAAGTAAATAGAAAAAAAGGTAAATGGTAAAAATATTTTCCATAAAGATAAATGTTTTGAAACATGATAGTTATTTTGAAATAGACAAAATAAGAAATAAGGACAATTATTTAGGAATGGAGGTAGTACGAGAGATGCTATGATGTGGTCTATTCCTAGATCGCAAGGAGCGAAAGCGAGAGTGAGAGCGACAAAACAAGAATTAGGTGAGAATGGGGACACTTTGTGAGCGTTTTATATTTTTTACTCCATCCATCCTAAAATAAATAACTTTTTAAAGATTTGCACACAAATTAAGTAAGTTATAAAAAGACTAATCTGACCAAAAAATCGATAAAAGGAACCAAACAAATAAAGTTTTAGGAGGTGAGACCAAATAATTAATGTATAGCTAAAAGTTGAGGGACCTAAAAATATTTTGAATCTGACCAATAAGGGGGGCAAATCTTTTATGGGACAACTATTTTTTGACCATCGTACTATTGGGGAATTTTAAATTTGACGAATCTACTTTCAATATCCAAAATGTGACCAACCAACTTTCAATTTTTGTGCGATGTGGTCCCTGATGTTAATCATCCATCCAATTTTTGTTAATGGAGTGATGATGTGGCTAATTACGTGATCTTTCTAATGAAAAGAATAACAGACTTATAGAAATAGTTAGTTGGCAAATTAAAGAACTTTGAGGGGGTCAAACTATCAAAATCAAAATCCTATTGTCTTCCATGTTTATTTATATTGAAAAGTCATTCATGGTGCTGAAATTGTAGGAAATATAAACCGATACATAGAAAATGTCAACCGCCAATGGGTGGCGTACGGAACTCATCATTAGTCATCAAAACCTTGTGTATTACCACTTCAAAATCAAATAAATGGTTGTTGCACTGCTCATTGTGTAAGTTTAGTTGGCAATAAATAAGGATGGAGGGGTGAATAGCCTTTTAAAACTTCAGGGAGGTTTGTCAGATGGCAGATGAACGTAATCGTTCAACTTCATTAGCTGACACTGTCAGTTGAGAAGTTGGTTTATGATTGATTACTTAATAATAGGGAATGCACTGAAGCACAATCTACTGAACAAGCAAGTAAATGACTAATGTAGGAATTGGCTGACACTTAAGTAGATTGAAGCTGCTTAAGTGTTAGAACAGTTACACAAGCTGATAAGTAAATGACAGAATTTAAATGGTTCACAGTATAAGCTGCTACATCCATTACCAAATTGGTCAAATTTGGATTTTTGAAGTGTACTAATATTATTAATAATCTATAGTGATCACTAATGGATCAATGTACAACAAAGACCTGTTTTTGGGAAGTATGATTGAAAATCAATCACTCTCGTGAGACAATCAAATGATTTCTCAATAAGTAGAAAGAAGTGAGAAATAACTACTCAATGATTGTCTAAACAAAAACTAGTTAGAAAGAAATGAAAATTTAAGACTATCTAGTAAATATTTAAAGGCTGAGGCACTTCAAGTGAGTAATAACTTGTGAGAACATTGAATGCTTTAGCGTCTTCTTCAAATTGCTTATGTGCCTTTATATAGGAATTTGGAGATCCAATCTGTTAGAAATAAATTTGAATTTGAATATGCCAATAATTCTCAATAGTATCTCTTCACAAGATATTGTCCGTAAGGAACAAGAGCACTATAGGATCTAGCAACGCACAATCGATGCAAGTGTCAGTAAGAGATATGTTTATATTTAAAAGGAAACCAAACTGACACTACTATATCTTAAGTGGCTAACATCTAATAGATAATATAATACTAAGAGGTTTAATCTTGACCGTATAAATCCTATATTTATTCTAAGTCAATTATAAATGGGTTTAAGGAAATCTATCAGTTTCAATACATTGCTTAGCCAACACGTATTGTATTTCGACTGTAAATCGTATAGATAAACTCTGAAATCCTTCAATACACCTAAAAACAGAGTAAATAGAGTCATTACCCCCAAATTCAAAAATCAATGAAAGCTACTAATCAATGATTATTCGATCCTTAACCCAACTGCTCGTTTTTTATGAAGGTACTTTTGTTCGAATAGGGCATGGGAGGATTTGGAAAGAGAAAGGGTGGCTTTAAAGAGGGAATTAGAAATGGGCTTAAAGTTTAAAAGGAAGGAAATGACAAAGAAAATAGAGAGATGACCCAGAGAAATCCATAGTAACCATTCGAAATATTTGTAACAAAACAACTTTGTCTTTTCTGGCCTTCCATATCTATTTAAAATTCTCATATTCACATAGAAGCCCTTCCTGTTCATGGTTGACCTATACCCATCCACCGCCTCTATTACTAGATTTCTTCAAAGTTGTTGGCGAGCGGCTTTCGTTAACAATAATTTCTTGGGAGTTCATTTTTGCTTGGAGGCTAAACAAAATGGGAATATGCTCATTAGAGAGGCCTGTCGAACTGAAGAAAATGACAGGAGTGAAGTTTGAAAGGTACAGACTGGTGTTAGTGTAGCGAGAAATATCGGAGGTGGGTCTTAAGCGAATAAGAGAAAGCGACAAGAAGATGGGATGACTCGATGCCTGGGCTGCATCATCTGAAGTAGGCAACTAGAGTTGGGGTGGTGACCGACTGACCAAAGAAGGAAAGATATGAGGGAGAGAAAGTGGTGCGCATAGAAAGAAAATGAGTAACAGCATCCCCAATACACATCTTCATATTTCATCTTCTTAGTTGGGTTCCATTGCCACCTACACACTTTTCTCTTCTTACCCACTTAAGAATATATCTTCGCATTCCTAATCTTCTTAACACACCTTCTTAGCTCGATCCCACTAAAAAAATATTTCATTCCCCCAAAAAATCGATCACACAAATGCTTTAGGAAGATTCCTTTTTTTCTTCCTATTTAGGAAGTTGCTTTCTTCTCTGTCCTAGGTGGATCGCTAAGAAAAGATTCCACCATTGCTAAATGTCATCTTCTTATTAAGAAGATGTATAAGAAGCGAACAATAAGGATGCTCTAAGAGTGGCGTTTGTGTGTTTGAGAGAGAGTGTAAGTCCCAAAGGACACAATACTAGGCTAGAAGGGGGGGTTGAATAACCTAGTTACACTTTAAAACTTTTTGTGAGAGTCCATAAAATAAGTACTAACAATCTATTGAAAAGGTTGAAGTAACGGAAGACTTGTAAGGAAGACAAACTAAGTCTGGTGAAGCACTACTAGTAGACTTGGTTGTTCACTGAAGTAGATGCTCAAAGGAATAAGTTAAAGTAGCAGATAACAATATAAAATAGTAAGTAAACGAACACCAAGAACACAGATATTTTGAGATGGTTCGTACTATAAAAAGTACGATGTCCACCACCAAAGCAGTCAACCTTTGATTTGAAAGTGCACTATGTTTTCCACTAGTTCTATTACAGAAATCACTAATGGATCGTGTACAAAATATTTGACTTGTGTTTGGGGGTGGGGAAAGTGAATATCTGGAAAACAAAATATTCACAGTGCAAAAGAATAGTAAATGAATACAACACAAAGAAGTAAATGAGTAGCAGTTAATGTGCATATCTTCTTGTTGTTGTTGAGGACTTCGTTGATCAGTTTATGTTCTCTTGAAAGCACTGAGTAAGATGACTTGATGTTGTTGAATAAATTCAAAGCATTTGTTTCTTCAGTCTTCAATGGTAGTATTTATATCGGAGCATTCATGAGACCGTTGGAGAAGACGAAGTGAGTAACAACTCTAATAGGTTGGATGCATTAAATGCAAGGAGCTATTTGTTGACTTCAATCTTCAACTGGGACTGATCGAGGTATGGAGGAGAGTAGGTACTGGAATTAGCAAGTGGGAGACAAACAGAGTTGCAGACCTGTAGTAGTTGGTACACAGTCTGTTTGTGTCAAATTGTATACTGCTCTGTCATGTTCAGGAGGCGAAAGTCTTCATTTTTCGAAAAATCTAGGAAAGCGTGTTCCCTGAATTCAGAAGATAATCAATTGACGGATTAATTCAAACTGATATAGAGAATATCTGAATTAATAATCCTCAAGATATTTGTTGAGTTAGACATCCTGTAACACGTCATTCTGCTGTTCGAAGGCAGACAAGGTCTGCTAGTGAAGGCTGCTGGTGAAGCCTTTACCGAAGTCTTCTGGTGAGGACTTGCCGAAACCTGTGAAGTCTAAAAACTATTCTAAAGGTAAAGTTTTATACACAGTTGACAAGCTAACTGGTACGCAACCCATTTAGCCACTAAGTATAGAACCTATAATAATGAATGAGTAAATGCAAATTAAGATACCGTGAGAAACAACAGAGAGAAAATTGAAAGAGTAAGATAGGGACCCCATTTTTTATAAGTATCATTTTGGACCACTTACTATTAACGTGTCGATGGGGAAATCACGCAAGCAGCCACATCATTACTTCGTTTGCAAAATTAGATGGATGACTAACGGCAGAGACCACATCGCACCAACATTAAAAGTTGGTTGGTCACCTTTTGGATATTGTTAGTATGTTTGCAAAATTAGAATGAGGCACACTTAATACAACACTTTTTAGTTATGAAATTACTATATTATTCTTGGTCACATATAAATATATAAACAAAAAAATTAAAACAAAAAATTTAATTTTTTTAAGACCGCCGTCGGCAGCCATCGTCTGCACCACCACCCTTTGCCCAACCACGGTCCGGCCCACCCGCCTAGAGAGGTTGCCCGAACCCAGTTCGGTTCAGTCCCCCTATCCCTGTCCCCGGCCAGATGCAAGCCCAGCGGCAGTCCCTCCAACCAACCTACCTTTATTCCTGACCCAAACCCAGACCCTCCTTACCAACCCAGTAATCCCTAAGCCCATAACCCTCAGCCCAACAACTACCCAACCAGTCCCTAAGCCCTTTGTGATTATTTTTTTTCATTTAAACACTTTAAATACAAAAAATAAATAGATAAAATCGAATAATTGGAAGTTAAAATTAATGCATAGTGTGCATCAGTGGTAAATGTAACATCGTTATCATCGTTCATATCCATGTTTCAACACCTTATTTGTCGAATAAAGTTAAAATTACAATAATTAATTGTGTTTAAATTAATTTGAATGATATTTAAATTAAAAAAACAATAAAAAATTAATTAAAATTAATTAAAATTGGAAAACATATGAAAGGGTATTTTGGTCAAATATATTTCAAAAGTGTTGTATTAAATATTTCATAGGTGCTGTATTAAGTGCTTATGAATTAGAATTCCTCAAATTGTATGATGGTAAAAAAAGTAGTTATCCCAATCTTTTATAGAGTGTAAATACCATTTCAAGATAAGAGCATTCACTGTGGTTGCACCCTAAAATACTCTCTATACAACTCCTAAATCTTTTTAGAGACCTTTTAAAAAGTTTTAACTCAAATAAGCACCTTCTAAATTAGTGACATAATTAAACTAACAAACCTAACTATCAATATATTTCCTTCTTTTTATTTATATTTTCTTACTCAATAAGGAAAAAAATATAAATTATATATTTTATAAAGAAATATCATATGTTTTGATTATTTCAGTTACTTTTATTTAATGAAGTCATGTCACGCTTTTTAATATCATCAGTAAACTCTTAATTTTAAGTTATAAATAATAGGAAATAGAAATGATAAGTGCATAAAAAATACTAATTTAATAGAAATGTGGAATGCAAGAAAAAAAAAAGAAAGCATATCATCAAATGAGATACACATGTTATCCTATATATAAAGACCCACCAATATGAAAAAATGTTCAGTAAAACACACCCAATGTTTTGAGTGCATTAGCTAATTTTAGAGATAGTTTATTTGATAGTGTCTACTATAGGTTTCAATAAAAGTTAAAAAAAATCTAAAAAAGGTTTTAGAATTGTGGTAAAAAGAACCACTATAGATACTATAAAAGGAGGTTAAGTCTTCTAAAACTATCAAATAGGAGTATCACTTTTCTATATATCTATATAAAAAGGAAAAAAAAATCTAAACATAGAAATTCCCCTCCAAGAACAAACTTTCTAAAAATAGCCTCTAATGAGTCATTGTTGAATAGATGGAAGCCGAGCTTAACTTTAAAAAAAAAATTAAAAAAAAAAAATAATAATTAAAAAAAATAAAAAAAAATTGATCGCTTGAATAAGGTCTACATTCCACTGCCTTTGACCATAAAAAAGGCCTACCTGCCACTGTTACACTATAATGAGTCATTCCATTCGAAATGAATACCAGAAGTAATCGGTTGACTATCTATTTAAGCGCAAGCCTAATGTTGATATTTATTTGTAGGTATTAAAACTAAACTAGTATTTGTGCCTATGCATAAAACATATGACATATATGTTTTTCAACTAAATTATACATATAAAATTAAAAAAATAAATTATGAGACACTGCTTAACTAAAAATATATAACAATAAGATTAGTCATTATAGAATTTGAAAATTAATCATTTTCTACAATATAATCTTATATATGATTATTCAATTGAAAAAAAAAACACCAAAATGATCATTTAGTCACACTATGATTTGACATGGATCAAATAATTCAAACTTTAACATTACTACATCCGCCCCAAAAGAAAGGATGACGATAATTTAAAAACGGATGGAGATTTCATTTCAATAATTTTTGGATGGACACAAAGGAAACACTGAATAATAATTTTTGGTCGGAAGAAGTATATATTTACTGATTAAATATCATCTAATAGAAAAAGACAATAATATGTACAGTTGGCCAAAAAAAATCATTAAATATCATGTTAATTACGTGCTCCCTCCGTTCCGGGTAAAAAATCCTTGTTTAAAAGTCATACTTTTGAAGAAAAAAAATGATACATTTAGTAGTTCATTAGTAATAAAATGAATAATTGCGGGCCGATTCTTTATTTGAAAATTATAACCTCTCTGGTGTACTATTTTTTATCCAACTGAATAAGTCCTTTTTTTTTCTTTCTAAAATCCACCTCCTTCTCCTGTTGATGGATATCAATCACCGGAGTTGACACGAATTCAAAGAAAATAGATCTAAAAATATAGGACTTAACATTTTAATTAGTTCTGTTTCAATTTTTTTTTTCATAGATCTGGATAATTTGAGCTTGTCAATTTTAGAGTTGGAATTTTCCTAAATTATATATTGAAAAATTATTTCGATTTTGTTAATTTATTTTTACATCGTCTAATTTTTCAGACCTGCTTACTTAAAGCACAGATGTAGATCCGAAAGTTTTAGATATGTAATCTATGAGAAGTACATAACTTTATTTTTCAGAAAATATAAATATAGATTCTAACTTTCTAGATCGATTTAATTTATTTTTTTTAAGATCTGGGTAAGCACTAAGTCAAGGTATTTTAACAGCGAAGGAAGAATTTTTTTCGAAGTAAAATACAAAAACTAAACCATATATATTGGGCAAATGAATACAATATATATTTCTCATGTACAATATGACTTTTGAAATTTGAATGATGCTCAAATGCATGATTGACACAATTATCAAGGAATGTAAAAAGTGATTTTATATGGATTAGTATGAAATATAATGATACATTTAATTTTTTTCAGATAGCATGCAAAGTTGTACATATATTAATAAATGGAGAACATTTTATTTTTGAAAAGAAAGTTTTAGCGGGATATTTCCTTTTATAGATGTATCTACCTTTATATATATATAGATTTTGATATTTATTCGTTATTATTTATAGGTATCAAATAATCATCTTTAATTATAGATATTAAAATTAGATATGGTATTAAAAGAGGTATTAAATTTGGTAACTTTCCTAATACCATACTTAATTTTAATACATTTTACTTTAATCATTTAAGAATCTAATACTCTTATATAAATATCAAAATTTGATTTTAATGTTTAGCATCGGACTTGTTCTACTTATGATAATGTGTCATCATCATTACATAGGAAACTGTTGAGAACATTTTGACTAGCTGGCATTGGAAATAGAATTCTACTTATATACTACTTTACAATTCACTTTTTGTTTAAAATTAAATTACTGATTGCTGATTAATTAAATGAAGCACATTGCCTTGAAATAAGAAGCTGTAAAAAGTCTTTTTTTATTGAATACACGTTATTATTCTGTTTTATCTTGTTTTAAAAAAAATCAGCATAACATTTTTATCATTTTATCTTTATTTTAATTATAAGTCACATAATCATATATTTTAAAATAAATTATATATCAAACTAATATTAATAAATAAATTAAATATATTTTTTAAACAATTTTGAAACGGAGGAGGGAGTATTGCCTTGGAATATGTAAGCTACCATTATAATTATAAAGCGCTGCTTTCCTTCCAAACTAGTCATATTTTTTACGGTTGAGTTTCAACAGCAAATACACTCAAATAACTCCATAGAATGCCTCATATTTTCCACTTTAATCCAATACATACACACATCTAAATTGGAATGTCCATCTAATTTAATGTTAGCGCGTGTTTACAATGTACCATCGTGCATAGATAATTCAACAATTTACAATTTGGATTGCAAAGAGGTAACCATTTATATTGCTTTTTTTTTTTAAAGTTCATTATTGATGTAATCTGAAGGAAGCGAAATGAATTTACTGTACGGAAAGGTTTACGAATTACCTCGTGCGAATTCAAACCCTAGAACGAAGCGGAAGGCTTTCGGCTTGTACTACGAACCACGTACACCATAAACAAA
Source organism: Codonopsis lanceolata (assembly GCA_013146195.2). Taxonomy (NCBI): domain Eukaryota; kingdom Viridiplantae; phylum Streptophyta; class Magnoliopsida; order Asterales; family Campanulaceae; genus Codonopsis; species Codonopsis lanceolata. The sequence goes on along the minus strand of CM028377.1, from coordinate 136,530,656 downwards.
CAATCTGCAAGATTTTCTCGTCGGATTAGTATTATGTATGTGATACGAATATCGATCACTATTCCACACTACAAATCTAAATCTCTTGATGGTTAAACTTAGAGGGAGTATACGGATCAAAGATTCATGCAACATATCGATAATAAATCCCCTCTTTATTTGTGTTAGTTGCATTTGTTTGAAAAATAGGCTACCAAATTGTTGAACAGGACAAAGATAGAAACAATTTCTGATGAAATTTGTTCAATAACCAATGTTGAAAGGTGTCTCATATATAAGGCAACTGGAATTTGAATGGAATATTTTACGACTTTACTCTTGATGATTGGATTCAAATATTTTTTGATTGTTGGCAGTTTATTATTTACTTCGGACTTTTGATTTATATAATTATGTTTATGAGTTTGTGCGTATATTTTGTACATTTTTTTTTTATATTCTGATTATATTTTGTATATTTTTTACAGCATTTAATTTTATTTTTGTTATTTTAAGGATTGTAATTTGTTTGGTTATTGGCAGTGTTTTTTCATTTTTAAAAGGAAAAGACCGAGGAAGATGTCAAGGTATATATTTTTTTATTATTATTCAATATTTATAATATTTTGATTTGGTTATATAATCTCAATTTATTGTTTGTAGTAAAGGTGTAAATCAAAACCACCGAACCATCGAACCAAATCAAACCAGTTGGTTTTGTTCGGTTTTGGTCGAAGACGGTTCGGTTTCGGTTTCAAAAATTGAAAAACCACCGGTTCGGTTCGGTTTATAGTTTTTGGTATCGAAACAAACCAAACCAAACCAACCTATATATTTTTATTTATTTATTATATAATATATATTAAATTATATTTATTAGCTATTTTGAACTTTTGGATCATTTTATATATATAATCTAGCCCTTTGATTTATACATAATATATATATATATATATATATAGACACATACTAAACAACAAAAAATCTTGATTATTGGAGAACTATTATTTCTTCCATTGTTTGTGTTTATTTTAGAATTTGTATTGTTTTCTTTATGATAATTTGTTGTTAGTTGGTTATTTCCTAATTTTGATGTTAATTTCAAATTAAAATATTATTTTTAATGGTAGTTAATTTCATTAAAAATAATTTATATAAACCACAAATCCGAACCAAACTAAACCGAGTGGTTCAGTTCGATACGATTCCAAATCTTACTCGGTTCGGTTCGGTTCGGTTTGATTTGAGCTTTTTTTAAAACCAATAAGGGATGGTTTGGTTTGTGTTTTGGAATAAACCAAACCAAATTAAATCACTTACACCCCTGATTTGTAGATGTGATAGATCGGAGAAAATGTTTCATACGCGTTGATCAAGTTGAAGAAAATAGTTTTGATCTAATTCTATTTCTTTCCCAATGCTAAGGTAAAGAAGTGGAGGCCAGAAAGACTCCCAGAAAACATTTTTTTATAGATATTTTTTTTTGAAAAAAATGCTAGGAGGCCAAATATGTTTTAGTGAAAGATAACTTTACCTTTTACCCATTTTTTGGATTGATCCCGGATCAATTTTATTTTTTTGAAAAAATTAGGTTATAAATCGGATTTATTTTGTACTATTACATTAGTTATCAAGTTAAATGCCAAATTTTATTAGGTTTTTAATCTATTTATGAAGTTTTAGTATTGAAAGTATAACTTTACCTTTTACTAAGGTTTAATGGTAATAATAGTGGTAGAAGTAATGGTAAACTTAGGACTATTGTTGTATGAATATTAATTAATTAGTAATGGTAGTATTTTATAGATTGGCAGAGTAAATCTAGAAGGGTAATGCTGGAAATTGAATCAATTTGCATTTCAATCAGATAAGTACAATAATTTAATGGAAAAAATCATGCCTAAAATTATTAACATTTACAAATATATTTTAATTTATATAAATCTGGTAAAACTATTCCTTTATTAACTTTTACAAATAGAGTTTATTTTTTAAAAACTCGGAAATGATAGTTGATTTAGCAATCTTCTTATCACTTATTAAAACAAAAAGGGCAAAGTTGTATTTTACTAAAATACATTTGGCTTTTATAAATGTTTAGTGATAACAATAATGGTAGAAGTAATAATAAACTTAGCATTTTTAATTCATACAGATCAAAATACTACTTCATGTGAATGTTATCTTCTAATGATGAAGTTATGGAAAATCAGAATAATATACAAGATCCGAAAATTTAAAAAGTAGAAAAAAATTAAAATGAAGTTACCATCAGGAAAAAGGAAAAGTAAAAATACAATTACATCTGTTTTTGAGAGTCAACAACAAAAATATCAAGAAAATGAAATGGAGAGTGATAGTGTTAATTTTTTAGATTATATATATATATATATATATATATATATATATATATATATATATAAAAGATGAGTTTAAGAACCAACTTATAGTGTTACAGAATGATGTAATTTCAAGGAAAGAAAAGATTGAATGTTTCCAATAAATATATCACCGGATTACACAGATCTGGAATATACACTCAATATTTTTTACTGTAACGTAAAAATAAGGATACTTATCGAATCAAAACTAGAGTCATACCAAATAATAATATGGCTTTGAAGTAATACCCGTCTTTGACTTTGGCAGTAAACTTACAATATATTAAAGTCGAAAGACACACTAATTTATCGTTAACACTCCTATATTGACAATGAATCACCCGATACACGCAATATATAACAAAGTAATATAAAACAATAAATTAGTAATTTTGAGTATCCTCGGCTCAATGGAGCCTAACTCGAATCTGTCTAGGGCTTATAATGCCTAGGCTCAGATCCCCACTGCCTACACACAAAGTATAGTAATCCACCCAAAGAGTTCACAACCGAATGGACAATGTTTCCAAGGATTTCACCCAACTGTGTATACTACCCATCCTTCCAACAAGAAATCTCACACAACCTGAAACCTCCCCCCCTTCACAGAACTCACTATCACTGTAATCTCTAAGCTCATGCGCGCACACACGGTTTATACCAAGAAGCACGGCTCACGGCAGAGGCATAGAGACGCTACTAGAAAATGACCTTTAGTGACGGAATTTTCCGTCGCTAAAGGCAAAATTCCGTCGCTAATGGCCCCCAGCGACGAAATTTTTCCGTCGCTAGTTCGTCGCTGATCTGTCGTCGCTGATGTCCGATGGACCGATTTCCGTCGCTAAAGGTTGATTTTCAGCGACGGAATTTTCCGTCGCTAAAGGCTTTTTAAAATTAATTAAAATTGAATTTCAACGACGAAATTTTCCGTCGCTAAAGGCTTTTTAAAATTAATTAAAATTGAATTTCAGCGACGGAATTTTCCGTCGCTAAAGGCTTTTTAAAATTAATTAAAATTGAATTTCAGCGATAGAATTTTCTGTCGCTAAAGGCTTTTTAAAATTAAATAAATTTGAATTTCAGCGACGGAAAATTCCGTCGCTAAAGACGTTTAAAAATTAATTAAATTTGAATTTCAGCGACGGAAAATTCCGTCGCTAAAGGCGTTTAAAAATTAATTAAATTTGAATTTCAGCGACGGAAAATTCCGTCACTAAAGGCTTTGAAAAATTTATTAAATTTTAATTTCAGAGACGGAAAATTCCGTCGCTAAAAGCTTTTAAAAATTAATTAAATTTGAATTTCAGCGACGAAAAATTCCGTCGCTAATAATGTAAAAAATTTAAAAAAACCCCCCAAAAATACTATTATTATAAATTTTTGTACCTGATAATATAACAATTAATACAAAACTGAAGATACAAAATAAACAATAATATAAAACCAATTTAAAAACATCAAACTGTAAATGTTATTACAACAATCCATGTAAATTATACATAACAATTAATACCAAAAACTTGTTTCTAGAGTTAACTTGTAAATTTAAACTTGTACAAATCCATGTAAACTATATCTAATAAAAAAAACTAAAATTAAAAAAATCCTACGACATGAGTATCAAAAAAAACTTCATCTTCACGGCAATCAGCTAGAAAACCTGTCCAAGTAAAATTACTATTTTGATTAAAAATCAACAAGAAAAAGTAAGTCATTGTTTTCATATGATCAAACAAGAAGCTTGCCATAAGAATACATTTATGGCATAATCATCATTTCTTTGCTTTTTTTGCTGGATGAACCTAAACATGTACAAGTTATCCAAAATCAATTAGTTAATAATAATAACAAAAATGGTCCAACCCTATTTCCCCCACCCCCAATATGAGTATTAAACCAGAGGAATGGAAAGAGAAGAAATGGAATAAATGTTGCTTGAAAGTTATGTTGTTCGGTTTCAAAGTCAAGTAAACTAAAACCATGGATTTCATAGCATCAACATGACTACCCAACTAACAAACGTACATAAACCGATGTTTAAGCATTAATACACTAAATTTATACTAACACCCCTTTAATTCTTACCATTTACACTAACACCCCTCAACGTACATACAATTATCTTTTTTGGTTTCAAAGTCAATTAAACTACAACCATGGGTGGGTATGTGGGTTGGGGGTGTGGTTGGGGTTAGGTTTAGGTTTAGGGATAGTGTTATGGTTTAGGTTTAAGGTTAGTGTTACGAATTAGGTTTATGGTTTAGGTTTAAGTTTAGGTTTTAGGTTTAAGGTTTACGTTTTAGGGATGGGGTTTAGGGTTGGGGTTGGGGTTAGGGTTAGGGTTTGGTTTGGGGTGGGTGGGGTTGGGGCGTGGTTGGTGTTAGGTTTAGGTTTAGGGATAGTGTTATGGTTTAGGTTTAGGTTTAGGTTTAGGTTTAGGTTTTAGGTTTAAGGTTTACGTTTTAGGGTTGGGGTTGGGGTTGGGGTTGGGGTTGGGGTTGGGGTTGGGGTGGGGGTGGGGGTGGGGGTGGGGGTGGGGTTGGGGTTGGGGTTGGGGTTGGGGTGGGGGTGTGGTTGGGGTTAGGTTTAGGTTTAGGGATAGTGTTATGGTTTAGGTTTAGGTTTAGGTTTTAGGTTTGAGGTTTACGTTTTAGGGTTAAGGTTGGGGTTGGGGTGGGTTGGGGTGGGGTGGGGGTGGGGGTGGGGGTTGGGGTTGGGGTTGGGGTTGGGGTTAGGGTGGGGTTGGGGTGGGGTTGGGGTTAGGTTTAGGTTTAGGGATAGTGTTATGGTTTAGGTTTAAGGTTAGTGTTACGAATTAGGTTTATGGTTTAGGTTTAGGTTTAGGTTTTAGGTTTAAGGTTTACGTTTTAAGGATGGGGTTTAGGGTTAGGGTTGGGGTTAGGGTTAGGGTTGGGTTTGGGGTGGGTGGGGGGGGGTGGGGGGGGGGGTTGGGGGTGTGGTTGGTGTTAGGTTTAGGTTTAGGGATAGTGTTATGGTTTAGGTTTAGGTTTAGGTTTTAGGTTTAAGGTTTACGTTTTAGGGTTGGGGTTGGGGTTGGGGTGGGGGTGGGGGTGTGGTTGGTGTTAGGTTTAGGTTTAGGGATAGTGTTATGGTTTAGGTTTAGGTTTAGGTTTAGGTTTTAGGTTTGAGGTTTACGTTTTAGGGTTAGGGTTAGGGTTGGGGTTGGGGTTGGGGTGGGGTTTGGGTTAGGTTTAGGTTTAGGGATAGTGTTATGGTTTAGGTTTAAGGTTAGTGTTACGAATTAGGTTTATGGTTTAGGTTTAGGTTTACGTTTTAGGGTTAGGGTTGGGTGTTGGGGTTGGGGTTGGGGTTGTGGTGGGGGTGGGGGTGGGGGTTTAGCAAGGTCTAAAGGAATGAAATGTGCACTATAAACTCAATAAAAATATCCAAATTCTTTAATAAATCAAGTCATGGCATTTTTGTGCTAAAAAATTTTGGAGATATAAAGTTCCATCAACTAGACCAAGCTAAGGCTCGTAGACCAGTTTACATGCATCACTATTAACAAACATGTTATCATTGACGGAAATAACCACACCAATATTAAAGACTTGGAAAATTTTCAAAATTTTCTAATTTTTTTTTACTAAAATAAACTAACTACTAAAATTAACAAAAAGAAAAGAAAAACTAAATTAATTAATACAGGTAACAAAAGCTCTTTTTTTAAAAAAAATCATTTAAGCGCAAGGTCATTCCCACCCCCAAACTTAAATTTCACATTGTCCCTAATGTGAATACAATATAGACACGGGGTAAGGAAATCGCCATTAAATTAGGCACAAACCATTTTAGATCACCACAAAAATTATATCCAACCAATTTTATTTTTTATTTCTTTCCAAATGGGTAGCAAGAAACTACTCTTCCAACCGATTTAATCAATTTCATAATCAAAATTTAATTTCCCAAGATTAAATTGCTAGAACAAACCGTCAACCACAATGCAATTCTACAATGTCACAAACCGATACAAGTATAACCAGAGTATACTTATCGACATAATTCCAGCATAATAATAATCTTCTCACTTCTAGGCAGAATTTTGAAAAATCACACTTGAACTTGTATTGGTTTTAACCAATTGGGCATTAAAAGGCATGATGAAAATTTAGCAATTATAGAACAAACAAAATCATCACATCCCTGCTCAACATAAATTAAACCCAACTATCTCCATAACTTAAGCACACAAGCCGTGGGTTCCTAGGAATGTGCTCCGCCCGCGCCTTGGATAGGGGTGCGTCCGCGGATGCGGTGACATCCATTGCTCCCGCTCCACCCTCCCTTTTAGGGAGGACGAAATCAAAAGTGCGGGAGGAGTCTTTGTGAATAGCGTTGGAATGCGCCTCGGTTGCCTTTAGTGGATTTTTGATCCAATATGGGAGCTTTGGAATTTCTATGTCAAGTTATCCCTTTTTTAGGGGATACCAGGATATCGGAATACATCACCTTTTCATTCACATTCTCCCTTGTTTAGGGGAGAACGTGAAAGTGCAGAGAAAGATGTTGCAGCGCCCCCACTATGGATTTTATGAAAATAGCCTTATGGCCTATTTCAGATCATTATGGGTGCTTTGGGTTTTCTATGTCAAGTTATCCCTTGTTTAGGGATACCAGACATAGAATACATCACCTTTCCATTCTCATTCTCCCTTTTTTAGGGGAGAACGTGAAAGTGCAAAGAAAGATGTTGCGAGGCCCCACTGGATCCAAAATGTTTTAGAGTCGCCATCTTTATTTTAAGGCAAAAATAAAGCAAAACCAGAAGAAGAAAACCAGAGATGAAGAAAACGGGTTCGGAGGCTAAGTTACGAGTTGGGAAGGTGCTAGGCACCCAACTCGCCCTTTCGGTCTCAAAACGGTTTTTGGCTAAAGTATGCTTTTTGTTATATTTATTCAACAAATAAATAAAGCATTAACTGCCTACAAATACATCCATTACATCTATATTATTTACGGACTTGCAACAATCTCTTTTACAAACAATTACAAATATACTTGAAAATATTTTGCTATTATAACGGTTACATTTAGTATTATTTCCTAACAAAATCCGGGCAGCATAAATGCTTATATATTTACATTAGGCCGGATTGGAAATAATACTGTTACAAACAAAAAACTTTAATGAATAAATAATGCAAATAATTACAAATACATCTGAAAATATTTAACTATAACAACTACTATATTTAGTACTATTTCCTAACTAAATCCGGGCAGCACAACTGCTTGTATATCTACATTGGGCCGGATTGGAAATAATACTTTTACAAAAATAAAAGACTTTAAAATAAACTTACAGACAGCCTAGGGTGTGCTCGCTCTGTCCCTCGGAGAGAGAGAGTCTTTTTTTTGTTGTTGTTGTTGTTGCTGTGTGTTTGTGTGTTGTGTGAATTTGGGCAGCGTGACTGCTTCTGAAAGTTACTTTTTGCCTAGGGATTTGGGCAGGGTAACTGTTTGTTTTTGGTTGTTTATTGGCTTGAGGTAGGCTGAAATCGGGCAGAATAATGGTTTATTTCTAGCGATTTGGCCTTTTAAATCGGGCAGAGCAACTGCTCTTTCCACGATTTTTGGACCGGGGAAAAAGGGTGGATACCTAGCTGGGGGGCTAAGGTACACTCCTATCGGTTGGTTTTGTGTTTGGAGGAAGTTTGGCAGGGTTTCGAGGCTTTTTGAGGTGATCACTCACTATCTCACATCGCTCTCTAATTCTCCAGCGTAACGTTAACGCGGAGAAGCTTGTTGAATGAAATCTCGTGTGTGAAATGAGGAGCCGAGCCTCTGTATTTATAGGAGGAAGCAGGGACATCGACGGAATTTAATTTCCTTCTCTGCGCTTCAAATGGTTGTACCTTGCGTTGGATCAATTGCATTTTACGGTAAATGTTTGCGCACTGTGCACAGAGAGAAGGCATTTTGGGCGCCACCCCCTCCCATTTTGAGCGCCAAGCCCAATTTAATGGGTAGCCACGCCCATTTTCAAAATATGCCATTTTTGAACACTTTAGTCCCCTCGCATTCCTTTTGCGCATCCTCGCTTTGTCCTTTTGCACTTTTGACCTCAGAACTTGACATTTGTTAATGTTTTAATGTGTCTTGATATTTTATGTCATGTCACATACCAAGGGTACGAAATTGGGGTGTCTACAGAGCCCCTAACGATGGAGTCTACTGTAACCCGCAGCCTTCGAGTAGACGAACATCGTTGATAAGAATAGACTCTCCAATTTCGTTCAATTACAGAACGAGGGAGAAAGATGCAGCAGGTAGCGGTTATAATGCAACAATTTATCAAACCTCCATATCCTAGACATTTTAGTCAGTTATAGCAGGTTATCGCAGTTTTTAAGCAGATATGCAAATTAAATGCTCTGATGGTCGGACCTACTAAAGTAGGCTGCCTACGTATCCCTTAATAAAAGGAATCAGACCAAACGTAGTTCGACCTAAGCCGAAACAAACAACCAACGAGGATGTTGTGCTCTTTTTTTGGGTCAAACCCGTCCGAGAACACAAACGAAGAAAAGATTTTCATGTTTTTCGAAAAGCCGTATTCTTACGGTCCGAAACCGTTGTCAAATACGGTATGAAGATTTTTGTGTTTTTCGAAAACCGTATTTCCCCTGGAAAATACCTGTCATTGAAATACGTTAAGAGGCGCTTTCAAAATCATGTCTGGCTGGCCATATCTCCGATTTTCAAACATGATAAGAAAACTTCAAATTTTCGAAAACTGTATTCGACCGATAAACTGTCGTCGAATACGACAAAAGGGAATTTTCTTCAAATTTTCGAAAACTGTATCCAACTGATCAAAATCCGTCGTTGGATACGACAAAAAGATTCTTCTTTTTCTTCTTCCTCTTTTTTTTTTTTTTTTTGAATATTCCTCTTTTTTTTTTTTTTGAACAAAACCTTTTGAAAAAGATGATCCTTTTATTTCTGAAAGCAAAATAAGAAATCTTACCTTTCTTACCTTCCTTACATGTTCATGCTTTTGACTGCTGCTGTTAGCTCAGCTGATTTGGCTATTTCCGCTGTTCTGACTTCTTTCATGCTGGGGATTTCCCTCTTCTTCTTTTTTTCTTTTCTTGCATTTTTTCTTTTATTTTGCACTTCTTCTTTTTTCTCTTCTTTTTTTTTTATGACTTATTTTTTTTTTCTCTCACTCTTTTTTTTCTTTTCTTTGATTGATTTTTCTTTTATTTTTGCATTTTTTATTTTTCTTTTTTTTAAAAAAGGCTTACCTTTTGCCGCTGAATTTTCTGACTTTTCTGCTTGTCTAGCGGCTGACTTGCTGGGGATATGAGCTTTTCTTGCTTTTTGGATGAAAGGCCATCGAATATGGTTAGCAAAATTGCTTTTGTTAACTTTCTGTTAAGTCTCAGGGGCCACTTTGCAACTCTGAAATTTTGAGGACTTGAGTGTTGGTGCTGAGTTGCCTGGAGGGGGAAAAGTGAAAATTCCCACTTTTCCTCCCTTTTGTCTTACGGGATGAAGGAAGGAAATTCATTTCCTTCTTCCTGTTTCTGCCAGCCTCCATTGCCGACGAACCTTCTGCCATTTTTTTCATTTTCTTTCCTTTTCTCAATTTTCTTCCGCCAAAAATTTTGTTTTTCTGTGCAGATGGCTTCTTCTTCTAGATCCCGAAAAGGAAAGGCACCAATGAACCCAGAATCTGGCGAGGAAAAGAAAGAACTTCCTATCTTGGTTCGGAACCATGTCAACTACTATTTTTCGAAGCACGATTTGGGGAATCTGGTGCGGGATTGGTATAAGCATATCTCAAATCTCCCTGATCCCGATGTAAGTATAACTTTCTTCCACCCCATTTGGTTAATTTTTCAGATCTGCTCAATTTCTGTGTTGTTATGGACTTTTGGAGTGTATATATACTGCTTGTGATGTTTATGCATGTGATTTATATATGGACTAGAATGATGCAATTTTGGTAATAATGCATGAAATTTGGACAATTTATTTTTGCGATGCACAAATTGAACTAGCAGTTACTATTTGACTCTACTATGCATGATTTATAATGTTAATGCAAATAAGGCTATATGATGCATGTTTTGGATCTAAAAATATTTTTACATGGCATATATTCACAATACGGAATTTTCGGAATGAAATGCAAATTTTTTCGGACACATTTTTCAGGATACATTTTCGGATATATGCAAGAAAAAACAGATCTATTTTATGTACCAGAATTTATTTTCCATGCATGCTGATGCTGTAGGGATATAAGAAATGCCCAGGAGATATTCTTTTTCCATGGCGGGTGGCATTTTTAATTTCTTTTTAGCGCACTCCTGATGCAGCTTATTAAATGATAAATGCAAATAATGGATGCATGTACTACTTTATTTGATGCAAATGTGACGCTAAATATACATGAGATGCTTTTTTGATGTGAATGCATGGGTAATTTATTATTTATTTATTTTTTACATAAATGTGAAAAGTAAAAATGTGACATGTATATTTAAATGCAAAGTATACATATATATACTTGTTTTTTTTTTTTTTTTTTAACATCTAAAATATTAACATGTATGTTTATGTGCAAAAAACAATTTTTAATGTACAAATGTTTTTTTTAAAAAAATTAATGTATTAATTATACAAGAAGAAAGGAGTTTGATAGAGTCTTACCTTTATTTTCCTTCTCTCTTTTTTTTTCTTCAGGAGCGCAAGCCTCTGGACAAGGTTCGAGCTACTTGTGCCAAGGTTTCTGATATATACCATTCAATGCCTCTACCAGCCCAGGTTCTAGTGGAGGAAACGGGCTTGGGAGATTTCATGCGGGCCTTTACTCCCTTCCGCAGTTATAGAACCATCTTTGATGTGTCGGAATTCTGTGGGATACCACCCACACCTTTCACCTCACCTGGGAGAGATCACTATGACTGTGACTTCGCCCATTATCGGCATATCTACCAAAGATTGGACCCCCCCGCACCCCTCGACACTGATTACACCCTCCGCGAACGTCATGACGAGGTAGAGGACCTTTTGGGGTTTGTGCCCGAGTACAAACAAATGGATGAGGTGACTATTCCTGTAAAGGGGTGGCTCCCGGAGAATGCCGACTGTCGATGTCCGAAGATAGCGTTGTGTGTGACTCGCGGTTGCCCTGACATTTTTATTTTTTCCTGAACGCCCTTTTGCTAATGCATCCACCTCATTGAGGGTCTCTCGCTGGCCGCCTTCGAGGATCATGTGATTGATTACGATCGGGCAAAGTGTGTCCGGCCGAGCTCTATGTCTCAGATGGGATAGGTTGAGTCGGAATGACTCAAAGGTTATGACTGGTTTTGCCCCTGCTTGGGAGGTATATTTTCCTTCCCCCCTCTTTTTTTTGTTTTCTGTCAGCATATATTTATTTCTTTTTCTTTCTTTCTTTTTTTTTTTTTTTTGCTGACCTTTGTTTCTCTTTTTTTTTTTTTTTTTTTTTTTTTCGTGTGGGCTTATTCTCTTTTTGGCTTTGTACGCCCCTCACAGAAGCGTTTTGGACCACCTTACTTGATCAAATTTGTGAATGAAAATCGAAGGAAAAGGACACCAGGGCCATTTTATTGAGTCACTGGGCCGCAGGACGTAGTGGCGAACTCGACCTCGTGTTCGTGAATTTGTTCCCTCGCGTAACTGTAGGGCCGATCGAGGTTACCTCGCCGCTATTGAGTCGCTGTCGATTTTGATGGTATCGATCATGTGCGATTCCTTGTACATGGGGGCGGGTCAACCGTCAACATGTTCCGCTTCAGTGATCTCCTGGTGGCACCTCCGCCTCGCACCTCCTCCGAATGTGATCGAGCCGCACTTTATACCAAACCGCAACGCTACTTGTCCAAATATGAGATGCTCGCCGCTGATTTCCTGGCCATAGCATATGAAGACGTTTAGGACAATGCTCCATCCCCCTCCTCCTCCCGTGATTGGGAGGCGCGGCGCCTCTGATGGTACTGGGCCGGGTCTTCATTCTATCTCTCGATGCACGGCTTGAGTTTTCCATGCCCGATGATGCCTTTTCGACTCTCCAGTATCGGCGAGATGATAGGCTCATAAGGGAGGTCCTTCCTGATGTTGAGATCCCCGAGGAGTATCGCGTCCCCGATCAGGCCCGCACGGTATATTCATCACTCTTCCCTTCTTCTTTTTTATTTGACTGATGCTCTTTTTTTTTGTTTGCCTTTTCAGGTCAAAGTGTCCACATACAAGAGACTGTTGCGAGGCTTCGTTAGCATCAACAAACTTTACTCGCCCGATGGATGACTTTTCTTGCTCCGGCAATGATGCTATGCGCACAGCGCCGCCGCAGATGATGATGATGACGATGCGGCACGCAGATCGAAGTCGCGCCGTAGCAGGGGCGGATACGCAGATCTGATGGCACGGTGGGCCCCCGAGTCAGAGGAGGTGGCTTTAGCAGAGGCAGAGCATCTTTTGGCTATTAGCTTCTTTTTCCTGCACATGTCAGCTTTTCTTTTTTTCTTTTTTTTATTTTTGTTATTAGCTAAGATCTGTACAAATATGAGTTATGAAATGCAATATAATTTTAAATGACATGATAAAATGAAATGCACATTAAAATACATGCAGAAAATAAAGCTATAACGACTCCTAAGGGTAATGGCACGCCGTTTTTTAGAAATGAATTTGAAAAGAATACACCTTTGGCTTCAAAGGGGCTTTTCTGGCGATCTTCGGGTAGAGGAAGAGGCGGTCGCCTCCTCCTGTGCGAGGGAGAATATAATTGTGGCCATCTACTCTCTTATAGCCTTTGCTTTGATAGACTGCCAAAGCCTCCGTGATCAAATTGGGCGTGGCTTATAGGCAAATTGGGCGCCATGCCCAAATTTCATGAGGGTGGCGCCCAGCTTTGGTTTTCTCGAGATTTCTTGGCCACCGTTTCGCCACACTGCTCATCCCTTTTGTCGATTTTATTTCTCGTATAAAAGGAGGCCCCACGATCCCGAAGTTTTCACTGCCTCGATTTTTTTCGGGCCTCATTTCTTCTCCTTCAGCTTCTCCTCGCTTGCCTTTTTGATAGAGAAAGTATTCTATCTTTGCCCAAATGGCTGCACCTTACCACACACCTCTCGAATTAGAAATCTATGAAAATACCCTCGACCTCTGGATTCTTGCCCTTCGAGCCGACGAACGCGATTGGTTTGATCACATTTTTAGCTTCAGGTGCCTTCTATCCTCGAAATGTCGTGATCAACTGACATGTTAAGAGGGCGCCTGTGTTCTCGTCTCGTCAGATCATCTTTTTCAATTTTGGGATGAACGAGATGTGCCTGGCTTTCGAGGAATTTTGTGCAATGCCGAGTAGCCGCCACTGCCGTATTGCCGTGCCTTCTGAGGCGCCCTTACATGGCAATTAGGAATTATTCCGAACCACTCGAACTGCCACCCTGGGTTTTTATAACGGGGTGAACTTTGACTTGACCGTTCTTCCTCGAGCATTCACAGAGTTCATAGAGGATGACGTGGATTATCGAGATGCCACGACGCCTCTCTTCCCCGCTCGGGGGAGATATCTCGCGGTGGGCCAACAGGATTTATTGACGCAGAAGTCGTGGATCTTGCTTTCGTGCCGTGATCGCTGGGCCAATATTGTCCCGGTAATCTTGGCGTAAACTTTGGCCGGTTTGGATGTTCGTGGCGATTAACTTTTCTACCGGCAATTCCATTCTCGATTCACATGTGATCGAAGAGCATTTTTCGCGTGATGGCCCTCGCACCTTTCTGGGATATATGATCCGGCTCTATGGTTTCTCGCGCCGCTTCCCCAAACTAATTTTTCTCTCTATGACCGGACCGAGGATTTCTTTCTGAGGCTCCATGGATATATCCCGGTGATTAACCACCAGAAATTAGGCGCTTTATTCTCAGATTCCGCCGGATATGCCAGTTAGCATTGGGCAGAGGACCTCCTTTATAGTGCCGATGAATATTGCGCCGCTGGGCCGGAGCGCATCATTCCAGACACGACCGCCTCGATTCTTGAAATGGAAAAATAGCAGATTCCTCAATTTTGACTTCAGCAGAATGTGGCGTTTGACTTTGATAGCTTCAGTGGCCTATTTGTTCCTCGATCATATATTTTTGTCCCTCGAATACTGGCATGGATAATGGTGATTTGTGAGGGAACTTCTAAATAGATTCGGGCGGGCCGAGAAACTTGTTTACGCCATGTCGCTATCGGTA
>CM028377.1:136482937-136515947 GCA_013146195.2 Codonopsis lanceolata | reverse complement strand
CCCTATCTACAAGCCCAACCATTTCATCAAATATGCTCCCAACACTTAAACAACAAGATGGGGTGATTTATCATACATCAATACACAAATAACATCATAATCATGGTTTATAATCTGATCATAATCTGTTCATCCAACCAAAAATGCATCACTTAGCATATACGAGAACATGACATCTCTACAAGCCTAACTATTTCATCAAACATGCTCCCAACACTTGAACAACAAGATAGGGTGATTTATCATACATCAATACACATAAATAACATCATAATCATGGTTTATAATCTGATTATAATCTGTTCATCCAACCAAAAATGCATCATTTAGCATATACGTAAACATGACATCTCTACAAGCCTAACTATTTCATCAAACATGCTCCCAACACTTGAACAACAAGATAGGGTGATTTATCATACATTATCACACCTAAATAACATCACAAACATGGTTTATAATCTGAACATAATCTGTTTATGCAACAAAAAATTCATCATTTAGCATATACGAGAACATGACATCTCTACAAGCCTAACCATTTCATCAAATATGCTCCCAACACTTAAACAACAAGATAGGATGATTTATCATACATTATCACACCTAAATAACATCATAAACATGGTTTATAAATCTGATCATAATCTGTTTATGCAACCAACAATTCATCATTTAGCATATACGAGAATATGACATCTCTACAAGCCTAACCATTTCATCAAATATGCTCCCAACACTTAAACAACAAGATAGGGTGATTTATCATACATTATCACACCTAAATAACATCATAAACATGGTTTATAAATCTGATCATAATCTGTTTATGCAACCAAAAATTCATCATTTAGCATATACGAGAACATGACATCTCTACAAGCCTAACCATTTCATCAAATATGCTCCCAACACTTAAACAACAAGATAGGATGATTTATCATACATTATCACACCTAAATAACATCATAAACATGGTTTATAATATGTTTATAATCTGTTCATATAACCAAAATTCATCATTTAGCATATAGTGAAACATGACATCTCTACAAAGTCCTAAGTGCTCTCATTGACCTCAAATAGCAAGATTGTTTTCCCTAGGGTCAATGAGGCTAAGATAAATAGAAAGAGATGTTGTAACTCACCTTAAATCAGTCCTACAAGATGTACAAAACGTCCATGCAAAGGTGGGTATGTGATCTCCTTGACCTCCTCTCCTCTTCTATGGTTGGGTTTTGGCAATGGCCTCCTCAAGACTTGGCCACCATTGTTGATCACCTATGAACCTTCAAGAAAACCTCTCCAACCTTAGAGATATGATCAGCCACGTTTTTTTGGAGAAGATGGCTGAATAGGATGGCTTAGTGGAGGCATTTGGTCAATCTTTGGCTGAAGTGGGGTGAGAGAAGGTGTCCAATGCATGTTTGTGCATGTGGATGTCTCTACATGCCAAGTGGTTTGCATGCACCCAAGGACTCTCAAAACTTGTTGAACATGCAATGGAGGATAGGTAGGACGAACTAGGTAGTTTAGGTGGGTTAGTTGGGTTTGGGTAGGGTTAGGTTTGCCAATAGAAAGTCTAACACACAATGAGTGGTCAACTATAGTAGACCAGAATTTGGGTCATTTTACAAAATGTTCCTGTACCGAAATAGACGTCCTAAAATTACAAAAAAGGTATTTTTAGAAATCTCTATGAGTCTAGTTTCTAACACATCAAACGGATCCGAATTCGAAGTTTCAGACACAAAGTTATGGCCAAAATACTACTGCACCTATCGTGGCCTTCTAAATACGCGAATTTCCGAAAATCAAACTCGAAGGCGTGTAAACGCTAACGACCACTCAAAAATAATTCTAAGTTAATTCCCCAAGGTCCCCTATTCATCTAGGGTCAAAATAATACCAACCGAAAAAGTCGTACAAAGAAGAAGAATGACAAGAAGTAAAGTAGCAATCAAACCGTCGATTCGACAAGCATTCAAACAAGATTTAAATCATGTTAATGATGTTATGAATGATCTCTAATACTTACATATATGCATCCATCTAGAAGTCTAACACATCTAAACATGTTATTTAATCATCATGTAAAGATCTAGGACCAAATCGAGGTCAGGAACACAAAAACCCGAGTAAACTCTCAATCGCGTCGCATTTCGATTATCGTCGAGTTACGACTTGTGACTTTAGCAAGTTAACAATTAAATGACATCTCTTAAAAGTATTTTGATATTAATGTGATCTCTCAAACACATCTAGAGTCTCTCAGAAATCAAATAAGTGATCAACAAGGGAAGAAGTGCGAGCATTGCACGCAATTCAAGCTAACCGGGAATCGGGGTCTTACAATATGTGTTTAGTCAACTAATCCACTATAAACGTTACATTTCAAATTTGCAATTTTGGTGGCGTAATTGAATACACACTTAATATTTTTCATTATTTTTATTTATGAAACTACAATCTTATTTTACAATTTTATAGACTAATTTTTTATTCAATTGCATTGCAATTATGACTTCACCAAAATTTTGGACCACTGTGTTTTATTTTGGACATTTTGTAGATGAAAACAACAGATTTTCATAAAAATTTAGTGGCAACCAAAATGCAACAGGGCTTGCAATCAATGATGAAACTTCATGTGAAGAGTTATATTCTAAAGTACGAAACATGTGCAAAGTTGATGATATAGAGATAGCATTTCTTACTCCAACAACGGTGTATAGTTTTCAAATTCCAGTCCGGATTACTTCAAACAATGAAGTTGAATGGTACTTGAATATTAATAAACAAGGCTATTTGACTCATTTGTGTGTAACTCATGTGAGCCAAGAACATTACGACGGGCACTGAGAAGAAAATAATGGAGTTGGTGGTGATATAAATAAATAAGAAAATAATGTAGTTTGTGGTGGTGGTGGCAGGCAAATTGAAGAAGAAAATAATGGAGTTGGTCATGACGATGACACACAATTTGAAGAAAAAAATAATGAAGTTGGTAGTGATGAAATGCAACCTGAATGAGGCGATCATAATACAAATTATTCTTCTGATAGGTTAGAGGTAATTCGAGAATCTTTATCCTAAAATGAGAATGATTTCTCAACACCACCGAGATTTGAGTTTAGCCTAGGTGACCGAGATCAAGGCAGCCGAGAAGGAAATGACTTCACAAGTGAGCATTTAGTTTTTTCGGTTGGAAGTACATCGCGAGTGTTACCTGCAGATATTGATTTGAAGGTTGGCCAAGTCTTCAATAACAAGAAAAAGCTTCACGAAGTTGTGCACTTGCTTGCATTGAACAACAACTTTCGCTCAAAAACAAAAAATCGAATAAGAAAGTGTACACAATAGTTTGTGGTGATGATAATTGCAAATGGCGTTTGTTTGCAACAAAGTACTTAGAATGTGATTATTTTCAGATTTGAAAATATACAGGTGAACATACTTGCCCCCTAAATATGTCCATGGCTAATCATAGACAAGTAACATCACGTATTATTGGAGTACAAATATCGCCAAGGCTTGAGGATCGTAACATTACGTATAGACCTGTTGATGTCATTGCCAACGTTTACCGATCATTGGGTGTAGATCTAAGTTATCAAAAAGCGAGGAGGTGTGTAGAAGCCGCCTTAGAACACCTAAGTTCTGAGGAGGATAGTTACACTAAGTTGGTCGGATTTGCCCATAACTCTGAATTGGTTAATCCATCAACAATCTTCTCTTTAGAGCTTGATAGTGAAAACCACTTTTACTTTTGGCGTATGGGGCTTGCATTCTTGGATTCCACTATGTAATGCGTCCGGTAGTTGTTGTGGATGGAACATTTTTAACTGCAAGATATAAAGGTACACTGTTTATTGCTACTTGCAATGATGGAAATATGAAGATATATCCTCTTGCATGGGCTGTTGTTGATTATGAGAATGATGCATCATGGCTTTGGTTTTTTACAAAGTTGAAAGAAATAACATGTGACCATGAAGGACTTGTTGTGATATCCGACCAACATAAGAGTCTTATTAGTGTGTCCGTATTGTTTTTCAAAATGCACGCCATGCTCATTGTATCTATCATATAAAAGGCAACTTAAGGATTACTCGAAGGCTAACATGGTCTCACTTTTCAGAGAGGCTGCGGAGGCATATACCAAAGAAGAGTTTCAAGCATATGTCCGAAATTGAGAAAATTGACGAGGAGGGTTGGAAATATCTTAGAAACAAATTTCGAACGTGGGCACATTTCAAAGGAGACCGTTACAATGTCATGACTTCAAACAATGAAGTCTCTCAACTCGCTTAGGAAAGCCCAACAGAGTCCTATACTTTCGCTGCTTGAGTTTATTGGAAAAAAGTTGCAGGTGGGTTTTGTGAAAGGCGCGAAGCAGCACAAAGTTGTACAACCATTTAAACCCTAACAATGGAAGATAAATTAGGCAAAGCACTCGTAAAGCCAATAAGTTTGGTTGAACCCATTGATCGCCCAAGTATGTGTGAGGAGTGGGACCAATAATTACTCAGCTAACTTTGATGGGAATACTGCACCCGCCAAAAATTTCGCTTGGACCACCTACCACGCGAGCATGCAATAGCTTGCAAAAAGGGAGAGGTTTTCGTGCACCCGCTGTGCTCGCATTCTATACAACCGAGTGTTGGAGAGTGGCGTATTCCTCAAAACATCTTCCCAGCGTCTATTGAAGAAGAATGGGACATTCCGTATAATATTAAGGAAATGACTATCTTGCCACCTTTAGTCCGAATGACGCCGAGAACAACAAGAATCATTCTATACAAGCGAGTGTTGAGTGGCGTATTCCCAAAACATCTCCCAAGTGCCCATCAAGAAGAATGGGACATTCCATATAATATTAAGGAAATGACTATCTTGCCACCTTTAGTCCGGCGTTAGAACAACAAGAATTCCGCAATCGGAGAGTTTTCGGAAGACAAAGATGCAGAGGTGTCTCAAGTCACAAACCGCCTTTCGTGTCGTGATCAAACCCCTCGTGAGTGATAGATGAATTCACAAAATTTATGGATTTGAAATTTATATGTTTTGTAATGATCAGTTCAGATCTCAATGTATTGTAACTTTAATTTTGAATTTCAATGTTGGGTACTATTTCTTATTTGAGCTTGTAAAGTTTGTATATAAATTTCATATTTGCATTGTGTCCATTAAACTTGCATAGGCCTACCTGCTGATAAAACAAGGTTGTAGGCCTACCTGTTGATATTTAGCAGGAAGAACTTTTAGACTTGCTAAAGTCTAATCAATTTTATTAATAACCAACCTATGTTTTGGCTATGTTAAATCATCCAAGACATTATTTACTTAACATGTTGAATTTCACAAGGATAAATCTATTTAAGAGAAGTGAGTCAAGTAACTGAATTCAATAACTTAACTTACTTGTGTTGATTAATTGCAGAGGGTATGGTAGATTACTCAACCCAATATTTAAACAAATGAGTCAAGTAACTGACTTCAGTTACTTGACTCATGCTTAAAGTGATAAAACAGGAAGTAGGCCTACCTGCTGATATTCAGCAGGTAGAACTTTTAGACTTGCTAAAGTCTAATCAATTTGATTAATAACCAAACTATGTTTTGAATAGTGTAGGGTGGATTACTCAACCCAACATTAAAACAAATGAGTCAAGTAACTAACTTCAGTTACTTGACTCATGCTTAGAGTGATGAAACAAGAAGTAGGCCTACCTGCTGATATTAAGGGTGTAAGTCCGAACCACCGAACCGAACCAAACCAAACCAGACGGTTTGGTTCGGTTTTGGTCTAAGGCGGTTCGGTTTTGGTTTGCAAAATTGAAAAACCGACTAGTTCGGTTCGGTTTATGGTTTTTGTATTGGAACCGAACCGAACCGATTTTTATTTATTTATTTATTTTATATAATATATATTATGTAAATTATTATTAGCCATTGATATACTTCAAAAGTCAATCTGGACCATTAATCTCCCCATATATATATATATATATATATATATATATATATATATATATATATATATATATATATATAGTTTCTTACCCTACACAGTACTCTCACAATTGCTCACAATTGCAGAAGGAATTCCCGATCTGATTTCCCAAGCCGTCTTGCGTCTTCAGTTCACTATTCACTTTAGTTCTTAGTTCATGAACTGATGAACTCCCTCTCTCTCAAATCCAGATCATAGTATAATCATAATGGTATGCTCTCTTTCTCCCTCTCTCCCTCCATCTCCTTCCATCTTTCTCCCTCTGTTTCTCTGTTCGTGAATCGTGAGTCGGTGACTGTGTGGTGTGTGCCACGAAAATTGTTTATAATTTTATATTGACTTATTGGGTATCTTATTAAGAAAATTTTGAAATTACCTTTTAAAGCATGAACAATTTTGGTGATTTCATAATTTTCATTATATTAATGAATGTTTTGGTGACTTTTGTTATTTACATTTATAGATACAATTTTAGTTTAGTTTAGTGGGTTGCGGTTTGGAATTTGGATGATAGATGTTGTGAACTGCATTTAGGTTTTAAAATTTTTGAAATTAACTTTTAGGTTCGACTACGCATATAGCAAATAAATTCTCACCACGCACGTTGCCATAACTCGTGTTAATTTGAATTCTTCCCATGCTTTTGATTGAACTGTGATGGGATATTTTTTCCCATTGCTTTGGCGATTTTGAAAGTTCATAAGGATTCTTACTTAGTAGCTACTAGTTGCTGAAAAGCATGAAATAGCTGCATATTGCCGGTCCACCACCTCAATGAGTTTATTCAATTTATTGGCTATACCACTTGCATACACAGAAGACCCTTCATATATTTGCAAAAATATTCACCAAATGTATGTAGAATTCTGTCCAAAACTCTCCAAGGATCGATAAATAAACATATACTTTGAAACAAATAAAAACAAAATTATTGATTTGATGATTTGAAACCCAAGACAAGAAAGGATAATTCAATTGGTCAAATTAATACCTTGGTATTGAACAGAAAGCTGTAAAAATCACCAATCATTCCACCTGCAACATGGTGAATATCCAACTGATTCAATTAGCTTTTGTTTCTTTAATGCATTTCAACTCATTATGTTACATTTTTATTTATTTCAGGCTACTCAAGGATTTCAATCAGAAATATCAGATAAGATTGTTGATCTAACTCCACGTGCAGGTGCAGCTTCAGCTCCATCGAGTCAACACGATACTTCAACTACTATTCCGTCGATTGTAGCCCCTGTAGAGTCGAAGATTTCAAATATTGTGCTAAAATCAAAACTATTTAAGTCTGAAATATGGAATCACTTTGGTCAGATTTATACAAATCCTGATGATAAAAAATATCATCATTGTGTTTGCAATTATTGTAAAAAGGAGTATGGGTGCAACACAGCCACTGCCACACTATGGGGTCATTTAGATAGGTGTTTGAATTGTCCTTTAAATAAATCAAGGAAGAAACAGAAGACATTAGAATCATTCAAGAATGAAGAAGGGGAGAGCAAATTAATGTCTTGGAAGTTTGATCAATTGGAGTGTAGAAAGGCTATAGTAAAAATGATCATTATGGATGAGTTGCCTTTTAGCTTCATAGAGCGTGAAGGTTTTAATTTATTTTGTAGTGTTGATGTGCCTAGGTTGTAATTAGTAAGTAGAGTTTTAATTGCTAAAGATTGCTTGAAATTGTATGTTAAGTTGAAGAAAGAATTGAAATTGCATTGTCGTTTAATGCTCAAAGAATTTGCCTCACCACTGACACATGGACGTCCTTGCAGAATCTGAGTTACATGGTGTTAATAGCACACTTTATTGATCATAATTGGAAATTGCACAAAAGAATTTTAAATTTCTGCCCTATTTCATCTCATAAAGGTGCAGCACTTGGAACTATTATTGAGTCATGTATGCTTGATTGGGGGATACAAAAGATCTTTACATTGACAGTTGATAATGCGTCCGCTAATGATACGTGCATTGCTCATTTGAAGAAGAAACTTTCCAAAAAATAGACTTTTGTTTTAGATGGTGAATTCTTTCACGTAAGGTGTTGTGTTCACATTTTAAATTTAATTGTGAAAGATGGAATGAAAGAAAATAGAGGTTCAATTGAGAAGATTCGTTTAGCAGTTCGGTATATTAGAGGTTCTCCACAAAGAAGTGAGCAATTTAAGAAATGTTGTGAATTAGATGAAAATCCTTATAGAAACAAATTGATTCTTGATGTTCCAACTAGGTGGAACTACACTTATTTGATGTTAGACACGACACTTAAGTTTCAAAAGTCATTTGAGAGGTATGAAGAAATGGATCCAAATTTTCTTTATGAGCTTAAAGATAAGGATCCGGGTGAAGATGATTGGAAAATTGCTAGGATATTTTGCAAGTTCTTGAAAAAAATTTATGAGGTTACCAAAAGGCTTTCCGGTTCTCTTATGTTACATCTAACTCCTATTTTCATGATGTGATGCGTATTCAGTTAAGTATCAAGGATTGGTCGAGTAGTACTGATCCTACTTTGCAATTAATGGCTTTGAAGATGGAAGAAAAAATTGAAAAGTATTGGGGAGACCTTGAAAAAATAAATATGATGCTTTTGATTGTTGTGGTGTTAGACCCTAACTTTAAGCTTAAGTATGTGACTTTTATTTGTCGAAGTATTTACCCTGAGCACGTGGTTGATAAGTTGGAGAACAAACTAAGGGAGATATTGAATCGTTCGTATGCTTATTGTGAATCCATTTCTAGTTTGCAAACTAGTAATGTTGGTGATAACTCAATTGTCATTGAAGCTGGAGAATGTATGGTTGTGGATACCTTCACGGCTCTTAAAAATCATTTTGCAAGCAAGGAAGAAGGCATAGGGAATTCTAAATATGAATTGGAGATGTACCTAGAAGAAGCGATTTTTAAGAATAATAATTCAGGTGGTGAGAGTTTTGATATCTTGGCTTGTTGGAAATTGAATGCTTCTAGGTTTCCAGTTCTTTCATTGATGGCACGAGATGTCTTGGCAATCCCTGTTTCAACTGTTGCTTCTCAATCTGCCTTTAGTACAGGAGGGCGGGTGTTATAGATTTATATCACTGACCAAAAAACTCTGTTATGTTTCTGCCTTTTACCAAACAATACAGGAGCACTCTCAAAACCAACAGCCCATGTTATGCTTCCAGCAAAAATAGTGCAGGACAGAAAATTTTCAGATTGCACAAACAAAACTGAAGCAAACTATAAGCAAGCTAACCAAGCTGTGTTTCCAAATTACCCAAAAAAGTCAGTCACCAACATTAATTAACCCAAGCTTTAACTGCAAAACAATGTTAGACTGAAATATAGAATAACAGGTTAATATGAGAACAGATTGAGTATCCTTGGCCGAAGCCTAACTCGATCTGTCTAGGGCTTATGGTTGCCTAGGCTCAGACCCCCACAACACAATGCTATACGCTGAGTATAGCAAAACAGTCCAACCAAGAGTTCACCACCGAAAGGGACAATTGTTCCAAGGATTTCTCACTGTGAAACCAAACCCAAGCCTTCCAACAGAATAACCCCAAGAAAACCCGATTGCCCCTCTCACAGAACCCTCGAATCAGATCTCAAAATCACAATGTTTCCCTACACAGATTACCTCACCACTCACAGCTTTTAGAAGCAGAGAAGAAGAATAAGAAAGAGAGCAAACAAGAGAGAGAGATCACCGTATTGTCTGTTGCGTCTCAAAGGGGGCGGACAGAGGGAGTATATATATGCACAGCCAAGGCAATCAACCGCGAAGTCAAGGCAATCAACCGCGAAGAATCTGAGATGGGAGCAATCAACGAGCTGATTGGAACAAGGATTGGAAGGGGCCGAATTTTCTGGGTCAAAGACGCAATCTCCCGAAAAAAGAACCAAGCCGCAAACCAAAGACGCAACCACAGCAACTGCGACCAAATCAGAAATAGAGGGGGAATGGGGTGGGCTGATGCTGAAGGAAATTCTGGGTTGCTTTGGGTTTGGGCTTCACAAAGTGGGCTGCCCAAACAATAGGCCCAGCCACACTTACAGCGAGTTCTTGATCAATTTCGTAGTTCATTGAGCCCTAAGATAGCGGGGAGCTTGATATGTTTGCAAGATTGGTTACGTGCATCGCCCCTTCCAATAGAACTTGAGTCAATATTAGATGATGTGATTGACATTGAATCATGTAAGATTTTAATCTAATTTTCTATTTATTTGCTATTAATTTTATTTATGTGTTTAAACTAATCTGTATCTCTTTTTTTTTTGTATTATTATTAAAGGTATTACAGATGATCCGGAAATGGCGAATGGTTTTACGGGTCCCTTGACTTAAAAAAATTTGCTTCCATGTGAGTGTTTATGCTTTATTGTAAGTTGTAAGTTGTAACATACTTTAATTGTTTTTCACCTGTAATGTCTAAATGAGAATGAGATGTTGATGTTGTTATTTTGTTAGATGCTGCTATTGCTGTGGAGCAACTGAGTTATGTGTTACAGATGTTGTTGTTGTTGTGCTACAGATGTTGCTCTTGTTGTGCTACAAATGTTGATGTTGCTGTGCTGTAGATGCAGTTGCTGTTGTTGGTGTGATGTGCTCTGCTGCTGTTGCTACTAATTGAGTTATTTACTTATTTTCATTTGAAGATGTTGCGGTTGAAACTTGAAAATAACCAGTTTCATTTGAACATGTTGCTGTTATTGTTGTGTTGTAGGAACTAGGAAGCCTTGTTGATTGAATTATTTTCATTTTATTTTGGTTATACTTAATTACTTATGGCTTGTGCAATGTGCACAGTTTCATATTTGAACAAGTTGCTGTAGCAGTGAATGGTGATGCAGAGTTACAGATAATGTGATTTGATTGGGTTTGTTGATCATTTGCAGATTGTAGTGTAAAGTTAAGGTTATTCTCCATTTAATATGCAAGTTACAAGTTTGATACTTTTATTTATATTCGAACCACTAAACCGAACCAAACCAAATCGAACCGAGTGGTTTGGTTCGGTCCGGTTTCAAGCTATGGTCAGTTCGGTTCGGTTTGAAAATTTTGGAACCGAGGAAGGGTGGTTCGGTTTATGGTTTTGGCCTAAACCAAACCACTTACACCCCTAGCTGATATTCAGCATGTAGAAATTTTAGACTTGCTAAAGTCTATTCAATTTGATTAATAACCAAACTATGTTTTGAATAGTGTAGGGTGGATTACTCAACCCAATATTAAAACAAATGAGTCAAGTAACTGACTTTAATTACTTGACTCATACTTAAAGTGATGAAACAGGAAGTAGGCCTACCTGTTGATATTCAGCCGGTAGAACTTTTAGACTTGCTAAAGTCTAATCAACTTGATTAATAACCAAAATATGTTTTGACTAGTGTAGGGTGGATTAATCAACCCAATATTATAACAAATGAGTCAAGTAACTGACTTCAATAACTTAACTTACTTGTGTTGATTAATTGCAGAGGGTAGGGTATATTACTCAACCCAATATTAAAACAAATGAGTCAAGTAACTGACTTCAGTTACTTGACTCATGCTTAAAGTGATTAAACATGAAGTAGGCCTATCTGCTGATATTCAGCAGGTAGAACATTTAGACTTGCTAAAGTCTAATCAACTTGATTAATAACCAAACTATGTTTTGAATAGTGTAGGGTGGATTACTCAACTCAATATTAAAACAAATGAGTCAAGTAACTGACTTCAGTTACTTGACTCATGCTTAAAGTGATAAAACATGAAGTAGGCCTACCTGCTGATATTCAGCAAGTAGAACTTTTAGACGTGCTAAAGTCTAATCAACTTGATTAATAACCAAACTATGTTTTGAATAGTGTAGGGTGGATTACTCAACCCAATATTAAAATAAATGAGTCAAGTAACTGACTTCAGTTACTTGACTCATGCTTAAAGTAATAAAATAGGAAGTAGGCCTACCTGCTGATATTCAGCAGGTAGAACTTTTAGACTTGCTAAAGTTTAATCAACTTGATTAATAACCAAAATATGTTTTGACTAGTGTATGGTAGATTAATGAACCTAATATTATAACAAATGAGTCATGTAACCGACTTCAATAACTTAACTTACTTGTGTTGATTAATTGCAGAGGGTAGTGTAGACTACTCAACCCAATATTAAAACAAATGAGTCAAGTAACCGACTTTAGTTACTTGACTCATGCTTAAAGTGATAAAACATGAACTAGGCCTACCTACTGATATTCAACAGGTAGAACTTTTAGACTTGCTAAAGTCTAATCAACTTGATTAATAGCCAAACTATGTTTTGAATAGTGTAGGGTGAATTGCTCAACCCAATATTAAAACAAATGAGTCAAGTAACTGACTTCAGTTACTTGACTCATGCTTAAAGTGATAAAACAGGAAGTAGGCCTACCTGCTGATATTCAGCAGGTAGAACTTTTAGACTTGCTAAAGTCTAATCAACTTGATTAATAACCAAAATATGTTTTAACTAGTGTATGGTGGATTAATCAACCTAATATTATAACAAATGAGTCATATAATTGACTTCAATAACTTAACTTACTTGTGTTGATTAATTACAGAGAGTATGGTAGATTACTCAACCCAATATTAAAACAAATGAGTCAAGTAACCGACTTCAGTTACTTGACTCATGCTTAAAGTGATAAAATAGGAAGTAGGCCTACCTGCTGATATTCAGCAAGTAGAACTTTTAGACTTGCTAAAGTCTAATCAACTTGATTAATAACCAAATTATGTTTTGAATAGTGTAGGGTGGATTACTCAACCCAATATTAAAACAAATGAGTCAAGTAACTGACTTGAGTTACTTGACTCATGCTTAAAGTGATAAAACAGGAAGTAGGCCTACCTGCTGATATTCAGCAGGTAGAACTTTTAGACTTACTAAAGTCTAATCAACTTGATTAATTACCAAAATATGTTTTGACTAGTGTATGGTGGATTAATCAACCCAATATTATAACAAATGAGTCAAGTAACCGATTTCAATAACTTAACTTACTTGTGTTGATTAATTGCATAGGGTAGGGTAGATTACTCAACCCAATATTAAAACAAATGAGTCAAGTAATTACTGACTTAAGTTACTTGACTCATGTTTAAAGTGATAAAACAGGAAGTAGGCCTACCTGCTGATATTTAGTAGGTAGAACTTTTAGACTTGTTAAAGTCTAATCAACTTGATTAATAACCAAACTATGTTTTGAATAGTGTAGGGTGAGGGGAAAAATTTTCTCTCTCTAAAAAATATGCTCTCAAGTGCGGCATAGGGTTTGGCTCGTCCTATCATGGCTGCTCCGGCAGATGTTGATGTCGCTGCCCTTCCTCCGGAGCGTCCTTCACCTTCAGCCAAGAAATCTTTTGCCTCATTATTCTCATCAGCCACAGCCTCAACCTCAGATACTTTGCCGTTCATCCCTCCTTCCACGTACAAAGGGGAACCAGCCCTTCGACTCACCCCCGCCATCGTTTCTGCCTATGCAAAACCGTTTCATCTTTCTTTGGTGGGCAAGTTCTCTCATGGCCGTCTGTCTATGGAGGTCATGAGAAGAGAATTCCTCACTTTTGGGTTAAAAACTGAAGTTAAGCTTGGTCATTTAGACTCCAAACATGTCCTCGTTCAAACCTTCCACGAGGCCGATTTTCAGCGACTTTGGATTAAGGATCAATGGTTCATTGGAGCCTTCCCCATGAGGGTGTTTAAATGGACTCCGGAGTTCAGACAAGACATTGAAAGTCCCATAGCTCCTGTGTGGTTCTCGCTGCCTAATCTGCCAATTTACCTATTTAACAAACAAGCTCTTTTCTCCATTGCTAACATGATAAGTACTCCTCTAATTATTGATTCTCCCACAACAAATCTCTCTAGGCCTAGTGTTGCTAGGATTTGCATTGAGGTTAACCTGCTAAAACCTATTCCTAGCCGCCTATGGATTGATAGCGACTCTTCTGATGGATTCTTGCAGCCTATTAAGGCTGAAAAGCTTCCTCTTTTCTGCAGTTGTTGCCATCGTCTGGGCCATGACAACTTTTCATGTAAGTTTAATGTTTATTCTAAGGAAAAAGGTAAGGTCAATGTTCAAACCAATGGTGATGATATTCCTATTGCTAAGGATAATCCTGTGGGTTAGGAAAATCAATCTAATGTTTCGAACTCGGTTTGGAAGGCAAAAGATATTAATCCTGTTCAAGTTGCTCACGATGCTATCCATGTTCAAGTTCAAAGACCTACGCAACACTCAGGTCCTGTTATGCCACATCAGAATAGTCATCACGGCATTCTAGCCCCTGTGTGGACCCCGTCCCAATTGCTGTTGTTGAAGTCTCTCCCCCTAGAAAAGATCCTACATCTTCAGTTCATATCAATTCCAGCGTTGCGCAGCCAGCTACAGTTGCACCTCCCATTCCAACTGTTGTTGCAATTTCTAACCAGCATACTTCGACTGTTCCCCAAGCTGCCCAAACGGTCCCTTCCTGCACGGGTTCTTTCAGCACCAACAATTCCTCTCCAAAGGCTCCTTAAGGTATTGCTAATTCTGGTCATAGAGCTACTATGCAGGTGTCTTGCTCTGGTTTGAGTCCAAACTCCCTTCCTTTTAACCCCTCGCTAAACCGGCAAAATCCTCCCCCTCCTGAGAAAAACCCTAGCTTTGATGTTGAAGTCCCAATTGATTGCGTGACAAATGCTATGCCGGATTTAAGTGGCTTTTTTTGATGAAGACCTCACTCACAAAAATCCTTTGAACATAATCTCCCCCAATAAATTTGTTGTTCTGCAAACATTTGACGATGAAGACCCAAGCAATGACAACTCTCAATTTGACGCTCTTAATCTGGAAATCACAAGTCATAGCAACCAAAAGCGCAAACCATCTTCCGTTCCAGCCTCCGCAAAACAACTCGATCTCGCATGCAAAATCCCAATTTTCGTAATTATTAGTTTTATTTATTTGCTTTGTTAGGTTTTATCTTTTTTGCTTGTTTGATTCCAGTTTTTTATTTCCAAGGTAAGGCTCCTTTGTTCTCCCTTTAAGGGTATGGCTGGTTGTCCCTTAAGCTTGTATTTTCCTTTATTTCCTTTTTATAAAAATCTAGCTCTTTAATAAAAAGAATAGTGTAGGGTAGATTACTCAACCCAATATTAAAACAAATGAGTCAAGTAACTGAAGTCAGTTACTTGACTCATGCTTAAAGTGATAAAACAAGGTAGTAGGCCTGCATTCAGCAGGTGAGAAACTGTAATTATTTCTAATTTTAGTTATTTGCTGTTTTCGAAACTAAAATTTTATATAATGTTTTTAAGTAATTCTAAATCATTCATGTTTCAGCAGGTTGGTTCATAGCAGCTGTAAATCAGCTGTAAATAATGTAACATTAGTCTTTGCCAGCAGGTAGGTTCACAGCAGGCATGTCAGCTGACTACTGATATTAGTAGGTCGATTACTTAACCAATTGTATAACAAATGATTGAGGTAAATGAATCACTAAATAACAAAAAAGTTCCATTAATTAAGCATAGTAATAAAAAGTTCATATGAAATATCTACATTCAAGCAATAATACACTACAATTAAACACTAAGGAAGCGACAAATTGTTGGAATTTGTGTTTCCTTTGAACATTCCAATAATCAGGCCAACAACAATTGTCCAAATTAGGAGAATTGCACAAAAATAGGACTGAGCTCTTTCTTTTGACTTCAGAAATTGTTCTTTCAATTTTCTTGTTTCTACTTTGAGTTTTTCGTTCTTTATCTTCAATTTTTTAGCTTGTTGAACCACTTGTTTGAGTTGACTTTCAAGTTTGTCAACCTCATGCTTCAAATCCATTAGTTGTGATCTAAGCCGTCCACAAATAACTATTTTTTTTATCTCTCAGGCAGTGGTGGGTCAATCCAAGCAAAAAACTTATAGTGGTTAGCTTGATCTTGAGATTGAAAATAAAAAAAAAAAACATCCGCATATAATTAATAATGAAAAAAGAAATAAATATAACCTTATAGTTTCCACATCCAATGAACCTTAAGTTACGTTAAGTTACGTTACGTTACGTTACGTTAATTTAAGGTATGCTAAATTAAGTTACGTTACGTTATGATAAGACCTAACGTTACATTACGTTGTGTTATGATGAGACATAATGTTGTGTTATGATAAGACGTAACTTTACGTTACGTTGTGTTATGATAAGACCTAACGTTACGTTACGTTGTGTTATGATAAGACGTAACGTTACGTTAAGTTAACAGAAGATAAGACCTAACGTTACGTTACGTTGTGTTATGATAAGACGTTACCTTATGTTATGATATAACGTAACGTTACGTTGTGTTATGATAAGACCTAACATTACGTTACATTGTGTTATGATGAGACGTAACGTTGTGTTATGATGAGACGTAACGTTGTGTTATGATAAGACGTAACGTTACGTTACGTTGTGTTATGATGAGACGTAACGTTGTGTTTTGATATGACGTAACGTAACGTTGTGTTTTGATATGACGTAACGTTACGTTACGTTGTGTTATGATAAGACGTTATGTAACGTAACGTTACGTCTTATCATAGCACAACGTAACGTAACGTTAGGTCTTATCATAACACAACGTAACGTAACGTTAGGTCTTATCATAAGACAACGTAACGTAACGTTAGGTCTTATCATAACACAACGTTAGGTCTTATCATAACACAACGTAACGTAACGTTAGGTCTTATCATAACACAACGTTACGTCTCATCATAACACAACGTAGCGTAACGTTAGGTCTTATCATAAGACAACGTTACGTCTTATCATAACACAACGTTACGTCTTATCATAAGACAACGTAACGTAACGTTAGGTCTTATCATAAGACAACGTAACGTAACGTTAGGTCTTCTCATAACACAACGTAACGTAACGTTAGGTCTTATCATAACACAACGTTACGTCTCATCATAACACAACGTAACGTTACGTCTTATCATAACACAACGTAACGTCTTATCATAACTCAACGTAACATAACGTTAGGTCTTATCTTATGTTAACTTAACGTAACGTTATGTCTTATCATAACACAAGGTTACATCTAATCATAACATAACGTAACGTAACGTTACGTCTTATCATAACACAACGTTACATCTTATCATAACACAACGTAACTTAACGTAACTTAACATACATTAACTTAACGTAACATAACTTAACTTAACGTAACGTAACGTAACTCAACATACATTAACTTAACGTAACATAACTTAACGTAACGTAACGTACCGTAATGTAACCTAACGTAACGTAACTTAACATACATTAACTTAACGTAACATAACTTAATGTAATTTAACGTAACGTAACGTAACGTAACTTAACGTAACTTAACTTAACATACATTAACTTAACGTAACATAACTTAACGTAACGTAACGTAACTTAACATACATTAATTTAACGTAACATAACTTAGCGTAACTTAACGTAACGTAACGAAATGTAAGGTAACGTAACTTAATGTAACGTAAAAACGTAACGTAACGTAACGTAATGCAACATAACTTAACGTAACGTAACTTAACTTAACATACATTAACTTAACGTAACATAACTTAACGCAACGTAACGTAACTTAACATACATGAACTTAATGTAACATAACTTAACGTAACCTTTAATAAAATCTAGCAGGGTGCCGCCCCTGTTTCTCTAAAAAAAAACGTAACGTAACGTAACGTAACTTAACTTAACGCAATGTAACGTAACATAACGTAACGTAACGTAACGTAACGTAACGTAACTCAACGTAAACGTAACATAACTTAACATACATTAACTTAACGTAACATAACTTAACGTAACGTAACATAACGTACATTAACTTAATGTTACGTAACTTAACGTAACGTAACATAATGTGACGTAACGTAACATAACTTAACGTTACGTAACTCAAATAACTAAAAGTAGATTGTTCAAACATGAATTATTTTTTACTTTACTTCAAACATTAATGAGGTATCGTTTGATACTTTTGCCCAAAGAATCAAAGACTAATGTTACGTAACTTACTTTACTTCAAAAATTATTGAGGTATCGTTTTACTTTTGCCCAAAGAATCAATAAATTATTTTGTAGGTATCGTTTGACACTATTTTTTTGCGGTATCGTTTGACACTATTTTTTTGCCCAAATAGTCAAAGAATCAATAAAATTATGGGAAAAAAAAGATTAAGTCTAATTGAAACTTTATTTTCAGGTCAACACTTGATAACTTTAAGCGTTGTCAATTAATCCAGTTTTAAATATGCCCCATAGACATGTCCTTTATATCAGCTGATGCTGACACATCATATCTCTACAACTGCTCACCTTCTCAAACTGATGGCATACTAGACACATTCCACTAAAACTGACAAACTTTAAATATTGGCGCGAGACCCAAAAACTCCTTACAGTTTCAACGCAGTTCCGCAGTTTTTTTAATCATTAAAGCCCCCATATTTATCACTCACCACTTATCCCAACACCCAAAAGGCTTCTTCATATATTCTCCTCAATCATTTTGGAAACTTTTCAAAAACTCAAAAACCGAAAAATCTTCAAAAAGTTCTCTCCTCTCTCTTTGCAATTGCCTTCTGTACTTCGTCTTCTTCCCCAAAACTCTTAAACCCTACTTTCTTCTTGAACTCAGGTGCAATGGTTGATATCTTGCCTGATAACTCTAACCTAGGATGCATTTTGGATGTCCCCGCACTGAATAAACTTGAAATTGGCCGCGAATTGGTTACGTTCGTCACAAATTCTGGACTTCTTCCCCTTCTGACCTTCAACATAGGCAACTACAGCCAAACTTTAACAGAGTTATTCTTCCAGCAGATGCAACCCACACCAAATATACCAAACTCCCTTTCTGGAAATATCCACGGGATAGATGTAGTGTTTGATACCCAAACCATTCTGAATGCCTTTCCCAATATCAACATTGCAGGTTCGTGTCTATCTGAAATTAGCAAGGAAATTAAGTTTGGTGGATGGATTGTTATGATGGGAAATGTCCCTGTACCTATAGTTGCAGATAGAAAGAAAAATATATTCCAGCCCCTTTTTTATGCCCTAGCTTCTGTTTTAGACAAATGCCTAATTGTCAAATCTGGGGCAAAAGACAAGGTTACCGAACCCCAATTGTCACTGATGGCTGCCATTGTGCGGGGGGAAACAGCCAACTGGACTGTTGTTTTAGTTCAACTCATTTATGAGAATATGAGAAGATACATGAAGAACCCAGCCAAATCCAAAATCACCCACTACCTCATCATTACCCACTTTCTGAGACAGATACCTGCTGTTGTTAAGAGTGTGGCACCTGCAGATGTGATTCACGCAGTCAATGCAAGGAAGTATTGTTCAGTAGATATCACCTGGGCCACTAACTCAAGCAAGTTTGTGGTACCTGCTGCTCCAAAAAGAAAAAGCAGAAAGATAAATCTGGTAATTAATGAGGAGGAGATCGATAAAGAAGTAGCTGCACCAACAACTTCAGAAGCTATAGTTGCAAGACCCACTGGTGATGCACCTGCCAAACCCATTGGCAAAAAGTATGCTAGGAAGAGGCAGAGGACAACTGCAGAATCAAACCCTGAAACCTTCATTCCCTTCCCTGGTACTTATGAACCTCAAAACTAACCACCTTCATCACCTACTGCTTTACCCACCTCCAACCCAAACCAACCTCGGAAACCATACTTCCCACCTATTTTCAACCCAACCTATCATCCTAGAAGTGATCCTTTCTCTGCCAATCCTTTTGATATTCCTACTGATTTGGCCTTCCCCATTAACCATCTACCCTACTTCATTCAAGCCCTTCTATCCTTTCATGAGGAAAAGGAGGAGGACAAACCAAGGGTAGATCCCATCAAACATGTGGACTCAAATTTTAATAGACACTTATGGGTTCCCTACAAAAACCCCGTGCAAGGATTGACAACTGTAGAAGAGGTTGCCCTCAATTACGACAAATGTTTTGACCTAATGCCCATCGAATGGAATGCCTTCTATCTTGCACAAGACATGTTTGTGCAAGATGAGCTAATACTGGATGTGTGGGAAATTTTCAACAATGAGTATGGTTTACCAAAGATGACGGTTGGTGATCCTTATGTTGTTGGCAGACCTGCTACTGAGGAAGACAACATCGATAGAGAAGTAGGTAGACTACCTCCAATGAACAAGGTCAGAATAAAAAAGATTCAAGATAAAACCATGGAAAATATCAAGCATAAGGTTGAAATGGCTCTTTATGCCAAATACACATCGATTTTTGGAAATCATCAAGGCGAGAAGGAGCATCAACATACGCTTGACCATCCGTGCCCCCCACCAAACCCCATCTTCATCTGCTGCACCTGAATCAGAACCTACCATTCCTTCTTTATCTACTTTACCTCAACCGCTCCATGTTCAACCTTTATCCTTCATCCTACCCCCATCTCCGGAACCTGATGTTGACCTACACCAAACCCCCTTCACTCCATCTACATCTATTTCAGATACCTAAGAGCCCTCTGTAGTAGCTGGTAGAGATAGAGAGGTCAATAGACCTGCTGAAGATATACCAAAAGATGCCACTCCTGCTGAAGATATACCAACAGATGCCACTCCTGCTATTCCTCTAGTGAATTACAGCTCCAACTCTTTTGAGCAAGAAGCTGAAGAGAAAGAAGATTATGAAGATGTGGATGATGATAACAAATCAGATGATGAAAATTCTGATGAAGAATCTGAATATGATGATGATGATGATAGTGATACTGCTGTTCAAATATTGTCTCCTGCCAGGCTAGCATATCAAAGAGCATTGAGGATATCATTAAGGATGCAACGAACAAGCCAAGCCCAGACGACGAAGATCATATTTCCAGATATTACTCCTATATCTTCTCTAGTTGATGAAGTACCTGCTGCACCTCCTCTCCAACTACTCCAACAACAAAACCTACTGCATCAAATCCAGCTGCTCCTACACCAACTGCTGTTCCTGATGTTGCTACTGATGTCCCTTCCACATCAACTCATGCTGCCACTGCACATGTCTTTCCTGAATGTTCAAGCTATTATGAAGCCCTAGACATGTTAAAGATCACTTAGGTTCATATCAAAGAAGACCTCAAGGAGATGAACCTGCAACTGAATCAACAAATTGAAGGAGTGCAACAACGGATGAACCAACGGGTTGCGGGGATTGCGGCGGCCAGTTTGTTCTACCTGATTCGGGACTCCATCTCTGCTGCAATTTTTTTTATGGAAGCAGGGGCGGCACCCTGCGAGATTTTATTGATAAAAGAAGAAAATACAAACTTGAGGGGGACAACCAGCCTTACCCTTATAAATGGGAGGACGGATGAGCCTGACCTCGAAAAGGAAATATAGATCGAAAAAGAACAAAAAACAAAAACTAAGATACCTTCTTCCGAATGTGAGGAATGGCATTTTTATCCAAAATAATGGAGCCACGGATACGAGGGGGCAAATCATGAACATCAAGAAACTGGGCCAAAGTTAAACAATCACATGCCAAATTAGCCAGCAGATTTGCAACGCTATTAGCTTCCCTATAACAGTGACAGATATCAAGATCAAGATCCCTTTGAATAGCATTGATACGGTGAAGAGTTGACCAACATTTCCAAGGAAAGGAATGATTGGCAGTAAGACAATCCACAAGGACTTTGGAGTCCAATTCAACAATAGCTCTACGGAGACCAGCATCTTTAAGCCATTGCACGCCCTCAAGGAGGGCCTTAGCTTCAGAAATGGTGTTGGTAGAAGATGGATAATGCATAGAAAAAGCATACATAAAATCTCTGGAGGAGTTTCAAACAACACCACCACCTTCGCTTATACCCGGGTTGCCACGAGAGGCCCCATCAGTATTAAGTTTAACTAAGGAAGGTGAGGGCCGGATCCAGGGAATGAGCTGAATCTGGGGATGACCCAAAGTAACATGATTTGGCCGAATAGAGTGAGTTTCCATAAGAGCAGAAAGGTCTTTGCGAATAGAATAGATTAAAGCCGGATGAGATTGGCCATGACCTTCAAAAAAGAAGGAATTTCTATTATTCCACAGGTTCCACAAAATAAAAGACGGGAGGGCAACATGAGCCAAGGATTGCTTGTGAAAAAGCCACCAAGAAAGATAGTTTTGAGGAATGGAACTGAAACATAGCTGAACTTGATATTTCGCACTAAAAATTGTCCAGATATGAGCAGCAGTAGGGGAGTGAGGGAAGGCATGATTGAAGGTTTCGATATTACCAGAAGTGCAGCAATTGCACTTGGAAACAATTTGGAATCCCCTTTGTAAGAGAGCTTCATCAATGGGAAGTTTACTATGGAAGAGCTGCCATATAAAGATACTAATATGATTAGGGATCTTGGACCAATTACTGCGTTGGGAGGAAGATCTTGTGCAACAGAAATCGAGAGAAAAGTGGCTTCGTGATGGTGACAGAAATACTTCTTTTTTTCATGCATCGATTAAGGAGAGGTCTGCCCATAATAAGGATATTTTATTTGATGGAATAGAGGAATGTATTGATAGCCAGGATAATCACATGTTGTCTATGGTGCCGTCTTCGGAAGAAATTTGGGATGCCATCTGTGATCTTAATGCCGATAGTGCTCCAGGGCCGGATGGGTTTACAGGACATTTTTTTCAAGGATGTTGGTCTATCGTTAAGGAAGATGTAGTGGAGGCTGTTCAGGATTTTTTTCGTGGCACTTCTCTTCCTCAAGGTTTATCAGCTACAGGCTGTTACCACGTATAATTTCTCCTGAGCAGTCGGGATTTGTTCAAGGGCGTGCTATTCATGAAAATATTGCTCTTGCCCACGAGTTAATTGGGCGGATGGATAAGAAAGTGCGGGGAGGTAATATTGCTTTTAAATTCGATATGTCCAAGGCTTATGATCGGCTAGAATGGTCCTTTCTCCTTCGATCCTTTCGTGCCTTTGGATTTGATGATAGATGCTGTGATTTGGTGGCTCGCTTGATCAATAATATCTGGTACTCGATCAGAATTAATGGTTCCAGCCATGGTTTCTTTCAATCGTCTCGCGGAGTGCGGCAAGGTGACCCATTATCGCCTCTCCTTTTTATTCTTGCCCAGGAAATCTTCTCTCGTGCGCTTAATAAGAGTTTTTTGGAGGGTCATCTGGTTCCTTACTTTCATGGACGGGGTAATATGCTTATATCGCATCTTTTATACGCCGACGACATGATTGTATTCAGTAATGCGGGGAAGCAAACCATTGTTCATTTGCGGCGGCTGTTGAATATCTATGAGCAATCTTCTGGCCAGAGTATAAATTTGCAGAAAAGTGGTTTTTATACTCCTTCTTGGTTCTCTCGAGCCAAGATTAATCGCATCGCAAATTGGTCGGGTTGTAAGCATCATTCTTTCCCCATGAAATATTTGGGTCTTCCTTTGTTTCGGGGACGGGTTAAACGTAGTTATTTTGAAGATTTGGAATTCAGGGTCAAGAAAAAGATAGAAGGTTGGAAATCGAGGCTCTTATCTTTCGGTGGCAAAATAGTTCTTCTCAAGTCAGTTTTATGCAAAGATACCCATATACTTTTGGCGCCTATTAAGGTCCCTCAGAATGCTTCTTAATCGTATTGAAATGGCTATGGCAAATTTCCTTTGGGGTAGTTCGGGTGAAAGTCGAATTCATTGGGTCTCTTGGAGTAACATCTGCAGACCAACATGTGAAGGCGGCTTGGGTCTTCGCAGTCTTGTTCAAGTTCGGAATGCTCTTCAAGCAAAACTAGCTTGGAGTGTACTTATTGGCAAGAGTTTATGGGCTCGATTCATCGGTTCCAAATATAAAACTGTGCATGGCTATATTGTGTCTGTTGGTGCGACACACGTTTGGCGATCGACTTATTCCCATATTAGCGATATTATGGAGCTCAATCAATGGATGCTGGGCAGGGGGAATGTTTCTTTTTGGAACGACAATTGGTTAGGTGCTCGACTCGAAGGCCCGCGTCCTATTGATATGAACTTATCTGTTAAGCATGCCTTTGCTCAGCTTCCTTCGATGTTACAGGTTGTTCCTTCTCAGTTTCATGACAAGATTCAGCAAGTGCGACTCCAAGAAGATACCCCGGATAAGCTAGTTTTTAGTTTAACAACTACTGAGGATTTTGATGCCAAAACTTATTGGGTCCATATCAAATAAGGACATTCTTTTGGGCCAAGAAGATTTGAAGGATCGGCTTCCCACCAAGATTAGTGGGTTCTGATGGAAGCTTATGTTCTGGCAATCCTGGCCGACCTCCGTCTCCATTCTCGTTGTGTGCCGATCGTTTCTCGGTGTGTTTGCTGCAAGATAAATCATGAGAGGGAATCACTTAATCACCTTTTCCTGGATTCAGAGTTTGCTCATGATTTGTGGAGTCGGTTAGCTCTTCCTTTTAACAAGATTGATAGATATTCTTCTATAAATCATCTATTTCAGATTTGGTTAGAAGGAGCTTCTGCGATCTCAGTTAGGAGCAGTTCAGATTGGTATTGTATTATTTACTTGCTGGGCGATTTGACGAGAGAATGTCAGGTGCTTTATGACAACCCGACCCATGGATGTTGCTAAGGCTTATAATCGGATTCTGCATGGGCTGCGCAATAGTATGCAGCTCTTTCATCCCAAATCATCTGCGACTTTTGGGGGTTCTCGTAGCCTTCAAATGTTGGATTTATCGGTTTTACAGCCTAAGATTAAGAAAGGTTTATGGCTGCGATGGTGTGCTCCTATAAATCCTGGTTTTAAGCTCAACATAGACGGCTCCTCGGTTGGTGGTCTAGCTACGGGTGGTGGGGTGATTAGAGATTCGAATGGGCACTTCATTGCCGGGTTTTTACACTCTTATGGCCGTGGAACTAATACTGGCTGAATTTATGGCTCGCTGGATGGGCTGGGCTCGCTGGTTATGCCACAACCGCACTTAACAAATGTGGTGGTCGAATCGCACTCTTTGGTCGTAGTCTCGCTATTAAAGGAAGCTATAATCGCCTCGCAAGATACTTACGAAGTTTCGACGGTGTTTCTTTGATGGGTAATTTTAAACTAGATCATATTTATCGGGAGAAAAATTTGGTGGCCGATCGTCTTGCCAATGCTGCTCATAACTGTGTCTCCAATGAATTTAATAGGATCTCTCAATTGTCGTCGGCGGTCCGGAAGGCGCTCCAGCATGATGCTATAGGTTTTTACAATTTCCGTAAAGCGTAATGTAGCTTTTGATCTTTTCTATCTGTTAGGTGTTTTAGTTTGATTCTGGTTTAAGAGGTCAGGCTCCTTTGTCCCAGATCCTATTTGGGTAAAATTTGGCCGGTTGTCCCCCTCGTTTGTATCCTTTTCTCCTTTTATATATTCCAGTGCCGCCCGCTTTGCAAAAAAAAAAAAAAAAAGAGACTGGGCTTGGAATCCCTTAGGTGCTACCAAGCCGAATTGATTGAAAAGCGGCTGGAAGATGAAAGGGTCTAGCAAGGAGTGCCTTCGAGATCCTGAAGATAGCAATTCTGAAGCTGAATACGGTACAGATCAGAAGGAGGTAAGCGGGCAGCAGTGGCGGGATCAACAGTTGAATCTTCAAGGAAAAGTTCTCGCACGGAAGAGGCCAGGACATTATTGGGTCTGTTGATGGGGCCTCCATCCAACCATTTATCAAACCAGGGGGAGCAGCTACCTTTGCCCATAAGCCATTGTAGATGTTGCTCCACAAAGGGGCGAATATCGAGCAATCTACACCACACATGAGAGCCTTTAGTAGTGACCTGAGTCGAATGAGACTGATGACAATATTTTTCCATAAGGAATCTGGACCAAAGGGTGGTTTGGGTGCGAAAACGCCACCAAATGCTAGCAGCATAGGCTCGAGATATGTCTTTCAACGAGCAAATCTCCGCACCACCTTCAGAGACAGGAGTGCAACATTGGGACCATGAAATCCAGTGAGAGTGCTGATGATGATCGACTTGACCCCAAAAGAAATTGGCCATCATTTTATCAACCATTTGAATCACAGATTTAAGAGGGTCAAGAGCAGGAAGTTGGTAGGTTGTGATGGAGTGAAGAACCGAGTTGATAAGTGTGATCCTTCCAGCTGCAAATAAAAAAGGACCAATCCACGAGCCAATGCGAGATCGAAGTTTCAGAATAAGGGGATCAAAATAACATTTGAGTTTACGCCCACAAAATAAGGGGCATCCCAAGTATATAAGGGGAAAATCCTTGCGAACATACCCCAAAAGAGAAGCAATAGAGTTAATGCGATCAGAAGATAGTTTGGTAGAAGCAATAAAGCTACACTTACTGGGATTGATGGCATGACCTGAGAGTTGCTCATAATCAGAAATGAGATGCTGATGTTTAGAAAGAGATTGAGTGCTGCCGTTAAAAAAATGATAATATCATCTGCAAAAGATAAGTGGGAGATAATAGGGCAGCCACTAGACGAAGAATAAACAATATGAGGATTAGAAGAATGCAATTCATTCAGACTGCGACTAAGAACCTCTACAGCTATAATGAAAATGGCAGGAGATATTGGATCACCTTGGCGAAGTCCTCTAGAGGAATGGAAGAAGCCCGATGGGGAACCATTAACCAGGACCGAAAACCAATTATCGGAGATGAGACGCCATATCATATCAATGAAAGTTTCACAGAATCCAAATCGGCGAAGGACTTTAATGAGGTAAAACCAATCAATTCTGTCAAAAGCTTTGGACATATCCAGCTTCAGAATAATATTAGATCTAGGAATCTTTTTGTTAAGATTAGTCATTAATTCTTGAGCAAGAAGGATGCTATCTTGGATGATACGCCCTTTCACAACCCCATTTTGATTCAAAGAGATGATATCCGGGAGAATACCAGCGACGCGGGTGGCAAGAATTTTAGAAATAACTTTATTGTTGAAATTGCAGAGACTAATAGGTCTGAAATCACCGAAGGAGGTCGGATTATCAGTCTTGGGAATAATAACAATAAGAGTACTAGACCAACTACGGGGCAGGGAAAAACCAGAGAAGAAATCCAAGATAGCAGCATGAAGGTCTGGACCAATAATATCCCAACAATGAGATAAAAATAAGCCAGAAAAGCCATCTGGACCGGCAACACTATCACCATTCATAGAGAAAATGGATGCCTTAACCTCATCCAGGGTAGGATAGTCAGTGAGAGAGGAATTCATGTCATTCGTAATGAGAGTGTGAATCGCTAAGATCCTGTCATTATCAAACGTGGGGACAGCCTGAAGTTGGGACTGAAAATGATTCACAGCCTGATTGTTGTTTCTCATTTGTATTTTGATTTACATCTGTTCATACATTACATTAGTTTTATACATTAGTGGCTAATTGGGTTGCGTATCAATTAGCGTGGCAACTGTGTACAGAACTTTGCCATAGAATAGTTTTTTATAGGCTTCGAGGTTCACGGAAGACTTCAAAGAAAGCTTCACCGAAAGACATCTTTTCAAGATCCAAATGGGATCTTGTCTGCATGTGTTCAAGCATGACGTGTCCAATACCAAGTCTTAGTGGATTAATTTAAATTCATCCTCTTATCTGCTTGAATTTGAATTAATCC
This sequence comes from Codonopsis lanceolata, assembly GCA_013146195.2. Lineage (NCBI taxonomy): Eukaryota > Viridiplantae > Streptophyta > Magnoliopsida > Asterales > Campanulaceae > Codonopsis > Codonopsis lanceolata. The sequence goes on along the minus strand of CM028377.1, from coordinate 136,488,251 downwards.
ATCTCTTGACTTCTCGCACACGCCCCGACCAATTTCCGAAAAGCAAGAAGACTTTCGCCTCGCCTTCCGAATAAGCAGTGAATAGACACTTCGTACCAACTATTGTTGTGTCTACATCTCTAACTTTTCGCCGCCACCATCGCAACATCTCGCACCAACTCCTCGCCAAGATCGTGAAGACGAAACCCACAAGTCAGCTCCATGCATTTAATGCATTCAACCTAATAGAGCTGTTACACTTCGTCTTTTCTAATGGATCTCAAGAATGCCCCAGCTATAAATAATGCCTTTAAAGACTGAAGAAAAGGACGTCCTGAAATGCTTTTAAATTCTCCAACAACTTCAAGTCTTTTATACTCAGTGCATTCTAGAGATAGTAAACTGATCAAGAAGTCCTCAATAACAAGAAGAAGATCTGCATCAACACTTATCTTAAGCTTCTTATTGTTGTTCTTTAACTATTCTTCTGCACAATTGAATATCTTGTTTATACAGATATTCAATTCCCAAACCCCCAAACACAAGTCAAATATTTTGTACACGATCCATTGGATATATTCTTTGTAATAGAACTAGTGGAAAATATAGTGCACATTTAAATCCAAGGTTGACTGCCTTGGTGGTGGACGTAGCACTCTTTATAGTGTGAACCATCTCAAAATACTTGTGTTATTTTATTACTGTTGTTTACTGCTTTATACTATTTCTTATCTCTTAACTTATCGCTTCAAACAACAGACTTGAGTATTCAGCCAAGTCTACCGGTAGTCCTTCACCGGCAGACCTAAACTGTCTTCCTTACAAGACTTCCGCTACTTCAATCTCTTCAATAGATTGCAAGTGCTTATTTTAGGAACTTATACAAAAAGTTTTTAAGTGTCTAATAAGCTATTCAACCCCCCTTCTAGCTTATTATTGTGCCCTTTGGGACTAACAATTGGTATCAGAGCTTAACTCTTTGAAAACTAGTTTTTCCGAGATTAAACTCTTGAGAGACTCGATCTAATGGCACAAACACACTACATGCTGCCTACATCAAATGCGAACCACGTCCCAATATTGGATGAAGACCATTTTGATGTTTGGAAGGATAAGGTAATGCGTTTTATGAATTCTATTGACAACAGGTTATGGAAGTGCATTTAGCAGACGTCGTACCCATGAAGGCAAATCTACTGGCATCCATCACTGGAAATCCTGCTGAGGTACCCAAAGAAGAATCACAATGGACAGAGGACGACAAAAAGCTAGTAGAGCTAGATATCAAAGCCATCAACATCATAACTAGCTCTATATACCAAAGACTTACCAACAAGTGATCCTGTACCACCGGAAAAGAGATGTGGGAAGCTCTTGTCGAATACTTGGAAGGAGACCAAGACATAAGAGACAACGTAAAATACACCTTCATCCAAATAGCTTGACTCTTAAAAGGATCCCAAGGAAACCTTGAGACAAGCATACGATCGCTTCAGTGATGTAATTAATAGTTACTTTTCTCTTGGTAAAATCTATGACAAGAAGGAAATTAATATGGGATTTCTAGGCTCTCTAGGTAGTCTGTTGCATGTTAAGACCACTGCCATGAAAGAATCTAAAAACTTAAATGAAATGACTCTCCGTAGTCTTTACGCAAGTTTAAAGGTTTATGAGCTCGAAGTGAATCAAGCTCTAGAGCAGAACAAACAGTTCAAAATTGTATCCTTGCCTACCATGGTACTAGAAGAAACCACAGTTGAAAACAAACCTTCCACTTCCTCCAGTGAAAACGATTTTCTTTCAGACGAACAATTTGCTATGTTCGTAAAACGTTTCAAAAAGTTTGCAAAATATGAAAGGAAGGACACACACCAGCAACCTTTTAGAAAAAACTACTGAAAGCTCATCTAACAAAGAGCTTGTGTGTTATAATTGTAGAAAACCTGGTCATTTCGCCTCTAAAGGTCCAAAGCCAAAATTCGAAGCATACCGAAAGTCTCCATATAAGAAATTTAAAAAATATAAAGGTATGTTGGCTGAAGACATAGAAGAAAAACAGGTTGCTACATGGTTTAAGACCGATTCAGAAGAGGAAGAGGACGATTGTGAGCAAGCTAATATATGCTTAATAGCTCATGATTCAGGTCCCACCTATAACTCTGAACATGAAGTCGAAGCCTCACCTAGTCCCTTCGACAAAAGTGATATCAAATGTGAGAACTTCAGTAAGGAAGAACTACTCAAAGACAACCAAGAAATGCTTGAAGAGTTCAATTCTTTTAGAGTAGCCTATGTGAAACCCACTAAGAACTGTAAGAAGCTTGCTGCTGAGAAATCTTTGCTGGCAGCTGAGATTCAAACTCTCAATAGCTTTCAACAGGAAAGTATCAAGCTAAAAGGAGAAAACAAATTCCTTTGTGACAAAGTCGAATGTCTCACTGAGCACATCAAATGACTTGACCTAGAGAAGATTGCCTTGCAAAAGAAAATTGACTCCTGGAACAGCTCCAAGGATACCTTTGAAGAAATCCTTTTAAGCCAAAAGACAAGTAAAGATAAATCTGGCTTAGGATATTTTGATGAGCCCAGTTCGACATACTTTTCCGTCACAGAGAAAGGTGAAACCTCCGAAATTGTTTATGATATCTCTTTCTCCAAATAGACTTTCGGAAGCAAGGGTAAACATGGACTTGGTTATACAAGTGTACCATACGTTTACCCCAAGGCTCGTAAAGGGAAAGCCAAAGTAACCGCTATAATGAGAAGCTTGAGAAAGGAACCAGAGAAAATCAAAGTCTACCAACAATTGCTCGCCAAGGCAAAGTCCGTCAAGCAGTAGACCTACTGAAATCTCTCCGGGTTCCTATCAAGTTTGTCTTTGAAATGGGCAAGGCACCTAAACTGTTGACATTAAACTTAAAGGTATTCTACCGAATCCTCCTAAAAAGGTTAACAACAGACCAGCCAAGGATAAGTCTGCTGGTAACAAAACAAGGAAGGTTTAACAGAAACCAATTAAGTCTGCTGTCAACAAGCTAGCTGAACCAAAGACTGTTGTTAAGAACAAGGATAATCACAAGCACTCTACAGCTAAAACTACTCACAGTATTCCATGGAACTTTCATCTTTGCCATTCTTGCAATTGTTTAGGCCATCTGGTCCCATAATGCCTGCTAAGGTTCACACCAAAATTTGAGAGATCTAGTTCTCTCAAGGTTAAGTGTGTAATGGTTCCAAAGGTTGCTAATCCTCGACCCAAAAGAAAATAAAGGGAACCTTGTCACTTTGATCTTTTCGTGTCCGCCTTCATAGCTATAGATTCAAAGATAAGGACATCCGGTACCCGGATAGCACGCTCAAGACACATGACAGGCACAAAAGTAAGTCTACTCACATATATAGTCAAGCCAAGGTCCTATGGTGATTTTTGGCGACAATGCAAGAGGGAAAACAATTGGGTATGGCTCAATCACTAGAGGAAGTCTCTTCATCAACAAAGTTTCTCTAGTGAATGGCTTGAGGCATAATCTTTTGAAAGCATATCCCAATTCGCGACAAAGGGCTCATCCGCCAATCCTCCTCCAACCAATGTCTCATTAAAGATCATGAATCATGCTCAACGCTTACTCGACCGCATAGACAAGGAAACGCCTATGTCGTGGACTTAAATCTTCTAGAAGATCCTCCAGATTTGCCTAGTTGCTATACAACATTCGTGACAATAGTTGGTTTTGGCACAAGCCGCCTCGCCACCTCAACTTCAAGTACCTCTCCAAGCTCTCCAAAGATGGGCTTGTCAAAGGTCTACCTACGTGGCTCCAGCTAACCATGACAAAGTTGCAAGCTTGCCATTAGGAAAACTTTCCAAGTCTTCCTTCAAAAGAAAAGTGTCATGTCAACGACTGCACTCTTCAACTTCTCGCATATGGATCTTTTGACCAATCACTACACAAGATATCTATGAGACAAGTACACACTTGTAGTAGTTGATGACTACCTAGGTTCACCTCGATCGAAACAATGACTTCAAAAGATGAGACATATGATCTGGTCACCACCTTCTTCGTAAGACTTCAAACTCAAAAGCTTGAAGACATTAGTGACATCGTGATCAAACAACGACACCGAATTCAAGAACAACAAAGTTGAGGTAAGATGTGATGACCATGAGATCGCCACAACTTCTCTCGCTGCCGAACTCCTCAACAAAATGGTGTAGCCGAACGGAAGAACATAACACTCATTGAAGCAAAGAAGAACTATGCCGACGTAAGCAAAACTTCCAAAGTACTTCGCGTAGTCGCCAACTCGCATGTTTTACCTGAATAGATCCCCTGTAAAAGTTTTATAACAAAACTCCATATGAAATATGGAGAGGAAGAGCCCCAAACATAGGATTTTTCAAAATCTTCTATCAAATGTTTTATTCTATATAATGGAAAAGAATATAGAGGAAAATTTGATTCAAAAAATCGACGGGAATTTTTCTGGCTATTCCAAACATTCAAAAAGCATTTCGCATATTTAACAAAACCTCTTTGAAAATCTTAGAATATGTGCATGTTACTTTTGATGAATATGATTTATTAGAGCCTCGAAAGGCTCCGAATGTTGCCGATGATTCCATGATGTCGAGACATGTACAAATAAAGCTTCTACTTCTACTTCACCTCGTATCCTCCAGCAATCTCTCCAGCTTCGTTAACCCCCGCACCTGCACTTCAACTCTGCTGGTGCCAGCCTCCAACTCTTCTGATGACCCCGAACCCATCTTCTGCTTTTTACCCCAAACACCTTTTGAAGATCACTCACCCTTCTTGTTCACTTAAAATGAAGGTTTTCAAGATCCTATCTCTCGAACCTAATTTTGGTGAATCTCCTTCTCTACCTTCTCCAAATTTAAGGGAAGAAAACTCCTGTAATGATCTTCCTCCAAATTGTTATTGAAACAAGAGATCACCCCATCTCTCAAATCATTGGTGATCTCAACTCAGAGTTCGCATTTGAGGAATAGAGTTTGAAATGAGACTATGTTTGCATTCGCATTCGTGTCTCAAATCGAGCCAAAGAAGATTTGATGAAGCTATCAAGACCATTACTCGGATCAAGCTATGCAAGAAGAGCCGAACCAGCTTGAAAGATGCAAAGTGTGGAGCTTAGTTCAAAGACCACCGCCATCCACAATTTCTAACCAAGTGGTATTCAAGAACAAGAGAGATTAAGATGGAAACGTCACCGTAAAAAGCTAGATGGGTTGCTCGGCTACCAACGGTGAAGAATGAATTAATTTCATGAAACATTTGCTCCCTCGTCTAGATTAGAGTCATTACTTCTC
>CM028377.1:136476336-136482837 GCA_013146195.2 Codonopsis lanceolata | reverse complement strand
AATTTTTTCTTACATTTTTGTTTATATGATACTGCCATAATTCTTTCCAGACCTTCTTGTACATTTTAAATCTCTTTTTGAATATTTTGTTCCTTCTTACCATTGATTTCTTCACTTTGATCTGTTTTGATCTTCCTTTTGGAGGTTTCTTCTTTCTGAGCCTCATTCTTTTCTTCATTTGGTTCCTGTTTTTTGAGGTTCCTTCTTTCTGAGCCTCCTTTTTTTGCTCTCATTTTGTATCTTTTTTTTCTTTTGTTCCTTCCAGTTTGTTAAAATTTTCCATTGCCGCAAGGATTAAAGGCATCCCCCCCTGTATTTTCTTTCCTCAGTCTTTCTTCTTTTTGTTTCTGATTTCCTCCTTCAATGTTTTTTCTCTTTTCTTCTTCATCTTGTTCCTCTTCTTCAACATTCCAAAGTTTTCTGCTTCAAGATTTAGGGATGTAGGTCCCGAAAAATTTCGCCAAAAAAATATTGAGTAATGTAAGGATGTATTATTCAGACCGTGTAATAGGTTTTCAAATTGTACCAACTTACCTTTTGTTTCAAACCTGATAAAAAATATATATCCTTGACTATGGGATACAATTTTGATAAGTCCCATTTTTCAAATCTTGGGAAGTTTTTTTCTCCAGAAACTTTGAGAATGTTAAATTTTTCACATAGCAGATACTGTAAAAAAAATAAAAAAAATTGTATTAATAAATTACAATTAACAATTACACATCTATAAACATATTTAAAATGTTTAAAACTTATCGGTAATAGAAGAATGCATCTATCGATAGCCTTCTTTAGTTTTCCAAGTCTGTCCAACAAAACATCTACTATGTGTTTTACCAGATATGTTAGCATATTTCCATCATCGAAACTATACTAGCATATTTACATGATATATAAGAGGAAGTTGTTGGTACCAATAATGTTGCAAGAACAAGGAGAGTTGTCAAGCACAAAACATAGTTCAAATCTTTTTTGTTGCTTTTTACCATTTCCAGCCTTGGTAAGTATAAATGTTTGGTTCACCGTATGTTTGCAGAAGAATGTTGAGATTCTATCCTGAAACACTTCTTTATAAAATCATTTCGTTGAATCTGAGGGTTACCAATATTGATTTCTTTATCACCATCCTTTATTCCAAAACCAACTTGCATCAATTGGCTTCACTGAATCAGATTCTTTCCAAATTTGAAAATTTTCTTTCCTTTCACAAAGCATTTTATAATTTGGTTGATCGCTTCATCGTCTTTCTTATATTTGTTGACTTCAGCATTGCCATTTCTCATCTCCTCAATTATATACCAGAATGACGTTTGTTGTAATGCAGTTAACTATTTCTTTGTAAAGTCAATTGTTTTCAATTGCTTTTTTAGCAGTTGAATACTACATCTGTATTTGCATACTTTTTTGGTTGTATCTGCACATAAAATAATTAAATAAATAAATATTATTTTCAACTTTCTTCTTACATTTGAAAATTGAAACTTATTACTTCCTATATTAGACATAAAAACAATCATAATATAAAACAATTTATAAGGAAGTTGATAAAACAATCATAAAAACAATTATAATATAAAACAATCGTAATATAAAACAATCATAAAAATGTTAATAAAATTTTAGGTATTAGGGTACCTGTAGCATCTTCAACTGTGTATTGATCTTGAACATTGTTTTTTGTTCGATTGCCTTCAGCATGTTTATTGATTCGTGAACTCTTTCTTGTAGCCATAATTTAGGTAATGTTGAGTGAAGAAGTAAGACGTGTCTTTTCGAAAATTTTAGGGTTTGTAGTGAAATTGGGTGTGTCGTGTTATGTAATGTTTTGTTTCAAGTCCTGATGCCTGTCGTTGGCATCCGAAAATGTCAACTCAATTTAAGTTGCATTTATCTGATGTCTGTGTTTGGCATCGGTAAACGTTTAATCCATTTAACCATTAATATTTCCTGATGCCTGGCCTTGGCATCAGAAAATTTGGTTCATTAATTTTTCATAGCGCCAAAATCCTCGATGCCTTGGTTTGGCATCAGCAAAATACTGTACATTTCACCGCCTTTTTGTATTCGTATATACACGAATATACATTTTTAATGAACCCCCAAATACAGTAAATATACATACACTAGCAAATTTTAAAAATAGATTATTCAAAATCAGATTACCCTTATTACGAAATTCGTCAAAAAAAAAACGAGCCCTTCACGCTAACGATACTTGGAAATGGAAAATCAAAATTTACCTGTTTCATCTTCACAAAGAACTGAGAGAAGCGGTAGAGAATGCAATAGGTGAGTATTATTTCAAAGTTTCTTAGGGTTTAAATGAAGAAGTTATAGTGTTTGAAGTTTATTATGATTGTTTTTGATATTTGATATTTTCTGATGTCTGATTGTTTAAGTTATTACCATGAACAAATTTTACTGTCTAATGCAGTTTCAAAGAAAGCCAAAACATCAAAGAAATCCAATACTGGTTCTGGAAGAGTAAGATCAAATGTGCTTCTATTAAAACAACACTTGAAGAAAATAAACATCCGTGATGAGCATATTCTTATGTTGAAGAAGACACCCTTTGCAATTTTGGTTGAAGCTCTACTTCAAAGTGAGAATGTTGATGAATACTGCAACATTAATAAGAACTTATTGTTATCAATGGTTGATTGTTTTGTAAAAGGAGGGAAGAAGTACTTTTCTGTTGGGAAAAGTAAAATTACAATTGAAGAGGGACATGTAAGGGATGTTTTTGGTGTAAAGGATGGGGTGAAGGAAATTGATGTTTCCCTTTACAAGATGAATCGAACTCGCTTTTTAAAACATTTTCCACACAAGTTTGGGACAAATTTTTAATGAAAGGTTGATGCCATCCGTGATTGAAAGTAGTATTAGTAGAATAATTGGTAGTGGAGAAGAAGATGATTTGAAGGATGTTGCATGTTTAATAACTTTATTGGTGTTAGCGGTTTTTTTTCTTCCAAAGAACAACTCATACATACCATGGTCCTATGTACGCTAGTATCAAATATTGATGAGATCTGGAATATAACCGGTCAAAACACATAGTAGATAGTTTGATAAATGGATTGGAGAAGAGGACAAATATAAATGTGGAGAATTGTGCGCCTTTGATACCGGTAAGTTATGTTAACTTTATCATAAAATAGTTTTAACTTAATTTTTTATATATTTATTACTTATATCTTGTTTGAATTCCAAATTACAATATGTTTTATGTGAGAAAACCAACATTTGTATCCCATCAGACAATGATGCTACACCACGCTTCCTTAAATGGAACCTATCTTCTATATGTTCTAAAAAGTTTGATTCACCATGACCAATATTGTAAGTTTATATTATTATAATGAACTTCAATTTTTCTTCAGCTATGGAACATATCTTGTCTAAATATTTTTTTGTTTTATATTTTCAGCTAGATCATAACGAAGCTAACGAAGAGTTTTGTAGTGAAGAAGAACAACATTATGCAGATGATAATGTTTTTACAACTTCAATGCTTGATTTTCCAATAGAAGAAGAACATTTTTCGCAGATATTCATTTACAAGTTAGTCACCCTCTTATCCTATTCAATTTTCTTCGATGTGGCTTTTGGGGATATTCATAATAATAGCTTAAACAATTTTGATGTCGCTTTTTGTTAACAAATTCCGATGCCCGGCTTTTTTTTTCATTATTATAGCTTAAACAAACCAAAGAACCCGATGGGGTTTGGCATCAACAACCGATGCCCGCCCTGGCATCGCATTATTGGATTTTTTTTTTTTCTTTGAAAAAACAATGCCGTGTTGATTTTTTTGATGTCGATGCCTAGTATTGATCAACATTATTGATTTTTTTTTTGATCTCCGATGCTTGCCTTTTGGATGGGGGTTTTTCGATTTGAAAAAACGTATATATTGATAGAATTTTTTTCGATGCCCGGCTTTTTGGGGATAGTCATAATAATAGCTTAAACAATCTTGATGATTCCTAGGTTGGCAAATGAAATTGATTTTTTCATGATTTTTTGTAGGTTTTCGATGATAGCGACAATAGCAACAATAGAAATTAATAAAAGCAATCTTAGGCCTCAAAAGATAAAGAAAATGAAATTAATAAGTTGAAGTCTGAGATGAATGAGATTCTCTCTACAGTTGATGGCCTCAAAAAGACTTTGTCTGATAAGGACCATATAATGCAATCAAATGATATTGAGATGAATGTTCTTTTGTCAACAATTGATGGCCTCAAAGAGACTATTCAAAAAAGATCATATTATTCAATTGAAAGATATTGATATAGATAGACTAAAAGATCGTAGAAGTTTCGCAAAGTCAAAAGTTATCTTTGAGTTGTCACCAACATCCGAACTTCATGTGAAGCTTCTTGAAGTTCAAAAAAAAATTCAATGTTGAAGAAGAAGGTAATAGAGTTGGAAGAAGAAATTTCAATGAACAAGGCTATTGATTTGAAGGCAAGCATTACAGAGAATATTAATTTCTTTTGAAAGACATCAACAAAGATGGATGACTTTGTTAGTGTTTCGCTTGTCATGAAGATCCTTCGTTAATGAAGAAGGCTCTACACTTGCAAAAGAGTTCATGGTCGTGTTGATCGTAAGAAGAAGCGTGTTGGATCCTCATGTGACAAAACATTTGAAAGAAGAAAAAATTAAAAAGTGACGTAAATTGAAACAAGGATTCCAAATTTTAAAGATTCTTTCGAAGCAAAAGAGCTACTTAGCGTAATCTATTCTACATCGAAGACAAAATGCAAGTAAGTAAATGTAACTCACAAAAAGATATTTTATATTAATTTTAAGATTATTTTTTCAATTGTGTTTTTTTGATAAAATTTGTCTTATACAGAACAAAATTATATACTGGTGGAGAGATCAAACCAATGATTTTGATGCATGACATTGTACAAATCTTGACCGATAAGTTGGAAGAAAAGTACGCACATTACTTGTTTACCATTCTTGTTAATCTTTTTACTTGTGTATAATATCAAATTAATATTTTTCTTTGGTACAACACATAGAAGCATGGTCTATAATGTGTGAACAAATCATCTCCAAAGAATTTGGTTATATCGATACATTAATCGTTTTTGATCCTTGCCGTTGGGTAAGAAATTGTCGCTATGTGCTTAAAAATTAATATATGGCTTCTTATTTTCTTAATTTTTTGTTATTATGTGTATGCTGCAAATATTAAGATTAATGATTGGTTTTCTGAATTGCTGGTTCAAGCAATTGATAATAGACTTAAAGAAGCAATGGGGTATGAGATTCTTATTTTTCCTATAAACACAACTGGCAAGGTAAAATAAAGTCGTGTCTCCACCATTGACTCTACTTGTATTTTCTGAAGGTGACATGAGATGGACATTATACAACTCATGCATACACTCAACAGCCAATAATGATTGGCATTTGAAGAGGGCTAGAATTCTTGTAAATTTTATTAGTAATGTATTTTGTTTTATTAGTATTGTCTTTTAAGTAATGTCTTTAGATTAAGTTTTATTGGTTATTTCTCTCATAGGTAAATTATGTTGAACGCAGTAATGAAAAACTTGTGAATTTCTTTCCTGACAATACAAGGATCTGAACAAGCCTAAATTCAAATGCAGCATTGGAAGATTTGAAAAATCACCACAACAAAATGATAACACAGAAGATTGTGGTGTTTTTGTATGTTATTTAATTGAATGTTTGCTAAGAGGACAAATGATTCCTAGTAGTATTGATGCTAATAAATATAGGGTAAAGATGGCTGAAACATTTATTTTGAAAGGGGACAACAAAAAACAATGACAAATTTGTTTGAAAATGTGATAATTAAATGTTTATGTTTATTCCATGTTTGTGTTAGTGTATTTTGTTTTGTAATCGTAAAATGTTGAATTATTTTGGTCCTGCAAAATGCTGTGAAATCCATCCTGACGCCAAGGCTTGGCATCAAAGTTTTTGAATTAATTTGGTCCTGCAAAATGCTGTGAAATCCATCTTGATGCCAAGCCTTGGCATCAGAATTTTTGAATTATGTTGGTCCTCCAAAATGCTGTGAAATCCATTTTGATGCCAAGGCTTGGCATCATAATTTTTGGATTAATTTTGGTCCTGCAAAATGCTGTGAAATCCATCATGATGCCAAGGCTTGGCGTCAGAGTTTTTGAATTAATTTGGTCCTGCAAAATGCTGTGAAATCCATCCTGATGCCAAGCCTTGGCATCAGAGTTTTTGAATTATTTTGGTCCTGCATAATGCTGTGAAATCCATCCTGATGCCAAGGCTTGGCATCAGAGTTTTTGGATTAATTTGGTCCTGCATAATGTGTGAAAGCCATCCTGATGCCAAGGCTTGGCATCAGAGTTTTTGGATTAATTTGGTCCTACATAATGCTGTGAAATCCATCCTGATGCCAAGGCTTGGCATCAGAGTTTTTGGATTAATTTGGTCCTACATAATGCTGTGAAATCCATCCTGATGCCAAGG
>CM028377.1:136443836-136471336 GCA_013146195.2 Codonopsis lanceolata | reverse complement strand
TTAATAATATATTTTATTATTATAATATTGATATTAATATTACTTTTATTATTATTATTACTTATTATTATTACAATTATTTTTACTATATTATTATTAATATTACTTTTTAGTATTAATAATAATAATAATTATTATTATTATATTTATCATTATTAATATTATATATATTATTTTTATAACTATTATCATTATTCATATTATTATTTATTAATATTATTATAATTCCTTTTATTATTATTATTTATTATAATAATAATAATTATTATTATTATTATTACTTTTTGTTTTTATTACTATTATCAAGAAGGGTAATATTGGAATATATAAAATTTCAATAAAGAAGATGACTCACATGTTTTTTAAAAGTAGAATTAAACTTTTGCAACTTATGTCTTATATATCTTTTGCGTGGAGCATTTTATGAGCTTTATCTTATAAAGTGAAATCAAGCGTTTGAAAATAAGCATGATAAGTTATAAGTCGCAAATGACTTTCAGATAAATCAATCAAGAGCTTTTAGTCTACTAGTATCAAACCCCCCAAGTTTGGTCAATCCCCAGTAAGAAAGCAGAAAGCCAGAGAGAGTTTCATTCACCAACGTAGGCCCCACACCACCACATACAGAAAGGAGTTTCTGTGAGTGTGTGTGTGAGAGAGATGGATGAACAAGGTACAAGACCCCATTGACAGAGTGAGGAGCCCTAAGGTTGGTGGGGGTCCATGAGAATGTGGTCACATACATACTCCACGAGTCCTGTATCTTATTTCTTAACATGGATTTTGGATCACCCACCCACTTTTATCTCTTTCTTTACTTACCCATCCTCTAAAACTCCTATAAATTGCACCTCAAATCATCTCCCAAACCCATCTACACCTCCACTTATAGTGATTCAAACATTAACAAAGCAAAGCTAACTCATTCCTAGAGAGAGAGAGAGAAAGAGGGATGGCGAACTTCCCAGTTATTAACATGGAGAAGCTCAACGGTGACGAGAGAGCAGCAACAATGGAGACTATCAAAGATGCTTGTGAAAACTGGGGTTTCTTTGAGGTATACTCTCCAACAATAGCCTTTCTGCCAAGTCACATCTATTATAGTTTAGTAGATCATAAGTCAAGCTCCACTCTATGCTTTCAATGCTATGCACTGTTTTGGAAAAAAAAAGTGACTTCTGCTTTGTCATAAACCTCTCTTTCTACAATTTCCTTTTAACATGATTATACTTGTAAGTCTGGAAATTCTATACCAATTGGTATCTTTTTGAAGTTGGTGAATCATGGGATTCCTATTGAGCTTTTGGACACTGTGGAGAGGATGACAAAGGATCATTACAAGAAGTGCATGGAAGAGAGGTTCAAGGAAATGGTGGCTAGCAAAGGTTTAGAGGCTGTTCAAAGTGAAGTCGATGATTTAGATTGGGAAAGCACTTTCTATTTGCGCCATCTTCCCACCTCAAACATCTCAGAAATCCCAGATCTCGAAGAGGATTACAGGCACGTTCTTCTGCAAATTACGCTACTCTCTTTTCTTTTTAAAGTAGTTATGTGCTCAGTAACTTTTTTCTATCTTTTCATGGCTGATAACAGGAAAACAATGAAGGAGTTCGCAGGAGGACTAGAAAAACTAGCTGAGCAACTCCTGGACTTGCTGTGTGAGAATCTTGGGTTAGAGAAAGGGTACCTCAAGAAGGCTTTCTATGGCTCCAAGGGACCAACCTTTGGCACCAAGGTTAGCAACTATCCCCCTTGTCCCAAACCCGAGCTGATCAAGGGTCTGCGGGCCCACACCGATGCCGGAGGCATCATCTTGCTCTTCCAGGATGACAAGGTCAGTGGACTCCAGCTCCTCAAGGACGGAGAATGGGTTGATGTTCCACCGATGCGCCACTCCATTGTGATCAACTTGGGTGATCAACTTGAGGTACACCAAAAATCGAAGCTACTATTCTTTGTTTTTTTTTTTATAGGTAAGTGTATGAGGATTGGAACCAAGTGTATCACGGTCTTTGCGAGAGTGTCCTTGCCATCTCTTACCTAGCTAACAAGTGTTGCATCAAGTTGTGTACCATGTCCATAGGAAGTTGTACTTTCCTCTGGCTAATCTGGACAAAACCTGTTTATTAATATGACAAAACTCGCTAAATATGTATGTGTACAGGTAATCACCAATGGAAAGTACAAGAGTATAATGCACCGAGTGATTGCTCAGACAGACGGGGCCCGCATGTCAATAGCATCATTTTACAACCCGGGCAGTGATGCCGTGATCTATCCTGCACCAGAACTGATCGAGAAGGAAGAAGAGGAAAAAACTCTGTACCCCAAATTTGTGTTCGAGGACTACATGAAGCTCTATGCCGGTTTAAAGTTCCAGGCAAAGGAACCTAGGTTCGAAGCCATGAAGACCATGGAAACCACAGTTAATGAGCCAATCACAACAGTCTGAATGCTAAATGATGCTACTTGTGTGTGTTCATGCATTATTAGCAAGGTTATGATGTGTGCTCTATTGAAGCTTATTTATTAGTATTAATTTATCAATTTACGATTGACTAGTATGAACCTACAAGGTTTGATTAAGTTAGTACTGGAAGTGCCTAGTCTGCGGTGTCTGATTATAGTGTTGCCAATCAGGTGGTCAATTTATTGTATAACATGACCAACGTATGCGCATTATTACCCTAATAAGAGATAATTCTATGTTAATACTCCTCGGTTGTGCCACATAATGAATGTATCCCAACTCAAAAGACCAGTATCACAACTTGGGGTTATAAATGACCGCAGCAACCACAAGGTTGATCGATTCAAAGCTCGAATGGCTTAAAATTGAGCTTGACCATATTTAAGCTCGAGCTAATTAAGTGAGCCAAGCATCTCGCAACAACTAAGCAATCACCAATGCTTACAAGTTATGTACATTGTATATATTTGATAGTGAAATTTAGCCTATGCTCAAGTAAGCACATTAAATAATAACACAGTTGGTGGCGTAATCTAGCCAAGCTTGAACATAGGTTCCTTTGCTCAAGTAAAAAGCTGGAGCTACCCTTGAGATCGATCAAACATAAATGAGTCGACCAATCCACTGAACGCTTGACTTGCTAAGCTCATTCTTAGTCCCTTAATAACTTGAGGCCAACTACATCATTCCTTCTTGCCACTAACTCAGAGTGGTGATGAGAGAAGGGCATAATTTTACAGAAATGTGTAGATTGATTATGAGATATATATGACCTCAAATGACAACAACTAACAAATTTATCCTTCGAATTCCAATATTCAATTGGTACATAGGGTTTAACTCCATGTACTCCACTCGGAAATCCAACTAATGAAAGTGCAGGACCTAAAACATGTGACCATTACCAATCCAATGTACCTTCATAAAGGAAAGATACCCTGCACAAATAGAAGCGCCTAGAGAGTATGGTATCTATGTACACTCACCCTATTAAGCACAACACTCTCCAGACAGCCTGGAACATGTGTGCACATGCCCACAAGTGTCAGGTTGTTTTCATTATCTTTGAAACCCTAAATGCTGGGACCTCAGATATGCTTAGGTGTCTAAAAAAGTAGACCAAATCTTTTGGATTTTGATGTAAGAAGAGTAAAAAAAGCCTCATGTATTCTCGAATAGTTGCCAAATAAATGGTGTCTTAACGAATCTGGGTTGTAAAATCTTGAAACAGTTTCCATCTTACATTAAATCATAAAATTGTGTGGGTGAGTGTAGTAGAACTTGTCCCCGGCGTGTTATCCTACTCAATTGTAAATTTCCATGACGGGACGGCATGCCAGTCTGGTGTTTTCGAATCAAGAATCACTTTACCAGAATATGTGCTGCTTAAGAAATAAAACAACCTAAGTTTCTAAGGTATTTGCTCCAATGACTTAGAAAGAAACTACTTTGACTCGGTAAAATAAAGTGCGCTGGTTGATTAAGAAGGAAAGGAGAAGAAAAGAGAATAACAATCAATCCTCTGAAAGAAGGAAGAGTAAGTCAGTTGGAACTTACTAAATCAATGCAAGGAAATACTTACAATAAAGACAGTAAAACTTCAGAAACAATGAAAAATATGTATGAGGTAAATAGTTAGGACACCAACTTTGTTAAACAATAAGGCTTGAATACCAAATTTATTGTCCTAGTTTGAACTATTATTCATTAAGGTCAACCAACTAATTTTTTTCGTCAACTGCATCATTACACTTCAACTTTAGAGTCAAGTTAGTCACACCATCCACTTCTGTGTTAAAAGTAGTTAACTTCGTTAGCAACAGAAAAATCAAATGAAAAGCTAAAAGATAATGTTAATTGTATACTTTTCATCATAAATAATTGTTAAAAAACTGTATAAAAATTAATTAATTAATGTCTAGCAAACAAAATAGAACTTATGTGAACTTTTTAGTCAACACAAATAAATAGAATACATTAAAAAGGTAAAGACAAAAATATTAAAAAACAATTTCTTCAAATTATCTCCAGACTATTTTCATTTACTAGCCCAAATATAAGTAAAAGAAGAATAACTCCAAAAAAAGATATTTTTTTTCATATTTTTCCATGTTGTTTACACTTTTCACTTTTTTCTCCCTTTTAATATTTGTTTCCTCTAAATGTTATTTGCTAGTAAGTTTTCTTTTTCTCACTATGAATTTGCAGATGTTGCTTCCCTAGTCAATCAAAAAAGTTAGAGAGAGAGAGAGGGAGCAAAGGTGAAAACAATGAGAATATTTATACGAACATAAAAGCAAAAATTAAAAAGAAAAATCAAAAACATAACAACGACAACGTTCAATGAAATGTTTTTAAGAAAAGTCTCTCTCTCTCTCTCTCTCTCTCTCTCTCAGTCTCACACACACACATATAGATTTTGGGTATAAAATAATTGTAGATAATTTAGATACAATTATATAGGATTTTGATATCTATCTTTTTATTTATTTGGTTAGTGTGCTAATTCAAAAGTTTACATAAATACATAGTACTATATGTTTATTAGTTAATTACTCATATTATACATATTTTAACGAATACATACAACAAAGTGTTATATTAACTGTATCGCGCGCATGTGTGTGTGTGTGTGTGTGTATATATCAAAAAATTAAATAATGATAATTTTGAGTTTTCAGTTACTTTTTAAACGTTGTCCATCTGAAATCGTTAACAAAACTGGATGGAGTGACTAACGTGACTGCAAAATTGAAGTGCAGTGATGGAATTGACTAAAAATATAGTAGCATGACCTTTATGAAAAAAAGCTTAAAGTGGAGTGGCCAATTTGTTATTTAAGCCAACAAATAAACACACTACAGAATATGTTGTCTACTAAAGCCGAGTTGAAAAGGCAGAAGGTACTTGCATTGCATATTGCCTTAAGCATGGGTTTTAGTTCCAACAAAATATTTGAATCATAACCAAAAAGCAAATTTGAATATCCAAAGCACAATAGCACATAATCATTGAAAATGGCAACAAAAAATGTAACTCATTAGTATTGCAAAATTTAGAATCACCTTAAAATTATTGGGACAACACCCAAAAATTCTGCATTGGCACCCACATTTCTTTCTCAACATAGATATAAAGCAGAGATCCTCGAGCCCAAGCCACCCATCTACAAAACTAAACACGCCTCCGCTCTTAAATCTAAAATCAAGAACAAAGAACATTGTTCCAGTGATTGATTGAAAGCACACAAGCATTAGACATCACACTTTACTCCCCTGAAACTTGATTGACCTTGTCGTCATTATCTGCTTCATTACACATATCAGAACTTGGATTTGGATTTGGATTCTCTGTCTTTTTCTCTCCTTCAACAGCTTCCCCATTCGAGCAATGATTCTTCAGAACAGTGGAGATGTCAGCCTCAGAAGCTCCAGCGAGCTTGAAACGTTCCACAGCAGTATCCAGATTCTTCTTCCAACCATCCAAACCCAACTTGCACTCTACCTGAGATCGCTCAAAAAGCATGTTGCCCCAAAAGAGATGTATTTGTGATCTCATTACTGCCGCTTGCTCTGCTGCCTCATCAGCTGAAATCTCCCCTTGACCAGCTCCACCACTCGAGGTCTCACCTTCATTATTACCACTCCCCTGTTTTTTCCTTCTCTTCAACAGTTCTTCTCTCTTGCTCGCACTAGGATCTTTCGACTCCTTGGCTCTCTGCTCCTCCAATTTCTCCCACATCTGGGTTGCCGATTTCATTTTCTCTTCTGCACTGTCAAATAGTTTAATTGTCTCAGTGGCATCCCATTTCGACAAATCTTCTTTCTTAGCAAGCACAAACGACCAATGAAGCTTCGCCATTTCAAATTGTTGCTGACCTAGCGCTAGCAAACCTTCATAAAAATCTGGTTTAATCAAGAGTGCTTCCTCATATTTCTCCCTGGCAAGTGAATATTTTTCCCTTACCCATTCATAAGCTGCTTGAAGTTGTGTCGCCACCAAATCTTTTGCAGCAGAATCATCTATAGGAATCCGTTTCCTTGCTGCACACATATGAACATTCCCCCAATTGAAAAAAGCCAAAGCAGCCACCTCTTGAAACTTTAAGGCAGCCTTGTCAAAAAGGGTTTGAGCTTCTTCACTGGTGACTGTCTCCTCAAGAGCCTCAGAACACATCTCCATTCCAAGCTCATGCAGGTCAATATGAGCATCTGGGTCAATCCCTACATGGGTCCGGAACAATTGAGCGAACTCAAATAGCCAATCATCCATCTCCACTTCCTTGCACTCGGGATCTTCAGTTACTGCTGGCTTCTCACTCACAGCTTCTTTTTCTGTCTTATCAACCTCTGTCTCCACATTTTCCACCAAGGAATCTCCTAACGAAGATTGGGATCCAGCATCCTCTCCCTTGCTTGCTTCACTCTCAAGAGGCTTCTCTTCCTCCTCTTCCAATAAAGGAGGCTCTTGCTCTGGACTCACCTCAACAACATGCAATCTCAACATCCCAACTGAGTCACATTTCTCAATATCGGGTTCTTTCAAAAGAAGGCTGTCCACATAAGATTCGGCCAATCTGAGTTCAGGAGTACATGTTATAGTCACCAAATCCCCATCATTATCTTTATATTTTATCAAGACCGACTTTGATGACGGGAACCGTTTGCTAACAATCTCCCTCAAAACTTTAAAATTGCATTTCACTGGCATTTGTGAAAGCCTAATATCGTGATCATAAACTAGCTTCAACTGTCTCCACTGAGTTGCAGCCTCCAACACTTGCACATGAGTGGGCAGTGTCGGTTCGTTATGGTTATCCTTTACTGGATTCGCAATGGACTTATTAGAAACACCACTTGCCTGCTTCAAAACAAGTTTTGGCAGTTGGGATTTTCCCTCAGGGCCATTTTCAGTAGTTGGAACTGGATAGCTTTTGTCTGTCTTATTATTAGAAAATACAACTGACCCGGACGCCACTGCTTTCTTCTGGACAGGGCGAGCTGGCAAGCAAGGCCCAAGCCCAGTAATGGGTGCCCCCCGGACTGCAGATGCCCCAAGGGCTGCCGGCGATGGGCGACTCTGAAGATCCTGTTGTGCCTCTTGACGAGAACCAGTTGGGGCACGCAACCTCCGGGCAATTTCCAAAGCATCACGATGATTTGGATCAGCACCCAACAATGCCTGCACATCCAACATAGACATTTCATACTTCCCAATCGCCTCAAAAGCACGAGCCCTTCGAAGTAAGGCCCGAACAAACCTGGGCTGAACTTGAAGCGCCATCGAGCACTCAGCAATCACAGTCTCGTAATCAATGGGCTTCATTTGCATCAAACAAGCTGCTCGATTGCTATGAAAAACAGCCCTATCAGGATGTGTTTTGGGGGTGAGCTTAAGAGCATTTTCATACTGTTCAAGAGCACCTGCATAGTCTTTGACTTGAAATCTCTTGTTTCCTTCCTCTTTCAGTTCATGGGCTCTTTTCAAGAAAATCGACGTGTCCAAGTCAATTACACCATTAGGGATTGTGGGTGTGGGTTTTTTGTCAACATCAACATGGTTTTGGGTCTGAGTCTGGTTCTGGTTCTGGCTAGCACCGCCCTTCTTCTTTCTACCCCCTGACTTCCCCATAAATTTCTCCCAAACCCCACCCCCCAAAGACACAATCTTGAACCTAATAACAACAACAAAATGCCTAAATTATAAGTTCTAGCAAAGTGTAGTTCACACAATTAAAATTACCAAAATTGATATTCTGTTATGGAAGTTAAAGAGAAAATTACAGAAATGAAGGTAAAGTAGCTACTTACAATTGACAAAGTTCACAACTTTCTTGGATAATTCTTGATTTCGTGAATACCCAGAAGCTGATTGAGGTGAAAAAGTGCAGTAAGATGAGATGGGTGTTCCAAGAAATCGTCAATAAAGAAATACAGAGGAGAGGGAGGGAGATGGGAGTGAAAATAAAATGTTCACTTTGGAGTTTGAAACCCTAGAGTAGAGACTCAGCCTATGAGCAGGCTTGAATATCCAATGCGGGGCCCCCCAACACTAAGTTTTTGCTTTCAATTGATAAATCATCAACATCGTCCTTGATAGTTAGTTGTAGGCTTGTAGGCCATGAGAGTTATTTGGGCTGGACACTTTGAGATGAATGGGTTGCCCAGATCATTTTCAACATTGGGCTGAAGCTACTTAATGCTAACGAGTTACAAAAGCTTTATAAAAAATTACGAGCCGGTCCACTTTTTGAAGTTTTAATTCGCTCCAGTACTGTGTTTTTTTTTTCAACCGAAAAATGACAGTAGGTATTTAAAAGAAGGGTTGTTTGCTTTCTTTAATGCTGACTGTTGATATTTTGCATCACAATATAACATACATGAACCGTAATGCAAAAATATGAGAACCGCGATGTATCTTTAATGTTGGTTGTTGATATTGTGTATCACGATGCAAAAACATGTGTACCATGATATATATATATATATATATATATATATATATATATATATATATATATATAATGTCAGCTGTTGATATTTTGTATCGCAATATATAAATATGTGAACTGTGATGCATCTTTCGTTATTTCGTAGCGTGTCTCAGACTCGTTAAAGGTATTGTAGTGTTTTTATCCCAAACGTGTCCTTTTCCGGTTTAAAAAAAAAGGATTGTAGCGACTAGAAATTTCAAAAGGTGGAGCGGCCCGAATTTTGCTCAAAGTTTTAACCTATTGTTCTTAGATTTCAGCGACCCTTGGGCTTTAACGTTAACCTGATTTATAACGGGTGATAACCGGGCTGGTCCTTTTTCATCGATTTTCTATCGCAAATGGATGTGATTTTTGTTTTTAACCACTTTAGGACATTTTGAAGGAAAAAGGACGAGTATACCCTTTCAATCATGCACGTGTTGTATCGCAATTCTAATGTGTGCATCGGTAATCCAATTTTTGCATCGGGATTACTGTGAAGAAATTTCATGCATCACAAATCTAATTTGTGAATCTTTTTTTTTTTTTGTATTCTAATAACAAATTGATGCATCGTGATTTTAAAACAACACATCACAATTAAAAATAGGTGCATTGGGATACAAAAATAATGCATCGTGATTAAATTTTCTCCCTCCAATCATGCATTCCCTTCCCCCATGTTCGGTGCCTTCCCTTATTTTCTCAAATTCATATTCTCTTATCCCTCAAATCCACTTTCATCATTACATATTTAACATATGTAACACTTCTTTATCCCTTATCCCTAATTCTTTTAGAATACGTATTGGGTGTAGAAATAAAAGACGAAAGGTCTGAATGTAAGGACGATCTGGTAGAGTAAGAGAGACATGACAATGAAGGCGAAAGCTCTATGGAAAATAAGCCATAAAGGATTCAGATTTCTCCAGGGCATCCATAGATCAGTTGGGTTCAAAGAGGGCTCTCTTTTTCTTTATGTTTATTGGGGGCGATATTCAGTTCCTGCAGAAGATTGATTAGAAAAATGGATTGTTTAAGGTCCACCAAGATCAATGATCTCTTTCCTTAAGACAAAAGCAGCGTTGTTACTTTAATGGACGGGCAATGCCAAGAGTCTCCTAGGATCGTGGATCTTACGTAATTGAAGAGGCCAATTCTTTCCAACTTCAATTATTGGTGAATCGAAACCGCTGATGTATCTTTGTTACAGGTTTTAGGGCATAAAGAATTTTGAGAAAGAGAGAGAAAGGAATTAACGGTATAGAATTCTGAAATCCCTAGTTTGTTTAAATATGAGGGAGATGTCTTTTGGGAGTGGGTGTGTTTGTTAAAAAGCAAACAGACACTGTCTGTTATTAGTGAACAGACACAACGTTTGAGTTTAAACCATGGACACACGTCTGAGACGTGGTTTGAATTCTAGAGGGAAACACTTCAGTAGGTAGGACATGCTGATACATCTGATGTTTGGATTTGATCTGATGTTCTAAATCAGTAGATGGGCCTACTGTTTTGAACCAGCAGGTTGGTCCTGTTGTTTTTAGTCAAACAGGTTGGTCATGCTTCTATTCAGCAAATGGGCAATAGCAGGTTGGTCATGTTTCTGTTTAACAGATGGACATCAGTAGATGGACCTGTTGTTTTAATGTCGACCAGCAGCAAAAAGAAAGGAACGCAGCCAGCCAGGCCGGCGGCAGCGTGTGTGTTTGAACCTGTACTTGGTTAAGTCTTCCCTCCTATACAAAAGTGTAGTGGCCCTAAGGGCCAATCATTAGCTTAAACGTTCTTCTATATAAGGTGGAGCTTACTCCCTTATTTTCCTAATGTAGGATTCTCCCTTTGTAAAGAGTTTTACTTCCTACATGACTTCTTCATTCAAGTCTTTATTGGAAACAAGTTTCCAACAATCCCCCACATTGAATGAGATATCATGTAAGTTGATGACATGAAGATGATACATAGATACAACTGAGAGCAACTGCACTAGAATAGGTGGCTTTTGGCTTTGAACCTTTCCTTATGATGTACTATCGGGATGACTTACTAATCAGTGACTTAAGGGCTTGTTTGGTAGTCAGACTAGGATAAACAATATTATTAATCTCAGTACTATTAGTGCTCTCGCTATTAATCATCGCTTGTATATCGGGGGTAGTTTTGAGATAAAAAAATGTTAATCCCATTTTTTTAGTGAGGGCGCTAATAATACCACCCTCTCTCCCTTGGTATTAATAGTAAGGGGATAATGACATTATCTGAGTAACTCGTGCTATTAGTGCTGACCACCTATTGCGTACCAAACATAAGACAACTTGGCATATTAATCCTATTTAACCTCAATCCTAGCTACCAAATGGTATTTGAGTGTCTTACTAACACAGCTACCCCCAAGCAAGGTTTGATTCTTCGGTTGTGTTCATTTTGGCCTTGAACTATACTTGGTTCTGCAAATGCTTTAGAGAATTTCAGCATCCGAATTCTCATTAAATCGACTAGTTTTACATTCACATAGGTGATTTCCTATAAAGAGTATTCTATCATTACTCCGCTTGATAAATCAAGTCATATGAATCATTAAAAGCAAAGTTTATCCTATACTAAGATAGATAACACTAGTGTGTTTCACCATATGAATGGGTAGGATCGAGTTAAATCGTTTAGTGTTAACATCGAGATTAATTTAGTTGGGTTGTCCCTTTGAACCTAGACCATCGGAATTGGGATCTCCAATCAACTAGGTGGGGTTTTCCGCTAAATTATTCGTTATTTCATAGGCTTGAGGCTCATTCCCTTCGATGAATTGCATACTTGCTCTCTCGACAAACCTTTAGTTAATGGATCTGTTAGGTTGTCTTTTGATCGAATATAGTCGATGTTGATCACTCAATTTGAGAGAAGATGCCTAATGGTACTATGACGCCTTGTATGTGTCGTGATTTACCGTTATGCATATTGCTTTTGTGCCCTTCCAATTGTGGCTTTACTGTCGCAATGGATGCATATAGTTGGTACTGGTTGTGGCGAGACTGGAATATTTTCTAAGAAGTTTCGTAACCATTTGGCTTCCTCCACTGTTTTATCTAGAGCGATAAATTTCGATTCTATTGTAGACCTTGCAATGCAAGTTTGTTTGAAGGAATTTCCATGCGATAGCACCACCATCAAGTGTAAACACAAATCCATTTGTGGATTTTGAGTCGTTAGTATCAGATATCTAGTTAGCGTCACTGTAACCTTCAATTACTGTTGGATACTCTAAATAGTGCAACCCATAGTCCTTAGTATATCGTAGATATCTAAGAACTTTTGCAATAGATTTCCAGTGATCATGTCATGGATTACTAGTGAATCTGTTCAATTGATTGACTGTTTGAGCAATATTTGGTCGCGTACAATTCGTAAGATACATAGAACTTCCAATGACATGAGAGTATTCAATTTGAGATACACCTTCGTGTAGGTTCTTTTTGAGATGAAAGTTTGGGTCTATTGGAGTCTTTGCAATACTATCATCGCCTTTGCTGAATTTCTCCAGTAATTTCTCAATGTAAAGAGATTGTGATAGTATGATCTCCTCAGATGTTCTAGATATTTTAATACCTATGATGACATTAGCTACCCCAAGATCTTTCATGTCAAACCTGTTGGCCAACATTTTCTTGGTGTCCTTGATCATGTTGTTATTACTGCTAATAATGAGCATATCATCCACGTACAGGCAGATAATAACGTAACCATGTTGTGTATTTTTGGCATACACACATTTGTCACATTCATTGATCTTGAACCCATTTGCAAGTGTCACGTCATCAAAACGTTTATGCCATTGTTTTGGTGCTTGTTTTAAACCATACAACGATTTGACCAATCGACATACTTTCTTTTTGTTGCTTGGAGCTATGAACCCTTTTGGTTGGTTCATATAAATTTCTTCTTCGAGTTCCCCATTTAGGAATGTCGTCTTAACGTCCATTTGATGTATTTCAAGACCATGCAAATCTGCAAACGCAATTAAAAGTCGAATCGACATAATTTGAGTTACCGGGGCATAAGTGTCAATATAATCAACACCTTCTTTTTGATTGAACCCCTTTGCGACTAGCCGTGCTTTATACTTATCAATGAAACCATCGGGTTTTAATATCCGTTTGAAAAACCATTTACAGCCCAATGGTTTGCACCCCTTGGGAAGGTCAACTAATTCCCAAGTGTGGTTTTGCGTAATGGAAAATATTTCGCCATTAATGGCTTCTTTCCATTGAGGAGCTTCTGGAGTAGACATTGCTTCCTTGAACATTTGTGGTTCATTATCCATTATAAACGTGATCACAAAGTCGAGTTCAAAAGTTTTAGTTATTTTTACCCGGTTGCTCCTTCTAGATTCATCATCCTATTCATCTTGATGATTCTTTTGGATGATGTTCACGGGGACCTCGTTCTCATCTTCGCTTGTTTTCCAATGAAATGAGTGTTTTCCATTAGCATTAACCTTTAATGGAAATATGTTTTCGAAAAATGTGATATTTCTTGATTCCATGATTGACTTGTGCACTAAGAACCTATAGGCACTGCTACGTGCTGCATATCCTATGAAGATACAATCCACTGTTTTTAGACCGATTTTTACCTTTTTAGGTATTGGTGCTGCTACCTTTGCTAGGCACCCCACATTTTGATGAATTTGTAGGAAGGTTTTCAACCATTCCATAATTCATAAGGAGTTTGCTCTAATTTCTTGTGTTGTAGTTTATTTAGCAAGTCATTTGCTGTGAGCACCGCCTCCCCCCACATTTTGTCGGGTAGACCAGATTGAATTAATAAAGAATTCATCATTTATTTAAATGTACGATTTTTCCTTCCAGCAATCCTCATTGGATTGTGGAGTATAAGGAGTAGTAACTTGATGCATTATTCCATGTGCTTCACAGAAATCCTTAAAAGGATGTACATATTCACCTCCTTTATCAGATTTTAGAATTTTTATCTTTTTCTCAAGTTGATTATCGACTTCGTTCTTGTACGTTTTAAATGCCTCGAATGCTTCATCTTTGCTATTTAACAAGTAAAGAACTAAAGATGACAATAATGTGTACTATCATCAATAAAGGTGACAAAGTGTTTTTTTTCGCCATATGATTCTATGGATTTAAAATCACATAGGTCGCTATGAACTAGATCCAACGGTCTAGTGTCACATTGCACCGTTTGAAAGGAGGTTCTTGCTTATTTGTCCTCAACGCATATTTGACATTTTTCCTTAGTATTTATGCGTATTTTAGGAATTAATTCCATTTGCATTAGTTTTCGTATAGATTAATGGTTAACATGACCTAATTTAAGGTACCAAATATCAGAATGCTTAAGTAAGTAAGAAGAAGATGCAGTCGATGTATTGTTAATAATACTATTGTTAGGTGGGGTTACCACCATTACATTGCACTTGAACAAGCCCTCAGTGAGGTAACTCTTGCCCATAAAAACCCTGCTCTTACTTAGTAAAAACTTTTCAGACTCAAAGACTAACTTAAATCCATGTTTTATTAAAAGAGAACAAAAATTAGGTTTTTCCTAATATCTAGAACATGGAGGACATTGGTAAGCACCAATTCCTTACCGCTGGTCATCTTCAAGGTAACCTGCTCTTTGCCATCCACGCCAAAGGTTGAGAAGTTGCCCATAAACAGCTTCTTGTCAGACGTCACTTTTGAATAGGAAGAAAACATATTCGCATCACCGCATATGTGACGTGTTGCATCGGTGTCCACAAACCACTCGCGACCTGAACTGATTCATGTTAGCCTTGGAGATTATGGTCTGATGTCGTCGGTGATAAGATTGGCTTTCTTTGTACCCTTTTCTTTCCACGACACTCAGATTTGTGGCCTATCTTGTCATAGTTGTGACACTTTCCCTTGAATTTGGGCTTCCTGTGTTGATTGGACGTCCGCTTCACTAGAGCTTTTACGCTTCCTATTCTTGGAGTCTTGTTCCACCACATTGGCTCTGTCAATGGGACGGGTCTGTCTCTTGTTAACCACCCGGTTGTCTTGTTCTATTCGCTACCTGAGAATTAAGTCCTCCAAAGACATGTCTTTGCGTTTGTGCTTGAGATAGTTCTTGAAGTCCTTCCAAGCGGGAGGTAACTTCTCGATCACCGCAACGACTTGAAATGCTTTAGAGATTGTCATGCCTTCAGCCTAAATCTCGTGCAATATTAATTGGAGTTGCTGAACCTGTATTATTACAATTTTGGAATCTACCATGCAAAAATCGAGAAACCTACCAACTACAAATCTCTTCAAGCCGGCATCCTCGGTTTTGTATTTTTTCTCTAAGGATTCCCACAAGTCTTTTATCGTCTTAAATGGACTGTAGACATCGTACAGAGAGTTATCCAGTCCATTTAGGATGTAGTTCCTGCATAAAAAGTCAGAATGCTTTAATGACTCAACAACAGCCACAGTGGTTCGGTTCGACTCCCCTTCTTTTAAAATAGGGGCTATCTATTTTCAGGAACTTTGATAAGTTCAGCGTTGTCAAGTAGAAGAACATCTTTTGCTACCAGCGTTTGAATTCTGAACCAACAAATTTTTCCGAGCATTCACTATGGTGGGTGTGGACGGTTGGTTGTAACATAGCATTTGATGCACTGGGCTGTTCTACAGCAGCAGGTTCTTTTCCAGCCTCGGAAACCATACTGCACAAGTGCAAGTGTGATTAGTAACACAGGAAAAAAAAAAGCTCTGTAACCAGTTTCTGTAAAACAGAATAATCCTGAAACTATTATGTAAAACAGAATATGGTAGTTTTATTTATCTTCTATTTGTACATAGTGGAATGCTTCTGTAATTGAAATTTACAGATTAAAACTTTTTGTTAATGTATGTCTGTTTGAATCATATCACAATTAACAGATAAATGAAGTGGGGAAGAAGAAGAATCTGTGAATAACAGTAAATATAAAACCGAAATGCAGAGAGTTGTTGATCTTCCAGGAACATGTACGCCAATTTTTTTGTCTTAAGATCGTTGGGGGCGATATTCAGTTCCTGCAGAAGATTGATTAGAAAAACGGATTATTTAAGGTCCACCAAGATCAATGATCTCTTTCCTTAAGACAAAATTGGTGTCATTACTGGAATGGAAGGACAATGCCAAAAGTCTCCCACGATCGTGGATCTTACGTAACTGAAGAGGCCAATTCCTTCCAACTTCAATTATCGGCTAATCGAAATCGCTGTTGTATCTTTGTTACATGTTTTAGGGTAGAAAGTATTTCGAGAAAGAGAGAGAAGGGAATTAACGGTATGGAATTCTGAAATCCCTAGTTTGTTTAAATAGGAGGGAGACGTCTTTTGGGAGTGGGTGTGTTCGTTAAAAAACTAATAGACATTGTCTGTTATTAGTGAACAGACACAACGTTTGAGTTTAAACCACGGACATGCGTCTAACACGTGGTTTGAATTCTGGAGTGAAACACTTCAGCAGGTAGAACATGCTGATACATTTGCTGCTTGGATTTGATTTGCCGTTTTAATCACATGCTGATTTAAATCAGTAGATGGACCTATTATTTTGAACTAGCAGGTTGGCCTGCTGTTTTTAGTCAAACAGGTTGGTCATGCTTCTGTTCAGTAGATGGACATCAGTAGAAGGACCTGTTGTTTTAATGTGGACCAGTAACAAAAAGAAAGGGACCCAGCCAGTCGATCGACCAACCAACCAACCAATCCAATCCAATATGAGCCGCTCGGGCGAGCAGCGGCGGCGCGCGCACATGTGTTTTAACCTGCATGCACTTGGCTAGGTCTTCCCTCCTACACAAAAGTGTAGTGGCCCTAAGGGCCAATCATCAGCTTAAAGTCTCTTCTATATAAGGTGGAACTTACTCCCTTATTTTCCTAATGTGGGATTCTCCCTTTGTAAAAAGCCTTACTTCCTACATGACTTCCTCATTCAAGTCTTTATTGGAAACAAGTTTCCAACACTGGTAGAATGGAATATGAGGTTCTGCCTTTAATCACGTAGCTAGTCCCTCAATTCACATGATTTCTCATAGTTCTACGTCTGGGTAAATCTAATGAAATCGGTGGAAGAAAGCTATTTATTATGTGAAGGTCCTTTTTCATGAGATTTCTTTCTTGTCAACTAAATGTAGCAAAGCTTTAGGCTGGAGTGGATCGAAAGGAAACGCTGCAAACCAACCGAGGAAGACGAAGAGAGAGACGAAGTGGTCGGTCTCGAGGAGAGGAAGACTGGACATTATTGGAACAAATTTATGAAAGTGGACTTATGCGGTTAAGAAAAAAATTAAGGGGTTAAATTTGTGGAAAAGTGGACCGACCTGCAATTATTTCATTTATAATCAATAGGTAAATTTGAGTCGGTCCACTCTCATAAGTTTTTAACCGTTACATTATCCTACTTTTTTCTATTTAAAAAGTCATTTTTAGGGTAAAAGTACTACTATATCCGTAATGAACCTAAGACGCGCCACCGATCACTTACTCGATATGTATCGCGCTGCATCAATTTATAAGTCGTGATGCATCACTTAAAACTACCTACTCCAATTTATGCACTGAGATGTATCAATTAAAATTACCTAATCTAATTTATGCATCACGTTGTATCAATGAAAGTTACATAATCCAATTTATACATCGCAATGCATCAATTAAAATACCTAATCCAATTTATGCATCATGTTGCATTGAATCTAATAACATAATCGAATTTATGCATGATACTGCAACAAGTCAAGCAATCAATTAATGCATCGCGCTGCAAATATAATGAATCGGTCAAATTGATGCATCTTTTCTGCATCCCAACTCCCAATCGATGTATCACAGTTGACAAAATGATGTAAAGTGATTCAAAACTGATGCATCCAGATTGAAAAAAATGGTATCTAACAATGAACAATATTCTATTTTGAATCAAACACACAAACACAATGAAAATATGCTAACTCAAAGGAGCATATTTCTTCTTAAGTCTACTTGATCTTAGTAGCTTAACAGAAGAAGAGACACAACTTTCAAAATTGACTATTTTGTGTAAGTTTCAGACGGTTCCAGAATTTCTTATAAAATCAAAATTTTTTGGAAAGATTCTTCAACTAAAAATCTTTAACTTTTTCAAAATATTAGTCAAATCCCCGAACAGACGAACACCTTTTCAAAGAGCCTCAAGCTCGAAAAATGTTAAATGAGTGAAAGTCAAGACCGAGTCACACACTAGTAGGATTGACTAGTAAGAGGGTTATCAAAAACTTTAAAACTGTTTTTTAGAGTGTTTTGACTTCTTATAATGGACACTCTACTCTATCGTCTATTTCTAAAAATCACTAAACCATTCTTTTTAAAATCTTAATCTAGTGTGATTTGGATGAACAATACCTTTAGGGAGTGATGTTGGGTGGATAAGGAGTAAAATTTTTTAATCTTTTATTAATTATATAAGAAACCTTTTTAGAGACCCCGATGAACACCCTCTATATAACTCTTTAAATTTGTGCTAATACCAATATATTTCTATTATTTTTTTATCCTACTTGAAATAAAATATTTATACTTTTAAATTTTAGGGGTATTTCATGAAAAATATATTATATATTTTGATTATATCTATTATTTTTATTTAAAGAAAGTCTTGTGTTAATCCCATATTTTTAAAGTTATAAATACTTAAAAAAGAGGAAATGATATAATACACCCCCTAAATTAATGAAAAAAATGGAAAAAATGGAGATATCATCATCAGTGATGATGTGAATCATGTTTATTTAATTCATAGGTAGTCATCAAAATTTTGGTAAAACGAATGTATCAAACAGTTTTTGTCTTCTTTACTGGAATAAAATTTTAGTAATCTATAAGAAGACCTTAATACTCACCCAATAAGTTGGGGGAGGCCTTAGTGATGGGTGATTTGGGTAATCCGAAATGAGTAATTTTTTCATCTTCGTTACTTGGAAAAAGTGACGTTAAGCTTTGAAAAGTAAATATACCACCTTTTTTTTTTCTCAACGTTGATATAGTTCGCAAGTATTGATAGTTATGTTTTTCTTATTACACTATTATCGTAAGTTATATCAATCAATCAATTAAATAGAAATGCACCTATATTTTACATGAAACTAATGAATTAATCAACCAAAAAAATTATGTCTCGTGTCCTTGACAAAAATAATAAAAATATGTCCTAAACATAAATTGCCTATTAAATTGAAATATATTTTTAGATAAAAGTAATTGAAAAACATACAATATTCTTTTTATTGACAATAAAATTTAAAATATAAAATATTTTATCATAGTTGTGGTAGAAAAATAAAAATAAAATACAGGAAAAATACTTTACGTTAATATTTATATTTGTTAATTAAAATGAGCGATTAATTTAATTATGTACGAAAAACGATGTTTTAAAGTGTTGTATAAAGTAATGTTGAATAGAAAATGGCCAAGTCAAAGATAACTTGATTATTTGTAGCCTAACTTAAAAAAAACTCTTTTATGATTTGGTTTATTGATAAATCGTGACTGATTTATCAGTAAACCAGTAAAAATACACACCACAACATCTAAAATCA
This sequence comes from Codonopsis lanceolata, assembly GCA_013146195.2. NCBI lineage: Eukaryota > Viridiplantae > Streptophyta > Magnoliopsida > Asterales > Campanulaceae > Codonopsis > Codonopsis lanceolata. Next base: position 136,451,791 of record CM028377.1, on the reverse strand, counting down.
ACAAATGTGGTCGACAGATTGACCAATGGTAATTTAAGTGGTTTACACTGATTTATCAATAGTGTTCGACCACTTTGATCAACTAAGGCTGTTTTAGGAAAATCATTCGGAAAATGATTTAGAAGGAAAATCTTACTTTTGGTGTTTGGTAAAAACTTTTGAAAATATGTCGAAGCATTTTATGGCGAAACACAAATGTTACTTAAAAACATATGAATAAATACAAAAATAGAAAATAGAAAATGAACAATATTTAGGATGTCCCTAGAAAATCAATAAGGACCATCTTTTTTTAATAAGATCCATTTTTTTTAATCTCACAATTACAAATTTTTTTTTTTGATAATTGATATAAAAAAAACACTTTAAAATAGAAAATAGATAATGTTTAAGATGTCCCTAGGAATTGTTACGGAAAACTATATATGAGTAAATACAAAAAAAAAACACATTCTAATATTAATGCACATATTGAATATAAAATACGGAGTAGTTTTGAACTTTAAGTAATTTTTATTTAGTAGCCCTCAATTTATCATTAATGATGTCAAATCAATGTCTATCTTTTTTCAATCTCACAATTACAAATAAAAACAATTGATAATTGATATGAAAAAAACGGTTTAAAATAGAAAATTGACAATAGTTATGATGTCCCTAAATAATATATAATTTTAAACGTTTATTAAAATTATAATTTATAAAGAGTGCACAAACTTTATTTATATTTCTAAATAATTTATTTGTTGAGTGAAATATTGTGTGTGTAAGAATATGTGCAATTGTGAAAGGGGATGGAAGGTCTTAGAACATTTGGAAAATGACTACGGAAAATGAATCAGTAAGTCATTTTCTAAAAGCCTTTATTTTCCGTTCTGAAAACCTTTACGTTATTTGTATTTTTTCTAATGTTACCAAACACCGAAAAATAAAAAAAAATGTTTTCCAAAAATTATTTTCCGTAAAACAAACGGAGCCTAAGTAGTTGGTCTATTGATAAACCAGTGGTCATCATTATATTCATGACCAAAAGTTATATAAATGACCCAAAGTTATATAAATGACCCTATTTGATAAATACCACCCGAAAATGATCAAATTTCAAACCCACCCATATGCTCGTTTTCACTAACGAGGAATATTCGATTACCTAACCGGCCATGGAAACTCGGCGTATAACGACAAACGGTGAAATATCTTGTCCTTCACCTTCACCTTCACCTTCATCATTTGGGAATTTCACTTCATTCCTCGTCGGGAACCAGAGGCTCCATAGAAACTAGAGAGACAAAGTATGACGGTTTCTCTCTCCTCAACGCCGTCCACAGTTTTGGTCTCGTCGGCATCGTCTGTCAAATCTAGAATTTTCACAACCTCGCTTTTCATTCCCCTTCCATTACCTAGCGCTACCTGTTCTAATCGATTGTTCTCGAGGTAAATTTACGCTGTTTACTTAACAAGTTTCACTTCTTCAAATTATACTCTGGGGTCTCGTAAAAACAGTCTTAGTTTGAATTTTCAAACTCAGCTTCACTGTATCTCAGACCGAGATTTAACACGAGTTTTGTTTTGAAAGCTTGCTATACTCATGATTACTTTTGTTATAGTGAAATTTTAGGATATTAAATTTTAAAATGTATGATTAAATAAGGTTAAATTGACATTTTAATGAGAAAATAATTTTTTAGGAGGATCGAGTAATTTCTTAATGTGTAGGCAAATGCATGCATATTAACCTCTATAAATTCATTTTTAGCAGCTTATTTTAGTTTATATGTTTTGTTTGAACATTTATTATTTATTTAGTGTTTACTGTTTGGTTGGCTGATTGCTGAGAAATACGGAGGAAAAATAGAGAACCGGAAGTTTTGGATTCTAAAAGTGAAAGTGGATTTACAATCAAATTTTACTTTTTAGCATTTTATTTTAGTAACTATTTTTTAACAATTTTGATTTATTTACTGTTTGATGCTGTGAAATTTGGAGGAGGGATAGGAGATGGAAGTTTTGTATTATAGATGAAATGTAATCAGAAAAAGAAATGTAATTGTGTGTAAACTGGCATAAAAGGATTATGTAGCTGATCTCTTGTTATTGGGAAAGAAGGTTGATTACTTGTGCAGAAGTCCTTTTTCGTGTTTTAGAAACTGTAGGGTAAATGGTTGCTTGAAATGACCTACACTGATAATTTGAAAAAGTAATTTACTCATTTATAATTGAAAATAATTATTTTGCGGGTGATTTTAGTTTTTCTAATTGTTGAATGTGATGCTTCCAAATTATGATGACTAAAAACTTGATTACTTTCGATATGTTCAATCATTTGAATGAGAGGTTGGATGTCTAATGTCAGAAAAGGTAAAACAGTTGTCAGAATGCTAAATGATCATTTACATATGGAAGTCATATTCCCATCAGTGTTATGGAGTCATTTATCAGCTGTTTATTCCTTCTTTAGTTCATCACTTCATCATCCATGCCAATTTTATCATTATAATCTGTGTAGGAAGTTGTGCAAAATCCAAGCAACAATTTTGAAAAAGAATGAGGAGAAAGTTGTTGTTGAAGAGTCATTTCAAACGAAGACTTTTCCTGATGGCTTGGGAAATGGAAGTCATGGTGAGCTACCAGAGGGTTCATCTTCTAGTGCCATGGAGAGATGGATTATAAAGCTTGAACAATCTATAAACATCTTTCTCACGGTAATTAGTTATCTTATTTGATTCTTAACAGTGTAGAATATTATAGTTTTCTGTAGTATAGGCACTTATTGCCATCTTTCTCTTGAATTACGTATGTGATGCTTATGTCTCGAACTCTAATTTTCTGCACACCTGATGCTTATGGCACTATTCCTTGGCTTCATTTGGTAGTGTGATACTTTGGCTGGCTTTTTGTTTGGTTGTCGCTATGCTTCAAGGGCCACCTTGAAACTTTTAATATACTTAATCTAGGCTCTATAATTGCAAACTGCGGGTTCAAGAAAATTCTATTGATCTAATACTTTCATTTCTTTTGTTTCCCTGCTAACTATTTGCTTGTGATGACCTCAATTAGATACGAGTGCTGTAACTTTTCCCTAACATTGAGTGCTTGTAATTATTTACCTTGTCGCTATGTAAAGAGTATTTTTAAATGTAACTGGTATTGTTGTGGTGCCACCTCATTCCCGCTTTATCCCAAAATGGGATTCTAGGTTTTCGAACAAGTGTGCACACTCCTAATATCTTTGTCTTCACTTATTCATGAGCTGCTAGCCAAATTTTGACCAACTGAGAGTTTTTTGCTTCTGGCAGTTTGTGTGCTCCTTGATTATGATAATATCTGTTGATCATTTCAGGATTCAGTGATAAAGATACTTGACACTTTGTATCATGACCGAGACTATGCGAGGTTCTTTGTTCTGGAAACTATTGCAAGAGTCCCTTATTTTGGTAAGTGTTGGAGTTTCTCTCCTAGTATATTTTTGTCAGACCTCAAGGAAAGGGATTATAGTCTACAATTATGGAGGAACAATTTTAGCTAAACCTTTTGCTTTATATAGACTGAGTGAGAAGTACACCTCAAATTTGGAATACACATATATGATGTATGCTGTGTAGGCCAGAATTTTTTTATGTTATTTTTCTTTTTTCCTTTCCTTTGGACGAGGATCCACCAAGTGAGCCAACCTTTTCAAAGAACACAGATTCTGTTGGCTATGTCTTGATAGCAATAAAGCACTCACCACTCACGGGCAACATGGCACAAATATTTGACCCTTTTCCTGGAAAAATGTCATTACCTGTATATGTATTTAGGCTTGAGTACTCATCTCAAATAATCAAGAAAAAGAAATCATTGTGTATGCTATGAGATCTGCCTTTGTACGCAAAACATGGAAATGATTAATGCATTGTTGTTCATGTTCATGTTCCCTTTGGGATTTTTCTTGTTTAAGATTTGGCCAGAATGTGAGATCATAAAGAAACTAACATATCTTAACACTTTGTAGTATATGAAAGCTTGACTAGTGATATCAAAGTTGGTAGAGTTTGAATATGGATCTTGCTTGTTACCGAGAAAGCTTGGTTGGCCAATTTTATCCTATTTCCTAAACACAAACCAATGATTGTGAATGATGTAACCAGCAATAGCATTTCTGACTTTATTTTGTTGTTATGGCATTGGCAGCCTTTATGTCTGTTCTGCACTTGTACGAGACTTTTGGCTGGTGGAGAAGAGCAGACTATCTGCAAGTGCACTTTGCTGAGAGCTGGAATGAGATGCATCATCTGCTTATAATGGAAGTAAGACTCTGTCTCTTGGTTGTTCACATACCTGCCGACAATCTCTTATTTTTCCTGGTTATAATGAGCTTCAGTTTTTCTTCTTCTTTTTTCACCTATTAACACTAAATCCACTGTGCTCATTTTTACAGTATATTTTATATTGGTATCCATAATAGATACTATTATTAACTTTCAGTGATGGTGACATAAACCAGCATAACATTATTTGAGGAAGTGGATATATATATATATATATATATATTGTAAGAACAATAGTAGCTAAGATTCTCAAAAACGCTAATGTAAGTTTCCAATGTAGCTTCTGATGAAGCTACAATGGAAGTCACTATGGCCAGAAAAGTAAAACAACGGAATACTTGATTATAAAGCAGCAAATTAAAACACAAAGGTTTACCAAACAATCTACAAGCCTATGCTTATAGATCTAGCCTCATGGCCAAAAAGATTTCACTAAAAAGATGATTTGTTTTACAAAAAGAATGTGAAATCACCAAACAAAATACTCTTACAAGACAACAAGTCTTGGAGAGCAAAATCCCACAGAAAAACAGATATAGAAAACGTGGGAAGAAACAAACAACTTCCTAAAATCAGCTAGGAAGACAAAACATCACCGATCTCTCAATGTAGCTTGAATGTTGTAACATTCAAAGCTACAATCAAAACTGCACGCCTGAGGCGAAAACAGGTTCTGGAATTCGAATCTTCGCTTGATTTTCTGCTCTCTCTCTCTCAATGCATATACTCAGCCGTTGCCCATGTCTTCTATTTATAATGAGGAGAAAACCTATACACAAAGAATGAATCCAACTCCAAGAAGGGCAAGGATTAGAATTGGGAATAAAATCAACTACCTTAGATACTAGATTTTCTTACCATATTAATAAAGATTCTAAGACACGGTTTTTAGAAAGATTTGACATATATTTTGTTTCCAAAAACAACTCCTAAGATTTAGGTTCAAGAAACCCAAAAAAATCTTTAGGAATATTTTGTTTCCGAAATTGCCAAACTTGTCTAAACATAATTTCCAAGAAAGGAGAAACAAAAATAAAATAGGTCATGCCTATTTTACCCTTACAATCTCCCCATTTGCTGAGCCTTTCTGGTCAAATGTTATGACAAGTGTTGCCATATAGACAAAAATCCTTCAAACTTACATATGTTAGTAAAGAACTCCCCCTAAATATAGCAAACAGATGAAGTTATAAACTAAAACATGCAATGAACTACTAAGCACATATTTCCCAAATTAGTTATGCAGCTATCCAAACAATCCCAAAGAACTTATTACAGACCAAAAGTATCTCCAAGTAGACATAAAATTCAGATTACAGATTACAAACAGAAGTTCAGACATCAGTCTCTTGATCAGCAGATGCAGGTTCAACAGTCTCTGCTTGAGCAGCAGAGGAAGGTTCAGCAGGTGTAGGTGCAACACTTGGAGTACTTTCTCCCCTATTTGTCCAGAATGTAAGTTCAGCCAGGAAGTGTACTGAGCAGCTATGCTTTGTAGAAGTACAGTCTGAGATGTGAGTAAGGCAATTTGAGAGTTGATGAGAGCAAGCTGTTCAGATATGAGAGTCACAGAGATGGGAGCAGAAGGTCCAACTGAAGCAGGCAGGAATGCAGCACCAGATGAAGCTGCATTGGTTGCTACATTAGGTAGTACTGGAGCAGGAACTGCAGGCTGTGAGGTAGAAGCAGGAGCGGACGAGACAGGAACAGCAGGATATGGATATGCTAAAGGCAAATTGACCACCCTATCTCCCTTTAAGAGTTTGACTGATATATGAAGAGGGTCAAGGAGAGGGGAAAGTCTTTCTCCTACTGGGGGGACAAATCCTTGGGCAATCAAAATATTGTAAATGAGAGAAGGAAAAATGAGGGCCCTTTTATCACCTTCAGATTCAGCTAGAGACACAATTTTTCTAAAGACAAAGTCTCCAAAGTCAAAGGGCAAACCAGTTCCTATTTGAAACAAAATTCTAGCATGCTCCTCTGTTACAGTATTGGAGTTAGTGGTAGGAGCCCAATTAGCACAACACACTTTATGCATCACAACATACAGTGAAGAGAGCTTGGAGGTGCTGATATTGGCCCCTTTCCCAGGCCATTGGGAAACTAACCTACCTGTTAATTCTTGGGCATAGATTTAAATCAGAAGCTAACCCAACAAACCCAATTTCAGGAGTCCCAAAATGTTTATTGATTAAGGAGGGGGAGAAATTGAACCATTGATTTCTAATGAACACTTTTTCAAGCCTAACACCAGGAGAGGTAATCTTTTTCTCAAAATTAACATAAAACTCAAGAACAATATTCCTATGATATGGAGAGGAGGAAGACAGAGTAGTAAGAAGGCCCCTATCGAAAAAAAATTGTACAAGATTTTGCGGCAATCAAGTCATCTTTAGAATGACTCTTTTCATCCCACAATTTTCCTAGAGGTATTAAACCTCAAGGAAGAAGCAACGATAATAACCCGAATGTAAGGGGGTACCTAGAACAACACGACGAGGAGACAAGTGCCGATGTAGCTACATTGGGAGCTACATGGTCAAGCTGCCACTCTTCTCCTCATGAATCTCAGACCTCTTCACTTTCCTCACTATTTTTCGAGTGGCTTCTTTTAGTTGCAAAATCCTTATCGATCCCAAGCATCAAACTCGGAGGAGCCGAGGACTTGGCACGACTGAAGAAGGAGATGCGGAATGTCATGTGGAGAACCATTCTTCGCCTGAACTAAGTAGTCACAGGTCCTCTCTCGTCATCCGAATAGCTCGCATCGAGGTTGACTTGAGTGCATAGAAGGATCATCGTAAGCATCCACTTCATGAAGGGAGATTCATGTTGAAGACGACCCTGGGAAGGAATGAGATAGTCTTCATCACATGTGTCCATTGGAATTGAATGGAGGAGTCGGCATCAACGGGAGGAGCGGATACACGCGGTGTGTAACTGCATTACGCATGCAACAAAATCTTCATCATCGAATCACTCTCAATCTAATCGGCCTCCTCAAATTGGCATGGAGTGACTTTAAATTTCTTGGCTCTTTCAACATCTAAACCACTGATTGTCATAATTGCTGGAATGCCTCTCAATCTCTTGGATTTTTCGCAAGCTGGGCTTCCAATTTGGGGAAAACCCGATAAGTCACGTGGATTCTCAACATCTATGGCATTACCCTTCTCCCGTAATATACCGTAGTGGCTGGGGGCGGGTTTAGCTATAACAATGTCGATTCGGATTTGTGGAGATGAAATTGGGGTGATGTAGCTTCCGGAGAAGCAGCGATGGAAGCTACATTGCCGGAGGAACCGATTCTGAGAATCATGAGGTAGAAGGAGATGATGCCACGGAAATATTGGAAGGATTCGGAGAGGATGAAGAGAGAGATCGCAAAGCAGCGGAAGCAGTTTCCTTCAACATGTTTGGGAATAGGTTGAGCAAATTAGATTGTGGAGAGTGATATTGAGCCGCCTACCTGAACATCACTTAAGCATGACCTCTTAATAACATTAGCCGTTAGTAACACAATTTTAGGAATTGGAAGGGCCGCTTGTGAACATCATAAACCAATTTTTGATATTTGAAAACAAACCAAGTTTGACCAAATCATATACAAGTGTGATAGAAATCTGTTTTTGACAAGAGAAA